>JAZHRO010000013.1:69150000-70350000 GCA_037157565.1 Thalassia testudinum | reverse complement strand
TATATATATATATTAGTTGAACTTTAAAATAAGTAGAAGTAATAATATTAAAGTAATAAACCAATGAAAAATACTTGGATTTTATGTGGAAACCCCACTCACGAAGAGCAAGAAGAAAATCATGGGAGAAGCGCTCTATGGGTGTGTTTTTCTATTATTTTTCTCAAAGAAATAAGTTGGGGGTATACGCCTATTTATAGGCCATCACACTCTAACAAACCACATTTCAAGATGTGGCACTAAACACCAACCCATATTCTCTAATACTCTCCCTTAAGTTGGAGTATGGAATGCTCAGCTTGTACAAAAAATGAAACCCACTCTACACAACAGAATACAACTCTTTGGATTGATTCTTGCTTGTAGGTGGGTGTGCTAATGATGACACATCAGTGAGATCTAGAGCTTTTGGACGAACGTAGCTGGTTCTGACAAGGGCCTCTTCTCTGGAGACCTGATGCTAGTGGCTTCCCATTCAGTATCTCTGTAAAGAGTTTTTTTCTGAAGAGCTCGAAGCTGTATCTTTCACATAGAAACCTATTGGGCTCTTCATCTAAGGACCTCGAAAATAGATCTCCCTCTCTTTAGAGATCTCGAAATTCTGGACCTCCCGGAGTTGGATTTCTCATAAGATTATCAGTATTTCCAACATCCGTAGTGGTATTTAATGTCACCTCAACTGCTGGAGGATGCCATTATACCTTAGGATTGTAACAAAGGGACTCCTAAACAGGGGTGACTATAATGGCATGCACACTCCCCTTTTTCCTATACTCGGATGGAAAAAGAAAATAAAGTGAGGAAAAAACAATCAAAATAACATTGATCATAAACATAAGAGTTAGAGAAGAGCTTCACCTCTTCTTATAAACATTCATACATTTTTTTCTCATTTTTTCTCATTTTTTTTGAAAATTTTCTTTTTCTTCTTTTTTTTCTTGATATCTTCCTCTCCCTTTACTCTTCCTCTCATTCTCTCTCCCCTTCTTTTCTTCAAACTAAGACCTCTTTACTTTTTTTTCTTCTCCTCGTTACATCATTTCCTTTTAATTGAGAGGTATAAAGGCCAAGAAGGGTTAAAAAAAACATAACTCACGATTTTTTCCTTTTCCGATGTTAGGTCATGCTCATGCGTGAACTTTGTTGTGATCGTTGCCCACATCATCACCAAGATCTTCGCTGTGATCTCCTTCGCCACTGTTGCATCAATGCTCATCGAAGATTGTGGCTCCACGATCGCTGCCACCACCTCCTTCTCACGAGATCTCTTTGTGTCCATCGTCTTCTTCCAATGCCCCTCTCTACTCTGAGTCCTCGCGCATGGCTCCTTTCTCCTTGCCTTCATCGCCACATCGTGCGCCACTACGACTCCTGGACTTTGCACGCTGCCCTAGTGGTCGCAGCAGGGGGAGGTGGTGATGGTGCCACTGGCGACGAGGGAGGGCCGCCTGATACCATGCCGTCGATGATGCTCGAGCAAGTAGGGTTGAGGTCGTGCGAAAAGATCCTCTCCTTTGTGGAGGTTTGCTGAGGTCATCGTTGGCGACATTGGCGCTCGCTTGAGTGCTGCCAACACCACTACAGTTGCACATTCTTTTCCTTCCTCCTTTCCTGATCGCCACCAGGGGCCTCTCCTCTGCTTGGTTCGGCCTTTTGGGCCCGAAACACCCCTCAAGTCCTTTGTCGCAATCGTCTTTGGCCTTGAGATGGTCCTCCTCAGGAACCTCATCAAGGAGGTCTACTGCAAGGACAACGCCAACGGTAAGCCTCGCTCGACTGCATGGATGAGCATCAGGACGACGCTCTCTTCCTCAAGTTGATATCAAGAACTCCAAGAATGGATAACAGAAACCCTACAGAGAATAACCGAAGAATTGACTCTCTGATACCAAGTTGTACTTTAAAATAAGCAGAAATAATAATATCAAAGGAATAAACCAATCAAGAACGCTTGAGTTTTACGTGAAAATCCCACTCACGAAGAGCGGAGAGAAAATCACGGGAGAAGTGCTCTATGGGCGTGCATTTCTCTGATACTCTTCTCAAAGAAATAAGTGGGGGTACATACCAATTTATAGGTCACCATATACTCCAACAAATCACATCTCAAGATGTGGCACTAAACAACTCATATTCTCCAATAATATATATAACTTCGGTATATATATTGTTAATATATTATGGGTTGGATTAGATTGGATTAAGGTTTTAACCCTATAGAATCCAATTTTTTGACAGATCAATAATTTCCTAATCCTATCCAATGCATAGTGGCAAAAAAATTCAATTGGATCAGAACAGATCAGATTGTGGATTTATCAAATGCATGTGCACCCCTAATCCCTGCCTTGTTTTGAGCATTTCGTTGGACAATCATCATAAAAGACAGTTACAATCTGTCTCGATGAGTTTACATTTCAATCAGAATTCATTGAACTCATGGTATTAAATTTCATCAGTATGCTGATGGAATTTTAGTAAAACTAGCCTGTTTTGATTGTTTTTGACTAACTTTGTTGTAATTTTACGTAATATTTTAAATATTTTTATGTAGATACCACTGTAAATCATGGTAAACATGCTTGCCATTGTGTTTCTGATATTTGCTTATAACTCCACCTGAAAGTTGTGCAGTTTTATGCTTATTCCATTCTGTTAATGAATACCAATAAAGATGCCAGTAATGGAGCTAAAAGTAAGGAAAGTTGATGCGTATGCCCTTAAGTTAATAACTTTTCCCCCTCTCCCTCCCCCTTCATCCTCCCACTCCTTTGTCCACCTTCCTGCTTCCTCCTTGCTCCACCTTCCCTTGCTGGATATTCGCTTGCTGGACTATACCTTGCGCATGCCACGACCTCCTTCTGTTCTGCAGAACCACAGCTTCTTGCAAACTCATGGTGAACTCTGGTTTGTTAAGTTGATTATGATATGCTTTTATTGTCGCATCACTTTATTATGGGGCATTAGTTATTAAATTTTTACTTATTTAAGCATCTCTAAACAAGCAGGGATGCAGATTTGTATTTAAAGATGAAACAATGATTTTATAAACATTATTCATTCTCAATCTGTGAAGGAGTAAATGCCACGTGGACTGCCATGTGGCACAGTTACCATGTGGACAGTCCACGTGGCAGTGAGTCAGCAGGGTCGGTGGCCGTGTGGCTGTGTGGGCTTTTTAGGATTTTAGGACTTGACTTGCATGTCATGTTTTTTGTCACATTTGACAAGTTATTTTAATTGATTGTTAGAATCTAATTTAGGAATGAGTAAAAAATAAGAATAGTAAATTGATTGTGATTGAGTTGGTTTATGATATGATTTATTAGGATTGCAATTAGGATTAGGTTTAGATTTGGTTCTCTTTAAATAGAGACCAACACTTAATTGTTTTATGTGAGTTGCAATAATAAAATTCTCATCTTCTACTACTCCCTCCAAAATTTTTGGATTTCTTCAGTGTTCCTCTGGGATGCCTTGGAAATTGCTAATTTTTAGGGTGTCAAATTCTCGAAATGGTCTGAATTTCAGGTTTACTTCTACATGTCTCCGAGATGCCTTTGAAATGCATTTTTTCTGGATAGCTGTAACAATATTGAAGTCAATAGTTATACCTTGATTGAGATCATTGAACCATTTTTCAGCTATGCAACTTCGTTACCACATTTCCGATGCTATGTTTTTTTTTTTCTCCTGTGAAAATTCAAGTTAAGGATGGTTCTTGGTCCATTGGTAGAAGTTGTCATGCAGTGCATGGCAACAAAGCCGGGGTTCGAGTTGTGGCAACACAATCTTTTGAAAATGTAGTAAACTCAGGCTGTGTATGTTAGACTGAAAATGGAATACCTTTTGTGTACTGGACACTAGCAGGAGCTTTGTGTGCTATAGGTTGTTGCTCTTTTCCCACCAAAAAGAACTTTACTGATTTTGGCTAGTGTTAATTGAAATTTCAGCTCCCTGGGAGCCACTTCATGCTAAATATCTTCCTTTACCTCCAAAGAATTTACTCATTAGTCGTATACTATTCTGTTTCTTGCTGGTTCTTGCTATCCATTTTTCTCTCTGCTGCATTATTCATCATTTTAAGACTCCTTCAGAAGTTTAATTAAAAAGCATGAGATCTAATATAGTTCAGGCTCTTTTCTTCAAATATAGATCCATTTTTGGGGTTTCATGCTTGGAATAGACATGGAAGGTATGGATTTGTACTTTTTGTATCCAATACTGCCTCCTTCAGTTGGAGTGTTGGTTCTAAGGGATCCCCTTTCAAGTCATTAATTTCAATACAGAAGATCTGTACTCATTTGATTTTCCCAGGTTAGATATGTTGGTTTTTGATGTAATTATATAGGACTTGAAGTGAGAATCGCATTCTGAGGGTTGGCTATTTGATGCTTTAATATAAGGCCTTGAAGTATGAGAATCAGTTTTGGTGATTGATCATGTTACAGGCATTCAAGTGTTATAATCGCTTCGAAATTAATGTTTTTTGAAAAGGACACAGGGAAATCAATATAGAATCTGATGTTCTCTTCTATTTTTCTAATGGAGATGAGTATTCTGTATTTCTGTGTATATTTACTCAGATGTGAGTGCATCAAAAGACTGCATGTTTGTTGCACGGCATTTTTTTTTTTTTGGATGATCTAGAGTCTCGTAGCACAGGTTATTTTTGGTCATTCTAATTATGGCTTTCTTTGCTTTTTAATTTTTTGTGAAATCGTGGCTTTCTTTTAGGATGGCAAAAATGTGGGAATCCATGCATGCCCATCATGAGAGCCAGTTGAGTGCTGTCATCGACCTCAGAGGGGTCGACATCTCTTGTACTCCAAAGGAAACAAGTGAGGAACACTACAGGAAAGCCGACCAACTCCGACGCATAACTACTGAATGGCATTCGCAGTTTGAAAAGCTTGTGAACTATCAGAGAGATTACATCCATGCTCTCAACAGTTGGCTGAGGCTGAACCTCATCCCCATCGAGAGCAGCCTGAAGGAGAAGGTCTCCTCACCTCCCAGAGTACATCAACCCCCTATCCAGGGACTTCTACATGCCTGGAACGACCAGCTTGAGAAGCTTCAGGATGGGTTCGCAAAGAGTTGTATAAAAAGTTTCTCTGCAGTTGTCAACACAATCATGTTGAATCAACAAGAGGAGTTGAAACAAAGGGAAAAATGTGAGGAGCTCAAGAAGGAATATTTCAGGAAAGAAAGGGCTTTCAGCGACTGGTATCACAAGTATTCCACTCGTAAGATGGGATCTGAGGATGGTGATCAGGATCCAGGTGAAAGTTCTAACGCAAAGGATCCCCTTGCCGAGAAGCAATTTGCAGTAGAGGCTTTGAAGAAGAAGGTGGAGGAAGAAGAGGAGGTCAGTGGAAAGCTTTGTAAGCAGGTGAGGGAGAAGTCAGTAAGCAGTCTTAAGATGCATTTGCCCGAACTGTTCCGTGCTATGTCAGACTTTTCTCTTGCATGCTCGGATATGTACAAGAACCTGCGAGCCATCACTCAGGCACAAAGTCATGCAGTCTAATTCGGTAGATTAGTTGTGTTGTAAATTGTTGCTGCCCCCTTACTGCAGGCTCTAACTTACGGTTTAGCACTGCTTGTATCTAATTACCGATTTCCCTTAGAATTAGCAAGTTTCGAATCAAAATCATGATCTTCTAATTTTCTAGAATATCTGTTTCTGATACCAGGGAGCAGATCCTTGGCTGCTGATTCTACCATGGTTTCTATCAGAAACCCTTGTATGTGCTCAAGCATCTTTGATTGCTTCCCCAAATGAAATGGCTGACCTTCAGACCCCGAACATTGCAGTAATAATGCAATGTGCCCTTGCCCTTGCAGCTCTTCCACGTCTTGTTTTCTCCTCCTACTACTCTTCGAGGGTGGGAATACAAGCCCTTGGAGGGTGTGGTCCTTGACTAATAACATTCACTGCCAGCAAGTCCTGTCCTATCAGAGCCAATTCTGATCAACTGACTGTAATATCTGGAACTCATTTTCAAATGGCAAGAAGTGTAAATTTCCTGCTTCTACTGCTTAGAAAACCTATTCCAGTCACTGCAGCAAAGTCACTTGAGCTCTTGTTTTTGGACTAGAGTCTAAAAAATCCATGAGAATCCTATCTTCAGTCATTACAGCACATGTCTCTTGAGTTCTAACATAGAGTTTCATCCATGTTACCCATTACTGGTCTTTACTACCGTTTCATGGTGGATTGTGAACTACTTTGGTTAAGAAAACTAGTTAACAGGTTAGCACTGCAAAATTTACTTGTAATAACTTGAGTTGAAATTTAACTTTAATTGAGAAAAATTAATCTTGACGTTTTGTTTAAGAAAACACTCCAATTAGTGATCTATATGCTTAGTGCTAAGTTATTTGGATGACTGATTTTTGTTGGCTAATTAATTGTGACTCACTCTGTATTATTTTGGTTGATTTCTTCTCACTAAATGTACTTGATTATTGGGTGAATGTACTCTATGTTTTCTGCTTTTGTTTTGTGGTTTTTTTTCTTTATTAATCTCTTTCATGTATATTTTTTTACCGAGTAGGCATTGGTGTGATCTCGCTGCTCTCCTCATTGATAGCCATCATTAAGAAGAGAGCCATAAATGGTGTTATCTGTCCTTGTTTTTTTTTTGATTTTATAAACTTAGGCGGCATCCTTCACGTGTCGTTACTCTAAGATGCGATATCATTTTTGTTTTTCAGAACCAGATCCATTATTATACATTTACGTGGATATAGGAATCATTTTTCTTTTCCTTCCCTCAGCAAATAAATTTTTTTTTTATTTTGAAAAGTACATCATTTTATTAATGGAAAGATACGCCCCAGGAAAGAAAGACAGTAAATCCTAAAGGAGAGAAAAAGAAAGATGCATCTTGATACTAAGACTTGGTCAACCTCTTGAAGGATGCTGATCTTTTGCTCATAGGTATGGTATGGTACCAACGAGATGAATGTCGAAGAATGTGTCAATGAGTAAATTGAATTAGATGACCAACAGGTCCAGATAGATTTTTGACATTGGTTAGAAAACTTGATCATATTAAGTTTGATTTCTCATGTGATCCTAACAAAATTCATCTACCTAAAAGAGAGAAAAGGAAAGGAGCATCCAACAATAGCAAAAAGGGACAAGCGACTACCATACCACGCGACGGACATGCAAATTTGAGACCTGTCTGGAAAAGTTGCATGGAGAGATGAAAATGCAGCAGGAGGGATGCTGCTAGCCCCCTCCATGCCCACGGAGTCGAGACTGAGGATGTCACCCCGCCCCTCCATCGCTCGCCATCGAGGCTTTGTCACTGCTAGCCGATGTCGCGCACGTCACAAGCCGCAACGAAGCTCGACAGGACCGAGGAGGAGCTTGTCATCCGCTGCTCGCTCCGCTCGAAGGAGGAGATGTCCGCCACCGCCTCGTCCAAGACCCAATGTGACAACTCAATAGACAGCTTGCATGTCGGATTTGGAGTTGAAGGAGTGATCTTGAGGGCAAGAGGAGGCTCTGAAGTGAGTTGGGGGGCCCCAATTAGCCCTCGATGACTGATCGAGGCCTGTACGGCCGTTATTCTCTTCTTCGTAGGAGAAGGGGTGCGGGGTAGAAGTAGTGTGGGAGCATAAGAACCTATTTTTATTTCACTAAGAAGTGTGTTATAACATATGTGAGTTCTAATGGAGACGGTCATGCCTTGTTGGTTAAACTCATGCCATAATTGTATTGGTGATAGGTTGTGAGTTTGATCTTTGTAGGTAGCATGTAAAATCTTATTGACATTATTGTATAATTTTATGTTGTTGCATACAACAGTGTAAATCATTTGTGTATGTCATTCTCTTTAAGCTATATATCACTATGATGGCGGTATTAAATTATTAATTACAATGGAAGCTGCCCCATGTTCACGATGTGTTATTAATTATTTAACATATTCTATAAACTATAGGTTCTCTTTTACTTGTTTTACTTATTTTTGGTTCATGAGATATAATGCCTATGGATTGTATTATGTTACGATCCGATTTTTGAATTCCTACAGGATCCGAGATCGGTTCGACTCGACTAATTCCAAGACCTAGTTGTCCAACAAGAAATAACCGAAAAATAAGAAAATAAACCACATTCACTATGCAAGATAACTAACAGTGAAAGAGTACAAGCAGTAAGGAAGTAAAAGCTGCTAAACAGTACATACCACCACAATAACAGGAAAGTAGAGACAAAAGTACAGTAACAGAAACGGTAACAACAGTCTAAAACTCGTTAGTAGAAAAGAGAGTACAACTACAACAGGAAACTGCTGCTGGGCTCGATTGGGTCCAGCATCCTCTGCAACCGGTGACTCGGGCTACTCAACTCCTGGACCTGTAAAGGGTTATGAGTAAAATGGAGTCAGCGAACACTGAGTAGAGTGGTAACCAAACTAAGTAAAGCAGTAAAAGCTAACAGGTAAATTTATCTTTTCTAATTATTTTATTTTACAAGTAATTCTTTTTCACTCATTGGTTTACTTCTAGATCTCTTTCTTGATCTCGAATGTTCTTCATGTGAACAATTTTGATTGCAGTCTTTTTTAATAGTAGAAGGCACACGTAGTGTTCTTCTACCGGGAGAGTCCCCTGTGGTAATCCTACACCCAATCAACTACCCTGAGGTCACTGTCTAGACGTAGCGGTGACTACGGCATGTACGATAAGCATACGGGTAGCTACCTTGCATTGACATGCGGTCAATCGTTTCCACTAGCGGGTACGCCTAAAGTACAACATGGAACAGTATAGGGCCTAGCCCTCTCTGCAATAGAGGTCTAGCCCCTCAGAACCAAATAGGGGTCTCGCCCCTCCACAGTCCACGCACCCTCATCTTCTTACCCCGGTTTGCCCAGAGGGCTAAAGAAAAAGTCAGCGTAGGTTGGCTAGCTTAACCCCGGGCCTCGTGGGGTGGCTAGCTCCCTCCCTACACTAATAGCTCTCCCTGGTATTGTGTACGCGAGGGCCAACATGCGTCGGTGTAGAGTGGCCATTCTTAACCCTGGGTCCCAACCCAAGGACGGCTAGCTCCGCTCTACACTAAAAAGGGGATAGTTGCTCCCCCTTGGTACCAAGTACTCAAGGGCCAGCACACTTCCCACTCACATTTTCAGACCTTTCTATTCATCCATAGGAGCTCTACTCCTAACTCCCCGTAGGGTTTATGCTCATATTCACCATACTATTCCATACCAGGTTTCATCATTCACAATTCCATTCCCGTATTATATACATGCAGCTAGTATTTCCATAATTAACATATGCAACAAGTAATATCACAGATAGCTGTTTAGTTATCTCAGGCATTTCTTATTCTAACAGGTAGCTCGTATTCATTAACAGGCAGTTATTTACAGTTTAGCTCATTCATTTATGACTGCAATCTTTAACATGCCTACAAATAATACAATTATTTCTCGTCCTATGATTCATGCCATATCCTAGGGTCCTAGTTATCTAAATTTTATAGATGCATTCATATTTTATAAATAGAACAGGAGTAAACCACTCTACCAGACAATCTGGGAGTACTGGGAGCTCGAACGGTAGACTCACGTGCTTCTGCAAGCCCCGAACACGCAACAGATCGAAGTCTTATACCAAGGAATAGACCACAATGGAACGTTCAGAATAGTATATAAGGATTTCTAACATATAGAGGAACTCACAAGAAAATCATAGATATCTCGTTTGCGTAAAACAGACCCCAAACGAACTCTGAACGGGTCAAAAATAGAATTGCAGAACCAAATCAGATGTCTGGCATAAGGTCCAGACGTCTAAAAGTCACCAGGGTCTCACCTCAAGTTCCTGCGTCGACCTCAGACATCTAGGACCCCTACTTGACCGTCTGGCCTCAGCTCCAGACGTCCGACCTCTCCTCCAGTTGTCTGGGAGTGCCTTCGGTCGTCTAGTAAGCTGTCCAGACATCAGAAACACGTGGGAGGGCGTGTCATGCACCTTCCGAAAGCTGTCCCTGCGCGCGACAAACAAATCTCCCTACTTTAGCCAAACAGATCGGCTTTGCGGTGCGGCCTGCATGGTCGTAACTGCAAGAAGAACATACCTTCGCGAAACCTTGCTTTCAGACGTCTGGTGTCGTCACCAGACGTCCGACCCGTCGTCTAGACCGCACTCCAGACATCTAATTCTGGGAAGATCCCAGAACCAGAGCGAGCTCCCGCTCCTCTCGCCGTGTGTAGCCGTGGCTCCTCCATCTCGTTTGCAGCTCCGACTGCAGCAGGAAGTCGGGGACGGCTCCCCCGACGCACTCCTCCTCCCACATGCACCGCTCCGGCCATGCGCCCTCCGGCGAGCTCCCACGAACTTGCGAGCTCAACCTCCTCCTCCTCTCTTCACGCCACTCCTCCTCGCTCCTCGCTCCCTCTCTCTAGCTTGTCCCCCTCTCTCGCTCGTCCCTTTCACGATAGTGGAGAAGAAGTAAGATGGTGGTGGTGGAGTGGAGAAGAGAGGAGGGGGGGGTGAAGGCTCTTATATAGAGAGCGGCTAGGGTTCGGTGAGGGGGAGAGAAGAAGAAGAGAGAGAGAAGAAAGCTGTCTGCGCGTAGCCAGCGTGCAGACCCGACCTTGCGTACAGATTTTTTAATTTCCAGATGTTTGACCAAATGTCTGTTACGACCCGGTTCCCGAATCCCTATGGGACCCGAGACCGGCTCGACTTGATTAATCCCAAGACCCAGTCGTCCAACAAGAAATAACCAAAAAGCAGGAAAGTAAATCACATTCACTATGCTAAGTAACTAACAGTAAAAGAGTACAGGTAGTAAAGGAGGTAAAAGCTGCTAACAGTATATATTACCACCACAACAGTAAAGTAGAATAAAGTATAGAAACAGAAACGGTAACGACAATCTAAACTCACTAGCAAAAGGAAGTACAACTACTGCTGGGCTCGACTAAGCCCAGCATCCTCTGCAGCCGATGTCTCGGGCTGCTCAACACCTAGACCTGAAAAGGGTTACGAGTAAAAGGAGTCAGTGAACGCTGAGTAGAGTGGTAACCAAACTAACTAAAGTAGTAAAAGCTAACAAGTAAATTTATCTTTTCCAATTATTTATTTTACAAGTCATTCTTTTTCACCCCTTGGTTTACTTTTTAGATCTCTTTCTTGATCTCGTATGTTCCTTATGGGAACGATATTGATTGCAATCTTTTCCGAAGAGTAGAAGCCACACGTGGTGATCTCCTGGCCGGGAGAGACCCCAGTGGTGATCCTACACCCAGTCAACTACCCCGAGGTCATGGACAGACATAGTGGTGACTACGGCACGCGTGATAAGCGCACAGGTAGCTACCTTGCACTAGCACGCTGTCAGTCGTTTCCGCTAGCAGGTACGCCCAAAGTATAGCACGGAACAGTATAGGGCCTAGCCCTCTCAGTAACAGGGGTCTAGCCCCTTAGAACCAAATAGGGGTCTCACCCCTCCATAGTCCACGCACCCTCGTCTGACTACCCCGGTTTGCCCAGTGGGCCTAACGAGTCGGTGTAGGGTGGCTAGTTGAACCCTGGGTCCCGTGGGGTGGCTAGCTCTCTCCTATACTAGTAGCTCTCCCGGGTACAGTATACGCGAGGGCCAACAGAAGTTGGTGTAGAGTGGCCAATCCTAACCTCGGGTCCCACAACCCAAGGGCGGCTAGCTCCGCTCTATACTAAACAGGGGACAGTCGCTCTCCTTGGTACCACGTATTCAAGAATCAGCACACTTCCCACTCACATATCCAGATCCATTCCATTTATCCACAAGAGCTCTACTCCTAATTCCCTGTAGGGTTTATGCTCGTATTCACCGTGTTATTCCATACCAGGTTTCATCATTCACATTTCCATTCTCATATTATACACATGCAGCTCGTACTTTTACAATTTAACATATACAACAAGTAATGTCACAGGTAACTGTTTAACTAGTACATGCATTTCATATTTCACAGATGGCTCGTATTTATTATAGGCAATTGTTTAGAATTCTATTCATTCATTTATGACTGCAATCTCAAACACGCATACAAACAGTGTAAGTACTTCTGGTCCTAGGATTCATGCCACATCCTAGGTTTCTAGTTATCCAATTTCATATATGCATTCATATTTTATAATTAAAATAGGGGAAACCACTCTACCAGAAAATCCAGGAGTACTGGGGGCTCGAATGACAGGCTTACGTGCCTCAGCAATCCCCGAACCCGCAACAGATAGAAGTCCTAAACCAAGGAACATACCATAATGGAACATTCAGAATAGTATATAAGGATTTCTAACATGTAGAGGAACTCACAAAGAAACCGTAGATATCTTGTTTGCGTAAAACGAACCTCAAACAGACCCTAAACAGGTCAAAAACAGAACTCCAGATCTAAATCAGACGTTTGGCACAATGTCCAGACGTCTTAAAAGTCACCAGGGTCTCACCTCAACTTTCTATGTCGACTTCAGACGTCCAGAACCCCCACTTGACCGTCTGAACCCAGCTTCAGACGTCCGACCTCTCCTCTAGTCGTCTGGGAGTGCTTCCGATCATCTGGTAAGCTGTCTAAATGTCCGAAACGCGTGGGAGGGCATGCCCCGTGCCTTCCCAAAGTTGTCCCTGCGTGCGATAGACAAAATCTTTTACTTTTAGCCACACATATTGATGCTGTGGTGAGGCCTGCATGGCCGTAACTGTAAGAGGAACGTACATTCACGAAACTCTACTTTCAGACGTCTGGTGTCGTCACTAGACGTCCAACCCGTCGTCTGGATGACACTCCAGATGTTTGATTCTGGGAAAAATCCAGAACCAGACCAACCTCCTTCTCCTCTTGCCGCATGTAGCCGCGGCCTCTCCTCCTTGTCTGTAGCTCCAGCTGCAGCAGAGTGTCGGGGACGTCTCCCCCGACGTGCTCCTCCTCTCGCACGCGCCGCTCTGGCCGTGCGTCCTCTGTTAGAGGACGATGGTTGGTGGATTTAGGACACCACCTTTTTTCGCTAGAGGCTTCTCCCCTTTCTTCGCCATTGGTTGATGGCTTTAGGACATCTCCTTCCACTGTTAGATAGGATTTTACCAGCTTTTGTAGATAAATTTAATGTTTTCTAGTTAGATTTACTTTTTTCTAGTTAGTTTAGATATTTTAGATCACAATTACACTGATTGATTGCTTAGAGTAGGTGTAGATTAGATGTAGTATTAACACCCCTCAAGTGGACCTCGCTGATCAATTCAGATCAGCGAGGCTAATTCACTTACCTCCATGTGTTCACTGATCTCCCTCTTCATTTCATGATCGCCTTCACTTGATTCCTTGCTATTTTTAATCATCAGACCACCCCTCCCATCAAAGTTGATTCAGATTTGAAGCTCTTTGGCTTCCAGATCTAAATTGTGTTCAAATTAACTTGGGGGTCTCTCCATTCACTTCATTTGATCATAAGGACCCTCCATTTGGTTTTAATTGTAACAATTTGCTCGATTGATTTGGATTTGAGTTTTATGCCTAATCGAGAGATTTGGGATTCAATTTGGTTTGAATTGGATTTAATTGAGTGAATTGAGCTATTATTTGCCTAATTGTATGTAATGTGATGATTCTAAGGGGTTTTAATCAGATTTTGATTCTCAGATGAGCATATGCCAAATTTTGGCTATGGGTACTATTCTTCTTCTCCATCTGGGTAGCGAAAGCAATGATTTTCGATGCACGATTTTAATGCCCTCTCAATGATCTGAATATTTTCAAAGAATCACAATAGTTTCCTTAACACTAATTAATAGTGTGCAGGAAACTAAAGTGATCAGATCACTTTAACGATCTCATATCAAATGTCATCTGGGCGACAGTTTGACTTTGATTCAAGGTAGTTCCAATCCATTCCTCAACAGCTAGATGAGTTTGAAAATGTTGGAATGATGAATCTTAAGTGATTTCTTGAGATACTTAGTTTCCTTGATTTTTTCCTTCCATGCTGTCTATGGCGATGGAGGAGAATCAGTTAGGGTTTCTAAGGCTCAGTGGTTCTTGATTTAATTTGATTAGTGTTTCTTTGAGTTTCAGACCTTCTAAGGAATATTTGCGATTATTTAAAGTGGATTTTCATGGATTTGATCCACGAATTTGCATGTATACAGCAGCAACAGCTACTGCTCTGCTTCTCTGAATTTGGAGGCTTTTCTATGGGATTTAATCCCAGGTTTCGAGTGATTTGTGGATGAGATGGTTTTTTTGGGTTGAGCAGCACTTAGATATGATTTTCTAGATCTGTGGATAGCATGGACTTGCATCTGATTAGATCTTGAAGGTTTGATCCATTCAGCTGAGCAACAATAGCAACAACTATGCACCTGGGTGATTCTGAAAGGGGTTTAAGTTGATTTCAGATAGTAACTGGGCCGTTCATATGGTGTATTGATAGAACCTCATTGCAAAAACTGTCCAATATGAATTTTGATGAAATTTGAAGTTGAAAATCATGTTTTAATGTTCAATTATGTTACATAAGGATGTCTGGACATTTTGATTGTCTTACCTCTCGTTCGAGCACCTTCAACTGAATTTTCATGGCTTGTGTTCCATGTTACAACATTCATTTAAGCCACACCGTGCCACTTTGTAAATAATGAAAAAAATACAAAAATATTACAAAAGATTTAAATAAAAGTGTCTTAAATTAGATTATGGTTAGTTTTAGATGTATGTCAAGTTAGAGTAAGATTTGAGATTTTTGGATAGTAGAACATACTGGTAGACACTTAGGTCTCTTCTGGTTTTGTAAATAAAGAACCAAACACAAAAACACCAAAAAGAGTCATCTTCCTCTCTTCTCACCTTTCCTCTCTCTTCTCCTCTCTCTATGAAACATAAAAAGAACAAAAAATGAAAAAGCTCAAAATCTATAAAAATACATTGTATATAGTATTTATATTTTAATATAAGCTTATAATATTGAGTAAATTGTAATAGCAACTTATATATCTATAATGTATATAAATAATTTATCTATTTGATCCATTTATTTAAGTACTTATATTGATTTATACAGTATATATTTTAATTATATAATTATATATATTTTTTATTTATATTATATGTATATAAACCTAAGTAATTATAAATAACTATGTACATACTTGTAATCATATTTATAACTGTATATATAATGTAATGTAATTATACTGTATAGTAATGTAACCCTACATTTATTTATTTATCTATATATTGTACATAATTATATTAATAAGTTAAGTGTGTATATTAGCAAGTTAAAATAATTTAAATTAGTAAATTAATGAATTATTGAAATAAATTACTTTTTATACTTGTATATTATAATTTTAAGTATTTTCAACGAGTTTATAGTTTGTTTATACTGTATATTTATGTATATATGTATACAATGTGTAATTAAATGTATATAAATAGAAATAAATCACTAAAAATAAATTAGAAATCTATAATAATAAGTTAATAATGTAAACTAACTAATTTATAAGTCAATTGTATCATTAATTTATTAATTTACATTTTAATTAAGGAATTAATCAATAAATCAACGTACATTTTTTACTACCTTTCATTAATTTTTAAATATATTTATAAATTTAATAATATAAATAAATTATACCAATTGAAAGTCTTACATATAAGCTACATAGCTATATAATTTAATTTCAAAATAATTATGAAATAAGCACCAAAATCAAGGCCTAAAGTGGCCAAAATCCCATGTGTTGACACAGTAAGTTGGTACCGAGATTTGGTGCCACATTGTGTGTTGTTGAACCGGTGCACCCACATATAAGTTAATGCACTGGTGATCCTCTCGATTATTAGTGCAAGGCTCAAACTAAGAGCATATTTGGGTGTGTGTATGCATGTAGGCTCTTATGGGCGAGTGGGTTGGGAGCCGTGCTTGTTAGGCCTGTGTGGGCCTGAAATTATAGGGTCTACTTAGTAGTGGTACCAATCTGACCCTTAGTAGGCTGTTGATCTTGCCAACCACTGGGCCCGCCAACCCAAAATTTTTAAGTTAGAAACTAAATGTGGTTAAGTGTGTGAACAAATTGGTTTAGTTTGTGTCGTTGTACTTGTTATATACGAGGGTAGTGTGTGTTGGGTGTATGTGTGTGTTAGAGTTAATTAGTAAGTCAATGTATAAGTTAGTGAGTACTGTGTTAGTATATATGTGTATATATACATGTGTGTTATAGGTTATAAGTATTGGTAAGTATATAGTTAGTGTATATATTTAATAATGTATACATATAGTATATAATCAGAGTATTCTTTTTAGCCTTACTTTTGTGTATATATATTGCAAGGCTCTTTAGTGACACTTATATACGTAAGTGTAGGTAGTAGTATATGTTAGTATAGTGTATATTTAGTATTTTTGCTTATATTGAGGCATTACCTAGATATAGTTGTACATAATTAGCCTAGATTAGTTTAGATAAGTTTTTGATGTCTTGATACTTTTAAACATTCTTAAGACATTGTCATTGACACTAATTCATTTATTTTTATATATAATTGACTTAGATAATTTATTTTTTAATTCTTTCATTTATTTATAAATAAACTTAATATTTTTAGAATTAAAGATCATTTTTGGATCATAGAGAGTGATGTATATCAATAACTGTCTCCCAGTAAACGACCCGAAATAAAATAATAAAAATTATATATAAATAAAATGATATCCATCTCGATTGCGATTATACTACAACACAACGTAACTAATTAGTCATAATTAACTAATGATCTAGAAGGCCATCAAGGATTGAAAATAAGCATTCAAGCGGTTAAGCTATATGGTACAAATTTATTAACCAGAGTAGTGGACATTTCCACCCTTTATTTACCACCACTTCCATATCCTCCATTTCCTCCACCATAACTTGATCCATATATAGCCTGACCCATAACTACAGCCGCCACCCTACCCACCCCCACCAACGCTACCACCTCCTCCTCCATTTCCTCCTTTTCCATACCCTGAACCATATCTAGATCCAGTGCGAGATCCATACCCACCATTGGATCCTCCTCCACCACCACCACCTGAAGAATATTGGGTCAGGACCCTAGTAGCGAAGGTTGTGCCCACAAGGAGCAAGACAAGGAACATAAATAGAGCTGTCAAATGGGTCAGGTTGGGTTGAAACCAACCCATTAAACTTGTTTATATTTGGGTTGAATCGGGTTCTAGTCGTTTATTAAACACGTACATGACATGAAACCTAAACTTGACCCATCTAAACATATGTAAATCCAACTTGACCGGCTTATTATATGGGTTAGGCATGTTAAATGGGTTAAATGTTTTAAATGGGATTTATGGGTGGGATTTTTTCTTTTGTTTTTTCCTAATTGAATTGAATGGGTAAGTTGGGTTCATGGAACTCAACTCGTTCCTGACCCGTTTACTTAAACAGATTTAATAGGTTTGGTTGGATATAGATTGAGTTTGGATCTGTTATTCGAATTGGGTCTGGGTTAGGCTTGGGGAGCTCGGATCCCATGGAGAGTCCTAACTTAGGGGCAACTATAGGTGATATTATTGGAGAGGAGATCTCTGAGACCGATTGATGCTTTGTGAAGTGGTACTTGAGGGTCTATCTACAAGGCTTTCTTTCGACAAGTTTGGGTGGAAGGGAGTCGAAGTACGAGATGCAAAATTTACTCTCAAACATGTGTAGGTCTTTTGCAGATCTTTTGAGATATGGAGATATTAGAAGGCTGTCTTTTGTTGACCTTTGCTTCCAATGTGGCTTGATGATCAACTATCATATCCAATTAATCCACAAGGAATTCTTCATCACATAAATTTTCTCTCTGCTGTATTTTTGGGTTGGAGATATTAATTAGGAGGCTGTCTTTGTGATGTGTTTGTCTCTCTGCTGCATTATGCATCATTTTAAGACTCCCTCAGATGTTAAACTAAAAAGCACGAGATCTAGTACATAGTTCAGGCTCTTTTCTTGAAATATAGATTCGTTTCTGGGTTTCTTGCTTGCAATAGACATGTAAGGTATCGATTTGTACTTTTTGTATCCGTCGCTTCCTCCTTCAGTTGGGGAGTGCTGGTTATAAGGGATCTCTCCTTTCAAGTCTTTTATTTCCATTGCATAGGACCTGTATTCATCTGATTTTCCCAAGTTAGATATGTTGGTTTTTATGATGTAATTATATAGGCCTTGTAATGATGATCACATTCTGAGGGTTGGCTATTTGATCCTTTAATATAAGGCCTTGAAGTATAAATCAGTTTCGGTAACTGATTATATTACGGGCACTCAAAGTGTTATACATAATCACTTGGAAATTATATACAATCTGATGTTCTCTTCGATTTTTCTAATGCAGATGTCCAGAATCTTGCAGCACAAGTTATTTTTGGTCATTCTAATCATGGCTTTCTTTCTTTTTTATTTTTTTTGCGAAATCATGGCTTTCTTTTAGGATGGCAAAAATGTGGGGATCCATATGTGCTCATCATGAGAGCCAGTTAACGAGTGCTCGTCACGATCATTTGTTTAGTAAAATTGTATAATTAATCTCGCGTTTGGGTCTCTCTTTTAACTTGAGATTGCATGCAACATCTTGAGATTGTGCAGTCCAACACCTCTCAGAATTTTTTTCTTTTTTATTTTTTAAGATCATCTCTTACCATTAAAGGGAAGAGTAAAGATGTGTTTTGCAGGGAAAAGAAAAATAAAAAATCTTAACCCTATCACGAGGAGGAGGTTGTTTCCTGTATAAATAGGGGAAAGTAAAAATAAAAAAAAAAGAAATAAAAGAGAATGAAAAAGAAAATAAAAAAAAGCACGTGTCTAAATATGAGAAGCCAATCAACCTCTCGAGACAAATCTTGAGGAATACATCATCAAGTGAATCGATATAAACCAATCAAAATATCGAAATCGATTCCTAAAGCCACAAAAACTCGACTAAATAAAATCCGAAATGTCACGTAGTCTCCAACTAAAATCAACTACACTGAAACAAAGAAAAAGAATGGATTACACCGTCGCAACAACGTGAATAAACCACCAGCAACACCCAACAAACGACCGCCGCCACACACACGTCCGCGTCGCAACGCCGCCGAACGCGCCTGCTCTCGAGCGCCTCCACGACCAGTCGCCTCGGTCGCCGCTCGCGACCACCGCCGAACGGCCACAGATCCGGCCGCCGCTGCTGCGCCGCACCCGACACGATCGCTCGCAGTCCGACCGCCGCTACTGACGCCGCACGCGCCACCCTCACCCGCGACCGCTGCAGTGCCCACCATGACCACCACCACGAACGGCCGCTGCCAACGCCGCCGTCGACCGCCGCGTCGACTGCCCACGAACTAGCCGCTACGAGCGACAGACGCCCATGCATGTCATGGAGGAGAACCGATCGAAGGAGATGAAGTGATCCGAGGGAAGAAGAGAAGCTCCGGAAGTGGGGGGGTGCGCCGGTCCGATCGGAGCCCCTTCCGAGCATGGGTTGTGGACTGCGGGCTAGGAAGGGGAGGGGAGAGAAAAAAAATCTCAATTGTGACTTGTCCAACATGTCTCAGAAATTGCTTCTTCCACCAGTTATGCCCAGACAGAAAAGCTTGTCATTTAATTTTGTCTTCTCCTACTAAGTCAGTGGAGGTCATCTCACCTTTTCAATTCCACTTACCAAATGCTAGCTAGATGAAACTAAATGAAATCATGAAATAGAGGAAGACAAAAGGGTAACATACAATGTCACACCTAGTAACTCTTTACCTTATTGCAAGAAACTCTGGATTCATGGGAGTGGATTGGGGCTATGCCTGATAGGCATCAGTTACTTCGATCCCTGTAAACCTAGATGTGTACCTCTCACCCATTCAACTTGAACCTGCGTAGTCGTACATATGAATTAATTACCATATTGCACGTGCATCCAATTATAGATAGACCCATTAATTTATATTGTAAGGAAATAATTACATTTACATATCACGAGTTCAAAAATGCATCAGTGATATATAGCCTTTCATTGGATTTACACCAAGATCGGATAACAACACACACATATATATATACACAGAAGCTTAACTCCGTACTAGCTAGGAACCCCTTATATATGGCCACACCAAAATTATATAGGATCTTAAGTATCGTCAGAGACACATGTAATTAAGTCAGTGGAATTAAGAACAACTGCATCTACTGAGATATTCTCAAAAGGATTCAACTGCCTGTAGCTGCGCGCAGAGTCTCTCCCTTTTTTTCATACGAGTCAAGAGGGCTGGTGCTCGAGTGTGTTCACTAAATTTGTGCGATTCTTCACATATTATTCATGACGTCTATACATAATTTTGTCGGAAATGCATGCATTCCATAAATACTGCCTCTGACCAAATGACGATTATATATAGAGAGTTTTCAAAGCCTCTAGTCAAAGGCGTCTGCGTCCATTAAAAAAAAAAGAAAACATAGAGCCTCCGGAGAGCAGTAATATTTGGTTCAGTTTGTCAATGATCGCATACTCGAGATAGGTGAGGAACTTGAATGACTTGATTCAAATACAGAAGCTTAATTTCTCGAGAGGAAAAACTATGACACGAAAGCATTTAAAATAAAAAAAAAAGTATATCTTTATTTTGTATTTGAGGTATCTGACATTCCCACACTTTATTTAGCAGTGATTGATGATGATATGGCATCACAAATTACTTGTAAGGTATACATCTACGATAGTGCATGGTATCTCTGTAGCACCATCCTATCTAGTTCCTCCCACCACCATATCCAGATCCGTATCCACTACCGCTGCCATATCCTCCACCTTGTCCACCTCCTCCACCACCGCCACCGCCACCGCCACCGCCGCTGCCACCACCATATCCACCGTTTCCTCCGCCATAGCCAGAACCATATCCGGACCCGTATCCAGAGCCACCACCCTGTCCGCCTCCGCCGCCGCCACCTCCACCGCCACCATCTCCATACCCTCGATTTCCTCCGCCATAGCCTGACCCATAGCCCGATCCATAGCCAGAGCCACCTCCCTGTCCACCACCGCCACCGCCTCCTCCACCACCTCCACCTCCTCCCTTACCATACCCTGAGCCATATCCGGACCCAGAGCCAGATCCATACCCACCATTAGACCCTCCTCCACCACCACCGCCTCCTCCACCACCTCCCCCAGAGTACTTGGTCAAGACTCTAGCAGCAGAGGTCGTACCCACGAGGAGCAAGACAAGGAACACCACCTTTGAGGCAGCTGCCATTGTACGTTAATATTATTGGAGAGGAGTAGGGTAGAGGTTGGGATTGATTGGTGCTTTGTAAAGTGGTACGTGATAGGTCTATTTAAAGGGCCTCTCTTTAGAAAAAGTTTTGGTGGAAGGGAGTTGAGAGTACGAGCTGCGAAGCCTTACTCTCTAACGTGTGCGTGCGTATGTGTATCGCCGATTTTTAAAGATGTGGAGACGTTACGAGTCTGTCTTTTGTTGACCATTTGCGTACGTCTAATGTGACTTGTGATCAACTATCATTTAAAATTATAACATTGAAGAGAACTTTAAATAACAGTCCCCAACGTTTAACCCCATTACACCATCATACATGAACATCCAAAAGTACCAATTTTGACCCCTACCTTTTCGGGAATCCCCAATCTTGGTCTCATTTTAATCAAATCACGGAATTCACTGAGTCAACATTTGTTTGCATGAATTAATTCATTTATATTGAATTTGAGTCTTCTAATTTTAAATTATAATAATTTTGGGATAAAACTCACAATCTCATAATTATCTAATTTTAAGGTAAAGGGAATAATGAACTTATAAGAGAACTCCCACATCTATTTCCTCAAATATACCCCTAATGTAATTCATATTTCTTTCAAAATACTAAAACCTTACAATACTAGGTTTAACCTACAATTTCATTATTTACAAAATGAATTATTAAAAATCACTCCCTCAAAATAGAGGAGACCTAAATAGATAACGAGGGACCCAACTAGTATATTTTATAGAATAGGGCTGACTTTCAAACGTCCTTAAAATTTGAGGATCCTGGTGTGAGTCATTCAAAATTACCAATCGATTGAAATATCTCTTGTATAAATATCGATTGCAAGTAATACCAAAAAAAAAAAAAAAAAAAAGGACTTAGTTATTCTTTCGATATATGAATATATATTAATGTACTATAGAACCATGAGGTTGATCCGTTCAAGCAAGCGACCTGCATCAACACGTATATAAAAATGTTTATTCTTTCCAAGTGCAAATGGTGATATATATTCTATGGATCGGTTAAGTGGGACCTCAACAAACATCTTTGACTTTGGTCACCAAGAAAATTTAATTGCATTTTGATATATATGATCTTAATCCTGGTTGCTGGAAAATAACACGTAGTTTGACTTACAACTAAAACAATACGTATCGTCAAACTACGGGGCTACTATTATATTTGGATGACTGATATTTGTTGGCCAATTAATTGACCATCTGTGGCTTACTCTGTATTTTTTTGATTGATACCTCATTACAAGAAAATGTATTATTGACAATGGCTATTTAGTAATGGGAATAAGTTTATATTGTAAGGGAAGTTCTGTCAAAAGTTTTAATAATTGAAGAAGTTAAGATGAAGAAAAAAGAGGGAGAGAGTACAAGAGATGAGAAGCAATTAGATAGGACAAGTTTAGATAAAGAAGAATGGGAAGATGTGAAGAAAGTAGAAAAGGAGAGGAGCGTAGAGGAGGGAAGAAGAGGGGAAGGATAAGGAGAAGAGGGAAAGAGAGGAGAAAAAAAGAGGTGAGGCAGGGAGGGGTATAGGAGGGAAAGGAGAGGAGAGAAAGGGAGGCAAGGAGGTATGGTGTAGGGGGGAAGGGAGAGGAGAGAAAGGAAGGGAGGTAGGTGACGGAGGCGGTTTCTCACGTATTTTGGGAAAACAATGTCGTAGCTTGTAGTATAATTGCATGAAACCCTCGATTAAAAATATTTGTAATTTAACATGACTGTGAGTCTTGGTCGTTCATCTCTAAGAGGCGTTATGGAAATGATTTCGATCTCGCTCGCTCTACTCGCTTAAAATCGCATGCCAGTTTCTAACCTACGGATCATTGTGTTGCCATTTGCATGATAAACTCTAATCACGTGTGCATGTGTTAAATAAATGACGAAAGTGAATGTGTGGGTCTCCCTCTGCACGATTCTAGTTATATGATGGCTATTTATAGAAAATGCATTAATGGTTAAATCCTTGATATTCTTAGGCACCAACATGCTAGTTGTGAAAAAATTATATAATGAGTGCAGGTAACTTTAATCACAATAAGGTACTACAAGCAAGCACATGGTGATTTTTCAACACATAGATGTATAAATAACTCAAATATTTTTCATTGATTGTATGATGGAGGTTAAAGCACAAAGCTAGAGGAAAGCTTATATAGGAATCCTTGAAAACAAACTACTGGCCAGCAGAAAACGACTACATACATGAATCTATGAGGGGATTGCGCATGCATCATTGAGGGAGAAATATTGAGCTACACTACTAAGCATAAAATAAGCAAGTAAAACTATGAAGAACTACGCTCTACTTATCTCGCAGAAGGAAGGGCATTCAGAGGTTGTCTATGATGGCCTTTGAGTGGAGTTACGGAGAGAAAGAGGGGCGGCCAATAGGGGTTTAGGCCGGCCCTTGGAGAGGTGAGGAGGAGGTGATCCAAGCTCTTGGTGTGGAGGTGATGATGGCCATGTTGGGAGCTCGTGGAGGTGGAAGTGTGAAGGTGGAGTTATGCTAATGGAAGGTGGAACAAGGGAGCCAAGCTTGAATGGGTGCAAATGGCCACCCCTTAGGTCTTTTTATAGACTTAAGGGAGACTCTCTAGAGAGGTGTGAAACTCTCTAGAGAGAACTCTATGTGTGGCCGTCCAAGGGCCTTGGAGGTGGTTTTTAGATCCACAATTTGTGGATCTAAAAATTGAATGGCTCTTGGTTGCTAATTTTAGCAGCCAAGAGTGGTGCCACCTTGAAGAGAGTTCTAGAGAACTCTAGGTGGATGTGTGTGCATGAATGGGTGTGTGTGTGTGGGTGTGACCCAGGTGGCTAAGTGGGCTAGGTTAGGTCCTAATGGGTTTGGGTTAAGGTAGATCTCAAATTAGGGTTGCAAACCCTAATTTGCTAAGGAGAAAGTGCAATTAAACTCGACATAAGTTTAATTGAGTGAGTGTGAACTTACTTGAGAGTGAAATAACTCAATTAAGTTGGGCTTAGGTCAATTGGACTCTCACTGAGTCCAATTGGACTTGTATGGGTTGAGATCTGAACTCAATTGGATTCTATGAGTCCAATTGACTATGATCTAAGTCAATTAGGCTTAGTGAAAACCTAATTAGGTTCTTAGGAAGGTCTAGAGGTGGTGTACTAGGCTTAGGGTAACTTAATTTAGGTTCCTAGGGGGTTGAAATTGAGTTTAGGGACCTAGGAACTTAAGATTCAAGCTTGAATTCCAAAACAGGAACTAGAGAGTAGTTCCAGATGTCCAATAAGAGTGTCAGATGTCTTATACTAAAAAATCAGAAGTCCAGACCTCTTGTCTGGACGTCTAATTTGAGTCAGGAGGGAATTAGGGTTTTGTCTTGGGCATTATGCAGAAATTGGACGTTTGATCAAGTGTCTAGACGTCCAATAACACTGCAGATATGGGTTTAAGGTGTGCGGGTTGTGGCTATGGGTCCTGGACGTCCAATAACTTATTGGTTGTCCAAATAAGGGCTGGAACTAGGGTTTTGAGGCTTCTTAGGCTATGGTGACCTAGTTTAAGGGTGGCTAAGGCTTAGGAAGGCTTCTAGGGCTATCCTAGGGCTAGAAATGAACTTAAGTTCTTCATAATTTAACTCTGCCTTATTCTTACTTAGTAGAATAGCATACCTCAACCCTTACATTATTTCTCTACTACATTTATTCTAATGTCTTCTACTTCAGCTCTAATACAGCATTAGCTGCAGGTCCACCTTCAGATCCAGCTCTTGAGCTTCTTATTACTTGCAATTTATATAATGCACTTAATTAATACATTATATCATTATTTCATGCATAGTTAAGGGAAAGCAGTAAAGATGCAATTAATGCTCATGCATTCATGGATTACACTAGCTTATGCTAAGTTTTAGCCTAATTTAGGTCAATTAAAACCTATGATTGTTGCGCCATCAGTAGGGTACTTTAGAGTATATTTATTTTATATGTATAACTTATTATTTGTTACTGCAAATTGTATGATTTTAATAAAGTTATAGATACAAATACTTGCACAAATCTAGATGCACTTGAGGTCAAAAGTAAATATTATAACCCCTAGGTTACATGTTTTTGGAGGGAATAATCATGTCAAAATACTTCCCCATCAACACTTATGATCATGTTATACGGATAATGCAGAGTGTGTGTATATCTCACTTACATGCATGAAGTTTTGTCTTTATAGCATGCCGTAAGAGTTGTCGTCCTTTATTCAGAGAAGTTTTGAACAAATGGGGGTCCTCGAAGATTTGATCACAACTTAGGGTTACTTGCTACATAGAACCGATGTCTGGAGGAATTTTGGTAGTTTCTTTTCGCTCTTCTCTAGTATTCTAACTGATCCTATCTACGTTCCTAAAGCACCCTTAAATAGGAGTTATTGGGAATGTAGTTAAGGTTAGTCTTGGGGGATATACTGGAGAAGTGCGAGGAGATGCTGCCAAAATTTCTTTAGACATCGATTACATGTAACAAATAACATTGTGATAAAATCTTCAAAGATGGGCTATTAAAATAAAATCATAATCAAAATATAAATATATATATACCATGTCAATGTTTACTTATAATTGATGGATGAATTAGCTAGGTAGATATAAGAGTAGCTTTTTTTCTTTTAAATGTTTATATCTGTTACTATATCTGTTAATAATTATTTAGGTCATTATGGACAGGTCTTGGATTAGTCTGAGAAATTCAGATTACATTCGATATAAGAATGGAGTGAGGGAGTTCTTGGATTGGGCTTTTCATGATGATAGGAATCATTCAGACGAGGGGAAATTCTACAGTTGATTTTCTGTCCTTGTTGAAGGTGTTTAAATGGAGAAGTACATGATCATAACACTATATTAGAGCACGTAATCTGTAATGGTTGGTGGTAACATTACACCAAGTGGATTGCTCATGGAGATTGTCTTTCTATTTTTGAAATTTCAGGAAGGTCTGACGTGTGCTTGTGCGTGTGTGTTAAGAGGTGTCGTTATAGTCGCACTTGCAACGTCGGTTTAAAATAAGTAAACGGAGATGAGTCCGAGTGTCCGTCTCAGGGAGGCATGAAAATCGAATTTTTGCTTATCACTTGTTGTCATGGAAAGTGCGGAGTTTTACTTACGAAAGATGTGGTTTTGAAAAGCGAGAGAGAGAGAGATAGAGAGAGAGAAGGTTTAGGGTTATAAAGCTCTTTGTTTTGATCATGCGACTTGAACAGAAATTAAGATGACAATGGAATGGAAAATAACTTCATTAATCATGCACTTGTTGTTCATAACTTACAACATTAAATACATGCTTCAACAAAAGTAATAGAAAACTTAAGAGAGAGAGAGAGAGTGGAGAGTGACGAGGCAGCCACGGCGGTGGAGGAGGCTCCGTCGGTGGCTCGTCGTCTCCGGTGATTACAAGAGTGCCTAAAACTAGGTAAGAGAGGCGTGGAGTAGTTGCAAGGGGGAGTGAATGTTTTGAATGGTGGTTGGAGGGGGTTTAAATAGAGTTAAGGGCTTTCTAAAAGAAGAAGGGGCTTTAGCGACATCCACAGCGTCGCTAAAATCACTTCCAAAAGCGTCGGTGAAGCCCTCCCACCGCTGGTCAGCCGCCCGCCTCGTTTCTTCTCTTCGCGCGATTCGTAGCTATTGGACGAGAGCCGTCCGATCTTCGAGTCTTCCTCGCCTGTGCTGGGATCGCGCCTCGGGCGTTCGTGTGCGCGCGCGTGGACGCTCGTGAGCTGCGGTCGCGCCGCGTGGCAAGATCCTGGCCGCCCGCTGCTGATCGGGCGGCCCAATTTCTCCGCGCCCGTCGCCCGTCTTCAATTTCCACCTCGCGCGGCTCGAACGCGCGTTGCGTGGGTGTGGGCGTGCACGCTAACTGTTGTGCGATGCCCGCGCTTTGTCGCGGCGGCTGCGGGCGGGCGCACGGGTCTCGGCCGTTCGATCGAAGATCGACGGCCGAGATTTGATCTCGGCTGGCTGAGGGCGTGGCGCATGGTGGGGCGGGGCTGACGTGGCATAATCTGGGCCGTTGATCTCCAAATCAACAGTCAGAACTTCTTGGACCCATTGTAGGAGCTCCGGATGTCGGATTTGGCCGATCTTGAGTCCGTTGGACTCCATTCGTCATTCTGAATCCATCCGTGTGGTCCGATTGCTCATCTGAGGCCTGCTTTGACAAATGCTTACACAAATGGCCATTAATGCAGTTTACAAGCAATTTTGGTACATGATGCATGCAATGCTCCTATTCTACTTATGTTGTGCCTTTTATTCTAAAGATGGGCCATATTCAACATAATTATACCCCCTTGTATAGTGTTATCATACCCCCATGCTTACTCCTTGCTAGTCCCTAGCAAGGTTTATTCTAGCCTTTATTTCCTTGCAGAATTCAAGAAGTAATTACTTAGGCACTTCGTTACTTGTCAATAAGAGGAAATATACAAAGATCTTAATCTACAAAGATTAAGCAGCGCTCGGGTGTCTGCCAAAATACGAATCGTCCGAATCCTTGCTTTAATGTATATATAACTATACGTATGTATATATATATTTTTAGAATTTTTTTTTTCGGAATTCAGTGTGGGTTGGTAACTTTTTACGGCTACCCAACCCACCCAAAACCTGGTCAAAACCCTAAGTGCTAAGCATCTTGGTGTGAATGTTGTGATAGACTCACTTAACGGTAATTGAGACAAACTTCAAGTTTCTACGTATCTAGGTGATCGGAAAAGAAAATAAATTTTGCCTGAAGGTGTATTTGTTCGATTAGTAGCTTTCTCCCTACATTCGTTTTAATTGGGGTCAACACAAGGATTTTTCCAGTGTATATGTCCCCGGCTTGTACTACTTTCCCGCTTCTTCCTTAGGTGTTTTGGTCTTTTTTGTGCAATTATTAAGCTGGGCTCCGGACAACCGACCAATGGGTTGTTACCCACGATCACTTGCCAGCCATACTTGTGCGGTGAAGTGTGGTTTATTTTCTTTTCTTCTTCTTCTTATTTTTTTTTTTTTTCGTAGGTGGCTTCCTTGATCTCAAATGTACCTAGAGGCAACGAAAAAGAAATGGCCTGTGGCTGGGTTCTGGACAACCTGCCAATGGAATGTTACCCACGACAACTTGCCAGCCATACCATCCTAGAGAGTTCATTAGCTACCCAATTTCTTTCAAAATCTCCGAGAAGTGAGTCTGTGCAAAAATGTGTGCAGATGCTTAGACTCAAAGTTTTCTTGACTTAGAGGGTGAGTTGATAAGTCGTATACTTATTACATTATTTAGTAGGTGGATTAGAATAGCTTAAGGTTGCAAGGATTCGCCGCTAAATCCATATTTTAACAGACACCAGGGCTGATTAAGCTTGAAGGCCTGAAAAGTCTAAATGTTTAAGTTCCTTTTGTTTTATTTCCCACTATTGACAAGTTTCTAATGCTTAAGTTTTCTTCCTAACTTTAATTTTTTTTTTAATTTAATTAATTAATTCATTCAGACTGATTAATTGAGCTCAGGATTATGCAATTTACCATCCCCCCCATGCTTAAGTTGGACAATGTCCTCATTGGCAGATTCATGGATGCAAAAGGGTTCAAAAAGATAGTACCTGAGTGACGTAATCTACCAGATCAGTCTAAATCCTCTGGGTTGCCTCCCAGGAAGTGCTGAGTTTAACGCCTCCAGCTGGGCAGTGCTTAGTGTCAGCCCTCAACGAGGGTGACACTTTCCTTGGGGGGTACCTGGGCCAGGAAATGCTTCAATCTTTGACCATTAATTGTAAAAGTGTGCCTAGTGTTAAGATCAGCGATTTCAACCACCCCATTAGAATAGGGCTTAACCACCAAAAATGGTCCTGTCCATTTGGATCTGAGTTTCCTTGGGAAGAGTTTCAGGCGTGCATCAAACAGCCAGACTTGTTGGTTAGGTTCAAAGGTTTTTCTATGAATGAGTCGGTCGTGGACGGCTTTTATTTTCTCCTTATACAGCCGACTATTGTCAAAGGCGTCCCGACGAATTTCTTCGAGCTCAGATAATTGAAGCGTCCTCTGTGCACCGGCTAACTAGGGATCCATGTTACATTGCTTGATAGCCCAGTAAGCCCGGTGTTCCAATTCGACAAGAAGATGGCAGGCCTTGACAAAGACCAGGCGATAAGGCGACATGCCTATTGAGGTCTTGAAAGTGGTCCTGTATGCCCACAGAGCATCATCAAGTCATGTGGACCAGTCTTTCCTGTCAGTTCTCACAGTTTTCTGTAAAATGTTCTTGATTTGTCTATTTGAGACCTCAGTCTGCCCATTTATTTGTGGTTGATACGGGGTGGCAATGCGGTGGTTTACCCCATATTTTCTAAGTAGGGTACGGAATTGGGAATGGATAAAATGGCTTCCACCATTGCTGATCATGGACTTGGGTATTCCAAACCGGGAAAAGATGTTCTTCTTCGCAAAGTCCATGACAGTCTTGTGATCGCACCGTCGAGTGGCGACGGCTTCAATCCATTTGGAAACATAGTCCATCGAGATCAGGATGTACTCGAAGACGTTGGATGGTGGAAAGGGGCCCATAAAATTGATACTCCAAACGTCGAAGATTTCGACAATCAAAATGGGCTGAAGGGGCATCATATCTTTCTTGGTCATGGTCCCTAGTGTTTGGCATCGTGAGCAAGTCTTGGCAAAGATGTGTGCATCCTTAAATAGGGACGACCAGTAAAATCCAGACTGCAAAACTTTTGTAGCTGTTTTCTTTCCAGAGAAATGGCCGCCACGCGCTTGGTCATGACAAAAGGAAAGCACACTCTGAACTTCATCTTCGGGGATGCACCTCCTGATGATCTGATCAACACAGAGGCGAAACAACATGGGATCATCCCAGAAATAGTGCTTGGCCTCAGCCAAGAACCTGTCCCGTTGTTGTCTGGACCAGCTGTGCGGGGTTTGTCCTATAACCAGGTAATTGACGTAGTCAACATGCCATGGCATTTTCTTATCTTGCACGGCTAGGATGTGTTCATCAGGGAAGGTATCAGATAGAGGTAGGGAGGGTCCAATGTTGTCTGGATGAAGTCTTGACAGGTGGTCAGCCACCACATTTTTCGATCCGACCTTGTCTCGGATTTCCAGGTCAAATTCCTGCAAAAGCAGGATCCATCTGATAAGCCTGGGTTTTGCGTCCTTTTTGGCCAATAGGTGCCAGATGGCTGAATGGTCAGTGTAAATAGTCACGTGGGATCCCAGCAAGTATGATCGAAATTTTTCAAGTCCAAAGACTACAACGAGCGACTCTTTCTCTGTGACCGTATAATTACGTTGGGCCTCGTCCAACATTTTGCTCGCGTAGTAGATCACCATGGGCTTCTTGTCTTGCCTTTGTCCCAGGACAGTGCTTATGGCAAAATCTGATGCATCACACATAATCTCAAAGTCCTGGGACCAGTCTTGGGGTTGAAGTACAGGTGCGGTGGAGACTAAGTCCCGGAGGGTGTGATAAGCCTGGATGCAATCAGGAGACATGTGGAATGTGGCGTCGTTGGCTAGAAGGTCGGTCAAGGGTTTGGAAAGCTTGGAAAAGTCTTTGATGAACCTTCGGTAGAAGCCAACATGACCTAGGAAGGAGAAAATCTGCCGGACCGAACTAGGTGGAGGAAGTTTGGAAATTAAATCAACCTTAGCTCGATCTACCTCAATGCCCTTATGCGAAACGATGTGACTGAGGACAATTCCTTCTTGAACCATAAAATGGCTCTTTTCCCAACTTAACACCAAGTTAACCTCGATACATCGTTTCAGGATTTTCTCCAAGTTGCTCAAACAATGGTCGAATGAATTTTCGAATACAGAGAAATCATCCATAAAGACCTCTAAGTATTCACCCACCATTTCTAAAAAAATGGCTAGCATGCAACGCTGGAAGGTCGCAGGTGCGTTGCATAACCCAAACGGCATTCGACGGAATGCAAACGTGTCATACGGGCAAGTGAATGTGGTCTTTTCCTGATCTTCTAGAGCAATTACGACTTGGTTATATCCTGAATATCCATCCAGGAAGCAAAAATACTTCTACCCTGCCAATCTTTCAAGGATTTGGTCAATGAATGGCAAGGGGAAGTGGTCCTTCTTAGTGGCTTCATTAAGCTTCCTATAATCAATACACACCCGCCATGCGGTGGTGGTGCGGGTGGGGATGGATTCGCCATGATCATTGGTGACAACGGTGAGCCTAGCCTTCTTTGGAACCACTTGAGTGGGGCTCACCCAGGGGCTATCGGAGATAGGGTAGATGATGCCGGCTTCAAGCCACTTGATAATTTCTTTTTTAACGACCTCCCGTATGTTAGGGTTTAAACGTCTTTGCATCTGGCGGAAAGGTCGGGCCCCGTCTTCCAGGTAAATCTTGTGGGTGCAATAGGTGGGGCTAATTCCTTTTAAATCCGAAATGGTCCAACCAATGGCGGCCCGATGTTTTGAAAGGGTCGCAATCAACCTGAGTTCCTGATCCTTGGTTAGATGAGAATTAATAATCACTGGGAAGGTCTAGTCAGGTCCCAAAAAGATATACTTGAGATTCTCGGGCATTGGTTTAAGTTCGGGTGCGGGTAGGACCATAGTCGATGGGAAGGGAAATGGTAGGAGTTGATCAACATCGATCTCTTCAAATGGTGTCATGTGATGGTACTCAGCCTTGCAGAGGTCCATGGGTAATGATGGTGACGAGTTAGAACAGTCACTACGGGTTTGGTGGTCTGAGACAGAACTGAGGGTGAGGCATTCCTCGATTAAAGTTTCCATGGGATCATGTTCCTCAATATAATCGCAATCAAAAGACTTTGTCGCCCGGAGGATATTCAATTGCATTTTTCTGTCCCCGAAGGCGATTTCCATACATCCCGTGTCGCAGTCGATGTTTACTTTAGCCGTAGCTAAGAAAGGTTTGCCTAAGATTATGGGTTCATTATGTAATTTTTCAGGGACTTCCATGTCGAGCACCAAAAAGTCGACTGGGAAATAGAAGTCTTTGACCCGTACAATCACGTCCTCGACAACCCCCTTCGGGGTTTTCACTGATCTATCTGCCAGCTGGATGGTGACAGGGGTTGGTGCCAGCTCCCCAAAACCAAATTGGTGGTACAAGGTTGTTGGAATTAGGTTGATAGAAGCACCTAGGTCCAGGAGCACTCTATCAAACGTCATGTCCCCGATATTGCAGGAAATCAGGGGCGCTCCTGGGTCAGTTCGTTTGAGTGGAAGGTTGCTTGATATCACGGAACTTGCTTGCTCAGAGGGTACAACCTTCCTAGGTGCTTGAGGTCTCAGCTTATGCTTGGGTGTACAGGCATCCTTTAAAAACTTGGCGTAAGCGGGGATGTGTTTGACGACTCCTAGGAGCGGAATATTAATCTGTACTTGCTTAAAAATTTCCAACAGCTCCTTAGTTTCCACAGTATTCTTCTTTTTCTTGATTGTTTCCAAGGCCTCAGGGTAGGGTGTCTGAATGTGGATTGGTTCCATGTCTGGGTCCTTGGTTGGTGCCACTTCTGAGTCGGGTATTTCAGCAGGTAAAGTCTCCGGGAGAGTCGACCATTTGGGATCCTGGGTTTTGGTGCCGCTTCTCAAGGTCACCGCATTCGCAGAGGCATTGGGGCCATGGGGTGATCCTTGAGAAGATGAGGACGAAGAAGCGCCAAACCCAGGAGGTGTTTGTCGGGCTGGCTGGACCATGTGAGCCTGCCCGGGGTTGCCTTGGAACCCTTGCGAATTAGGGCCTCTGTTAATTATGTTTCGCGGGTTCAGTTGTGTTTGGGAAGGTAGGGATTCTTGTTGTTTACAGTCCAAGAGTTGGATTAATTGTCCTTTTACCAAGGCCGTTTCCTCCTGATGTTTCTGGTTCATGTCAGCCATCATCTTTATTAGGGTATCCATTTGGTTTTGTGGGGGAGGGGTCGCCCTATTCTGGTTATATTGGGGTCTAACTGGTGGTCCTTGCTGATAGGGGGGCAAGTGTGGCTGCTGGTTTGGCCTGGGCTGGTTTTGGAATTGCGGTGGTTTCTGGTTTGTCCAACCAAAGTTGGGGTGGTTATGCCAGCCAGTGTTGTAAGTGTTGGAGAAAGGATCAGGTTTCGCATAACCTTGGACGGCTTGCACATCTTCTAGGATAGCCGATGTTGATGAAGAGGGAAGGGAGTAATCAAGGGTCGAGGGAGCAAAGGTCCCTCCCTGGAACGTGGTCAGGGGTTGTTCCAGGCTCAGTTGGGTGAAGGGCTGGACCAGGTCAACATTATGTGCTCCCTTTGCTAGGGAGAAAGTCTGCAAGGGGTTCCTGGTCTGGTTCAGTAGCTCATCAATCTTTTTGTCCACCAATTCCACTCGATCCAACTTTTTGGCAATGATGTCCATGTCAACCATTCCAGAATTTGCTTGCACCTCATAAATCCCGCCACGGGGTTGACTGGACCTGTTAAACTGGTTCATGGAGGCATTGTTGAGCGAATTCTCGCTCATAGACTCAAAGAGCTCAAACACGCTCTCCTCGTCTTTGTTTAGGAAGTTTCCCCCGCATGAGGCATCCATGAAGTTCCGTAGGTTGCTGTCCAGACCGTGGTAGAAGATCTGGGCCAATTGCCACCTTGGAACTTCGTGGTGTGGGCATTTCCTCAAAAGTTCATTAAATCTTTCCCATGCCTCATGAAATTATTCCCCACCGTGAAGTGTGAAGGTAGTGATAGCTCTTCTGAGGGCATTGGTCTTTCCTATGGGGAAGAATTTCTTTAAAAATGCGTGCCTCAGTTCTTCCCAGGTGGTGATGGGTCTACCTAGGGTTCTAAGCCAATGAGAAGCCTTGTCTCTTAATGAGAAGGGGAACATCTTGATTAGAACAATGTCAAGGCTAATGTTCGTAGGTTTCATAGTTTGTGCTATGCGGTCGAGATCCTCTAGGTGCTGAAAGGGGTCCTCATTTGCGCTTCCATGAAAGTGGCTCTGGATCAGACTTAAGACATTCGGTTTTAGCTCGAAATCATCTCCCCCCTCTGGGATCCTAAGGTGTGGCTCGACTCTAATAGTAGAAGGGTTATAGAAATCGCGGAGGGGTCTTGGCTGATCCTGATATGGCGGTAAATCAAGTGGTGGTTGCCCTGGTATGTTTTGGAAAGGTGGTGGTGGTTGTTCTTGTTGGTTCTGTAACCATTGTATGGCTTGCATAATGGTATGGATTTGTTGTTGCTGAAGCCGATGGTTAGCATTGATTTGAGCTTGGATGATGGCCATAGCATCTGGTGAGGGTTGATCCTCAGCCTCATCTACCTTAGGTTCAGCCATGTTAACAGAATTACGTCACCTAGATTCCTGCCCCAAAACACGCAACTCGGGATGCAGTGAGCGTCTCCCGTGCATACACTAGAGAAGAATAGGAGGGGATGCGGAGGGCAACAGATAAGAGAAATGTGTTTCAATCAAGCACACAAGCTTAGTCCTTATGGTGTATTCCTTAAGAGACCTAGAAATCTCACAAAGGGTGATTAAGTCCATAAACACTGGACTCCCCTTCCCAAGGCTAATCTGGCCAGGTTGATTACGAGGGGATTGCAGGGAAGGTTCTTCCTTTGGCTTGCACCTCCGGTTCCGTAGACCCCACAACCGCGGTTGTTTGACACTGCCCCGTAGCCTAGTCGCTAGATTCTACCAAGGGAATGAAAGCCAAGTGCCTAGCGAACAAAACCTCACCTTCTGAGACTTAACTCAATCCTGCCTAGGGCACGTCTACTTAGTTTTAAAGGGCTAGGATAGTGCTTGTGCTTAGGGTGATGTGATGAGGCGTTGATTGGGGTGGTGCCTCTTAATTTTCCACTTTCAAAGTGTGTGCTTCTAGCAAAACATGGTTTTCAAGCAAGGATTTATTAAGATGTGGTGTCTTTTAGTGTTTCATCCTTACTTTAGTACTTTTTAGGGTTGACGTGTCTTAATGTTTTCAACCAAGTTTCAGTGGACACGTCAAGTTCTGCACACAATTCGATGAAAGTAGATTTCCTTTTTATTTTGTAGAGGCTCTAAAAACCCTAGTGTACTCATCCTAATGATCATATAGCTTCTATTAGATGAGTCAGTTTTTAGGGTTGAGTGGTGCGGCCCAGGTCAACTTATGGTGGCTTCGCAAACACCACTCAAGAAAAAGAAAAGAACACTCCAAGAATTTATTCAGAATGTTAGAGTGTACATTTTTTGTGGGGTGATGTGTTAAGGATGTGGGTTAAGCAATCATACACCACACCAATTTTTTTCAGTTTTTACAATTTTTTTTAGCTTTTTCACGCAAGTAATCAATGAGAGAGAGAGGTTACTCACTATCGTCCTCGAGGCGCCTACTCCCTTGCTACCGTCGTGGGAAGCATCGCTTCGCCGTCCATGCCCCGAATTCCTGCACCCGTCAAGTAAAAAGGAAAATAGGGCATTAGACGATGTGAGAATGAATGTGGAATTGAGGTGATAAAACAAATCCGTTGCCTCCCCGGCAACGGTGCCAAAAACTAACGTGTGCTTGTGTGTGTGCGTTAAGAGGTGTCGTTATAGTCGCACTTGCAACGTCGATTTTAAAATAAGTAAACGGAGATGAGTCCGAGTGCCGTCTCAGGGAGGCGTGGAAATCGGATTTTTGCTTATCACTTGTTGTCATGGAAAGTGCGGAGTTTTGCTTGCGAAATATGTGATTTTGAAAAGCGAGAGAGAGAGATAGAGAGAGAGAGAAGGTTTAGGGTTAGAAAGCTCTTTGTTTTGATCATGCGACTTGAACAGAAATTAAGATGACAATGGAACGGAAAATAACTTCATTAATCATGCACTTGTAGTTCATAACTTACAACATTAAATACATGCTTCAACAAAAGTAATAAAAGCTTAAAAGAGAGAGAGAGAGAGTGTGTGGAGAGCGACGAGGTAGCTACGGCGGTGGAGGAGGCTCCGTCGGCGGCTCGTCGTCTCCGGTGATTACAAGAGTGCCTAAAACTAGGTAAGAGAGGCGTGGAGTAGTTGCAAGGGGAAGTGAATGTTTTGAATGGTGGTTGGAGGGGGCTTAAATAGAGTTAAGGGCTTCCTAAAAGAAGAAGGGGCTTTACAGACATCCGGAGCGTCGCTAAAACCACTTCCAAAAGCGTTGGTGAAGCCCTCCTACCACTGGTCAGCCACCTGCCTCGTTTCTTCTCTTCGCTCGATCCGTGGTTGTTGAACGAGAGCCGTCCGATCGAAGATCGGAAAGCTAAGAGTCTTCCTCGCCTACGCTGGGATCGCGCCTCGGGTGTGCGTGTGCGTGCGCGTCTCCGTCTGGCGTGCACGCATGCGTGGATGCTCATGAGTTGCGGTCGCGCCACGTGGCAAGATCCTGGCCGCCTGCTGCTGATCGGGCGGCCCAATTTCTCCACGCCCGTCACCCGTCTTCAATTTCCACCCCGCATGGCTCGAACGCGCGTCGTGTGGGTGCGGGCATGCGCGCTTTGTCTCGGCGACCGCGGGCGGGCGCGCGGGTCTCGACCGTTCGATCGAAGATCGACGGCCGAGATTTGATCTTGGCTGGCTGAGGGTGTGGCGCATGGTGGGGCGGGGCTGACGTGGCGTAATCTGGGCGTTGATCTCCAGATCAACGGTCAGAACTTCTTGGGCCTATTGTAGGAGCTCCAGATGTCGGATTTGGCCGATCTTGAGTCCGTTGGACTCCGTTCGTCGTTCTGAATCCATTCGTGCAGTCCGATTGCTCATCTGAAGCCTGCTTTGACAAATGATTACACAAATGGCCATTAATGCAGTTTATAAGCAATCTTGGTACATGATACATGCAATGCTCCTATTCTACTTATGTTGTGCCTTTTATTCTAAAGATGGGCCATATTCAACATAATTATCACCCCCTTGTGTAGTGTTATCATTGATTCTGCACACAGAATTTATTGAGATTCCAGAAGTAAATCGACAATTAGCACACTTGTATATTTTAAAGAAAATTCCTGAAGTCGACCCTTTCTACGATGAATTTAAACAATCGTTACATCCAAATGCATGCAATCTACTCTTTCCTTAGTGGTTTAAGCAGCGTGTTGCTAAAATAAAAGAAAATAACGACCTCCGGTCGGTGGAAGATTTTAATGTAATATCCGATTGTTCATTGAGTTATGAACATTACCATTCTGGGTACATCATAAATGGCTTCAGAAACAGAACAAATCTGTTGATGATGTGAAGGCTACATAGCAAGCTGGCGTTATTGTTCCTTGCGAATTAGTCGGCGGGTGTGATGGTTATTATGGACAGATTGATAAAATTCTCGAGATTAGCTTCAAATATGATCACAGACTTGTCCTCTTCAAGTATGAATGGTTTGATGTTTTCAAGGAAGGTGGGTTTAAGGTTGATATGAAACACAAGTATATAAGTTTGAATAATAACCGTCAAATTCTTTAGAACACTAAACCATTCACTTTAGCCTGTTAAGTTTCTCAAGTCTTCTATGCGACTGGTAATAGCAAAAGTGGATGGGTAATTCCCGTTAGAACAATGCCACGTAGTTATTATGATTCTCAAAAGATAGGGGAACCTGAATTAGAACCTGAAGCATATCAAGAACTTCAACAACCAGATTTAGATCCAAGTGCAACAAACATTGATATATATGGTATAACTTACAAACCTTTTTTTTATAATATAAATTTACTCATGAAGCATTGTTATACTGATATAGTAATTTGTTTACTCTTTTTATAGGTTGTTGGCACAGTTCTGTTAATTTCTTCCTTCTACACAGCCAGTATTGTTTAAGGGTAACATTATTGATTACTTTCAGTTATATGCATGTTTTTCATATGAATTATATATTTATATATTTTTTTGTCACTAATTGTTTTTTGTGTTATGCAAATGGCAAAACTAAAGAAGTGGGTTTCTCGTCAGAGGAGTCCTGACACCACCTCCGATACTCAGGACCCCCGTACCACATAGCCTCCTTCCACGCAGCCACCTACCACACAACCTCCTCATACACAGCCTTCCGCACCAAGACCTTCCCTACCCAGCCTACTCCCCCCCTGGACCCCTATACTCTTGCCAGCGGTACATATTTAGTACCCACTCCCAATTTCGTCCCGCCCCGTACACACACATATATCTGTCCTGTTGCACTTGCACAGTCCCTTTTTATAGGGAAGGGGAAGAAGCAAGTCATCCTTGAGTTTGTGACGTTACCTGAGGTTGAGGATGAGGTTGACAGTCACGACCCTGACCAAGACGAGGGAGACGGGGACGACATACAAGACCCTGAGGATGAGGAGGGGGACGAGGGGGAGGATGAGAGGGATGCTGAGGTTGGCTACCCTGAGGCCAACATAGACCCTGATAAGGTAGGGCTGAGTACTACTAGTAAGTAAATTGTTGTTTTCTGTATTTTAAAAGTTTTAAATTTTGTATATACTTTTCATTTGTAATATTATTGTTATTAATTTCAGTGAAGAAGAAAGAAAGAGGCTCGACGAGAAATAGGACTTGGAGGCTATACCAGAGGGTACGAGGGTGAAGGTGAAGATCACCCTTGGTGGGGATGAACCCAACGATCCTCCTTTTAGCAACAGGCTCTCCAAGATTTTGAAGAGCATTATCCCACCCTTCTTGTTTTGATTGGTGGATTGTCTCAAAAGAACTCAAGAGGGAGATTATTCGTCACTTAGAGGTAATTAATATACATTGAGATTTATATATATTTATTTTAATGTGATTTGATGTATATAAATATTTAATTTATAGACGATCTTCGATTGGGGGGACGATCTTAATGTCTCCAAGTATATCCTCAGTCATGCAGCGAGGCATCATCGAGACTAGTGACTTAAAATGAAAAAAACGGTAACAATTTTTTTTTCTAATTCCTCTCAAATTTACATTTTAATTATATAATTTATTTTCTTTGTTATTTAGTATTTTACAAATAAGTCGTATGAGGAGGCATTGAGGAATGTACCTCTTTCCATACTGCTAGAGGTATGGAAGGATTGTTGTCAGCATTGGAGTAAGCCTAAGACGAAGGTAGTTAAATGATTGTTATGCATTAAAATTTAATTATTATTAATTTTTTTACTAATAAAAATATATGTATATATTTTCTACGAGATCAGGCGAAGAAGAAAAAGGTCAACAGGTCCAAAGCTCCACTACAGACTCATGTCTTTGGTTGGATGAGTATTGATAAGCTCAAGATAAGATATGTAAGTATATTTCTTATTTATTGATATTTGTAATTAATATATAACTTTAAATTATTAAGTATCTTTTATATTTATTTAATTTCAGGTGAGTACACATGACGGTGCGCAATTGGATCGTCTTGAAATATATGAGATCACTCATAGCAAGGTTACAGACGGCGAGCGCATATGGATTCATGAGATCTACCAAGCCAAGCATGTAAGTTATTTTATTTTAAATTATTTAAATTTAACTTTTATTTCAGTTGAACATATTACTTAGATAAAAATGTAATTAGGGCGACATGTATGACTTGGTCCACCCACCTCTGCCTACAGACGAGAACTCTGCAACTCAGCAGCATACTATGACACCTGAGGAGCCTTTCTGGATAGTCATGCCTCCGGATCATGGTGGATTTGTTCGCAGTGGAGGTTGGAGCTAAATGCTCACCACTTGGTACCGATGGAAGGGATCATCTGGTGTGCCTTCTACTGAGGTGGAGTAGCCGAGGTCGCAGGTACAACAGACTCAGTGGGCAGAGAACTGCGAGCTGGTAGAGAGGAGATCCACCAACAGAGACTGGATTTCAAGGAGCAGATGGCACAGTAGTAGGTGCAGTGGGCGGAAATGATGGCACAATAACAGGCATAGTGGGCGGAGATGATGGCCATACTTTGAGGTGGAGGTGGACCTGACGACAGCAGCTTCCATTATCCTGCATGTCATGGGCCAGACGATAATTTTAGCATAGGAGGTGCTGGTCATGGTCTTGGTGCGAGAGTTTAGCTCATATCTATTCTTTATGTTTCTTGTTTTTGTTTAGGTAATGTTTAGGGTTTATTTATGTAATGTTACTTTTTTGTAAACATTCTCTAAGTTAATTTGTATTAATGTAAATTATTTGGGGGTTAATAAGGTAGCATAGTTGGTGTCGTCCATCCCCAAAAAGTCCTCCCTGTGCGGGGTGCCAGGTTTGAATCCCTCGGACAAGCCCATACGCACATAGGCTTGTGGTGGCATGTGATGACATTCTATGTCCAGCCATCCCTGACTCGACGCTGGAGAGTGGCCATGGCTGTGATCATGGAGGTGCTCCGTGGCAAGCGAGAAATTCGGGGACCCATTCATTTTTCAAAGAAAAAAATTAATGTAAATTATTTTTTATTATATTTATTTTATTGAATGCTATATATGTGTTATTGGATGTTATGTAGGTTAATTTAAATGTTACCTTTAATTATCATTGGTAAAATCTAAGCAATTAAAATATATATATTGAGGTTGTTCTGGGCCATTTGGTTTTCCACGGTGTTTTTTTGCCTTTTTGCTTTTCATGGTTCTGGGGTGGCTTGTGAGGCTTGGACTCCTGTCCTCCCTCACCCCGATTTCCTCGCTCTCCCTCTAATATGGAGGATCCTCTTCCACTAAAGCGATCTTTCACTTTGTTGGTTGCGTGCTCTGGTTCCTTGGAACCCTCCTTTGTGGAGCTCGCCTTGAAGGTTCGACGTCCGGAGTTGCGAGATTGGGTCTTTGCCACATCCTTCTCCCCAGATGACGTTTTTGAGCTGTCGTTGGGTTTCTCTAACTCTATTGTGGTTTGTTCTTGGGGTCCTAAGCCCTCAGCTCTTAGGTTAAGAGATTGTTTGGCTAACCATTTTAATGTGAGATCGGCTTTTACCTTGACTTCTTTGGATGTTCGTCACTGGCTTCTCTGGTGCGATACTTACATGGATTTTTGCAGCATCTATTCTATGGGTTCTATCGTTATTGACCGAACGCGTCGTCAGTTCATTCAATGGACGCTGACTTTTCGTACTAACTCGCATATTTCTATGGTTCCTGTGTGGGTTGGCTTCCCTTGGCTAAACTTGCATCTCCTCCACCCAAATGCCCTTCTTTCAATTGCTTACCAACTTGGATCCCTCATTTGTGTGGATCCTCGTACGGTCCAAGGTTTGAGACCTAGATACCCTAGGGTTTGTGTGGAGGTTGATTTGTTAGCCCCTTGTGCGGATTCTGTTTTCATTTTCAATGGGGATGCCCAAATCGTTGAACATGTTATTTTTGAAAAAGTTCCTTTATTTTGTCCAAGTTGTATGAAACTTGGCCATGAGATTTCTAGGTGCCTTAAATTTTCTATGCAGGTTGCTTTTAAGGGTGATCTTTTGATTCCCCCTTTGTCGATTGCTGCTATTGGACCTGATGTTTCTGTTGGTGCTAGAGCATCGCGATCGTTTATTTTGATGATAACAAAACACGTGTCATTTAACATTTGCACTTGGAGTATTAGATTTCAGGAAAATTGCAAATGGAGACGTGATTAGATGGAGTTCGAGCTCGCATCTAGGACAGATTGGAGGAGCTTGATGGAGAACAGAGGAGATTCGCGTGGAGCGATAGATTGAAGATGGAAGGACAAGAAGAATAGGATAGAATTCTGTTTATTTCTTTCATGTACTTTTATCTTTATTTCCTTGCTCTTTTTGTTCCTTAGAACATCATGTTAAAGAGTCTCAAAGTACCCTAACAGTAGTCCTAGGATCACTTGCACAACCCTAGGATACTTAGATTTTCTGTAGAGAACTTAGAAAACAAATATAGGGTTCAAACAACCTTTTCAGACGTCTAATCCTAAAATCAGACGTTTGATAATGAGTTTTAAGACGTCTGACTGTTGACTCAGACGTCCGATAACATTTTGGCTGGACCTATTTAGTTCTGTCTGATGAAATCAGATGTCCAGACCTTAGTCCAGACGTCTTAGAAGACGTCTGATGATTTTGCAAGACGTCCAATTAGTGGACCGTTGGCTAATTTAACAAACACTGAAGGATATGACCGTTAGAGCCTTATCAGATGTCCGTAAGCATTTCTAGACATCTGATAAATGACCGTTTTGCCTCGGATGACCCAAAATCTCTTTTCAGAGATCTTATAGCCGTTGCAATCTCTTGGAAATCCATTCCCGTAGAAAAGTAGGTTTCGAGACGTCCAGACATAGTGCTAGACGTCCTGTATGTTGTCTGATGGACTTGCAATAGAACCCTGTTTAGATCTGATTCAAGTCAGGAAGAAACCCGCCTAAAATCAGACGTCTGACTTTGATCCCAGACGTCTTAAACTAGTTTTCCAGACGTCTGATGTCAGGATCAGACGTCTGATAACCCTATCAGTGCAATGATTGTTCCTGATTTTGGCCTGATTCTCTTGAGCTTTGCACTCAACGGCTATGGAAGCTTTCCAAAGCCTTCTAAAGCCTTCCTAAGGCCTCTATAAATAGAGCGGAGCCTTTGCCATTCAATACACACCTAGACACACCAAGAATAAGCATTTCCACTCTTTTGTGTCCCAAAGAATCTCTTGCTCTCCAAGCTCAAGTTCTACATCTAGAGAGCATCGAGCATTTATGTACCTACTCTCCCGTCGTAGTTCACGAGAGCGACGTTGCACCGTCGTGTAGTTCACACATCCGCATCGTCGACGCACTCCTTGCAGTGGGAAGCATCTTAATTCCTCTAGAAGCTTAGGTTAAAAATTACTTTGTTGGCTCTAAAGGATTGTTGTTATTTATCTTTGTTCTTTGGTTGGGTATTCGCTTTGCGAATTCCCGTCTCCTTCGTGAGACAAAATCCTTCTCGTGAAGAGAAGGGGTTTGAGGTACGCTACCCTCGTATAAAGTAGCGTGGTTGTAATTAAGGTTGAATCACCCTCGTTTAAGTGATTCGTTTAGTGGATTTGATTAACTTGGTTGATCAGAAAATCCTAACTTGAGAGGGTTAGGTGGTGGTTTCACTCGGTTTGGGTTTCCACCTAAAAATAATTGTGTACATTGTGTGATTGAATTTTTTTGTGAGATTGTTTATATTCTATTCAGCAATTTATTACGTCACCCCCTCCTAGTAGGGAATCCACAGTTTCTCCTCCTCTCTCCCATTGGGTTGCTGAAGGATTTGAGAGCAAGCTATTGGAGCCATGCTTGATCCTTGCTCTTCATTTGAAGGGCCTTTTGACTTCGGAAGATGGGGAGGGTTTTCTTTCTTCTTTTAGCTCAGCATGTATAACTTCTTTCCCTCATTCTTTTGGGGGTGTTTCGATAGCAGCATCTTCCTGTACGCTTCTTCCGGAGAAGGGGAGGCATGGCACCCGGCTGCACCGACGTGTGAAGCGTGCATCACGTTCGACTGCCTCTCTGGGGAAGGAGATCACTGGGGCTGACCCTCGATCCTCCTTCCCTCCAAAGGTGAAAAGTTCCTATTTAGATCCTTCTCCACTTTCAGCTTTTGATTCTACTATGATTGAATGTGAATGTGATTGAAACATTGCATTTTCTCGTAGGAATTTCTCAATCTCAAAATTTTCATGATAATACTTCCTCTGATTTAACTCATTCTAAAAAGAAAGTTTTCTCTTGATCGGGTACTGAGAACAAAAAAATAATTTTGTTATAGGATTTCACTAAACACCGACGCTTTTCTACAGAAAATGCTCAGTTTGGGGAGATTATTGATGATAATGATGATGTTAAAATTCAAATGGTTAAATGTGGCCCTTCAAATGATTCGGTTGGATTAGCATGGGGTATTACCCCCCTTTACCTTCCCCTCCTCCTCCTCCTGATCCTCCTTTCATCTCCGAGGTTAGGGGGCCTGACGAGGGAATGACCTATGATGCTAAATCTATTGACATTATATTTAATGTTGAGTCTGAAGGTTTGATGGATTTTTTTGATGTGGAACCTCTCTTCCTTCAGGACAAGGCATATGAGGCACATTTCCCATTGTTGGGTGGAGGAGCCTATGGGGGTCATGCCCTGGAGGAGACGAGGAGGATTATCCGAAGTTGATCTGAATCGATTGAAAAAACTTACTCTCTATGAATTGTCTATTTTGGAATTGTAGGGGTATTCTTAATGCAGCTACTTTCTCTTGCCTTAAATACCTTATTCATATTCATAGCCTTAAGCTCATTTTTCTGTTCGAGCCTTTTGTTAATCCTACTTCTATTGACTCCATTATGAAGGATCTCTCCTTCCATCACAGTGTGGTCGTTCCAGAGTCCCTTAAGATTTGGTGTCTCTGTAAGGATTCTCTTACTGTTAGTCTTCTTGCTTTTTGCAACCAAGCCTTGACGGTCCATTGTTCCTTCAGATATTCTACTATTAAAATCTCTGCTATCTATGCCTCTTGTGAGGCTTCTTAGCATTTGGATCTCTAGGATTTTCTCTCACATGCTTCGTCACTTTCCTCAAATTCGTGGATCATTGGTGGTGATTTCAACTGTAGATCCTTTCTCCCTTTAGAAAAATCTGGTGGCATCCCTTTCTCCCAATCGCAAGTAGATCCTTTCCTTTCTATCATACATAGTTTGGCTTTGCTGGAAATTCCTTTATCTAGCTCTCAGTTCTCTTGGTGCAACAAGCATCATGGTATTTCCCTTATTTACCAAAAGCTTGATCGGATTCTCCTTAACTCTGATGCTCTACCTTTCTTTTCCTTGGGGTTGAATGCATCTAGAATAAATTCTGACCATGCTCCTATGATCCTATTGTTGTCTATCAAATCCTCTCCTTGACCTCACCCCTTCCGATTCCAAACTATGTGGTTCAGAGCTCCTTCCTTTAGACTTCTGGTTCAGAGAGTGTGGATTGAGACCTAGGTTGACTTGGACCTGGATCCTATCTCCAGAATCTATGTCAAATTGTATGATCTTAAGAAGGCTCTTAAAGTTTGAAATAGATCAATTTTTGGGGACATCCATGAGGTGGTTAAAGACCTTGAGGCTTTCTTTGTTGATGTCGATTCTAGGCTTGCATCCCATTGGGATGAAGACCTTGCTGCTGAGCTCAGTGAAATCCATATCCAACTCAATGACGCCCTGGCTAAACTTAACGACTTCGTTCTCCAAAAAGCTAAGATTGAGTGGATTAAGGAGGGGGAGATAAATACCAAGTTCTTCTATTCCACTATTAGGAAAAGATTTGTGAAGCGGAATCGTGTTTCCCTTTCTACTATTGTTGGTGGTGGGAGTTGGGATATGACCTCTTCTATTGCTGCTGATTTTTTCAGGAACCTTTTTAAGACCGAGGACCGTCCAGAATCATTTCCTTTGCTTGATGTTATCCTCGCTATTATCTTTGATGATGACTCCAACTTTCTCACTTGACCTCCTAACTCCATGGAGATCTTCAACACCTTATCCAAGATGCCTTCTAACCGCACCTCAGGTCTCAATGGCTTCAATGCTGAGTTCTACTCTCATTTTTGGGACCTTATCAAAGATGAGATGGTTCTCACCATCTCTTATTTCTTTACTCATAATCATGCTCCTCGGTCTCTCAACAATACTTTCATTTCTCTTATCCCTAAGAAATATGATGTCCATGATATCTCTGAATTTCGTCTGATCAATCTTTGCAATGTCTTCTACAAGATCGTCTCTGGAATTGTTTCCAATAGACTCTCTTCCCTTCTTCCAAAGATTATCTCCCTCGAACAAGCTGGATTTTTCAAAGTGAGGTCTCTCTTTGATCACATTTCAACTGCTTTTGACCTCACTCAAAGAATTGACTGAAAGGTCTTTGGCTCCAACATTATCATCCAACTAGACTTGTAGAAAGCTTACGATAGAGTTGAATGGAAGGTTCTCTATCAAATTTTGTGGAAATTTGGTTTTGCCACCTCATTTATTGACCTCATCAAATCTTTTGTTGAGCACGATTGATCCTCTGTCCACGTTGATGGCATCTTTGGCCCTTTTTCTGAGGTCTCTCAGGGCCTCCGCCAAGGTGATCTAATCTCTCTGTTGCTTTTTGATATCCACATGGAGCCCTTCATCCATGGTATTAAAGAGCTTGCCTTCCAAGGAAAAATCATTCCTTTCTCTGTCAAACGTGGTATCCTTCCCCCCCTTGGTCTTTTGTATGCAAATGATATTGTCATTTTCTTGAATGGAATTTGCAAACCATTACCAACCTCTCTAAGTTCCTTTGGATATTTCAAGATTGCATCGGTCAACGTATCAGTCATACCAAAAGTCACTTCTTTGTTGGGAAGCATTTCCCCTCTGGTAGAATTATGTGTTCTTCGCCTACTGGACATCCAATTGGGTTCGTTTCCTTTTCAATACTTGGGTTGCCCTATCTTCCCCGGTAGAGCAAAATCTGCTTACTTTTACTAGATTACTGACAAAATCCAATCTAAGTTAGCTGGTTGGAAGGCAAACCTCCTCTCCTTTGCATCCAAAATTTCTCTCACCAAACACGTCTTGACCTCCATTCCAGTCCATATTTTGTCCATTCTTGACGTCCCTAAATCTATCATCCGAAAACTTGAATCTATCTTTGCTTCGTTCTTTTGGGGGGACTCGGATTTGGAAAAACATCACCATTGAATCTCTTGGAAACAGATTGCTAAGCCACTATCTTCGGAGGGGCTTGGGGTTCATAATCTCAACCTGTTTGTCTCTATTCTTAGAATGAAGCACGTTTGGCATATCCTCTTCTCTGACTCACCTTATGCTACTCTTATGGTCCAACTTTATGGTAAGTTCCCTCTTGCCTCTAGCCTCTTGCCGGCGAGAATCCAAACTCTTTGTGATACATACCTTCTTATGAAACCTTTGATTCGGTGGGAAGTCCATGAGGGTCAAATTGACTTTTGGATGGATCTCTGGGTTGGGAACTCTGCCCTAAAGGATTTCCTTCCCTCTAGTTGTCTTCCTGACCCTACGCCTATTAATACTTTTATTGATAACTTCCTTAACCATCCATTGTCTGGTCATCTTCCGACCCACATTACTTCCAAAATTGCCAAGACCGTTCTGGACAATGGCAGAGACACCCCTATTTGGACCTCCAATCAGACTGGTAACTTCTCTGTTGCATCGGCATATCTTAATTTCTTTAGGATAAGTCGGCTGATTCTTTTCTTAGGGATCTGTGGAACCTTAAAGTTCCCCTTAGACTGGCTATTCTTACTTGGAGGATTCTTCTGTCCAAACTTCCTACAGATGATAATTTAAGTAAGCTTGGGATTTACATCCCATCCAAATGTTCTTGTTGTCCTGACTACCCTCAAATTGAAACAATTTCACACCTTTTCTCTTCTAGTCAACTTGTGCACCTTGTCTCTAACTGGACCTTCTCCAAGATTGCTTCCCATCCTATCTCCCCAAATTGTTTCTTTCAGTGCATGCGTACCCTTGCTACCAATGACAAGGATCATATTAATAAGGGTCTCATTTCTTTTATTTGGTCTAATGTATGGTATATTAGGAATAAACTTAGGAATGATCAGCTCCAATTTTCCAAAATTAATTATCTGTTGGTTAAAAGCTAGTTTTGTTTTGACATTAATATGTGGCTTAAAAAGATGCGCCCTACCACCATTGCGGTCAATTGGATTCGCCCCCCCCCCCCCTTGTGGCTTTAAAATCAATTCTACAGCTCTTTCTCGTCGGCTGTCTTCCTTACTGGGTTGGGTCATGAGGGATCAGAATGGAGATTTCATCAAAGCTACTACCTATAGGATCCCCTCAATTTTCAAAGAAAAAGCGATCATCCTCTCCCTCACTCATGCACTTAGGACTATTGACGATACATCGTTGGTGCACTTGGAATCTGATTCCACTTTGCTGGAATTTTGGTGGAATGGCAAGATGGCCCTCCCCTTGGCCCTTAGGCAGGATTCTGCTCTTTATAGGCCTGCAGGAATTGCATAGACTCTACCCACTATATCTCTCCTGCTACTAATGCCCTTGCCTCTTATTTTGTGGCATTTGCTTCTGGGATATGGGAAATCTACACCAACTATTGCCAACTTTCAGCTAAGGCTAAGGGTCTGATCAAGCTTGATAAGCTTCAATTTCCCCACATCTACTCTTCTTTCTAAGGTTTTTTGTTATGTTGTTAGTCATGGTTTGTTGCGTTGCTCTACTAGGCTACGAGTCGTGGTCTCTTTTACATGTATCTAGCAAGTTTAGGTCTACTCCCCTTACCTTTTGTTAGTCTCTCGGGAGTAGGAGATGAATAAGATTGATTCCTTTTTTTTAAAAAGATAAAAAAAAACCCACTTCTTGTGAGAAATTGTAAATGCTTGTTTATTACCCATCAATTATCTCTGGTTGTTTCAAATCATCTGCTAATCACATATATGCAAGAATCGATAGGATTGGGAAAATATATCTTTGAAACTTGAAAGAGGACCAAAAGATCTAGAATCCTCTAGGTAAATTAGGGCATAACTATCTATCACCTAAAAGGAAATTAAAAAAACCTCGGCCAGGGAAATCCTTGTCCTAAAGTAACTATTCTCTCTCAAATTCCCTTCAAGTGAACTTCCCTTAGCCTCACTTCTAGAAAGGAATTCAAGAAATCGAAAACTCTACTAGCTACCTATCTAGCTAGGCTTCGCACCAAATGTGAAATGATGTCTATCATGCACATCTCCGACTCAGTTACTTCACATGTTGGACTACTACTTACTTTCAAATACAATATCATGTAAAAGATCGATCCTCATTCGTGCAACTTGTCAATTCGATTCTCCTTATTTTCTTTTCCTTCCATCCCACGTTCTTTCAAATCCAACAACAACGACTCCACGAAGACACGTACACAGTCGGTGTGAATGCAAGGGAACGGAGAAAAAGAAGACGAGATATCAATTACCTAATATCAGACAAGGGAGATGGAAATTGTGAAGTGGTTGACAATTCAAAAAACTAGCAGCATCGGTCACACTCCATCTAACACAAAACGCGTTACTCGCCGCAGCACGCGATTTGTGGCTGAGCCGTTTAGATGATTAGTTTTCACGACGAACAACTTGATGTTGGCATGATACAAACGCCGACGTGGCAATCGCCGATCGAATATCTGTGAAATTTCCGATCGATGTCCACATTCCAAAGTGGACGGTAGACATGATGTCCACACGGAAGAGAGGAGACTTTGCAAGTCCATCCACTTTCAGATTCCCTCCTATCAAATCTATCCAGTGAAAGGCCCACCCTATAAATAGATCCTCACGTACCGCTTCACAAAGCATCACTCCATCCCAACTCTCTAGTCCTCCTCTCCAATAATATTTACGTACAATGGCAGCTTCCTCAAAGGTGGTGTTCCTTGTATTGCTCCTCGTGGGTACGACCTCCGCTGCTAGAGTCTTGACCAAGTATTCTGGGGGAGGTGGTGGAGGAGGCGGTGGTGGTGGAGGAGGGTCTAATGGTGGGTATGGATCTGGCTCTGGATCCGGATATGGCTCAGGGTATGGTAAGGGAGGAGGTGGAGGTGGTGGCGGAGGCGGTGGCGGTGGTGGACAGGGAGGCGGCTCTGGTTATGGATCGGGCTATGGGTCAGGCTATGGCGGAGGAAACGGAGGGTATGGAGGTGGTGGTGGTGGAGGTGGAGGCGGTGGAGGCGGACGGGGTGGTGGCTCTGGATATGGGTCCGGATATGGTTCTGGCTATGGTGGAGGAAAGGGTGGATATGGTAGTGGCGGCGGCGGTGGCGGAGGTGGAGGAGGCGGAAAAGGTGGAGGGTATGGTAGCGGCAGTGGATACGGATCTGGCTATGGTGGTGGGAGGAACTAAGTAATCTAAAAGAAATTCTTGAAGGCATATATCAACCGTTAATATTAGTAAATAAAGTGTGGGAATTCCCCGTTGTTTGAAAATAGTGTTGTACTTTGTGACTTCTATACGTACCCTCTGTTTCAGAAGTTTCTTTATTTGAATAAATCATTTGTCTTTCAACTATAGAAAAGTATGCCATAGTTGAAAAGTTTATGGAAATTATTTATCATAGCATTTGAAAGTACACTCTCTGTGTAAAGGACTCCATTACATAACATGTAACAACTGACCCCACGCGCCCCCCCCTTCCCAACGATTGATTAAGTACTTAACAGTAGATGTAGACCATGAACGGCCGAGCTCAAGTGACATTACCATTGGCAAGTTTATTGATGATATGGCCAGCTCTTCAAGGGAAATGTTATCATCCTCCTATTTGGTCGTGGTTGATGCCAACTTTACTAAGGTGCCTACCACGAGGTTATATGGTCTGGAGACTAAGGTGATTTCCACCTTTTCTAATTCTAACATAGCCAATATAGCCTCCACACTATATGTATATGGGGCCTTGGTGGGGTTTTTTTGCTTGGAAATTCCTGTTGATATGGCTAGTTGAGTGTTGGTAAATACTTCAAGGCTCTTAGCCTCAATTAAACTAGCCAAGCATGATCCCGCCAAAAGGCTCTCATATTCTGCAACATTATTTTGTCGGGAAACCCAATTTGATGGAGTATTTGTAGATATGTCTGCTAGGGGCTAATAGGGCGACACTAGATCCCATTCCTATTTGTTGTGGAGGAGTTGTCTACGTATAGCCTCCATGGGCTTACACCTAAATCATCCGCCTAAGTAAATTCCACCAAGAAGTCTACCAATACTTGACCTTTGAAAGTCAGGTAAGATTGATATTTAATATCGAATTCCACCAACTCTAGGGCCCAACACATATATCGATTCAACCCTAATGGTTTTTGTGTCATTCTTCTTAGGGCTAGATCAGTGAGGACGACGATAGTGAGCTTGGAAATACAGGCAAGCTTTTTGGTGGACTTAACACCAATCTCTCGATAGGAGTGTACTTAGCCTTTGTGCCGCAATACGCTTTACTTATAAAGTAAACCGCTCGTTGGACACTTCCTCGCATAATAAAGCCACGCTGACGGCAGAGCTTGAAGTAGTGAAGTAAATATACATTGGCTCACCTAGGTATGTGGCAGACAAGGTAGGAGGATTTTGGAGATAATCTTTAATCTAGTCCAAAGCCTCCTAACATTGTGGTGTCCAATGTTTGGCGTTATAGCATTTTCATTTCTTGATACATTTGAAGAAATGTATACATTTGTTGGAGGACCTAAACAGGAATCTTCCCAAGGTTACTATCTACCCTACCTAGGATTGGACTGCCTTGAGGTTGGCAGTCAAAGTTAACTCCATTACTAATTAAAATTTGTTGAGATCGACTTTAATGCCTCAATCTGACACTAAGAAGCATATGAATTTTCCAAAAGAGATGTATGAGACACACTTCTCTAGGTTTAACTTTAGGAGATTTTCTCCTAAGATATGAAAAACCTCAATCAAATTCTGGAGGTGCGCTTGGAAGTTGCCCTTGTTTTGAAAAGATAAGGTTTACAAGATACTGGTAAATGGTGGCATCATACGATATTTGAATAACCCTCTATCCCTTATGAGGTATGTATGAGGCTTATCTACTGTGGCCAAGCTGATCTGATGGCAGCTACTATATATGTCGAGGAAAGACATATGAGACTATCCTAAGCAGGAATCAACCAAGGTGTTGATTTTGGGAGCAATAATTCATCTTTGAACATGCATCGTTCAAGTTGATGAAATCGATGCATATTTACCTTTTTCCTTTTACCATTGGCCTTGTTGACCATTACGACATTAGATACGGCATTAGAGAGCCACTCAAGATAAATCCCACCTCCAACAGTTTCTCAACTTTGGCGGCGACTCATGTTGTGTCTCTACCAAGAGCATGTCAGTCCTTCGTGGATTCATGGGTGCAAACTGTCGATGCCCAAACAAAAATTTCCCAATTCCCAAATGATTTAATTAACACATGCATGGCTTAATTCTGTTCGCTATGCTATCCCCAAGCCTCGCCACCTCCAGCACAACCAGATACGGCCGGTCATCCGGTGACGATGGCATGCACATGCACATTTTGTGGTTCTCCTTCGATGTCTCTTCCATCAACAGCATGTGCCTTTTCTTTATCATTGATTTCTCACCTGCATGATCATGCAATTTTTGCATCGTTTAGTTGGAAGTTGAAATGTCGACGTCGTTGGAAGGTTAATCTGCTCAAGTACGCTCCAAGTAGCATCAAACCACACCTAACATGGAAGGAGATGACCTCTCATGCATCATGGAAACATGCATGCCATTGTTGGTGCATGCATATAGTTCTGGGGTGGAAACTATACGTGAGGCGATACTGACTTTGCAAGCATGCATGAGAATTAAGAAAATCTCTCCCTTTATTTTTACTTTACTTTTTTTTATTATTAAAAAATAATTCTCTTTGTTTTTTTTAGAAAGTTAAGAATTAGAAAGGCAACCAACCAAAGTTAAGATTTTGGAGGGTTATTTGCGTGTGACTTACACGTGTGGGTGAATTTCTACTTGAGCCAGTGAGGTAATGCAGAAGTAGTAATAGGGGTAATCAGCTCGATAGACTACATTGGATGGGTCGGCAGTGCCGATTAAGGGTGTGCACGAGTCAAGCTCAAGTCGAACCCAACCTGATCCAACCCAATTCAGTTGGATTGGGTTGGGTTTAGAGTTATAATGGGTTGAGTTGAATTGAAGGTTTAACCAACCCTACTTAACTTGCAAAACCTTTATTTCGTCGGCATTGCCTCACACTCTCTCTCAAATTCCCAATCACTGCCCTCGCCCCTCAAGTCACGATCTCATCAACCCCTCATCTCTCCCACCTCAACCAACTCCAAGCAGTGCCCTTTCCTTTTTTTTGCTCCAAGCTCTGAGTGGTACCCTCTCTCCTCGATGAAGGCTAGTGACACCCAATAGTCTTCCGGGAGCCCACCTCTCCTCTCATCTTCTTCCTTACAAAACAAACCCCTTTCCCTCAGCACCACCTCTCCCCTTCCCCCCCTCCTCTCCTCCTGAAGACCCTCCCCCACCATCCACTACCACCAGATGAGCACCTCTCTTTTATTCTTCCCTGCAGGACCCTACCACCATCGTCAAATGACTCACCTCTCCTTTCTTCTTCCCCGTAGACCATCATTAGAGCACCTCCTCTCCTTTCCTCCCCCCAACAACCAGGGCCATCACTATCGAATGACCCCTCTCTTTGTGCACCACCACCCCTGGCCCCTCCCCCCACTAGACAACCCCTCTCGATCAGTGCTACTACCCCCTTCCCCCCTCCACTCCCCCCAAAGACCATCCTCCTACCAGCAACCACCACCAAACTCATGTTTGTATCTGTAAGTTTGTCATGTTGGACATTGGTGCGGAACACATTTATGTATTATTTGATTTTTATTAAAATTTATTATTAAGTATGTTTTTATCTTTTCTAGTTACTTCTATATCATATCTCTATTTTTTTATTTTTACCTATTTTATTATTTTTTTTTATAGGATATGAGTTGTTTATGAGTTTAAAATTTTTTGTTAGTAAGTATCAAAGACAAAAGAATCATGTAGTCATTACACTTGATCCAACTACAGTATATTTTGAGTTGCGTAATGTAACGGGTTGGGATCGTGGGTTGGGTTGAGTTGTACAACCCTGGTGTTGATGGATATAGTTGAGTGAGATTTAGGATGCTAATCGAACCGAGTTAGATTCTTTATTATTCCATTTGCATTATTCCAATGAATATGTCAGATGAAGTTCGATAATATATTTCAAAATAAAGTCTAACAGCTTGTTTGATTAATGTTTTAATTTAAATATTTTTTTAAAATTCAAGTATATTATATATTTTAAAAAGAACTTACGGATGACTTTTTATTTTGTAATGGTGATACATTGAGGAGTGGTGAGATGGTGGCATTGGAGAGTGGAGGGAGTAGCACTAGAAGAGTTGTGGATGAATTTTATTTTTGGGTGTTTTATTATCTTTTTAATTCTTGGAGATGGGACACGGGAGGCCACTTTTTCTTTAAATAAAAATTAAATAAATTTTTTATATTTACATAAATATATAATTATACATATACACATATATATTCTTATATATATATTTGAATTTAAATTTTTATCGAATGAACATATGTTATATTTATGTACGAATTATTAAAATTAATAAATTTAATTTTACTGTTCATGTTTAAAGTTTTTTAATAAAATTCTATCAAATATTTTATCAAATAAATTTAGGTCAAATTTGGACCGTTGAATTCTAATAGCACCCTTACGGGGATGGAGAGGAGAGATCATTGGGTGAGTGGCAGAGGAAGAACTCCCTGACGGGGAAGGGGGGTTTGTTCATGTAGAACAAGAGGCCGTAAGGGAGGACAAATTAAGTTGGAGGTGAGGACGTGGAGTCGAGCAGAGTGGAGGTCAAGGAAGGGGGAGGTGGAGCTTCCTAAAGGTGCGAGCAAGGTGTTAAAGGAGATAAATGGGGGAGAGAGGATGGAGCGCTTTGGTTGGATGAAGGAGACGATGGGAAGATGAAGGGGCGTTGGGAACCATACGGGAAAGGGTGGGTGGATCACGTGAAAGTGAAACAAATCAAAGCCATTAATTAGATTTAATGGTCACTATGGACTATGCTCATCTTCTCAATGAGAGGACTTATCATTGGATCATCCCCTCACCACCACCAACAACACACCCCCCCACCCCCTCCCTCTCTCTCTCTCTCTAGACAAATATACACAAAGCCTTGTATATATAAGAGAAAAGAAAGAACAAAAAGTGAAATGAAAGAAAAAGAAAAAGTAATGCAATAATATCATGCATATAATTTATTTATTCTTGTATACAAAACATATAATCGTACATTAATGTCAAAAAAAGATTTTTTTATGCTATCACTAAAGGGTCGAACTCATTGTTGAGTACAACAGAATCACAAACCAATCATGTGCACAAAAATATGAATATAGATTTAAGGATGGTCAATCACCTCTTGTAACCACCAAAGAAAAGAAAATTTCCATAATAATAACTATCTATGGTTCTCTTGACTCTCATTCTCTTCCTCCCTTTTCTCTCGCTCCTACCAGCATTCAAAGTTCGGACGCTACACTCCTCTATTCAAAGATGTCATATAAGACTTATAATTTAACATAGGATTTTGAACTCATTCTCTTATTTGGACTCAAAAATTCCAAACCTATTATCACTCAAGATCTTCGAAATCAAGTCAAACAAAAATAAATTAAAAATTACTCTAGAATTCCTAACAAGTCAATCCATATTCTTATTGAGTCTTAGAAATCAAGTCTAAAACAATAAGTCATCTTTTCATTGATTCTTGCATTAGTCCATCTACATATGAATAGATCCATTGTTGCAAAGGTGCACCCACCTCTAGGTGTTGAACCCATGCACCTAAGGTGTATGCACAACTTAGCATTACCACATTAGCTGAGGTGGCATCATCCATCTTTCGTGGCTAGTGAATACATTTCTATCCTTATTTAAAGCAAACTTTGCTCACTTCTTCTTATGCACTCCTACAATAGAGATATGACCAACTGTCACTTTCTTCCTATACTGCTCTCCTAGGAAATAATTGAAGCTCCATCATCTATCATGATTCTCCACTCAAGTTTATATGCCCTATTTGGTATAATTTTTAAGACATTTTGTGATGGTCAAGAATTAACCGTTGCTAATAAGTATCATCGTGTAAAATATCTACAGGAGGACGGGAATAGAAAAAGCAACTCGTGTTTGTTGGCAACAGTTTATAGATTGACCGTTGAGAAAATGTATCTGTGATGGTTAAACGGATTAACCATTGCTTATTGGCAACAGTTTCTAGATTAACTGTCGCGAATTGTGAATATAACTCCTGAATCGCACCCCCTTCCCCCCTGCACCCCCCCTGAAACCTTTTCGCTCGAACGTTTTCAAGCACTCGTGACTGGAGAGCTCTCCCTCCCACTGCTGCCGCTTCCCCCTATGCCGTCAACTCTCCCTCGCTCTGGTGAGCAACCACCACCCCTTGCACCCCCCCTGCCCTCCTCCTCACGCCCTCGTGTTGCCCGCGTTGCCTCCTCCCTACGCCCTCCTCCTCCTCATGCTATGAGCCCACCACCTCCTCCTCCCTCAACCACCCCCCTCCTTCATAGCTATGTCCCCTCCCCATTTTTTTTTAAATTTATCTTTTATTTTTTTATAATTTAATTACCTATAAAATAAATTTATTTGTGAAATTAAATTTCCTGTAAAATAAAATTACATTTGAAATTTTGTTAAATTGATATGTTAAATAAATTTTGGAAATAAAATTTACTTGTGAAGTAAATTTTATTAAATTTACATGTAATTGATTATAATCATTCACTTGTTTTGTTCAAAAAAAAAATTATTCACTTGTTAGAAATGTTAATTTTATTTAATTTTATCAATTGCATGTTGCTTGTTATTAATTACCTGTGTTCACATTTTTTGCATGTGTTAAAGATTTGATTATCAACTCTTAGTATGCACACTTATACAAATCTAGATGTACTTGAGGTCAAATAATAGATATTCTAATCCTAGGTTACAGGTTTTAGGAGGTGATAATTGTGTCAAAATACCTATCTGTCGACACTTATGATCATGTTATATGGATAATGTAAAGTATGTATATACTCACTTACATGCACGAAGTTTTGTCTCTATAGCATGTCATAAGAGTCATCATTCTTTGTTTAGAGAAATTCAGAACAAAAGGGATCCTTGAAGATTTGATCACAACTTAGGGTTACTTGTTACATAAAACTGATGTCTGGAGGAATTTTGATAGTTTCTTTTTACTCTTCTCCGGTATATCAACTGATCTTATCTACGTTCCTAACGCTCCCTTAAATGGGAGTTATTGGGAACGTAGTTAAAGTTAGTCTTGGGGGATATATTGGAGAAGTGCGAGGAGATGCCGTCAAAATTTTTCCGGACACTGGTTACATGTAACAAGCAACGTTGTGATCAAATATTTAAGGATATGCTATTAAAGTGAAAATCATAATCAAAATACAAACATATATATAATATGTCAATGTTATTTATAATTAGTGGGTGAATTAGGTACATGTAAGAGTAGCTTTTTTTCTTGTAAATGTTTATAGATATAATATGACATTAACTTGAGACCTTTATATTTGTAAATAATTATTTAGGTCATTATGGACAAGTCTTAGATTAGTTTGAGAAATTCAGATTACATTCGATATAACAATTGAGTGAGAGAGTTCTTGGATTGGGCTTTTCATGATGATAGGAAATCATTCAGACGAGGGGAACTTGTACAGTTGATTTTCTATCTTTGTTGAAGGTGCTTAAATGGAGAAGTAGATGATTGTAACACTGTATTAGAGCATGTAATTTGTAATGGTTGGTGTTACGACCTGAACCTGGCTTCTTATGGAACCCAGGAATGACTCGCCTTCACTAATCTCAAGACCCAGTCGTCCATCAAGAAACAACCCAAATGCACGAAACATACAACTACACATGTAATGAGCTAAGCAGTTAAATTAAACACAGTAACAGGAAATAGAACAAGAGTTCGAATAGGAAAAAATGCCATAAGTAGAAAAATAGAGTTTGCTAACTAACCATCACACTAGAATAAAAAGACATAAACGACAACATATGTTTTAACATGCCAAACAGTACTCACTACACTAAAGGTGTCACAAAAGTGGAAACGAAAAGAGATAGTCTATTGCTGGGCTCGACTGGGTCCAGCACCCTTTGCAGTCGGTGGTGCTGGCTGCTCAACTCCTTAACCTAAACATGTACACATATAATTGTTGTCAGCTAAATACTGAGTAGAGTGGTACATAAGAACATTTAACGCATCTAACTATAAAAGAAAGCAGTAAACCATTCATGCATTTTCTAGTTATTCATTATCATCTGTTTCTGTTTACAATCCAATATGTGTTTAATAATTCACAGATTCTAGTAAAGGTCCACATCATTAGTTAATCCACATGTTCTCTAAGGGAACGATCTTGATGCAGTTTTCCCACGATGCAGGATGCGCACGGGGTACTCTCCTGGCTGGGAGAGCACCCCGTGGTAGTCGTACACCTGATCTACCACCCCAGGGTTAAGGTTGCGACGTAGCGGTGACTACGGCATGCGCGATAGGCGCACGGGTAGCTACTCTGCACTAGCATGTGGTCAGTCCTTTCTACTAGCGGGTATGCTCTAACATACAGCACAGAACAGAATAGGGCCACACTGGGAGGAGAGTACCTTCGTAAATGGGGTCTTGCATTTGTAGAACCCTAGGTGCAACTTGTGGTGTACTCAATTACTTTGTTTAGTGAAATTTTAGGGGTTTACATCCTTTGTTAAACCCTTCTTTTCCTTTTCGAGAAAAAAACCCTGAGATGTGGAACAAGTTAGCTTCACATGCTCTATTGCGAGGACCATGGTACCCACTATAATCTCAACCTTTATGAGCCTTTGGAGTGTAGTATGCATTTCATGCTTTGGAACTAGCTTTGGATTGATGAAGTTGTTGGGGCTCCCCATGTTAGTGACTGAGGGTCATTCCCTACTACTGTGATAAGCTATGGTTCATTGAGATTCTCCATGTTGAAGCCAAGGTAGCATGCATCAACAAATGCTTGTGGTATTGACATCATGCGGCCATCCTCACATTTTTTACCTTATCCTCATCTTTGGGATAAAATGGAGGGTTTTTGCCTTGCATTTGTGCCCTGAAGAAGTGGTCATCGCAGTTGTAGCAAAGTCTTGGATAATCACGTTAGTGATGGTTGCTTGATGGGCATGGAGCCTATTTCTTTCACCTCTATGCTATCTATTGGAAGCGATTAAAGTGTGGTTGTGTAAGGTGATTGCTCCGACATATACAGAGTGTGCACACTCGACCCTTGCTTTCATACATTGTGATCCTTGAAGATGGCTTGAGGTATCATTTGCATCATTAATATCATTACACTAGCGCATAAGTTTTCCTTGAGCCTTTAGAGGAAGATATTAGACAAATGGACTTCCACCATTGATGGAGATTGGTCCCACATTTCATAGCAATAGTCACACATTGAGGCCGTTTGTTGCTACCATTAGTATCATCATGTGTGAGGGGTTTATAGGCTTGCAAACACGCCTCCCCAACCACCACCACCACACACACACACACACACAACAATGTTAAACCTTTTGCTTTTCTCCCCCTATTGTAATCATTGCATGGCCTCCCCATGATTCATCGAGGTGTAGAACATCTAGTGTGACTGAAATGACCTGTAGCATTTTTTTTGGGTTGTTTAAGATGTCTGGATGAGCTGTCAGACGTATGGATGGAGGGTCAAACGTTTGAAAGTAGAAGAACCGGACCTACTATTCTTTTTCCGCACGCACAGACGCACGCAGACCCCCCTCTCCTCACCCCAAACCCTAACCCTCTATCTATTTAAACCCCCCTTTCCCACGCCACTCCATCCATCTTCACCAGCCACCACCTCTGTCCTTCCTTCCTCTCTTCCTTCCAGCGCAGCGAGAGGAGAGGAATCTGAGAGAGAGACGGGAAGTGGAGGAGGAGGAGAGGAGAGCTCAAGAGGAGGAGCTCGCAAGGAAGCTGCAAGAGCGTGGGAGGAGCTTAGAGGAGTTCGTGCTCGAGGAGGAGGAGCTTGTGGAGGTGGGCTCGCGGCCTCCTGAAGCTGCCGATGTCACAGCTGCGGGCGGTGCGGAGGACTTCCGCATGGAGAAGAAGGCTTACAGAGGTCCTACGTATTGGATATTTTCCAGTATTAGACGTCTGGAGCACATCCCAGACGTCTGGAATAGCCGAAGGACGTCTGGAGCTAGAGCCAGACATCTAAAAGCACGCTTTGTGCTAAGATACGTGCTTTTGTGCGGTTACGGCCATGCAGGCCTCACCGCAGGGATCTTGTCCGACCTTTTCTGAGGTTTGTGCATACGTACGTCGGGGGCAAGCCATTGGAAAGGAGTGGGGTGCACCCTTCGAGGTGCTTTTGGATGTCTGGGCACATCGCCAGACGTCTGACCGTACCTCCAGATGACCAGAAGAAGAGTCTGACGTCTGGAACTCACCTCAGACGATCGCGGAGGGGTCCGAACGTCCGAGGTAGTTGTAGGGAACCCAGGGTAAGTGTTGACATCTTTTAAGACGTCTGGGATTAGACCCAGACGTCTGATTTTGGATAATGTGAGTGTTTTTGGCCTGTTTAGGGCCCAAACGGAATCAGATTTCCACAAACGAAGTACCGCTGTTTTTCGCTTGATTTTCTCTATGAGTTAGTGTCACTTGTATACGATTTTGGACTCATTTGATGTGGTTAGTCAATTGTATAGGTCTTGTAACGACCCGATTCCCGAGTCCCTACGAGACACGAGAACCGGACCGACTCGACTAATCCCAAAACCTAGTCGTCCAATGAGGAAGTAACCAAAAGAGCAGTAAAATAAACCACATTCAACATGAAATATAACTATCAGTAACAAAATACAGCAGTAAGAAAAAGAACTACTACAGCATGTACCACCACAACAGTAGAACAACATTTAACATAACAAGAACTGCGGGTAAAGAAAAGTACAGAGAATAACAAAAACTACTCACTACAGTGGAAACAAAAAGGGCACAAAAGAGCAGTGGTTACTCTACTGGACCCTACTCGGCCCAGCGTCCTCTGCAGCCGCTGACCCTGGCTGCTCAACACCTGGTCCTGAAAAGTAACGAGTGTAACACGTCAGCGAAACGCTGAGTAGAGTGGCAGCTAAACTAAAGAAGCAGTAAGGTGTACAGTGGCTGTTTTATTTTCTTTCTTCCTTTATTTATGTCTTTCTATTGTTTCACAATTTATCTATTTCTCAAATCCTTCACTTGATCTCAAATGTTCCTCGTGGGAATGATCTTGATTGCAGTCTTTTCCGAACAGTAGAAGTAGCACGTGGTGCTCTCCTAGCCGGGAGAGTCCCCCGTGATGATCCTACTCTCAGTCAACCACCCCAAGGTCACGGACATACGTAACGGTGACTACGACATGCGCGATAAACGCACAGGTGCTAACCCGCAATGGCACGCGGTCAGTCGTTTCCGTTAACGGGTGCGCCCAAAGCACAGCACGGAACCAGTACAGGGCAGAGCCCTCTCAGTAATAGGGGTCCAACCCCTCCAAAGTAACCAAATAGGGGACTTGACCCTCCACAGTCCGCGCACCCTCGCCTGACTACCCTGGTTTGCCCAGTGGGCCTAACAAGTCGGTGTAGGTGAGCTAGCAGAACCCCAGGGCCCGTGGGGTAGCTAGTACTCGCCCTACACTAGTAGCTCTCCTCGGTACTGCGTACCTGAGGGCCAGCAAGTCGGTACAAAGTGACCGGACCTAACCCCGGGTCCCTGGAGCGGCTGGCTCCGCTCTGCACTAAACAGGTAACAGGTACTTCCCTTGGTGCCACGTACCCAAGAGACAGCACACTACCACGTCTTTCTTTCTCAGATCCATTCCTTTCTCTTTCCAGGAGATCCACTCCTAATTCCCCGTAGGGTTCCAGCTCTTTCAACTCAGAACATTTAGGTTTCACTTTCCAGTTTCACGTTCTTACGATCCATGTTCTCAATCACGTGTATTTATTCATAACAGGCAGCTGTTAAATCAATTTACAGGCAGCTATTTGTTCCTTTCCATTTTTCCAAGACTGCAGTATTCGTATATTCCACTAGTTTTCCCATCCTAGGATTCATGCCATACCCTAGGATCTATCATACAATCTAGTTTTCCAGCCCTAGGATTCATGCAACACCCTAGGATCTACCATTCATTCTAGTTTCTCATTCCTAGGATTCATGCAATGTCCTAGGTTCTATTTATGGTTCCATAATTTAACAGATTATACTAATAAACTTAAAAGCCACTCTACCAATTACAACAGGAGTACTGGGGGCGTGGTCGGGAATCCCGCGTGCCTCCGTACCCCACGAGATTGCAATGGAACAGGGTCCTATCACAAGGATCAAACATAATGAGTTTCTCAAAACAGTATCTAATCACTGTAGACGGGTAGAGGATTTTATTCCGAAAAGGATGCAACTCGAAACGCGGAAAATGGACTCCGAACGGGCCCTAAACGGGTCGAAAACGACGAAACAGTGCAAAATCAGACGTCTGGAACTTCTTCCAAACGTCTTAAAAATGGGGATCAGATGGTACCTTGTCCTGCGCAGTCTCTCAGATGTCCAGAAGCCTACGGGGGCATCTGGCCTAGTTCCCAGACGTCCGATGGTCACCCCGGACGTCTGGAAGTCCCTCCCGTCGTCTGGCACTGCGGACAGACGTCTGATTCGCATTGGATGCGAATCTCAGAACCTGCGCGTGCCCATTCCTCGCTCTCAGTACGGACTGTCGAAGAGAAGGAGGAAGTACGAAAATAACTTACCTTTCAGACGTCTGGACAGTCCTCCAGACGTCTTCCCCGTCGTCTGGTTGGAAACCCAGACGTCTGATTTTGGAAAAACTTCCAGAATCAGAGCGCTACTAGCCCTCCGCCCGCGACGCACGGCCGTGCCCCGTCTCGTCCGCCTGCTGCTCGAGCTGCAGCAGACCTTCCGCATCACTCCGCGCTCGCTGCGCCCCCGCCGGCCGGCTCTAGCAGCCCTGGCAAGCTCGAGCCCTGACGGCCGAGCGCCTCCTCCCTCGCGTAGCACCTCCTCCCGCACTCACCGCGGCTGTCGCTACTGCCGCTCGCTCGCGCTCGCACTCGCTGGAAGAAGAAGGAGGAGCGGAGGTGATGAGAGTGAGGGAGAGGGCGAGGCTTTTTAAAGCTGTGCGGGGAGAGGGAGAGAGAGAGAACGCAGACTGCGGTCGCAGGAGGAGAGAGGAAAAAGAGAGAGGTGCGGCGGATGCTGGTCTGCGCGCGCCTGCGCGCAGACGCAGCCCCGCGTGCCACCCACATAAAATCCCAGACGTCTGGAAGGGGTTCCAGACGTCTGTTCAGACGTATTGGCCACCTCCCAGACGTCTTAAAAGACGTCTGAAGCCGCATTCTTAACAATATAACAAACTCGAAGGAAGTTTCGTTCCTGAAACTTGCGCTAACTAGGGTGCGGGAAAAACGTCATATATAAAAACATAACAAACTCAAAGAGGACCGAAGCCGGTCCGAAAGACGTACTCGCGAAGAGCTCCGGGTACCACTCCCGCATTGCCGCCTCAGGCTCCCAGGTAGCCTCCTCGTACCACTGGCTCCTCCACAAAACCTTTACCAGGGGTACTTGCTTTCGTCTCAAACTGCGAATGGCTCGGTCAAGAATCTGCACTGGCCGTTCGGGGTAGGTCAGGTCGTCGCCCACCTCGACGCTCTCGTGACTCAGTACGTGACTGGGATCGGCTACGTACTTCCTGAGGTTGGACACGTGGAACACGTCGTGCACACTAGAAAGATGGGGAGGGAGGGCAAGCCTGTAAGCAACGGGTCCAACCCACTCCAGGACCTCAAAGGACCCCACAAACCTCGGCGCGAGCTTCCCTCTCACCCCAAACCGAAGAAAGACGTGGTCCCCAACCTCAAACTGCACCTCTCTGCGTTTCCGATCCGCGTAGCTCTTCTGTCTGCTCCTGACAGTGCAGAGTCACCTGTGGATCTGCTCGACTACCTCCTGACTCTGTCGGATCAACCTGGGGCCAACCTCCCACTTGGTCCCCACCTCAACCCAACTCAAGGGTGCCGTACACTTTCGTCCGTACAGAGCCTCGTAGGGAGCCATGCCGATGCTCGAGTGATAATTGTTGTTGTATGCAAACTCTGCCAGGGGCAGGTGCTCCTCCCAAGAGCCCCTCCAGTCCAGTACACAGGCACGCAAAAGGTCCTCAAGTGTCTGTATCGTGTGCTCAGACTGTCCATCCGTCTGGGGGTGGTAAGCTGTACTAAACCTCAACCGTGTCCCCAGGGCCTGCTGAAACTCATCCCAAAACTGGGACGTAAAGCGGGTATCCCGGTTGGATACGATCTCCCACGGAACTCCGTGTAGTCGTACCACGTCGCGGATATACCTCTCTCCAACTGTGCTGGTCCCAAAGTGACTCGGATCGGCAAGAATCGTGCCGTCTTTGTCAGTCTATCCACAATTACCCAGACTGCGTCGTGTCCTCGCTGGGTAACAGGTAAACCCACCACCAAGTCCATGGTGATGCTCTCCCACTTCCACTCTGGCACTGGAAGTGGCTGTAGCGGCCCTGTAGGCCTCTGATGCTCGGCTTTCACCTACTGACACACTAAGCATTGCTGCACGAATTCACCCACATTCCGCTTCATCCCCCTCCACCAAAACTCGCGTCTCAAGTCGTGGTACATCTTCGTGTTTCCGGGATGTATGGTGAATCTGGAACCGTGTGCCTCAGTCAGGAGCTCTCTCAACAGCTCCTCGTCCCTGGGAACGCACAACTGTCCCCTCAGGCGTAGCACCTGGTCTGTGAAAGAGAAATCCCCTGGGTCTCCTGACAGTACTCTGTCGCTCAAGGATTGCAAGTACGGATCGGTCATCTGTCCTGTGATGATGCGGTCTATCAGCTCTGGCCTAGTCTGTCATGTCACAATCACTGCCCCACAGTGCCTCCATAACTCCAGGGGTCGCCAACTGCCCACCTCCTCCAAGAGGCTCCAACTCTGTAACTGTAAGCTGGCCAAGTGTGCGGGCACCTTCCGGCTCAAGGCGTCAGTCACCACATTAGCCTTGCCCGGGTGATAGGAAATGCTGCAGTCGTAGTCCTTCAGGAGCTCCAACCAACGTCTCTGTCTCATGTTGAGCTCCTTCTGATCAGAAAGGTATCTAAGGCTCTTGTGATCTGTGAAAATCTCGAAGGTCTCACCGTACAAGTAGTGCCTCCAGGTCTTCAACGTGAAGACGACAGCTGCCAACTCCAGGTCGTGGGTAGGGTAGGTATGCTCATGGGGCTTCAGTTGCCGTGAAGCGTAAGCGACAATGTGACCCCTCTGCGTGAGCACACCTCCTAACCCCTGCAAGGAGGCGTCCGTGTACACAATGAACCCACCACTACTGTCAGGGATGCTGAGCACGGGAGCCGAGGTCAACCTCTCCTTCAGCTCCTGAAAACACGCCTCATATGCATCTGTCCAAGTGAAGGGCACGTCCTTCCGGGTCAACTGTGTCATAGGACGCGCGATCTGTGAAAAACCTCTGATGAATCGTCTGTAATAGCCTGCCAGTCCTAGGAAACTGCGAATCTCAGTGACTGAACGCGGTCTCTCCCACCTGAGCACTGCCTCAACCTTGGCTGGGTCCACCGCCAAGCCGTCTCCAGAGATCACATGACCTAAGAAGGTCACCTCCCTCAACCAGAACTTGCACTTGCTGTATTTGGCGTACAGCCTACGTCATCTCAGTGTGTCCAGAACCATTCGCAAGTGCTGTCCGTGCTGCGTCCGATCTCGAGAATAGATGAGTACATCATCTATGAAAACCACCACGAACTGGTCCAAGTACGGTCTAAACACCCGGTTTATTAGGTCCATGAAAGCAGCGGGGGCATTGGTCAGCCCAAACGGCATGACCAAAAACTCGTAGTGTCCGTATCGGGTGCGGAAAGCTACCTTGGAGACGTCGGTCTCCTTGATCCTCAACTGGTGGTATCCAGAACTCAAGTCGATCTTGGAGAACACCGTGGCACCCCGCAACTGGTCAAACAAGTCGTCGATCCTCGGCAGCGGATATCTGTTCTTGATGGTGACCCTATTCAGCTGTCGGTAGTCCACACAAAGGCGTAGGGTACCATCCTTCTTCTTCACAAACAGTACCGGGGCTTCCCAGGGAGACGCATTGGGCCTCACGAAACCCTTCTCCAAAAGGTCCTGCAACTGAGACTTGAGCTCTCGTAGCTCAAGCGGTGCCATCCTGTATGGCGCGGTGGAGATGGGGCTGGTCCCTGGTACTAGTGAGATCTCAAACTCGATCTCACGCTCGGGCGGTAGTCCTGGTAACTCGTCTTGAAACACGTCAGTGTACTCTCTGACCACCGGGATGCTCTGGAAGTCTGCCACAGGGTTGGGCTCTGCCACCACACAAGCTAGGAAGCCCTCACACCCCTGGCTCAAAAGTCTCGCCGCCCGAAGTGCCGAAATGTACCTGAAGCCTCCGTCCACTGGCTGTCCGTGAAACTCGAAAGAAGGCAACTCCGGCATGGAGAAGACAATCTTCCTCTCAAAACAGTCCACTAAGGCGTGGTAAGCGGACAGCCAGTCCATCCCCAGAATTACGCCAAAGTCCATCTGTATCATAATCAGATCAGCTGGCCGGCTATGTCCCCCGACGCTGACCTCGCAATCCGTGTACACCTCCTCAGCTGCAGACAACTGACCACTCGGACCTCTGATTACTAACGGATTCTTTAACAGCAAATAATCCTGGCCCAAACTAACTGCGAAACTGGCTGCGACAAACGAGTGTGTAGCGCTGGAATCGAAAAGTGTGTAAACGAGTCTGCCGGAAACTGAAACCATACCTGCCACCACCGAGCCCAAAACTCTGGCATCCCTGTGTGTCAGGGCATTGATACGCCCCTCAGCTCTAGGTGCGGACGAAGCAGCCACACTTTGCGTCGGACGGGCTGGTGCTGGCCGGTACCCTCCTCGTGACTGGGAACCGCGGCCTCCTGCGCGCCCTCCAGTGCTCTGCACGGGAAGTATCTGCTGACCTCCTGCCCTCGACCAGCAGTCCCTCCTGATGTGGCCCGGCTGGCCACACTGGTAATAGAGGGGAACCCGACTCCCGCCCTCAGTGGGTCCCTGCTGTCGGCTGGGCGGGGGTCCTGTGCTGGCGACTGGCCTCTGTCGAGGCCCCCCAAAGGCCACGGACGACCCTGTAAAACGTGACGGCTCTCCTGCGGATGCCACGTGTCTCCTCTCTCGCCGGCCCTGTGAAAAGTCTGGCTAAAAGGGCCTCTTCCACCTGCCGTCAGTGTCTCGCGCGGACGGGTTGGTCTCCTCATAGGTCATGGCTGCCTCCACCACCCTCGAAAACGTAGGCAGCTTCAGAGGTTTGACATACCCCCGAATCGTAGGCCGGAGCCCCTCGGTGAACCTCCAAAGGCGCTCCTCCTCAGTAGCTACCGCTGTCGCTGCAAAGCGGGATAGCTCCAGGAAACGCATGCGGTATGCGCTCATGGTCATCGTCCCTTGGCGGAGAGTGTGGAACTCCCGCCTCCTCTGGTCCTGCCCCGTCTGGGGAAAGTACTGCTCGCAGAAGAGGGCGACGAACCGATCCCAGGTCGGCTCGTCCCTCTCCTGTCCCCTGACCGCCCTCCACCAACTGTGTGCCGCACTCTCAAGCTGGTACGTGGCAAAGGCCACGCGGCACTCCACCAGGGGGCGAAGGGTGTCGAAAATCTTCTCCAGCTACTCGAGCCAGTCCTCTGCCTCGGTCGGGTCCTCATCCCCCTTGAAGGAGGGGGGCTTCAACTTCCGGAACTGCCCGAAGAACTCGGAGTGGCACTGCAGTGGGGATGCTGGTGCACCTCCAGGCAAAGGCGCCTCGTGCACAGAAGTGTCAGAGGAAGGTGGGGGCGGCGGCGGCCCATCCCCTCCCCCGTGTCCAGCGCCGCGTCCGTCGGGTGGTCCCACAGAGGACTACCCCTCCGCAGCCCCAGGGGGAGGCGCTCGGGGCGGTGGGTGGAGCTCCTCTCGCACAATATCCTATATCAGCTGGGCGAGGTCTTGGGCCTGGATGCCTGGGAGTAGTGGCTGGTCCATTGAGGCGTCGGCAACGGCACGCCCACCTCGCCGACCTCGTCCTCGGCCGCGCCCGTGGCCAGCCTCACCAGTCCCGCGACGAGGCATCTCCTGCAAGGAGACGCGAAACAAAATGGAACACGTCATTATGGAACGATACTTAACGGAAACATCTAAGAGCTCATGTCAAAAGATATGTTGTGGTGCCTACTCTAGTTATAGACATGTGAATTGGTTATTTTCCAGTCAGTTGATTCACTTCTCGGGACGACCTTGCTCTGATACCATCTTGTAATGACCCGATTCCCGAGTCCCTACGAGACACGAGAACCAGATCGACTCGACTAATCCCAAGACCTAGTCGTCCAACGAGGAAGTAACCAAAAGAGCAGTAAAATAAACCACATTCAACATGAAATATAACTAGTAGTAACAAAATACAGCAGTAAGAAAAAGAACTACTACAACATGTACCACCACAACAGTAGAACAACATTTAACATAACAAGAACTGCGGGTAAAGAAAAGTACAGAGAGTACCAAAAACTACTCACTACAGTGGAAACAAAAAGGGCACAAAAGAGCAGTGGTAACTCTACTGGACCCTACTCGGTCCAGCGTCCTCTGCAGCCGCTGACCCTGGCTGCTCAACACCTGGTCCTGAAAAGTAACAAGTGTAACACGTCAGCGAAATGCTGAGTAGAGTGGCAGCTAAACTAAAGAAGCAGTAAGGTGTACAGTGGCTATTTTATTTTCTTTCTTCCTTTATTTACGTTTTTCTATTGTTTCACAATTTATCTATTTCTCAGATCCTTCACTTGATCTCTAATGTTCCTCGTGGGAACGATCTTGATTGTAGTCTTTTCCGAACAGTAGAAGTAGCACGTGGTGCTCTCCTGGCCGGGAGAGTCCCCCGTGGTGATCCTACTCTCAGTCAACCACCTCAAGGTCACGGACAGATGTAACGGTGACTACGGCACGCACGATAAACGCACAGGTAGCTAACCTGCACTGGCACGCGGTCAGTCATTTCCGTTAACGGGTGCTCCCAAAGTACAGCACAGAATCAGTACAGGGCGGAGCCCTCTCAGTAACAGGGGTCCAACCCCTCCACAGTAACCAAACAGGGGCCTTGCCCCTCCACAGTCCGCGCACCCTCGCCTGACTACCCTGGTTTGCCCAGTGGGCCTAACAAGTGGGTGTAGGTGTGCTAGCAGAACCCCGGCGCCCGTGGGGTAGCTAGTACTCGCCCTACACTAGTAGCTCTCCTCGGTACTTCGTACCTGAGGGCCAGCAAGTCGGTACAAAGTGGCCAGACCTAACCCCGGGTCCCTAGAGCGGCTGGCTTCGCTCTGCACTAAACAGGTAACAGGTACTTCCCTTGGTGCCACGTACCCAAGAGACAGCACACTGCCACGTCTTTCTTTCTCAGATCCATTCCTTTCTCTTTCCAGGAGATCCACTCCTAATTCCCCGTAGGGTTCCAACTCTTTCAACTTAGAACATCTAGGTTTCACTTTCCAGTTTCACGTTCTTACGATCCATGTTCTCAATCACGTGTATTTATTCATAACAAGCAGCTGTTAAATCAATTTACAGGAAGCTATTTGTTCCTTTCCATTTTTCCAAAACTGCAGTATTCGTATATTCCACTAGTTTCCCCATCCTAGGATTCATGCCATACCCTAGGATCTATCATACAATCTAGTTTTCCAGCCCTAGGATTCATGCAACACCCTAGGATCTACCATTCATTCTAGTTTCTCATTCCTAGGATTCATGCAATGTCCTAGGTTCTATTTATGGTTCCATAATTTAACAGATTATACTAATAAACTTAAAAGCCACTCTACCAGTTACAACAGGAGTACTGGGGGCGTGGTCGGGAATCCCGCGTGCCTCCGCAACCCACGAGATTGCAATAGAACGGGGTCCTATCACAAGGATCAAACATAATGAGTTTCTCAAAACAGTATCTAATCACTGTAGACGGGTAGAGGATTTTATTCCGAAAAGGATGCAACTCGAAACGCGGAAAATGGACTCCGAACGGGCCCTAAACGGGTCGAAAACGACGAAACAGTGCAAAATCAGACGTCTGGAACTTCTTCCAGACGTCTTAAAAATGGGGATCAGATGGTACCTTGTCCTACGTAGTCTCTCAGACGTCCAGAAGCCTACGGGGGCGTCTAGCCTAGTTCCCAGACGTCCGATGGTCACCCCGGACGTCTAGAAGTCCCTCCCGTCGTCTGGCACTGCGGACAAACGTCTGATTCGTGTTGGATACGAATCTCAGAACCTGCGCGTACCCATTCCTCTCTCTCAGTACGGACGGTCGAAGAGAAGGAGGAAGTACGAAAATAACTTACCTTTCAGACGTCTTCCCCATAGTCTGGTTGGAAACCCAGACGTCTGATTCTGGAAAAACTTCCAGAATTAGTGCGCTACTCGCCCTCCGCCCGCGACGCACGGCCGCGCCGCGTCTCGTCCGCCTGCTGCTCGAGCTGCAGCTGACCTCCCGCGTCACTCCGCGCCCGCTGCGCCCCCGCCGGCCGGCTCTAGCAGCCCCGGCAAGCTCGAGCCCTCATGGCCGAGCGCCTCCTCCCTCGCGCAGCACCTCCTCCCGCACTCACCGCGGCTGTCGCTACCGCCGCTCGCTCGCGCTCGCACTTGCTGGAAGAAGAAGAAGGAGGAGCGGAGGTGATGAGAGTGAGGGAGAGGGAGAGGCTTTTTAAAGTCGTGCGGGGAGAGGGAGAGAGAGAGAACGCAGACTGCGGTGGCAGGAGGAGAGAGGGAAAAAGAGAGAGGTGCGGTGGTTGCAGGTCTGGGCGCAGACGCAGCCCCGCGTGCCACCCAAATAAAATCCCAGACGTCTGGAAGGGGTTCCAGACGTCTGTTCAGACGTCTGGGCCACCTCCCAGACGTCTTAAAAGACGTCTGAAGCCGCATTCTTAACAGGTCTCCTGCCAGTCGAGTACGCGGGAGCCGCGAAGGCGACGGGATCTGCGATCTGATGAGAGGTCATCATGGCTTCTAATTACCCCTAATTAACTAATCTTCCTAGTTAATTAGCTAGGAATATGTATATGTTGTTGGTGCTAAAGCACCACGATCATTTGTTTTGATGATAACAAAACACGTGTTATTTAACATTTGCAATTTGAGTCCTAGATTTCAGGTCAATTGCAAATGTGGACGTGTTTAGACAGAGTTCGAGCTCGCATCCAGGACGGATTGGAGGAGCTTGACGGAAAACAGAGGAGGTTCGCGTGGAGCGACAGATTGAAGATAGAAGACAAGAAGAATATGATAGATTCTTTTTTATCCTTTCATGTATCTCTTGTATTTATTTTCTAGCTCTTTTTGATTCCTTAGAACATTATGTTAAAGAGCCTCAAAGTACCCTAAAAGTAGTCCTAGGAACACCTGCACAACCCTAGGATACTTAGGTTTTCTGTAGAATACTTAGAAAACCAATATAGGGCTCAAACAGCATTTCCAGACGTCTAATCCCAAAATCAGACGTCTGATAAAGTATTTTAAGACGTCTGACTGTTGTTTCAGACGTCTGATAACTGTTAGGCTGGACATAGTTAGTTCTGTCTGATGAAATCAGACGTCCAGACCATAGACCAGACGTCTTAGGAGACGTCTGATGACTTTGCCAGATGTCCAATTAGTGGACCGTTGGCTGGCTTAGAAAACACTCAATATTATGACCGTTAGAGCCTTATCAGACGTCCATAGGACTTACCAGACGTCTGATAAATGACCGTTTTGCCTCGGCTGACCCAAAATCTCTTCTCAGAGATTTTCTAGCTGTTGCAACGTTTGGAAATCAATTCCCACGGTAAAAGTAGGTTTCCAGACGTCCAGACTTAGTGCCAGACGTCCTCTATGTCGTCTGATGGACTTGTACAAAAACCCTGTTTAGATCTGATTCAAGTCAGGGAGAAACCCGCATAGAATCAGACGTCTGACCTTGGAATCAGACGTCTTAAAGTGGCCTTCCAGACGTCTGATGCCAGAGTTAGACGTCTGATAACCCTGTGAAGTGTAATCATTGTCCTGATTTCGGCCTGATTCTCTTGGGCTTTGCACCCAACGGCTATGGAAGCTTTTCCAAGCCTTCCAAAGCCTTCCTAAGGCCTCTATAAATAGAGGGGAACCTTTGTAAACAAAAAAAAAAGAGACACACTTAGAAAAACAAGACACATACCTTGCAATACACTTTCAAACCTTTTGTGTCCAAAGAAAAGACTCTCTTGCTCTCCAAGCTCAAGCTCCATTTTCTTGAGAGCATTCAACCGTTGCGCACCCGCTCTCCCGCCGTAGATAACGAGAGCGACGTAGCGCCATCGCGTGGCACACGCACCGCGTCATCGTCGACGCACTCCTTGCAAAGGGGAGTTTCCTATTTCCTATAGAAGCTAGGTTTAATTTTGTTGGCTCTATAGGACTGTTGTTTATTCTATCTTTGTATTTTGGTTGGGTATTCGCTTTGCGAATTCCCGTCTCCTTCGTGGGACAAAATCCTTCTCGTGGAGAGAAGGGGTTGAGGAACGCTACCCTCGTACTTGTAGCGTGGTTGTATTGAGGTTGAATCACCCTCGTTCAAAGTGATTCGGTTAGTGGATTTGATCAACTTGGTTGATCGGAAAATCCTAACTCGAGAGGGTTAGGTGGTGGTTTTTACCCGGTTTGGGTTTCCACCTAAAAATACCTGTGTACATTGTGTGATTGCTTAATTTCTTGTGATATTGCTTTATATTTTTATTTCCGCAATTTATTACGTCACCCCTCCTGGTAGGGACGAAACCTTCAATTGGTATCAGAGCAGGTCTCGCATTTTCGGCGTTACAAACCGGCGAGGATCCAAACATGGAGGGAAGCTGTTCCACAAGTAGGATTTCCGAGGGGCAGTCCACAACCCGTCCGCCCTACTTTGACGGGAACAACTACAGCTACTGGAAGCTGAGGATGAAGACGTGGCTCCAAGCCACTGAATTCGAGGTATGGGGATGTTGCGAAACCCCATACGAGATCCCGAAGCGACCCCAAGGAGGCTACTCGCAGGTGCAGATTCTAGAGCTCTCACTCAACGCAAAGGCAATGAATGCCCTGTATTGCGCGTTGAGTCCGGAAGAGTTCGAGAAAATCCAAGAGTGCACCACCGCCCACGAGATATGGAGGAGGTTGGAAGGCACTCATGAGGATTCCAGCTCGGAGGAAGAAGAAGAAGAAAAAGAAGAAGAAACCACTTGCTTTGGTTTCATGGCTAGAGGAACCAATAGCGACAGTGAAAGCGGAAGCGACTCCGACGAAGAGGTAAATTTTGATTTACAAGAAGCTTTTAATGAATTATTCGAGATTAGTAAATCACTAAAAATAGAAAACAAAAGCATGAAGAAGAACCTTAGTTTTCTTAAAAATGAAAATGATAGGTTAGAAAAACAACTTAAGGACATAGAAGCTAGTCCTAAAAATGATAACCTATTATTAGAAAATCATAACCTCATCAATGAAAATAATAAATTGATCGAGGAAAATGTTAGTCTAAAATTAGAAATTTCAGATTTAAAGACTAAAATGAACATTATAGAAAAAGAAATTGCATGTCTTAGGGAAAACTCCAACAAACTAATCAACAAAGTAGATGATTTATATAGCCCTAAGGTTGAGAAAGGATCTCCATCAAGGAGACCCTCTAACAAATCCGGATCCAAGCTTACTTGGATACCGAAGAAAAATTTGGAATCTTGTTTTGTAGGATTCAGGGATAACTACAATACACAGGACTGGACCTACAAACTCAAGGCTGGTCAACTCGAGTTAGGAGAACTAAGGAGTAGACCAAGGAGGAGAACAAGAAGACCGACAAGACGGCGAACAAACGACGGACCCGCCGCACGTCGACCGCCAGATTGGAGACCGGCGCCAATGCCCGGGCCTCCAAGCTACGGATGGGAGCCCCATCCGATGTGGCATCCACCACCACCATTCGGGCCATTTTATTGGCCATGGTAGGTGAGGTAAAACCCTTTACCCTATCTTTTTATCAGTAGCATTTAGATAGGGGGAGTTAAAAATTTTATGAGCTAATTGTCAATTTTTAAGGGGGAGAAATAAGGTAGCTAAATTTCCTTTAGTAAGGGGGAGAAAAATAATAGCTATCTTGTTGTTACAAAAAGGGGAGAATATTACCTTTGTTAAAATAAATTCATAGAAGAGCATGTTTTAAGGGGGAGTTATAGGAAATTTAAAATCAAACCTTTTTGATAATGTCAAAAAGGGGGAGGATTTTTTGTATTATTATTTACGATTTTGTCATCATCAAAAAGGGGGAGATTGTTGGTGCTAAAGCACCACGATCATTTGTTTTGATGATAACAAAACACGTGTTATTTAACATTTGCAATTTGAGTCCTAGATTTCAGGTCAATTGCAAATGTGGACGTGTTCAGACAGAGTTCGAGCTCGCATCCAGGACGGATTGGAGGAGCTTGACGGAAAACAGAGGAGGTTCGCGTGGAGCGACAGATTGAAGATAGAAGACAAGAAGAATATGATAGATTCTTTTTTATCCTTTCATGTATCTCTTGTATTTATTTTCTAGCTCTTTTTGATTCCTTAGAACATTATGTTAAAGAGCCTCAAAGTACCCTAAAAGTAGTCCTAGGAACACCTGCACAACCCTAGGATACTTAGGTTTTCTGTAGAATACTTAGAAAACCAATATAGGGCTCAAACAGCATTTCCAGACGTCTAATTCCAAACTCAGACGTCTGATAAAGAATTTTAAGACGTCTGACTGTTGTTTCAGACGTCTGATAACTGTTAGGCTGGACATAGTTAGTTCTGTCTGATGAAATCAGACGTCCAGACCTTAGACCAGACGTCTTAGGAGACGTCTGATGACTTTGCCAGACATCCAATTAGTGGACCGTTGGCTGGCTTAGAAAACACTCAAGATTATGACCGTTAGAGCCTTATCAGACGTCCATAGGACTTACCAGACGTCTGATAAATGACCGTTTTGCCTCGGCTGACCCAAAATCTCTTCTCAGAGATTTTCTAGCCGTTGCAACGTTTGGAAATCAATTCCCACGGTAAAAGTAGGTTTCCAGACGTCCAGACTTAGTGCCAGACGTCCTCTATGTCGTCTGATGGACTTGTACAAAAACCCTGTTTAGATCTGATTCAAGTCAGGGAGAAACCCGCATAGAATCAGACGTCTGACCTTGGAATCAGACGTCTTAAAGTGGCCTTCCAGACGTCTGATGCCAGAGTTAGACGTCTGATAACCCTGTGAAGTGGAATCATTGTCCTGATTTCGGCCTGATTCTCTTGGGCTTTGCACCCAACGGCTATGGAAGCTTTTCCAAGCCTTCCAAAGCCTTCCTAAGGCCTCTATAAATAGAGGGGAACCTTTGTAAACAAAAAAAAAAGAGACACACTTAGAAAAACAAGACACACACCTTGCAATACACTTTCAAACCTTTTGTGTCCAAAGAAAAGACTCTCTTGCTCTCCAAGCTCAAGCTCCATTTTCTTGAGAGCATTCAACCGTTGCGCACCCGCTCTCCCGCCGTAGATAACGAGAGCGACGTAGCGCCATCGCGTGGCACACGCACCGCGTCATCGTCGACGCACTCCTTGCAAAGGGGAGTTTCCTATTTCCTATAGAAGCTAGGTTTAATTTTGTTGGCTCTATAGGACTGTTGTTTATTCTATCTTTGTATTTTGGTTGGGTATTCGCTTTGCGAATTCCCGTCTCCTTCGTGGGACAAAATCCTTCTCGTGGAGAGAAGGGGTTGAGGAACGCTACCCTCGTACTTGTAGCGTGGTTGTATTGAGGTTGAATCACCCTCGTTCAAAGTGATTCGGTTAGTGGATTTGATCAACTTGGTTGATCGGAAAATCCTAACTCGAGAGGGTTAGGTGGTGGTTTTTACCCGGTTTGGGTTTCCACCTAAAAATACCTGTGTACATTGTGTGATTGCTTAATTTCTTGTGATATTGCTTTATATTTTTATTTCCGCAATTTATTACGTCACCCCTCCTGGTAGGGACGAAACCTTCATATGTAAGGGTTAATTATAGAATAAGGGATAAATCATTAAAGGACCTTAAAATAAGTTAAAAATGTTAAATTATAAATCAATTAATATTATTAATAATTTAATCAATAAATGGACTTGAGATATCATTAATTATTTACCTAATTAATGTGTTAATTAACTTAAGCATAATTTATACCTAAGTATGTAATAACTTAAGTATCTTTACTTAATTAAATAAATTAATATAAAAAAAACATAAATCCAAGGTTTATATATAATATTTGTCTAATTTATAATCATATATAAAAAGTTGAAAAAGATTTAAATTAAAATAAACCTTGAAAACCTTAGTTTACGTTTTAGTCCTTAGGTTTCATTACAATTGAGTCCTTTTTCTTCACTTAGGTCCTTATCTTTCGTCGCATTCAGGTCCCTGTATACATCTTATTCATTTCTTCTTCAGCCATTCCGACAGTTGACGACAGCGGGTGCTGTCACCTTCCGATCATCGTTCATCTGACGTTCGTCCACCCTTGCCAAGCTTCTAGAGCTTGCGCTCTCCACCGCCTTTCCATACATTAGTCTAGATGAGTCCTTAATCCTAATTAGGTCACGGCGTTAATCTCACCAGCATTGGAGAAGACGCCGCAGGTTAGGCCACACCTAGACACATTTCCGTCCAGATTCAACCTCCTTCTCAGTGGACGCAACCTATAAATACCCCTCCACCTCTTCGATTTCGCGCAGTCAGCTCCCTTCCCTTTTCCCTCACTGTAGCCGATGATAGGCTATTCGTCACTCACCTCCGACGACCTCTCACCTCTCCTTCGGAGCGCCTCCGCACGAGGGACTCGTCTCTCTCACCTCCTCTTCCTCTCCGAACGGTCGTGATAGGACCTGGAGCACCAATTCCTCTTCCTCGCCGCCTACAACTTCTCGCTGGACTTCTTCCTCCGCCCCTTTGATTTCCTCCTCCATTAAGGACCATCGACGGAGACTTCTTTGTCCCCTTCATCCAGGTAATAGTAGGATAGGTAAGATAGAGTAATTAGTGTAGTTAATTAGGTAGTTTAGTTAGGTTTAATGTTAGTTCTTTCCATCATCTTCTTCAGCTCTGATGAGCTCTTTGAGCTTGATTGGAGCATCTTTTTATCTTTTGAAATCACTGAACACCCTCTATAATCTTCCATGATCGATTTTGGCACATTGATTTCTTGAGTTTATCACTTAAACGCCTAATCCACCTCCACCTTCACCGGTTGCTTTCGCTGTCCATGGTGGAGGTTACCGAGGGTAATTCACATGCACTGGGGCCCTCCATCACCTTGTCATCATTTAAGGGCCCCTATCTTCACGTTAATTTGATAAATAATTGCCTACATCTAAAACACCCAAATTTCACACAACCTCCTGAGCTCGCTGTCAATGGCAGCTCAGGAGGAGTTCTTCCATCTAATTAACCACTTTTATACCATCGCCACACCCCATTAACATGTTCCCTCTACTTAATTGAGTGAGAGAACTCGATCTGAGTTCCAGCGAACTTAGATCACAATTTTTATGAATTCACTGCATATCTTCTATTTTAATCACCAATTGAGTTAATTGATGAGCTCCTGAGGTTCCTTGTGACCTCAGGAGACTTTTCAGTTCCTTAATGACTTGTTTTAATGACTTTTATACACTGTCAGCCATTGTCTACACTCACCAGAGCTCTGGAGAGCTCCGGCAAGTCATTTTTGAACTTCAGCACTTGATAGGTCCTAAGGAGCTCCTGATTGCTTTATTGAGGCCTAATGATCATGATTCAGTGTTTATTTTAATGTTTTATCTTCTGGAGCTCTACATAGGCCTCTGTCTTCTCCAACTCCGACGGAGTTGGAGATGCTGTTCTGTTAGGGTTAGGACTTCGAAAATAGGTTCAGAAGTTCATGCAGAACCTATAGAAGCTAATCTTGATCTCTAGTTTCTTTGAGTACTCTTAGGTTGTTCCACCGAACAAACTCCATCTTGATCTCAAGCGATGAGGTCTAAAACCTTACTAGACTTAATCAAAATCTAATTTTGATGTCATAAATAAATTTCTGAGGTGAAATAGAGTTGATCTAAGGTTTTAATTGAACCTGAGATAGACTGGAGTAGAAAGTCAAATTCTGAGGCTTTATGGTCAACCTCAGGTCTAATTTGATGAATGAATCATCAATTAGGTGAATTGATGATTAAAAATGATTCCAGGGATGTTTTTAAGTGATTTAGAATTGATTTAGATAAGTTTAATTTAGGATTTCATGAGAATTCAATTTCTGTCAGTTTGGGTTCATTTGAACCCAATATTGAACTTCAGTGCATTCTTGGTGAGAATTGGATGCAAATTTTGCCTAGTTAGAATCTTAACAACCTTTAGAGGTTGTTTGATCTGGTGCTGCTAATTTTTCTCTTTCTGTCAAGCTGATCAGAGCTCAAATTGGAGCTTTGAAGCTCCTTAGCGAAGCTCTTGAGCTTCTTCTTCTCTCTGAAGCCTTACAACACTCCCATCCTTCACCATTAGGTGCGGAATCAACTCCTGAACCTAGTCAGAACCTCATCAAAGGTCAAAAGCCCTCACTGCAGGTCCTTAGACCTGAGGATGCACCTCTGCAGGCCAGAATGGCCGTGAAAACTGTTCACTTTCACCCTTCAAATCGAAGGGAAAGTTTTTTTTCTGAGCATCAAATTGATGCTATAATCTTGTCGAGCACCTATAGAGCTTTCCAACGAGCCCTTGATTGCTCAATTTGGAGCTTTGTGCTACTAGGATTCGTCAGCTGAAGTTTGGCCTGGAGGGGACTTACATAGTCCTACATTGGTAGAATTAGAATGCACGCCTTAGTATAAAATGAAAAAGTATATAGGGCTTACCGGTCATCAGTGCTGGGAGCACAATGAGGATATGTGTGTGTGTGGGTGAGTGCGTTGCACATGCCCGGGTGTGTGTGTGCCTATGGGCACGAGCGTGGGCCCGTGAGCGGGTGTGTGTGTGGGCCGAGGAGGCTGGAGACTGTGCATGATGAATCTGAACCGGAAATAAACCATCTAAAACAAACTAGACTCGGACCAAGTAGGGTCTGGTCCCACCCTGAGAGGGGTGCTATGTATGCCTGACCGGTCCGAGTTGCCAATCAGAAAATCAAATTTTTGGTTTAAGTGTGGTTCAATTTGCACAGTTAAAAAACTGAAAGAAAAAGAAAGAGAGGAGGATTAAAAGAAATAACAGAGAAGAAGAGCTTGAAGAAGAGACGACAGGGAGGAGAAGATAATGAAGGAAAGAAATCAAGAGAGAGAGAAGTGTTAAGAAAAATAAATGAATAAAGAAGAAAAGAAAATCAGACATCTTTTCCTTTTATTAGAAGTCTAATTTATATCTTTAAGTCGTTAATACTCTTTTGAGACATCTAATTTCAGGGCTGACGCTACTTTTGCATTTGATTTCTTTTTAGTTTTAATGTTGTAAAAGGCTTGCTATAATTATAAACATTTTATGCCTAATATCATGTAATAAATAATACTTCTATTGAGTTTTTAATGACAAATATTTTTTTGTAAACTCATTTCTTTCTTAATGGAATGTTGCATGTTCTTTTAAGTAAATATCCTTTATGCAAGATTCATGTACTTAAAGTAATATAATTATAATTCTAATTGATTAAATAATTAGTAATTTATGTTTAGGAGTTAATGGTGAATTAAGTTAGGTTATGTCTCCTAGTGAATGACCTGGACTCAACCAGTTAAAAAAGAATTAAAAATCTAAAATGTTAGGTTAACTTGACCCTATACTACACAACCGACATTAATTCGAGTTAATCTAAGTTACTTTCTCTTGCATTTAATTAAGCCTAAATAACTTAATTAATTGTATTGAGAATTTAACGAACATGATCCGAGCCCCCATCCTCCCGTATTTGCCGGTAGAGTGGTTTACATTAATACTATGATTTAAATAAATGAACTACATGTTTAGAATAACTTGAATGAATTCTAGGATGAGAATGAACCCTAGGGCAGAAATAGATGGTTGAGCTATATTGTATACTTGAGAAACATATAGAACCCTAGGATGAGAATGAACCTTTGGGTAGAAACAGATGGTTGAGCTATATTGTATACTTGAGAAACATGTAGAATCCTAGGATGAGAATGAACCCTAGGGTAGAAACAGGTGGTTCGAGCTATATTATTTACTTTAGATGCCTGTAAAAAGTTAAATGCTAGCAAATGTACTGGTTACTTAGTATGATATCTTGTCAGTAGAAAATCACGAGCTGCCTATTTTAAGAATGGAACCGATAATGTAAATAGAGAAATCGGAAAGACTGGAATATGAAACAAAAGGAATATCAGCATGAACTGTATGGGGAATTAGGAGGAGAGCTTCTGTAGACGGGAAGTGAGCTGGCTCTTGTGTACGTGGTACCAAGGAGAGCTACTGTCCCTTTGGTGTGGAGGGGTACTAGCCGCCTGGGTTAGGCCTAGACACTCTACACCGACTTTATTTGGCTCTCGTGTATGTGGTACCGAGGTGAGATACTTAGTGTAGGGAGGGAGCTAGCTGCCCCAGGAGGCCTGGTGATAGGACTAGCTGCCCTACACCGACTCTTGTTAGGCCCACTAGGCAAACTGAGATAGTCGGATGAGGGTACGTGGACTCTGGAGGGGCGAGACCCCTGTTCTATTTTGTTCTGAGAGGGCAAGGTCCTGTACTATTCCATGCTGTACCTTTAGGCATGCTCGCTAACAGAAACGACTGACCGCGTCCAGTGCGGGATAGCTACCTGTGCGGTTATCACGCATGCCGTAGTCACCGCTACGTCGCGACCGTGACCTCGGGGTGGTTGATTGGGTGTAGGATTACCACGGGGGATGCTCCTGGCCAGGAGAGCACCACATGTACCTCCTACATCATGGAAAAGACTGCAATCAAGATCGTTCCTGCGAGGAACAGGCCATATCAAGAAATGATCTAAGTGAATAAAGGATAATAAATTAGAAGTACTTGGTGGAACTAAATGAAAATGGATCTTTGTTTAATTGCATAAATTAATTACTTGTCTTAATTACATGTAAATGGCTAAATTATCACTCTATTCAGCGTTTGCTGTTTCCGAAAATTTTATAACCTTGTTCAGGTCAGGAAGTTGAGCATGCAGCATCACCGACTGCAGAGGGAGCTGGGCCCAGTTGAGCCCAGCCTTAGCTGTGTTTCTTACTGTTTTCCTTAGCTCCTGTTGTAGTAGTGAGTATTTTCATTTCTATGTAATATTGTTTTCAGTACTTTCAGCTGTACTTTTCTCTGTCATAGTTGTGATGGCCTGTAACATTGATAGACTATATCACTCTATTTCTCTTACTATATTTTGATTTATTTCTGGTTAGTTACATCACATGTGTGGTTGTGATTTATTTTTTGCTTTTGGTTATTTCTCATTGGATGACTAGGTCTTGGGATTAGTCGAGGAGGGTCGATCTCGAGTCTTGTAGGGATCTGGGATTTGGTCGTAACAGTGACCCTGTTGGTCTGTTATCTAGTGGTGATCCAGATAATTTTCATGCTGTAAAGCCAAGTAGTGGGATCCTAAGTTTGACAGATTTAGGTAGTGTACCCACATGTCCACTAATCCTTATTATTGTGAGTGCCTTTCCTTGCTCGTGCATGCCACCCTTGGATTTGCCATCGTGTGAGAGTTGTATTGGATCATGAAACCCATCTCTTGTTACATATAAGCACATCTAGGCTGTTGTCTACCATGTCTTCCTCTACCTCACTTTTGAAAGAATTGGAAGGCTCTGATGTCATATCAATATTGGCACTGAGGTATCTAACCATATTGAGTGATGCATTGCTTTTGGTATGAGTTGGTTGACAATGGCCATGATGGAGGCATCAGTTCTTCCACACATGCCATGTGGGATGCGCACTCAAAGAGAGTGTAGATAACTACAGGAGAAGAATATTCTTTCTTGATACCTTAGTTACAATGATTTCTTCTACATATAAATCTCATTCCCATGCAGAACAAAATAACGTTCGCTTTCTTACATCCTTACCGCAAAGTACTTTAGACGTGACTTGACCCTCTCCACACTCTTTATAGGTAGCCATGTTAGCTACAAACTCTATGCTGGACTTTAGAGTTGGATTGCAAGGAAATGGACCCATACAAGAAACTCACCGTTAGGAAATAAAATCAAATTAAATATTTGATTAGTGTTTACAATTTTTACTCTTGGTTGGGTTTCCATGTATGCTCTTTTGCCACTTTATATAAAGAGGGATAGGATCTCTTTATTTGAATATATAATAATAATTCTTTTACCCCTAAAATTCTTTACGTGGTATCAAAGCCACCGATTTTGGTGGTTTAGGGTTAGAAGAAGAAGATCTAGAGGGGGGAGGCCCTTCGGCGGCATCGCCAACGATCTCCGACAGGCCATTGGAGAGGCTTTCTCCTCTCCTCAAATTTCTCTTCTTCTTCATCTCCTCTCCCTCCTCATCACAGCGTTGGAGAAACCCAGCAGCAACAGCTAAAACTACCACTGTCACTACACCGATTGTCATAAGACTTGGAGGGGTGTGTCATTGGCCTATCATAGACCGGTTGTTATGACCCAGTTCCCGAATCCCTACAGGACCCGAGACCGACTCGACTCGACTAATCTCAAGACCTAGTCGTCCAACAAGAAATAACCAAAAAGCAAGAAAGTAAACCGCATTCACTATGCTAAGCAACTAATAATAAAAGAGTACAACAGTAAGGAAAGTAAAAGTTGCTACAGTACATACTACCACCACAACAGTAAAACAGTAACAAGGTACAGGAATGCAAAAGTATAGGAAAGTAAAGGTACAAGTGTTTGAACTCACTACAACAGAAGGTACCACAAAAGGAGACTACTGCTATTGGGCTCTACTGGGCCCAGCACCCTCTGCAGCCGGAGACTCGGGCTACTCAACACCTGGACCTGAAAAGGGTTATGAGTACACAAAGTCAGCGAACGGTGAGTAGAGTGGCAACCAACTTTCTAAGCAGTAAAGCTAACAGGTAAACTAGCTATTCCAATTCTTTAATTTACAAGTTATTCTTTTTCACTCGTCGTTTCATACATTTTCCAAATCTCTTTCTTGATCTCGAATGTTCCTCGTGGGAACGATCTTGATTGCAGTCTTTTCCGAAGAGTAGAAGGCATACGTGGTGCTCTCCTGGCCAGGAGAGTCCCCTGTGGTGATCCTACACCCAGTCAACCACCCCAAGGTCATGGAAAAACGTAATGGTTACTACGGCACATGTGATAAGCGCATAGGTAGCTACCCCGCACTAGCATGCGGTCAATTGTTTCTACTAATGAGTGCACCCAAAATACAGCACGAAATAGTATAGGGCCTAGCCCCCTCAGTAACAGGGGTCTAGCCCTAAGAACCAAATAGGGGTCTCACCCCTCCATAGTCTGCGCACCCTCAACTGACTACCCTGGTTTTCCCAGTGGGCCTAACAAGTCGGCGTAGGGTGGCTAGCTGAACCTCGGGCCCCATAGGGCGGCTAGCTCTCTCCCTACACTAGTAGCTCTCCTCGGTACAGTGTACACGAGAGCCAAGAAGTCGGTGCAGAGTGGTCAATCCTAACCCCGGGTCTCAACCCAAGGGTGGTTAGCTCCACTCTAGACTAAACAGGGGACAGTCGCTCTCCTTGGTACCACGTACTCAAGGGCCAGCACACTTCCCCACTCACATTTCCAGATCCATTCCATTTATTTCCAGGAGCTCTACTCCTAATTCCCCGTAGGGTTCATGCTCATATTTCTCATACCATTCCATACTGGGTTTCATCACTCACATTTTCATTCTCAAGTTATACACATGCAGCTCGTGTTTCTATCATCCACATCTCCATTCTTAGGTTATACACATGCAGCTCATATTTTTATCATTCACATTTCCATTCTCAGGTTATACACATGCAGCTCGTATTATATCATTTAACGTATACAACAGGAAATGTCACATGTAACTGTTTAACTAGCACATGTAATTCATATTTCACAGGCAGCTCTTGTTCATTTACAGGCAATTGTTATCATCTCTATCTACTCATTCAAGACTGCAATTCAATCACGCATACAGACATTTCAAGTATTTCTCGTCCTAGGATTCATGTCATATCTTAGGTTCTAATCATTCATTCCACACATGCATTCAGGTTTATAATTAAAGTAGGGGAAGCCACTCTACCAGTCAACCCAGGAGTATTGGGGGCTCGAACGATAAGCACACGTGCCTCAGCAAGTCCCGAACCTGCAACAGAACGAAGTCCTATAACAAGGAACAATCACAATGGAACATTCAGAATAGTATAGAAAGCCTTCTAACAAGTACATGAACTCACAAGGAAAACATTGGTATCTTATTTGTGTAAAACAGACCTCAAACGAACCCTAAACGGGTCAAAAACAGGGTTACTGACTCAAATCAAACGTCTGACACAATGTCCAAATGTCTTAAAAGTGTCCAGAAATGCACCTCAAGCTCTGTGTCGACCCCAGATGTCCAGGAACTCTTCTGGACCGTCTGGACCCAACTCCAGACGTCCCTCCACCTCTACGGACGTCTGGAAGTGCTTCCAGCCTCCTGGTAAGCCGCCCAGACATCTGAAATGCGTGGAAGGGCGTGCCCTGCTCCTTCCCGAAGCAAATCCTGCACGTAACAGTAAAATCCTCTCAAAATAGCCACGCAAAGTGTAGTTGCGGAGTGGCCTGCATGGCGGTATCTGCAAAGGGAATGTACCTTCGCGAAGATCTCTCTTAAGACATTTGGAACCGCCTCCAGACGTCCGCTCCGTTGTCTGCACGTCACTCCAAACGTCTGATTCTGGGAAAAATCCAGAACCAGAACCTGCTCCCGCTAGCTCTCGCCGCACACGGTCGTGGCTCACCTCCTCACCTGCAGCTCCGGCTGCAGTAGTGTCGGGGATGACTCCCCCGATGTACTCCTCCTCCTCCCGCACGTGCCTATCCGGCCGTGTGCCCTCTGGTGAGCTCCCACACGAGTTTGCGAGCTCAACTCCTCCTCCTCTCCTCACACCGCTCCTCCTCGTCACCGCTCTCGTGCTCTCTCACTCTCGCTGGGGTGGAGAGGAAGAGAGGAAGGTGTTGCGGAGTGGGGAGAATGAGAAGGGAAGAGGGGTTTGTAAAGATGGTGGGTTAGGGTTCACTGGAGGGGGGAGAGAGAGAGAGAAGGGAAGAGAAAGAGAGGGTACTGTCTGTCCACAGCCCGCACACAGACGCGGGCTCGTACCCAAAAATTTGATTTCTAGACGTCTGGGAAGGTGTCCAGATGTCTGGCCAGACGTCTGATCGACAGTCCAGAGGTCTTAAAAGGCTCAGAACAGTACGATCTTTACACCGGTTGTACCCCCTTTAGTAACCATTGGCTTGTGGAGTTGCCGTGGGTAAGCTAACCTTTGCCTAGCGTAGCCCATGAGCCTTGAGGCTCGAATCTTTGTTTAGACCCTTTAACCTCCTTTGATCGAGGGTTTGAGGGCACCATTATGTTCCTTGGAGGTTGCTCTTGTTGGTGCTAGAGCACCACGATCATTTGTTTTGATGATAACAAAACACGTGTTATTTAACATTTGCAATTTGAGTCCTAGATTTCAGGTCAATTGCAAATGAAGACGTGTTTAGACGGAACTCGAGCTCGCATCCAGGACGGATTGGAGGAGCTTGACGGAAAACAGAGGAGGTTCGCGTGGAGCGAAAGATTGAAGATAGAAGACAAGAAGAATAGGATAGATTCTTTTTTATCCTTTCATGTATCTCTTGTATTTATTTTCTTGCTCTTTTTGATTCCTTAGAACATTATGTTAAAGAGCCTCAAAGTACCCTAAAAGTAGTCCTAGGAACACCTGCACAACCCTAGGATACTTAGGTTTTCTGTAGAATACTTAGAAAACCAATATAGGGCTCAAACAGCATTTCCAGACGTCTAATTCCAAACTCAGACGTCTGATAAAGAATTTTAAGACGTCTGACTGTTGTTTCAGACGTCTGATAACTGTTAGGCTGGACTTAGTTTTCTGTCAGATGAAATCAGACGTCCAGACCTTAGACCAGACGTCTTAGAAGACGTCTGATGGATTTGCCAGACGTCCAGATAGTGGACCGTTGGCTGGCTTAGAAAACACTCAAGATTATGACCGTTAGAGCCTTATCAGACGTCCATAGGACTTACCAGACGTCTGATAAATGACCGTTTTGCGTCGACTGACCCAAAATCTCTTCTCAGAGATTTTCTAGCCGTTGCAACGTTTGGAAATCAATTCCCACAGTAAAAGTAGGTTTCCAGACGTCCAGACTTAGTGCCAGACGTCCTGTATGTCGTCTGATGGACTTGCACAAAAACCCTGTTTAGATCTGATTCAAGTCAGGGAGAAACCCGCATAGAATCAGACGTCTGACCTTGGAATCAGACGTCTTAGAGTGGCCTTCCAGACGTCTGATGCCAGAGTTAGACGTCTGATAACCCTGTCAAATGCAATCATTGTCCTGATTTCGGCCTGATTCTCTTGGGCTTTGCACCCAACGGCTATGGAAGCTTTTCCAAGCCTTCCAAAGCCTTCCTAAGGCCTCTATAAATAGAGGGGAGCCTTTACACACCAAAACACACCTAGAGAGACATAATACACACTAAGACACACACCTTGCAATACACTTTCAAACCTTTTGTGTCCAAAGAAAAGACTCTCTTGCTCTCCAAGCTCAAGCTCCATCATCTTGAGAGCATTCAACCGTTGCGCACCCGCTCTCCCGGCGTTGTTAACGAGAGCTACGTAGCGCCATTGCGTGGCACACGCACCGCGTCATCGTCGACGCACTCCTTGCAAAGGGGAGTTTCCTATTTCCTATAGAAGCTAGGTTTAATTTTGTTGGCTCTATAGGACTGTTATTTTATTTTATCTTTGTATTTTGGTTGGGTATTCGCTTTGCGAATTCCCGTCTCCTTCGTGGGACAAAATCCTTCTCGTGGAGAGAAGGGGTTGAGGAACGCTACCCTCGTACTTGTAGCGTGGTTGTACTGAGGTTGAATCACCCTCGTTTAAAGTGATTCGTTTAGTGGATTTTGATCAACTTGGTTGATCGGAAAATCCTAACTCGAGAGGGTTAGGTGGTGGTTTTCACCCGGTTTGGGTTTCCACCTAAAAATCTTTGTGTACATTGTGTGATTGCTTATTTTTGAGATTGCTTTATATATTTGATTTCTGCATTATTACGTCACCCCTCCTGGTAGGGACGAACCTTCAGCTTTGCTGGACCAAGGTGGTCCAGATCTCCTCTGGCTCACCAGAGCTCTGCCACCGTCATCCCTACTACAGTACCACCGCCCAGAACCAGAAAAAGGGGAGGGGGAGACGAAGAAGAAGAAGAGGGAGCTGATGATGGCTTCGCTCCTTTCCTCTCCTCTCTTCTTCGATTGCACGAGCAACGACAATGACATCATTAACAGCAGCAGCACTTGCTGTTGCCATCGTTCTCTCTCTGATTTCAATCAAAGAAGAAAACAAAGGGGGTTGTTTGCGTTGTTGGTCCGGTCTTAGGTTAAGTTGAGTCTTGTGTTTTTGGGGCATTTATATGTAGTTCCTTATAGTTCCAAGTTTTGATTTTTATTGTTTGGGTCCTTATATGTTGAGTGGAAGACACAAGAATTGAATATTGGAGCCGCTTCAAGATGTCAAAGTTCGAGCAATACTCTCACGCATCTCAAGAGAAATCAAGCATTAACTGGCTCTGTGAGGTCGTACAAGAAGAGACATCGAGGGTTGAAGACATGAAGAGAGGACAACCACGTTGATGAGAGTGGATCTTCACTACTTTAAAGATCCAAGTCTTCACCGTCTCTTGCGTCTTCACTTATGGGGGAGTGTTTGGAAATAAAATCAAATTAAATATTTGATTATTGTTTATTATTTTTAGTCTTGGTTAGGTTTCCATGTATGCCCTTTTGCCTCTCGATATAAAGAGGGCTAGGGCCTCTCTATTTGAATATATAACAAGAATTCTTCCCCTCCTAAAATTCTCTAAAATGCTCTACACTCACCAATCTACATACCGCTTCTGATTGGCCATCATCCCTTAGATTGGTTGCCAGATCAGCCTGGGTATGAATTTGAACTTGGGAGATATGAAACTTCCAGGCAATAATGCAACAGTATAAAGTAAAAGGGTGCTTGGTTACCAATATTCCCCTTGTTTACTGCAATGTCATTCATGATTGTTGCTTGCATTGTTTATTTTATTGTTGATTGTTATATGCTGCAATATTCAATGATGCAATATGATTGAAATATTTGCTACTTTTGGATCTTGCTATGTGAATATTTGCAGGCACATTGATCACTCAGCAAGGGTCATGAGGGTCATAACATGGAACAAGTCATTCAAGGGGATGCCTATTGATGATGGGAAGGATGACTTTGACAGTGAGAAGTGGGAGACACATGCTACCATTCTAGACAAACTACTGGCCTGGGAAAAAAAGCTTTATGATAAAGTTGAGGTAGGAATTGCCTTTTGTTGGAGTTACATATCACCCAACCTTTTTGGCTTAACTTTGCTACCTGTGGCTTGCCTACTTGACACAATGCAGATTGAGAACCTTAAGGTCGTTATTCTGATTGTTGGATCATTCATTCAACTTTTACATATTTACTAATGAGTGCGCTTTCAAAAAAATATTCATTAATGAATCTCCCAGATGAAGTCCATTTGGAACCATCTTGATTGGCAATGATACCACAACAACTACATGATAACATGATCTAACATCATCTTGATATTGGTTTGCTTGCATGATGCACATTGGCAAATAAGCGATATTGTCTCATCAGATGTCCTAGTCTGCACCTAATTGCTTCTGTGATCCTTGGGCTTCTAATGAATGACGAACACAGGGCCTTCTCTTCTCTATTCTGATGAGGAAAATTTGCCAAGTGTGGCTTACCTATACATGGTGGCATGCGTAAAATATTCAATGTAGACACTAGGAAAAAATATCAAGCAGAAAATAAAGACTACTTTGTGTTCATGCCTTTAAAGCCAAGCTGATTTGTTAAGCTCAATTTTTCATCTTTTGGAAAAGCTCCATGTTTAGTCATTTTACATTTTGAGAAAAATACTTCAGAGCGATAGAATGTTCAATATTACCTTTCCTTTATAGCCTTGCTCTTTCAGACACTTAAGTTGACAGATATAAATAATGCCGAAGCAAAAATATCAAAGCATAAAATAATAGAAACACTTAGGTTTATGTGGAAACCCCACTCATGAAGTGCGGGGAGAAAGTCACAGGAGAAGTGCCTTATGGGCATGTGTCTCTATTATTTTTTCTCGAAGGAATAGGTGGGGGCTACACACCAATTTACAGGCCATCACAAACTAACAAAAGTTCCACTCCACTATGTGGGATTAAACCACAACACATTTCTTTCAACAACTTCTATTAACAAGGGTGCTGGTCTATTATGAGTGTTGTGTTATGGCATGATCAGTCGCAAAAAGTTTGAGTATTGGTTTGCAGTTACACAAGTAGATATTAATAGATTAATGTGCATAAGTTGGTGGTGGTGACTGCAAAAGGTTGCAAGTAGGCATAATGTTGATGGTATCCACATGGCTTCTCTATAGATGATTGTCCCGACAGTTGCAGATTCAGCAAGTGCAGGAAGAGGTGCTGCACTCGCTAGGTGCATAAAAAATGTAGCTGATGTAAACATGTTTACACTACATAAGATGTCTATTTATGCATGTTCTTAAGCATAGAATTGCATTACATACTATAAATATTGCATAGCGTGCATCATCTTGCATTTAGATTAGTTTGAATAAAATGGACGTTAATTGTCTCCTTTTATGTTTAGGGACAGGGCAAATTTTTATTGGGGCCTTGGATCAAAGATCCAATCATACATATTTGATCAGGGCGACGATTAAAGTTCAACGACTCCAAGATCACCCTAATCAGACATCTGTAGCATCAGATAGAGACTGAGGAACCCTAGAAGATCAAGGGCCAAGATGGTGTGAATCCACACTTCAGACGACAAATCCAACCACACGGATGGATTCGGATCAACGATTGCAGCCTAACGGTGTGAAAATCGACTCAATCCGACAATCGTGGCACCATCTACATCATCCAGAAGATGGATGGCTAAGAAGGCACCACGTGGTGCCATCTCAGCCGCCCAACCGGCCACTGCACCCGCTGCTCCCTCTCTTCTTCAATCTAAGCGCCGCTTCTCCACCGTTGGATGATCATCCAATGGCTGTGGACGCGTGCGCACAAAACGCAAGCGCAACACAAACGTGCTTGTAGTGCGTTGGTCGAACGCGCTCGCGAGATTAGGAGGCGCACGTTCGAGCCCTGGTGAGCAGCTGTTGAGGCGCGGTGAGTGGGTGCGATTGACCGCTCGATCGCGATCGAGCGGTCGTGCGCGCTTGATAGAGCTTACGCCGCATCAGACGACCATGAGTGACACTGGATCAGACGTGGGCGAGCGCGCGGTTGAGGCGTGGCGAGGATGCATCTCAGCCGTTCGATCTCGCGATCGAACGACCGAGATTTCAAGAATATGAACGCACGTTTCACATGTGGGAGGCGAGCAGGCGTGCTAGCGCTGCCCACGAAGGCCACGTTTGGACCTTTAGCGACGGATTTATCCTACACTAAAGTACCTGAGTTAATGTTTTTCAAATTAAAAAGAGCAAATTGCCCTCACTCCTTACAACTATGAAAGGGGACCCCCTCCATACGAAATTTTCATCCCTTCTTTCTCTTCTTTCCCTCTGCAAAGCTCAATAGAAGCTTGTCTCACACCCGGGATGCTTCTCAAGAGATAAAGTCAAATTTTTACCACCACTTCGGAAGTGGATCCCGCGACGACGACGACATGCAGCCCCGTTCCCGTTCTTCCCGCTTCGTCCTCCTTCGTCCTGCTCCGTTCCTCGTCTTTCAAGCGTCGTCCCGTTCGGCTCATCCTCTAAGCGACTGTCGAGGAGGATATTTCTCTCTCCATTCTTTTTATTGCTTTTTAGAGTAGATTTACTGCTTTTCAGTGCAATCATTTTCTTCTTTCTTGTCGTAATGAGTAGTGTGATGAGAACCTCATCATGAGCCCTAACTAGCATATTTTGATTTGATAGAATGAACAAAAGCTCCTACATAACCTAAAGGAAGGTTTAATTCAGGGAATTACTGATCTGAAAGGAAAACATGAAACAAGGGGTAAAACTGTAATTTTACCATTACAGTACATCAACAGGATTTCTAAGGATCTATACATAGGTCAATTGGACTTAATAAGGGAAAAAGTGGGATGGTTCAGTCAGATAAGGGTTATTGTGAAATTTGAGAATTAAATGACATTCTGTAACCCAAAAACAAATCCACTTTAATTCAAAAGGTTTCAGGAAAGATAAAAAATAAACTAAACCCTCTAAAATTCATGGAAAAATATCCCCTAGGGTTTAGAACATTCAATTTGGCCTTTGGAACCTGTTTTGACGTAGATTGGGGTCCATGCACAATATTTGACCTAATTTGGGTTTCTGTGCAAAATATCCAATCAAACGTGGTCAAACCTAAAATAAAACCTCACCATTGGATTCCTTAGGTCTAAATTAGGTTTATACCAAAATTTGGACCTAAGGGAAGGTCGTCTTGACCCACTTTGCAAATTAGTCCTCCAAATTACATTCAGACCCTCAACTTTTTAAAACCCTTGCAAATCCCCCCTAACTTCTTCGTCTCTTTCTTCATTTCCATCCCTCTGCCATTCGCAGCAGGGACCATACCTTCGGCGACTTTGCACGGAGGTTCTCTCCTCGCTTGCATGGGGAGCCGCCCGCAAATTTGAAAGGGGAGCTCCCTGCGGAGCCCCCTACCGCATGGGTAGCTCCCCATACCCTGAAACCCACCATACCTCTCATGCGAACGCTTGAGAGGTATGGGTCTCCCTCCGGTCTTACCTCCGACGTGGTTTTCCCACTGTCTCCGTGCGCTTTCCACTCTGCTTGCACCTATTTAAGGAAGCACAGACCACGCCGCTTCCTTCAAGCTTAATTTGGCCAGAAAACTCCCCCAAATTAGTCTCCTCCTCACTCCGGCCAACAGCTCGAAGCTTCTGCCAACTGTTCCTCCCTCTTCTCATCACTTTGCCACTTTACCAGTGGCAGAGCCAGCTCCGCCGTGCTCCTCTGCGTCGCGCAGTACCAGCACGCGCCCTTCGACCCTCTTCGTCGTCGTTGTCATTTCTCCCCTGGGCTTCTTCGTCTCCGGCGATGGCAGTACCTGCCGCTCGCCCTCCGCCTCCCCCTTGTTGGTGCCAGAGCACCACGATCATTTGTTTTGATGATAACAAAACACGTGTTATTTAACATTTGCACTTGGAGTCTTAGATTTCAGGTCAATTGCAAATGTAGACGTGTTTATACGGAATTCGAGCTCGCATCCAGGATGGATTGGAGGAGCTTGATGGAGAACAGAGGGGATTCGCGAGGAGCGATAGATTGAAGATGGAAGGACAAAAAGAATAGGATAGAATTCCATTTTATTCCTTTCATGTACATTTGTCGTTATTTTCTTGCTCTTTATTTCCTTAGAAAATTATGTTAAAGAGCCTCAAAGTACCCCAACAGTAGTCCTAGGAACACCGGGACAACCCTAGGATACTTAGGTTTTCTGTAGAGAACTTAGAAAACCAATATAGGATGCAAACAGCATTTCCAGACGTCTAATTACAAAATCAGACGTCTGATAATGTGTTTTAGGACGTCTGACTGTTGATTCAGACGTCTGATAACATTTAAGCTGGACATAGGTAGTTCTATCTGATGAAATCAGACGTCCAGACCTTAAACTAGACGTCTTAGGAGACGTCTGATGACTTTGCCAGACGTCCAATTAGTGGACCGTTGGCTGGCTTAGCGAACACTCAAGAATGTGATTGTTAGAGCCTTATCAGACGTCCATAGGACTTTCCAGACGTCTGATAATTGACTGTTTTGCCTCGGCTGACCCAAAATCTCTTCTCAGAGATTTTCTAGCCGTTACAACGTTTGGAAATCCATTCCCACAGAAAAAGTAGGTTTCCAGACGTCCAGACATAGTGCCAGACGTCCTAATGTCGTCTGATGGACTTGCACAAGAACCCTGTTTAGATCTGATCCAAGTCAGGAAGGAACCCGCCCAAAATCAGACGTCTGACCTTGAAATCAGACATCTTAAAGTGAACTTCCAGACGTCTGATGCCAGAATTAGACGTCTGATAAGCCTGTCAGAGCAATGATTGTTCCTGATTTCGGGCTGATTCTCTTGGGCTTTGCACCCAACGGCTATGGAACCTTTCCTAAGCCTTCCAAAGCCTTCCTAAGGCCTCTATAAATAGAGGGGAACCTTTGCAACACAAAAATACACCAAGATACACAAGAAACACTTTGTAATACACTTTCCACTCTCTTGTGTCCTAGCTAGCTCTTGCTCTCCAAGCTCAAGCTCAATTCTCTTGAGAGCATCAAGCTGTTGTGCACCCGCTCTCCCGCCGTTGTTCACGAGAGCAACGTTACGCCGTTGCGTGGCACACGTATCCGCGTCGTCGACGTACTCCTTTCAAAGGGAAGCATCCTATTTCCTATAGAAGCTTAGGTTAAATATTACTTTGTTGGCTCTATAGGATTACTTGTTTTATCTTTGTTATTTGGTTGGGTATTCGCTTTGCGAATTCCCGTCTCCTTCGCGAGACAAAATCCTTCTCGTGAAGAGAAGGGGTTGAGGTACACTACTCTCGTCTAAGTAGCGTGGTTGTAATTGAGGTTGAATCACCCTCGTTTTAAAGTGATTCGGTTTAGTGCATTTTGATCAATTTGGTTGATCGGAAAATCCTAACTCGAGAGGGTTAGGTGGTGGTTTTCACCCGGTTTGGGTTTCCACCTAAAAATACTTTGTGTACTTTGTGTGATTTTATCTTGTGAGATTGTTTATATTTCAATTCCGCATTTTTTACGTTACGCTGATCTCACCCCCTCCTAGTAGGAAACTTCAGTTGGTATTAGAGCAGGTCTCGCATTATCGGCGTTACAAACCGGCGAGGATCTAGATATGGAGGGAAAAGCATTCGTGTGCACCAAAGGACACGATACCTCGCGACCACCATACTTTGCAGGTATAGATTTCGTTTATTGGAAAAATCGTATGACTATGTGATTGTAGGCCTACGACTTCCGGGTGTGGGAAAAATGTGAATCCGCATTTGTGATTCCCAAGAAACCCGCAAGAGGTTACTCAAAAGATCAGGTTCGGAATCTCAACCTCAACGCAAAGGCAATGAATGCCTTGTATTGCACGTTGAGTCCGAAAGAGTTTGAGCAAATCCAAGAGTGCACTACCGCCCATGAGATATGGAGGAAGTTAGAAGACACTCATGAGGAGACGAGCTCGGAAGAAGATCTCGAGGAGAAGGAAACCGCGTGCCTTGGTTTCATGGCAATCGAAGAAAGTGACAATGACAGCGACGACTCCGACAACGAGGTAAATCTCGATTTACAAGAAGCTTTTAATGAACTATTTGATGTTAGTAAAGCACTTAAGATAGAAAATAAAAATATTAAAAAGAACCTTAGTTTTCTTAAAAGTGAAAATGAAAGATTAGAAATAAAACTCAAGGACCTAGAAGCTAGTCCTAAAAATGATAAACTATTATTAGAAAATCATAACATCATCAATGAAAATAATAAATTGATTGAGGAAAATGTTAGTCTAAAAATAGAAATTTCTGATTTAAAGACTAAGATGAATATTATAGAAAATGAACTTCCATGTCTTAGGGAGAAATCAAATAAATTGATAAATAGGGTAGATAACCTATATAGCCCTAAGGTTGAGAAAGGATCTCCGTCAAGGAGACCCGCTAACAGATCCGGATCCAAGCCCACTTGGATACCGAAAAAAGAATTGGAATCTTGTTTTGTAGGTTTCAGGGATAACTACAACACAAAGGACTGGACCTACAAACTCAAGGTTGGTCAACTCGAGTTGGGAGAACCAAGGAGTAGACCAAGGAGGAGAACAAGAAGACCGACGAGACGGCGAACAAGCGACGGACCCGCTGCATGTCGACCACCAGATTGGAGACTGGCGCCAATGCCCGGGCCTCCAAGCTACGGATGGGAGCCCCATCCGATGTGGCATCCACCACCATTTGGGCCATTTTATTGGCCATGGTAGGTGAGGTAAAAATTCTTCTCCCTATTTTTTTATCATTAGCATTTAGATAGGGGGAGTTAAAAAATTTTATGAGCTATTTGTAAATTTTTAAGGGGGAGATATAAGGTAGCTAAATTTCCTTTAGAAAGGGGAAAAAACAATAATAGCTATCTTGTTGTTATAAAAAGAAAAAAGGGGGAGGACATCACCTTTGTTAAAAGAAATTTATAGAAGAGCATGTCTTAAGGGGGAGTTATAGGAAATCTATTAAATCTTTTTGATAATGTCAAAAAGGGGGAGGATTTTTTTGCATTATTATTTACGATTTTGTCATCATCAAAAAGGGGGAGATTGTTGGTGCTAGAGCACCACGATCATTTGTTTTGATGATAACAAAACACGTGTTATTTAACATTTGCATGTTGTCACGTTTTGATTCGGGTTTAAAGCGTATCACGTTGTAGTATAACCGACAAAACGTTTAAACAAATATAAAGAATTTTATTACTCGAAAAACTAGAGTATCCGAGGTCGAACACGGGGAGTAATCTAAGTACTTCTTAAAACCAAAGAATACAACTGTTAAATGAAAATGATTGATTCAAAGAGAGAATTTTAAAAAGGATTTGTGAAAGAAAAATAGAATTGGACGTCTGATTTCTGTATCAGACGTCTTAAATGTAATCCCCTTTCTCTCTTCTTCTTCGTGGCTCTTCTTCTCCTTTGCACTTCTTTCTCTTTCTGCCTTTGCTTGAAGGCTTCTTCTTCTCCTTTGTTTCTTTTCTCTTATTTCTTCTCCTGCCTTGGTCTTCTTCCTTGCCTTTGTGTCTCTACGAAAGCTTCTCCTTTCTCTGCTACCCAGCCTCTTCTTCTTTCTTCTCTTCCCTTGCTGCAGCGGCTAAGTGTTCGCTTCTTCCTCTGCTCCTTCTTTCCTGCGCAAATCACAGCCAATGCAAAACCTACCCCCGTCCCTCTACCCAAACGAATCTCTCTCTTTCTCTGCAATTCGCTCAAGGACGCTCTCCCAGAGCCACACGGGTAATCGGGTTGGCTTCGCACCCGGGACCAAGCGCACCGGCAGGTGGTGATGCGCGAGGAGTGCTCAAGGTTAGGGTCGGGTCGGATCCAGCCAGATCCGCGAGGTCAAGCCACGGACGAGGCGGGTGTGAGGGTAGGTGAGGGACCTCACCCCTGTGCTTACGGAGGCAGTGAGCTTAAAACACAAAAATAATTTATACTATACCTGTGTTTTGCGCTTCCACGATGTGGGACTATTTGGTCAGTCCTGATTTCACGCGTGCCCGCAGAGCTTTCGTCATGCAATTGCCCCAGCTACTGGCTTCGCAGCGCAGCTTGCTGGCCTCAGTCGCTTCGCAACACTTGCGTGAACCTGCTGCACCTGCAGCTTGGGAGCCCTGGTGCCTGAAGCTGCTACGAGCTCCTCGCTGCTTCGACCGTCAATGGTGGCAGGAGCTGCAAGCTGTCATACACAAGAACGGCCTATTGGCCCAATCAGATTAGCTAGAAACCTTCGCCGTGGCACGGCGAAGATGATGCGCGGTGCTGCAGGTCGCAGGTCGGCCTAGGCATTCATGCTTAAGTCAACATGTGGCCGGAGGTGTGGGGTTGTTCGGGGGACAACTGTGGAGGTCTGGAGTGGTAGTGGAGGGCGGAATGAGTTCCTGGTGGTGAGGCGGAGCTCACGAGAAGGTTGGCGAGTCGTGTGGAGGGGCGGAGTGGTGTGGGCGGCTCGTCGGAGGGTGGTCGGAGGCGAGGACGATGGTGGTGGTTAGGCACTGTCGGGGGGTAATTGGATAAAATAGCAGGGGGAAAAGAGAGAGGAGAGGATGAAGAGGGTATCTGGAGTGATCTGGAAGGAAGGGAGGCAGCGGAGTGGACGGCGCGTAACTGCCGTCGTCGGGGAAGGACCCTGAGGGAGGAAGCGGCGACGAGGATGAGGTCAGGGGCACGCGCGCTTGGTATGGCGCGACGCGGGAGGAAGCGGCGAAGCTGACTCTGCTGCTGGTATGGCAGCATAGCGACGAGAAGGAGGGGAGGAGGTCGCCGAAGCTTGCGGGTCTTTTGGCCGGAGATGGGAGAGAGGAAATTTGAGGGGATCTCCGTCAAAATCAAGCTTGCCCTCAGCGGCCGGAGGTGTAGTCTCTTTTATAGGCACTGGGCCAGTTGTTCAGGGCGTGGAGGGCACGCAATCGTCTGAGGTCGGTCGCCGGAGATGGAAAGAGGTTAAGATACCCAAATCTCTCGTGCGTTCGCACGAGAGATTGGGTTCACACCAGAAATTGTGATTGGCCGTAGATGGAAGGGAATTCCTCAGAGAATCTCCCTTCCATTTCTGGGAGGAGATCTCTGAGGAATCAGAGAGTAACCCCTCTCTAAACCTCGCCGGAGCTCGGTTCTGCCCTAACAATGGCGGCAAGACCTGATTGCAAAGGTGGCGAGGAACTTAGGAGGCTCTCTGCAAAGATATTCAAAAGATAGGGACCAAATTGTGATTTGGGTGTACTAAATTGCAAAGTAGGCCAGGATGACCTCCCCTTAGGTCCAAATTTTGGTACAAACCTAATTTGGACCTAAGGAATCCAATGGTGAAGTTGGATTTTAGGTTTGACCTCGTTTGACTAGATATTTTGCATAAAAACCCAAATTAGATGAATTGAAGATCTAGGACCCTAATCTAGGTCAAATTGGGTTCCAAGGGCCAAATTAAGTGTTCTAAACCCTAGAGGATGTTTTTCCATGAGGGTTTACTTGATTTTTATTCTGACCGGAACCTTGTTAATTTAAGCGGTTCTGTTTTAGGGTTACCAAGTGTCATTTAATTCTTAGATTGCACGTAAACCCATTTCTGATTGACTCAACCCACTTTTTACCTCATTTAGACCATTTGACCTATGTTTTGCCTCTGAGAAATCCCGTTTATGTATTGCAATGGTAAAATTACAGTTTTAACCTTTATTTCATGTTTTCTTCTCAGAGCACTTGTTCCTTCAGTTAAGCCTTCTTTTAGGTTATGTAGGAGCTTTTAGCTTCTTCATTGGGTCAAAATGAGCTATTTATGGCTCATGATGAGGCTCTCATCATTGCACTTGGAGTCTTAGATTTCAGGTCAATTGCAAATGTAGACGTGTTTAGACGGAATTCAAGCTCGCATCCAGGACGGATTGGAGGAGCTTGATGGAGAACAGAGGGGATTCGTGAGGAGCGATAGATTGAAGATGGAAGGACAAGAAGAATAGGATAGAATTCCATTTTATTCCTTTTATGTACATTTGTCGTTATTTTCTTGCTCTTTATTTCCTTAGAAAATTATGTTAAAGAGCCTCAAAGTACCCTAACAGTAGTCCTAGGAACACCGGCACAACCCTAGGATACTTAGGTTTTCTGTAGAGAACTTAGAAAACCAATATAGGGTGCAAACATCATTTCCAGACGTCTAATTCCAAAATCAGACGTCTAATAATTGTTTTAAGACGTCTGACTGTTGATTCAGACGTCTGATAACATTTAGGCTGGACATAGGTAGTTATGTCTGATGAAATCAGACGTCCAGACCTTAAACCAGACGTCTTAGGAGACGTCTGATGACTTTGCTAGACGTCCAATTAGTGGACCGTTGGCTGGCTTAGCGAACACTCAAGAATGTGACTGTTAGAGCCTTATCAGACGTCCATAGGACTTTCTAGACGTCTGATAATTGACCGTTTTGCCTCGGCTGACCCAAAATCTCTTCTCAGAGATTTTCTAGCCGTTACAACGTTTGGAAATCCATTCCCACAGAAAAAGTAGGTTTCCAGACGTCCAGAAATAGTGCCAGACGTCCTAATGTCGTCTGATGGACTTGCACAAGAACCCTGTTTAGATCTGATCCAAGTCAGGAAGGAACCCGCCCAAAATCAGACGTCTGACCTTGAAATCAAACGTCTTAAAGTGAACTTCCAGACGTCTGATGCCAGAATTAGACGTCTGATAAGCCTGTCAGAGCAATGATTGTTCCTGATTTCGGGCTGATTCTCTTGGGCTTTGCACCCAACGACTATGGAACCTTTCCTAAGCCTTCCAAAGCCTTCCTAAGGCCTCTATAAATAGAGGGGAACCTTTGCAACACAAAAATACACCAAGATACACAAGAAACACTTTGTAATACACTTTCCACTCTCTTGTGTCCTAGCTAGCTCTTGCTCTCCAAGCTCAAGCTCAATTCTCTTGAGAGCATCAAGCTGTTGCGCACCCGCTCTCCCGCCGTTGTTCACGAGAGCGACGTTACGCCGTTGCGTGGCACACGTATCCGCGTCGTCGACGTACTCCTTTCAAAGGGAAGCATCCTATTTCCTATAGAAGCTTAGGTTAAATATTACTTTGTTGGCTCTATAGGATTACTTGTTTTATCTTTGTTATTTGGTTGGGTATTCGCTTTGCGAATTCCCGTCTCCTTCGCGAGACAAAATCCTTCTCGTGAAGAGAAGGGGTTGAGGTACGCTACTCTCGTCTAAGTAGCGTGGTTGTAATTGAGGTTGAATCACCCTCGTTTTAAAGTGATTCGGTTTAGTGGATTTTGATCAATTTGGTTGATCAGAAAATCCTAACTCGAGAGGGTTAGGTGGTGGTTTTCACCCGGTTTGGGTTTCCACCTAAAAATACTTTGTGTACTTTGTGTGATTGCATCTTGTGAGATTGTTTATATTTCAATTCCGCATTTTTTACGTTACGCTGATCTCACCCCCTCCTAGTAGGAAACTTCACCCCTTTCGCTCAAAACCTATCCGTTAAGCTCCTCTCACTACCCTTTTCATTTCCCCTCTCTTAATTTGCACTTTCGATCCCTCGATTGCCACTACCACCATCATCGTTTCCACCTCCGGCCACCAACTCCGGCGTGGCCGCTCCAACACCACAGGCCTCCCACCCCTCGCTGACAAGTTCACGAGCTCCGCCTCACCTCACTGATCATTTTCCCTCACTCCACTCACTGCGCCACTCACTCGAACCACCCCTCGAACACACCCACCTGAGCCTCCACAGTGTGCCCTAGGCATGCTCCCACTGGCGTTCCCACGCCTCACCGACCACCTTTGCACATTCGCCAGACCTTGGCGAAGCTCCCCAAGGCATATGACAGGTCCGCGAGGCCGTGTTCGTGTTTTCACGTTCAGAGCCACCTCCGCCATTGGAGCAAAGCTTGGAGCAAACTTGCAAGCTTCTCCAGGCCCTAGCACTCCAGGCCCCCAGGTCCAGAAGGCACGGCTTGGTCTCGCTCACAACTCCAGTCTACCAATTGAAGCTGCAACCCCTTGCAGCCTCGTAATCAGAGGGAACACCTGCTGCTGCAGCGTGTGCAAAGCGGGTGGGACGTTTAGTTCCACCTCGAAAGTGGGTGAGGAGACGCAGCAGCATAAATTGAAAAACTGTTATAGGCTCTTCACCTCCGAACACAGGGTGAGGTCCCCTCGCCCGTATACCCGCCTCGTCCGTGACCCACGCTATGTGGACCTGGCTGACCCGTTTACCTTGCACTCTTCGCGCACCACCCACACCGGTGCACCTGGACCCAAGCGCACATAGCCCGACCAGATTACCCGGCTGGCTCTGAGAGAGCGAAGAGAGAAATAGAGAGAGAGACGCGGGGATGGTAGGAGTAGGTTTTGCTTCTCTGTGTTGTGCAGGGAAGAAGGAGGAAGAGGAAGCAGCTGCGGGGATGAAGAAGAAAAGAAGAAGAAGAAGAAGAGACGCAGCAGCTGAAGGAAGTAAAAGCTGAAGACTTAGCCGCACCAAAGAAGAAGAAGAAGGCAGAGGAAGGAGTTGAAGAAGAAGAAGATGGAGGAGTCGCAGCGCAGTGCAAGAACAGAAGAAGAAGAAGTGAAAAAGGAAAGAGAGGAGGAAGGAGCTGCAGCTGAAGACTTAGCCGCAGAGAAAGAGAAGAAAGCAGAAGAAGGAGAAGAAGCGGCCAAAGTCAGAGCAGCAAAAGCCAAAGAGAAGGAAGGAAGAAGGTGTGATACTGTAGCAAAATGCAGTTAAGGCATTTGATTCAAAGAATCAGACGTCTGAAGACTGAGAAAGAAGAGAAGAGAGAAAGCAAAGAAGAAAGAGAGAAGAGAAGAAGAAAAAAAAAGAGAGAGAATCTATTTCTTTTATCTCTAGCATTTATCTTCCTTGCATCAGTATTGAACATATTTGAGAATTGTGATTTTCTGCTTCTAAATACCGAATTGCTCCCTGAGTTCAACCTCGGAATGTTTTTGAATTTTGAGTAATAAATAAATAAAATTTGATAATCATTTTTCGTGGTAATACTACAACGAACATATTTTTGAAATCTGACGAACGACGATCATCATATTTTTGGTGCCGTTGCTGGGGAGCAACGAGCATTTTAGAAGCTTTAAATCACAATTGTTGATTTTATACTGACTTAATTTCTCTCTTATTGTGTTTTGTTTCAGGAAAATCTGAGGAGAGACAAGCAGCCGCACTGCAACCACACTAGGAACAGGTAACCCTTTATTAACCCTCTCCTAATCCCCTCAAAATCTGGAAAGGAGAAACAAAGAGAAAAATCAATCTAGGGCTACCTATTTTCTGTATTTAGTAATCCACAAGAATTGCCTGGTTTTTTTACTTTCAACACATTCTAATTGCATATCCACTTAAGGTAACTAGGGCTAAAACCTTCTTGCTTGAGCCCTAGATACCAATTTCTGAGGCAACTTGGGCCAACTAGAGCCAACCTAGGATTCCAAGCTAGGGTTTTAGAGACACATCTTCTAAGTAAAAGAATTAAAAATTCCAAAATGAGGTGTGCCTAAGCCATTGTTTGAAAAGACCTATCCAAGAGAAACCCTAAACAAATCAGGCTCTTAATCTACTTGAACCCTAAAAGAAAGGACATAAGAAGCTCTCAAAGGAACAAAGAGGTGAGGTTGATCCTTTGGGTCAACCAACCTTTAAATTAGGTCACTTTGTACTCAAAAGGCTTAAAGTTCAAGTGGAACCCTAAGCACCTTGATCTTAACTAAAAATGGTAGACTTAAGAGGTCAAGGTCCCTATTCTGGTTGATGAGTCCATTTTAATGGGCTAATATTACGCCTAAGTAACTTTAATCTTACCTTTTAGGTTTGTTAATAACTACATTAAGTTATAGAATGTTTGCATGCATCATGATTTAAGTTTACATCTATTTTATAGCATTCTATAACTTAATATGTAATGATTTTATGTTTATATGTGCAGGAATGATATTTGGAAAGAGTAGGTGTTAGACTCGAACATGTTGTGTTAATACGGTGAAATTATCGTTGAAGTGAGTATAGTGGCTAACCTAAATCGAGCTTAACTGTCTTTTTACAAAATTTTTAACCTGGCTTACTTAATTTTATCTTGGTCACTTTTAGGCCCAGGGTCGAACTAAGGGAGGCGGGGATTAAGGGTGAAGAAGTTTTTATGACTTTCCTACAACGAATCTCTTTCGTACGTTTATTATGTTTTTGGTTTTTTTCTATTTAAGATTTTTTTGTTTTGCTCATAATTTTGTCCCTGAGGTACACCCTCAAAATCAGGTCCTTGGCTTTGAGCCAAATTAGGGTTCCAAAAAATTGGTCTTGCTGATTGCAAGACCAAGTACTTGCAAGACAAGGATTATCTTTTCTCTTACTCTTTTTTTTATCTTTTTAATAGCAGGAAACAATAGAGAAATAGGAATAAGATATGTTGCTTGTAAAGAAATAAATATAGTCTATATATATATAGATGTATATATATTATATATATAGGGGTGGGGGTGGAAGTGGAGATGGTGTGTAGCACAGTGTTGAGTTGGCCCACGTCTAGAAAGACGCAACTAACAAGATGAAGTGCCGTGTAGAGTGTAGGATGGATGTGTGGGAGTGTGTGCGGAGGCGCTTTCTTTATGCGGGTATCGGGGAATATCAGCAACTGGTGTGGATATTCCCGCAATATAACGTGTGGTGGAGTGACTAGTGCGTATGGATGAAGGTAGGTGATATATATATATATATATATATATATATATATATATATATATGTATGTATGTATGTATGTATGTATGTATTTATATCTATAGATATATATATGCATATATATATGTATATATGTATAAATATATATATATATATGTATATATATACTTATATTTAGTTGTATAGGTATTAATATGTATATATATGTATATGTATAAATATATAAATATATATGTATAAGTATGTATAGGTGCGTACAAGTGAGTGTGTGAGTGTACAAGTGTGTGCGTGTACGAGTGTGTGTGTGTGTAAGGGTGAGGGAGTGTTTGCTGGAGAGGAGTGTGAGAGAGAGCAGGCGTTTAAGGCGTCTGGCGGGTGAAAAACGTCGTCTAGTGGCGCGGCGCACGGACACAGGCGCGCAAGGGTTACGTGGGTGCTGAAGGGAGTGCGCAGGTTGGTGTGGGAGCACAGCGCAGCGTACTACGCTCCGGGCTGGAGTGAACGCGGGCGAAGATGGGCACGGGCGTATGCAGGCGCTGGCACTGGAGCGGGCGACTGGCTGGAGGCGGTAGTGGCGAGGAGAGAGAGCACGCGGTGACCGGATAAGTGAGAAACTCTCCGATCACCGCACTGTAGCTACAGTGTCGCGTTGAGAGGTGTGAACAGTAGCTACAGTGCCGCGCACGATGGACAACCGGTTGCGGCCGGTTCTGCATGCACGGGCTCGCTGGAAGGCGCTTGCGCGCGCGGAAAGGGGCTGTGGATGTTGCAGGCGTGCGCGCGGTGGCCGCTACTGCTGCTAGCGGCTGCTACTAATGCTGCTGAGCTTCAGACCTTGGTGCGTTGATAATGGCGGCGAAGGTGTTGAGCGGTGAAAACAGAGAGTGAAACCACCACGCCCACCTGCTCTTGGATGAGCTGGGTGGTGGTGGAACTCGCAGTGGTGGTCGTGGGACCACTGTGAGCCTGCTCCTGCCCCCAGTGTATCTCTTCAGTGGGAAGAGGTACTACGTATGGAGGGGAGAGGGGAGGTAGTTGGCCTGGACGAAGGTGGCTACTGGTGTTTTCCAGGCTCCCCTTTGCGCACGGGATAGAGCAGGGCTTTTTAAAGAAGGAGATGCCTGCCACAGCCATGCTGTAGGCAGAGCAAGCCCCGCCATGCAGTTGGCAGAGCATGTTGCAGGCAGAGAATGGCGCGAAGAAGTGCAAGCCCATGCCCTGAGCCGCGCAAGGGAGACGATTTCAAAGCAAATAAAGAAATGAAGGAGAAATTGCGATGCAACCCTTGATGAAGACGTTAATTACATGGCTAATTATTTGCATTATCCTCCCCTTTCAAATAAATGCATGCATGTGTCAATTTTACAAATGCAACTATAGCTACCTAATATGCAAAGGCAGTGATAGGAAATAACACAAGATGGCATATTTATTGGTGTATTTTTGATGTGCAATCATACCTCCATGCCTATCTTTTGCTAGTCCCTAGCAAAACATTTTGTATTGTATTTAGAAATGATTTTAAGATGAAGATTTTCTTCTGAGGCGACATGGGTGTGTTTATTTGTTGGATATTGTGAGAACCAATTGCAGAGAAGACTACCAGTACTTTAAGTCTTATGTGACATAGACCATCTCTCGACTAACCTGGACTCTTGATATTTAAACCTTAAGTACGATTTCCAGGACTCAGAAGGTTTTTGCCGTACTCGAGAGCTCAAGAGATTATGGCTTGTGCATAGTGAAGGATTAAGACTGACCAGATGAACATTAAGACTCAAGCCCAGGGTTTCACGAATCTTTAAGTGCAGGTTGGTCCCAGTTTCAGCTCGTGTCTTCGGATTGACCCTTAAAAAGATGACGGAAAACTCAACTCCCATTTTATCACATTTGTGGCTCAAAGAATATATGGTAGAAACAGGGTATTTGTAATTTGCCCTGAAAAACTTTTTAGGGAGAAGACATTACAGACATTTGCGAGATATACTGACTTATTTGCACTTTTTTTTTTTTGAAACAAGTGTCAGTATATCTCTTACAACTTTATTTGGAGGAGCACACTTTTCTTTTGGTGGGAGAGTTCCTTTTTGGTGGAAAGTCTCTCCTAGACACAAGACTAAAGCCTGGGATAAAAAGTCTACCTACGCGCATAGATAAGGACTCCACCTTCCCTAATGAACACTAGGGTTGGATCTTATGTTCACTTGGTCTTTCTTGATATGTGTAGTGTGAACCAAGATTACTTAGGCTCTCGAGTAGAAGCAAACCAACGGATCCTGTACTGATGTCTCAGGTACAATAATACGTCCTTTGTTAGGAGAGATTCCGATCTATCTTATCAATGCTCAAGTGAATTAAGCCGAGGTTGAGCGAATCAGGCTTCTGTGGCCTGGAAAGTCTTCAAAACAATTGTTGAATATCCATAAACACTTATTGTATTTTTGTTTCAGCCTTTAGATCATAACTAAACACCCTCTTTTTTTTTTATGTACATATTTATAGATGGATGGAAACAGTATGATACCATATAATACCCAGATCCTATAGATGCCTATCCACCCCCCCATGCCAAACGATGCTATGTCCTCATATGCATGCAGGGTAGAGGAAGGTCCAAAGATCGGGGAGCGAGAGCTGAAGTGCAGGGTATATAGCAGGGTGGTAGGGTGGGTGGATGGTGGGTGATGAAGTGAAAAGGTGCGAAGTGAAGTGTACGTGACAGTGGAGGAGTGTTGCTGGGGTGCCTCCTAACGAGTACTGAATTTAACATCCCCAGCTGGACTCAGAATGAGGCACGAAGGAAGAAGTTGGCCCTCAGTTTGGCCAAGAAGAGGGGCATCTTTAATGGATGGATCCAAAAAAAGATAGCCCCAGTGAGCAGTATGTGGGCTCAAGGTCCCAATGTGGAGTTGCAATTTCGCCTGATTTGACGGGAAAGAAAGGGCAATCCGATCTTCAAGAGTGTGGACCGACGGTGAGTAGCCCGGATATGACTCAGACCACGAGGTATGGGAAGCGGAGAAAACCTCGTCAGAAGTCTGGTCAGGAGAAGGTACGGGAAAGGGGAGGGATGGGGGAATGTCACAATTTGTGTCGGTCAAGAAATCGTTTATGTTGAAAGGCAATCCACAGCAGTCAGAATAGGTCCCTATTAGTCCGATACATGCATTGACGGCCATGTCCTCGTCAGACGTGTCATCCTCGATGCAATCGCAATCAAAGTTCTTGACTGCCTTGAAGATGTTAAGCTTGAGCTTCTCAGATCCAATCGCAATCTCAATACAGCCTGACTCGCAGTCGATATGGGCGCGGGCTGTGGCCAAGAAAGGTCGATCAAGGATGATCGGATAATCAGAAAGTGAGCTAGGAACTTCCATATCCAAAATAAGAAAGTCAATAAGAAAACAGAGACTGTTGACCCTAACCACCATGTCTTCCACCGCACCCTTTGGTATTTTGATAGAACGATCTACTAACTGTAACGTGATAGGGGTGGGTTTCAGATTTCTTAAGGCAAATTTTTTGAGCATGATGGTTGGTATTAGATTGATGGAAGATCCTATATCAACCAGAGTACAGTTAAAGTTGCAGCCTTGGATGCTACAAGAAATAAGCGGTGTGCCCGGATCTTTCTGCTTCAGTGGTAGATTTGACAGTATAGAACAACTTGCATGAGGCGAGAGAACCACCAGATTCTTTGCTTTCTTTGACTGTCGCCTGGGTGTAGTGTAATCTTTGAAAAATCGGGCAACAGTAGGTATGTGGTTGATAGCCTCTAACAGGGGTACTTTGATTTCAACATTCCTGAATAAATTACGCAGGTTATCAAAGGCCTGCGTATCCTTTTTCTTGCCTTTTGGCTCCCTCAGTAGAGCCTCAAGGAATGGGACCGATTCTGGCACTAATTTGGGTGTATCGTCCTCTTGCAAATGCGGTGCACATCTCGAATGAGAGGGTAATGAAAAGATGGGCCAGGATCAGGTCGAGGCGGATCAACAGTTTGCTTACCGCTCCTCGTAGTAATCGCATTGGACGTTGCGGGTCCAGTGGGATCATAAGGCAGAGGAGGGTTCATAATAGGGACATAAGGTGAGGTGTAGTTGCTGCGGGATTAGCCTAAAATCCCGGTGGAATGCTCGGAGCCTGCAGAATCTGATGAACCTGCCTTTGAGAAGTTCGTACCTGTGGTTGAGGACCAGAAGGTACGAAATTTTGTAGGTTGGGAACAGGTTGGGCTGGAAGAGTGCCCTGAGATTGAGTCGACATATGTAGTTGACTGATCTCAGCATTCTGCTGCGCCAATTGGTGCTGAAGAGAGGTCATGTTCTCTTCATGGCACTTAGACATTTCCGTCATCATTCGCATTAGTTTATCAAGAGGGCTTGATGTGTGTTCTGTTTGTGGCATGTAAGGACCCGATGATGGATTCGCCACAGGATTAGACTGGGCCCTTGGGATGACGGGTGCAGACGGTCGCATTGGCCCACCCGCGGGGTTTTGGTGCTACGGGTTGCTGGACCATGCGAAGTTCAGATGATTTCGCCACCCTGGGTTATAAGTGGCAGAGAACGGGTTATTCCCTAGAATGCAAGCGTCTTCTAAGCCAGAAGACGAGTTCGCGTGTAAATATGCATCCGAGCACACGGAGGCGTGGTCCTCCGTGTCAAAATACTGGCTTGCAGAAGCCAGATCCACATGACTTACCGAATTGCTTGGCGAGACACTCGGTAAGGAAGATCTCACGGGGTTTCTAGAGATAAGCCTAGTGTTGGAAGAATTAGGATTGTGACGAAGTGGTGAGGTTGGGATGTTTTCCATAAAACGGGCGGGATTGGCCAGAAGCTCATCCAGCTTCTTGTGCATGACGGAGACTTCATCCAATTTTTGTGCGATAAGGTTAAGATCACTGGATGAATGGGAGGGTCCCGTGTCAACTTCGTCAACGTTACAGGGCAGGCTGGTACGATTAAAGGCGACAATGGAAGCATTGTTCATTGAGTTTTCGCTCATGTTTTCAAATAATTCGAATGCTCCATTCTCGTCTTTCTTCATGAAATTTCCTCCGCAGGAAGCGTATGCAATCTGCTTCAAAGTCTCATTTAGCCCATAATAGAAAATCTAGGCTATATGCCACTTAGGAAGACCGTGGTGCGGACACTTCTAGAGGAGGTTATTATACCTCTCCCACGCCTCATGAAACTAGTCGCCATTTTGTTGCGTAAAGGAAGTTATAGCACAGTGAAGCGCATTGGTTCGCCCAATAGGGAAGAACTTCTTGAGAAATGCTGTTTGCATCTCTTCCCAAGAATGGATGGTTCTCCCAAGTGTGCGTAACCATTGCGATGCTTTATCCCGCAATGAAAACGGGAACATTTTCATGAGGACAATTGATAACCTAATGTTTCTTGGTTTAACCATTTCAGCCAATTGGGTTAGGTCTTCCAAATGGAGAAAAGGATCTTCACTTGCAAGACCATGGAAGTGAAAGTTAATTAAGCTAATTACATTGGGTTTTAATTCAAAATCGTCCCTACCCATGGGGACCCGAATTTATCCTATGATCTTTGTAGCAGCGGGATTTTGATAAGAACTAAGAGACCTAGGCTCCTCCCGTTCGGGAGGGTTCTGCATTTCCTCCACAGTTTCCCTAATGGCTTCAATCTATTCATTATACATTTCCATTTGGGCTTGGAGGCGGGTTATGGGGTCCATGGCTCCACCACCTGGTGGGTTTTGAGGGCGATTTTCTCCCTCGGGATTTGGGGGTGGGTGTGCAGCCATGTTTGTGGAGGAGGATGACGATTCAGTTTCTGTTCTTCTAAAATTATCAGGTAATTCGAACAATTTATGATTTTGTGACCTCCTCCCAAACATGCACTACTGCAGGAAGAATTGGGGGGATAAGAAGGGAAAATGGGATGAGAGAAATGACGCCGCAAAGGTACACTTGATGACAAATTAAAGAAATCAAAGTCCTAACCTCTACAATGTGCCCTTAGACCTAAAGATCTAAGTTACATACTATCACAACCTACGGAACCAAATGCGAGCACCGTAGAACCACAGGGCCAGATTGAAAGGCCGTTTGCCCTAGTCTTAGACACCCGATAGAACGTGGGAACCCGCACCAGCACGTAGGTGCTACACGCAGGTAGTTAGACCTCCAATCCTTAATAAGGGTCAAGTTGCTACCAATTTTATTTAGTGGCTTAGGATCAAGTGCTTTCAGGAATGTGAAGGGCATTGTTTACGGGTAATGCCCAAGTGCGTTGATTTTAGAAAGCATGTAAACCAAACATGCAACAGGGAAATCTCCCCGAATTGAAGTTTTAGTTGGTGAATGGTTTTTAAAATTTCAGCCTTAAGTAGCATGGATTTTAAGATTTCTCTGAGTTACCAATTCAACCAATCTTTAGGTTTTAAGAAAATACAAGTTCTTCTAAGCCCAACAAACCCTTCTTCAATGTAAGTTGGTTAATGCATGCTAAAAATGCACTGGGCTTCCCTAGGTGGAAATTCCTACGTGTGGATGCACGAGTCAATTTTAGATTAGTGTGAAAGGGAGTCAAAGCACTTCAATTCAAGTGCTCCCAATCACCAAAATGATGTTCCACACACAAGGCTCAACCACAGATAATGTAAAGAAAATCAAAGTGTTGGGGTTGAAGTATTCGGGATCAAATCTAAGGAAAGTTAAAGGTCGTGGTGAGGTTGGAATCAATTAAATTCCAAGCCTCCCCACCAAAAAATGTGATCCCGAATTACGGATAAATAAGGAAAGGAGGGATGGCAGTCAATCTTTTTAATCTTGCCTCAAAGAGCCCTTCCCATGACAAAAGATTCAAGAATCAAGATTCTTGGATCTTTGCTATGCGAAGTTTGGCGGGAAATCCTGGGGCGGTGGGAGTGATGGCAAACAATCAAGCAAGTGATTTTAAATCCACTTGTCCCAAGAGATCCCAAGAAGTTTTTTTTTTTTTTATTAAGGTGACAAGTTGACCTAAGTTGCTAAGAGAGAGAGACCTACCTTTCCAGCAACGTGGGCGAAGCTCCAGTGCGGTGTCAGCGACTTCACGCTCTCGTTTCCACTTTGGATCTGCCCACGTCTCTGACTTCCTCTGCTTGCCTCCTCCTTGCAACTTGGTTTACCTACACACTAGCAAACAAAAACACCCATGAAGAGAAGGGTGTGAGAAGAGAAAATCAAAGGAATGGAGTAGAAACTTACCTCAATGCGCACCTCCCTGGCAACGGTGCCAGAAAAAGGTGTGTTAGACTCGAACAGGTTGTGTTAATACAGTGAAATTATCATTGAAGTGAGTATAGTGGTTAACCTAAATCGAGCCTAACCATCTTTTTACAAAATTTTTAACCTGGCCTACTTAATTTTATCTTGGTCACTTTTAGGCCCAGGATCGAACTCAGGGAGGCGGGGATTAAGGGTGAAGAAGTTTCTATGCCTTTCCTACAACGAATCTCTTCCGTACGTTTATTATGTTTTTGATTTATTTCTATTTAAGATTTTTTTTGCTTTGCTGATAATTTTGTCCACGAGGTACACCCTCAAAATCAGGTCCTTGGCTTTAAGCCAAATTGTTCTTGACTTTGAGCCAAATTAGGGTTCCAAAAAACTGGTCTTACTGATCGTAAGACCAAGTACTTGCAAGACAAGGATTATCTTTTCTCTTTTACTTTTTTTTATCTTTTTAATAGTAGGAAACTGTTCGTCGCGCTTTTGTGCGGTTTGTTAAAAGATAATATTGCGTTGTAGTATAGCCGCTAAAGCGTTCAAAACAAATAAAGATTTTTATTACTCGAAAACCGGAGTATCCGAGGTCGAACACAGGGAGCAAATGGAATTTACTACTAGTCAAAATATAATTGAACACTCTAATTTACTCAAAATATCAATTCAAATGTGAATGTATGCAATTAAAAATAATTAGGACAAAAATATGAAATTGGACGTCTGATCACAAGATCGGACGTCTTAAAAGTATTTCTCCTTTTCTTCTTCTTCTGCAGTCTCTCATTTTCTTCTTCGTTTTGCTTCTCTCTGCTTTCTTTCTTGTCTTGCGAAGCCTTCTTCTTCTTCTTTTGATCTTCTAATCTTTTCTTTGCCTCTCTTCTTCTCTGTGTCTTGCTCTTTCTTTTCTTCTTCTCTACCTTGCTTCTTACTCTTCTCTTCTGTGGTCTTGCCTTGCTTCTCTCTTCTGCAGCGGCCAAGTCCTTCTCCTGCGATCAGCCTTGCCTGTGCCTTGAGATTCCACGATGTGGGACTAAACGTTCCGCCCTTCCTTTGCTCGCGCCCGCAGACTCTCGCGTGCAATTGCCCACGCTGAAGGCCCTGCTGGTGCTCCTCGCTGAACTCAGTCACCTCGCGACACTTGCGAGAGTCTGCTGCACCTGCCGCCTGGGATGCCTGACGCCTGCTGCTGCTCCAAGCTTCCTGCTGCTTCGGCTGTTAATGGCGGCCGGGGCGTTCATCTGAGATTCCACAGAACGGCCTATTGGCCCAATCAGAATAGCTGGAAACCTTCGCCGTAGCACGGCGAAGGCGGTGGGTGATGCTGCAGGTTGCCGGTCGGCCTAGGCATGCGCGCCTAGGTCAACCTGTGGCCGGAGATGGTGGGTTGTTCGGGGGGTGGTTATGGAGGTCTGGAGTGGTAGTTGTGGGGTGGAGCGAGTTCCTGGTGGTGAGGCGGAGCTCCCGAGGTGGTTGGCGAGCCGTGTGGGGGGCTGGAATGGTGGAAGCGGCTCGCCGGAGATCGGTTGGTGATGTGGAAGATGAGGGTGGTCAGCGTCGGTCGAGGGGTAATCAGATGAGATAACAGGGGGAAAAGAGAGAGGATAGGATGGAGAGGAGTTCTAACCTAATTGTAAGGACGAAAGGGGACGGAAGGCGGACAGCAGTACCTGCTGTCGCCGGAGAAGATGACGCCCAGTGGGGGGAGAACGGCGGCGACGACGGGGCTGAGGCGGCGTGCGCTGGTACTGCGCGACGCGGAGGGAGGTCAGGAAGCTAACTCTGCCACTGGTTTTGTGGCAGAGCGAAGAGGGAGGGGAGGGGGGCTCGCCGGAGCTAGCTGGGACATTTGGCCGGGCAGGAGGAGAGGAATTGAAGGGGGAAACTCGGCCAAATCAAGCTCAGCCTCTTCGGCCGGAGTTGTGGGTTCTTATATAGGCGCTGGACTTGGTGTGCAGGGCGTGAAGGGCACGTAATTGCCTGAGGTTGGTCGCCGGAGATGGAAAGGAGTTAGGATACCCAAATCTCTCGTGCGTTCGCACGAGAGATTGGGTTCACACCAGGGATCGATATTGGTCTTAAATGGAAGGGAATTCCTCAGAGAATCCTCCTTCCATTTCTGGGAGGGAATCTCTGAGGGATTAGAGAGCAATCCCTCTCCGAACCTCGCCGGAGCTCGGTTCTGCCCTAGCAATGGCGGCAGGACCGGTTTGCAAAGGAGGCGAAGAACCTAGGGGGTTCTCTGCAACGGTATTCAAAAGATAGGGACCAATTTATGATTTGGGTGTACTAAATTGCAAAGTAGGTCAAGATGACCTCTCCTTAGGTCCAAATTTTGGTATAAACCTAATTTGGACCTAAGGAATCCAATGGAGAAGTTAGATTTCAGGTTTGACCTCGTTTGACTGGATATTTTGCATAAAAACCCAAATTAGGTTAATTGAAGAGCTAGGACCCTAATCTAGGTCAAACTAGGTTCCAAAGGCCAAATTAAGTGTTCTAAACCCTAGAGTATGTTTTTCCATGATTTGTAGAGGGTTTACTTACTTTTTGTTCTGACCGAAACCTTGTTAATTTAAGCGGGTCTGTTTTAGGGTTACCAAGTGTCTTTTAGTTCTTAGATTGCACATGAACCCATTTCTGATTGACTCAACCCACTTTTTATCTCATTTAGACCATTTGACCTATGTTTTGCCTCTGAGAAATCCCGTTTATGTACTGCAATGGTAAAATTACAGTTTTAACCTTTATTTCATGTTTTCTTCTCAGAGCACTTGTTCCTTCAGTTAGGCCTTCTTCTAGGTTATGTAGGAGCTTTTATCTTCTTTATTAGGTCAAAATGAGCTAGTTATGGCTCATGATGAGGCTCTCATCAGAAACAAAAGAGAAATAGAAACAAGATATGTTGCTTGTAAAGAAATAAATATAGTATATATATATATTATATATAGGGGTGGGGGTGGAAGTGGAGATGGTGTATAGCACAGTGTCAAGCTGATCCACGTCTAGAAAGACGCAACCAACAAGATGAAGTGTCGTGTAGAGTGTAGGATGGATGTGTGGGAGTGTGTGCGGAGGCACTTTCTTTACGCGGGTATCGGGAAATATCAGCAACTAGTGCGGATATTCCCGTGATATAACGCGTGGTGGAGTGACTAGTGCGTATGGATGAAGGTAGGTGATATGTATGTAAATATATATATGTATATATATGTAAATATATATTTATATGTATATATATAGATAGGGTTGTAACTATATAGGTGTATATGTAGTTATGTATATATATATATATAGATATGTGTATATATATATATATGTATGTATTTATATCTATAGATATATATGTATATATGTATGTATATATATATAAATATATATATCTATATATATATGTGTGTATATATATATATGTATATATACTTATATTTAGTTGTATAGGTATTAATATATATATATATGTATGTATGTATAGGTGCGTACAAGTGAGTGTGTGTACAAGTGTGTGTGTGTACGAGTGTGTGTGTAAGGGTGAGGGAGTGCGCACTACGTTGCGGGCTTGAGTGAACGCGGGCGAAGATTGGCGGGGGTGTATGCAGGCACTAGCGCTGGAGCGGGCGACTGGCTGGAGGCGGTAGCGACGAGGAGAGAGAGCGCGCGGTGACCGGATAAGTGAGAAACTCTCTGGTCACCGCACTGTAGCTACAGTATCGAGCTGAGAGGCATGAATAGTAGCTATAGTGCAGCGCGCGATGGACAACCGGTTGCGGTCAGTTTTGCGTGCGCGGGCGCATTGGAAGGTGCCTCCGCATGCGGAAAGGGGCTGCGGACGTTGCAGGCATGCGCGTGGTGGCCACTGTTGCTGCTGGCTACTGCTACTGCTGCTACTGAGCTTTAGACCTTGGCGTGTTGACAATGGCGGCGGAGGTGTTGAGTGGTGAAAACAGAGAGTGAAACCAGCACGCCCACTTGCTCTTGGATGAGCTGGGCGGTGGTGGAACTCACAGTGGTGGTCGTGGGACCACTGTGAGCCTGCTCCTACCCGTAGTGTATCTCTTCAGTGGGAAGAGGTACTGCGTATGGAGGGGAGAGGGGAGGAAGTTGGCCTGGACGAAGGTGGCTGCTGGTGTTTTCCAGGCTCCCCTTTGCGCACGGGATAGAGCAGGGCTTTTTAAAGAAGGAGACGCTTGCCACAGCCATGCTGTAGGAAGTGCAGGCCCCGCCATGCAGTTGGCAAAGCATGCTGCAGGCAGAGAATGGCGCGAAGAAGTGCAAGCCCATGCCCTGAGCCACGCGAGGGAGACGATTTCAAAGCAAATAAAGAAATGAAGAAGGAGAAATTGTGATGCAACCCTTGATGAAGATGTTTATTACATGGCCAATTATTTTCATTCTCCTCCCCTTTCAAATAAAAGCATGCATGTGTCAATTTTACAAATGCAACTATAGCTACCTAATATGCAAAGGTAGTGCTAGGAAATAACACAAGATGGCATATTTATTGGTGTATTTTTGCCGTGGAATCAATAGGGGGTGAAAGAAATTTCCCAAACAACCGACTTCACCTCACCCAATCTCCGACGGCCTCAACACCCTCAACAGCCGCCAGCCAAAAATAGCAAAGGGATTTGAAAATCCCTTAACTCACACACGCAGGGAGAGGAGATAAAAAGGTTGGGAAAAGTCGGATCAAGGAGAAGGATCTTCTTCCTCGCTCTGGCGGGGATCTACCTTCACCATCGTGGAAGAGGGCTGACCCTGTGAACCACCGTGTGCACTGTGCACCAAGTCTTCCACCGCTCCCTCTAGCCGTGACTGCAGACGACCGCACCAGCTCCATCACCGCACCCCCCATCCAGCGCCATCATCTTCCAGCCTGCACCTGCGCCCAACACCACCAGGCGCTTCCCCCTTCCAGCGCTCACATCCTCGCCACCAGCACCCTGCAGGCGCTCGCTCCGCCCCACCCGCGCTCGCAGGCGCTTCCCCCTTCCAGCGCTCACACCACCCCAGCCTGCCCTCGCGCACCAGCCCGCACCCCTGTAGGCGCCCGCACCCCTGCAGGCGCTTCCCTGCAGCGCCTCCACCTTGTGCGCCCCTGCCAGGCCCGCACCCATCTCCAGTGCCCACCTCCTACCAATGCCTTTCTAGCGCCTGGCGCTCCCCTCTGCAGACCGCCTCGCCACTAGCGCTCCCCGCAGGCACCCGCCTTGCCCCACCCGCGCCCCTGCCAGGCCCGCACCCGCATAGCACCCACTGCAGTGCGCCCTGCAGGCACACCACCCCACTCGCGCCCTGCAGGCGCCCGCTTACACCCTCGCCACTAGCGCCCTGCAGGCGTGCACCCACGTGCACCTACGTTGCGCGTCCAGCACGTAGCCAACCACGCGGTTGCAGCAGCTTCCATCCTCCCCCAACAGGCCGGCGGCCCTCCCCCACCCGCCGGCCGCTGCGTCACCACTGTTGCGTAGCCCTCGTCAAGCTGCACCTCCCTGCCGACTCTTGCGGCCAACCGTGCTCGGCCGCATAAGCGAGGAGGAGAGAGGAGAAATCCTCTATTTTTATCTCCATTAATAATTACATTCAATGCCATTTCCAATTTTATATTAATATTTTATTCATGCCACATTGCACTGATGCACTCCGATTTTCCTAAAATTATTTTACTTGTGTTATGTGCATGTTTCTACCTTGAATTTCAAATCAGAATTGCATGAAAGTTGAATTTACATGATAAGCCATTACACATGTATCATACACATATTTTTGGAGCTTAATTCCTGACATGAAAACTGCATAAATACCCCTGAACCTTTAAGGAAATTGCAAACTTCATTTAAAATAGCATATTCCTCGCATTAAAGTTGCAGTAGAGTTTGCGAACTGTGTATTCTTTGACTCTTGAATTTATTGGTTTATTCCTCCCTGTGGATATGACATCCATTATTGTGGTTTAAAATCATATCTGTTTAATCTTTGATTGAGAGATATTCCACCACATTTTGTGCTACAACAATTTATTATCTTAATATTAATTATTCAAAGTGAAAATCTCTCTGTCACTGGTCTACCTGGAATCTCAGTGACAAGAGAGGTCGGGTGGGGGAAACCCTGTAACCCATGGGGGCACTCTACCGTGTAAGGGTCTTCGCGGGACTCACCCTCTCTAGCTGTCCAGGTAATTCTCAGGTGGACGACCTTTTTGACTAAGGGGTATCATCCACCCCGAACCTCTATAGTCACCTGACATATTTTGGGTGTCTTGATTGGGTCCAGCACATTCTAATCTCATCCAATCCATTGTTGTATGTTTGGTAGGAGGTCCTTGAAACCTCCTTTAGAGATCCACTCTCCTCGAGGCCAAGCCTCGGTACCCTTGTTTGTGCAGCAACCCCTCCACATAGACCTTTCCTCTGATTTTGAACCTAGTTCTCCTTCTTCTTCCATCATGGCACAGCCTGTTGAAGAAGAAAATAATCTTGAGCACCAGCTTCAGCGTCTTAATGACCTCTTCCAGAACTTCATGAACCCACCGCAGCGACCCATGATGCGAGATCACTATAATCCCACTGCGGTGGCAATCGAGCCTCGAGTCCAAATCCCGGCTGGAGGACCTGATTCTGAATTGAAGCCCAATATGATTCATGCCATACCAAAATTCTATGGGCTTAACTCTGAAGATCCATTCCAGCATATCAAACAGCTTAAGCATCTGGCCCAGACCTTCGTGTCAGATGCGCAAAATCAAGATATCTTACTCATGAAGATGTTCTTTTTCTCCCTCATGGACAAGGCGACTCATTGGTACCAAACTTAGACCCGTCCGATCAACACATGGGATGAACTTCTGTTCGAGTTTTTGAAGAAGTTCTTTCTCATTGGTTGGACAAACGCCTTACGCCATCAGATTACTCACTTCACCCAGCAAACGGGAGAACCTCTTCACGAGGCATGGGACCGATTTTTGGATCTCATGCGAAAGTGCCCCCATTACGGAGTTCCTAAATGGGAACAAGTCCAGTCTTTTTACCAGGGACTTCATGAGGATATTAGATTATTCGTCAATGCAACTTACGGAGGGAATATCATGGGTCAGCATGAGGACACAGTGTGGGAGATTCTCGAGAATATGTACGAGAACTCCATCAACAATGACTCCATGGGTTTATTCGACCGGACGAATATCCGCGCATTGACGAATCTTAGGAGAGCACATGAGACGTAGGGCCGGTCCGCATCCGTCGACTTGGAACTGATGGCCAGTCGGTTGGATAAGGTCTCTATTATCGAGAAGAAGGTGGACGAGCTGACTCGACATTTGCAGCGAGCCACCTCTGTGCAGAACTCCTTCGCACAGCCACCTCTCGCAAGGGAAACTGTGCAAAACATCTTCCACCGATCTTCTCTGGGGATGGACCCATATCCACCCCCATCTGACTCCAGGACCGAAGGGACCTTTGATCCTCCATATTCTTGTTAGGAGAACTTTGATCCCCCATACTCTGACTTTCCTGAGGCTCCTCAGACCTGCGAGGACCTCAACGCCATCTAGAATGACCCATTTTCCAACACCTATAACCCTGGATGGCGAAATCATCCCAACTTCCAGTGGGCGAGAAATTCTCAGATCCAAAGACCACCTTATCAACCCCGTCCACAAGCCCCTTGTCCTTATCAGCCGCCTCAGCCTCAGCCCAACCCCACCTATCAATCTGGGCCAAACCAAGATCAAATGTCTCTTATCCTCCAAACACTGGCTGACATTCAAATAGTGAATGCGGCTATCCAAAAATAGCACAAGGATGAGATCACAAAGGTCCACAACCAACTCGCCCAGATGGCAAATTCCCGCCAACCGGGCACACTTCCTTCACAACCTCTGCCAAACCCTAATAACGTGCCGACCCAGAGGCCCGTTATGAACCTAAATCCAGGTCACGCACACATGATCTATCAGGCCCCTTTTGTTCCATCACTTGACGGGATGGAAGCTTCAACATCTTACACGGGTTATCAACAGCAGCCACCCATTTTACCAACCCCTAACCTGAACCAGGCATGATTAAACTCTGTGACAACCCGTAGTGGTAAGGCAACCCAAGACCCACCCTATCCAAACCACTCCAAGCCTGGCAGTGAACCAAGCCCTAGGATAGCCATCCAGGATGTCCCTATCCCAGACCAAGAACCTGGACCTATTCTTAAGGAACCAACCAAGGTTCCATTTCATGAGGCCTTGACCAAGGGAAAAAGGACAACCAAACCCGTGGCTCCTGAGGAGGACCTGATCAAGCTCTTTGAACAGGTCCAAATAAACATCCCCTTATGGATGCAATTTGCCACGTATCAGCTTACGCACGGTTCTTGAAAAACGTGTGTACACCCCAGCGTAAGCCGCAAACCAAGAGTGGGAGTCCGATCGTACTGTCAGAGCAAGCCAACTCTGTAATCTTGAGCAAACTCCCACCCAAGGCAAAAGACCCAGGCACTCTCCTGATCTCATGTAAGATTGGTGAAACCCAATTTGATAGAGCATTGTTAGACCTAGGTACCTCCACAAACCTGATACCCACATCCTTGCTTAACCACCTTGAAGAATCCGAGCTTAAACCGACTGAGGTGACATTGCAGTTAGCCGATCGATCCATTAAGTCACCTAAGGGAATACTCGAGGATGTTATTGTTAGGGTGCGGGATTTCTACTTCCCAGTAGACTTGATAGTTTTAGATATGGATGCACCTGAGAACCCAAGGGATACACCAATTATACTAGGAAGACCTTTTCTATCCACTACTAGGGCCAACATAAGCTATGAAGAGGGCCAAATAGAGTTGAAATGTGGAAATCAAACTCTTAAGATTGACATCTTTAAGGCCAAACAAGGGATTAATTGCGGTGTTGTAGAGCAAATATGTGATATCAGAGCTGTGGTCGATCAACTGCATATTGAGGACAACCTGATTATCCCCAATCAACCACAAGAAGATCAAAACCTATAATTAGAGGAGTTTGAACCCGATCTAGATACACCCATAACTCCTACCCTTGTTCCTCACACACACTCTGAACCACCTGCTGCAGCTGATAATCCCATCTTGGAACTCAAGCCCCTTCCCGATCATCTGAAATATGTCTTTTTGGGTTCCAATCAGACGTTTCCTGTGATTATAAACTCTCGACTCACACTTGACCAGGAATCCCGTCTGATTACTGTTCTCCAGCAACATCCTAGAGCCATTGGATGGACTCTCAATGATTTAACTGGCATAAGTCCCTCTAATTGGACACACCACATCTATTCCGAAGAGGGTGCACAACCTTCGCGTGAGATGCAAAAATGTCTCAACCCTAATCTGCAGGAGGTCATGAAAAAGGAGATCATTAAGTGGTCAGATGCAGGGATCATCTATCCAATCTTTGAAAGTCGATGGGTGAGTCCAATCCAGGTTGTGCCTAAGAAGGCAGGACTCACCACCATCACAACCGAAACCGGAGAGGTCATACCAACCCGTATAGCCAACTCGTGGAGAGTGTGCATTGATTACCGAAGACTCAATTCCTCCACGAAGAAGGATTGTTTCCCACTATCGTTTATTGATCAGATCCTCAAAAACTAGTGGGAAATAGATTCTTCTGCTTCCTTGATGGGTACTCCGGTTACAACCAAGTGGCAATCCATCTAGAGGACCAAGAGAAGACCACGTTCACCTGCCCCTTCGGGACATATGCATTTCGAAGGATGCCTTTCGGTCTCTGCAATGCACCCGCGACTTTTCAGCGGTGCATGCTTGCCATATTCTCTGATATGGTACGTGATTATCTGGAAGTCTTCACGGATGACTTCTCAGTATTTGGGGCATCATTTGACGATTGCCTCCAGCACTTGGTTCAAATACTCAGGCGATGTATTGACATGGTGCCTGAGGGGATCGTCTTGGGACATCTGATTTCTGAGAGGGGCATCCAAGTCGATCAAGCTAAGGTTAACTTGATTTCCAAACTCCCTATGCCTAGCTCGATAAGGGACATTCGATCTTTTCCGGGGCACGTCGGTTTTTACTGTCGATTTATCCCTGATTTCTCGAAAATCGCACATCCCCTGACCACTCTTCTTTCCAAGGATGTACCTTTTGAAATTTCCAAGGAATGCACTCAAGCATTTGAGATTCTTCGTGACCGAGTTACCCAAGCCCCGATCCTACAGTCCCCTAATTGGTCTCAACCCTTTGAGATCATGTGCGATGCATTTGACTTCGCTGTAGGAGCGGTTCTAGGGCAGAAAATTGACGGGAAACCCGTGGTCATCTACTATGCTAGCAAGACACTTGACGAGGCTCAGCGTAACTACACGGTTACGAAGAAAGAGTTGCTAGCCGTAGTATTCGCCCTTGAAAATTTCAGATCTTATCTCTTGGGTTCCCACGTTTTTATTTACTCGGATCACACAGCTGTGAGGCATCTCCTTGCGAAGAAGGATGCGAAACCTCGATTAATCCGATGGATCTTGCTATTGCAAGAATTGGATCTCGAGATTCGCGACAAAGCGAGAAGACATAACGTGGTAGCTGACCACTTGTCCCGTCTTCCTTTTGAGATCATAGACCCTTCCGGACCCATCACGGAGCATTTTCCTGATGAGCACCTCCTGACTATTGGTACAGGGCTTCCATGGTTTACTAACATAGTAAACTACTTGGCATCACATCAGATCCCGTCTGATTGGCCGAAGGCCAAGAAAGACTAATTGCGCTCCGATGCCAAGTATTACATTTGGGAAGACCCGTATCTATTCCACATAGGTGCTGACCAAATTATCCGGCGATGTGTCCCGGAAGTTGAAATCAAAGACATACTCTCTTTCTGCCATGACCAAGCATGCGGTGGTCATTTTTCTGGGCAAAAACCGCATCGAAAGTCCTCCAGTGTGGCTTTTACTGGCCCACAATCTTCAACGACGCATACAATCACTGTAAGGCATGCAGCCATTGCCAAACTTTGGGCAACATGAGCCATCGCGACATGATGCCTTTACAGTCGATTCTTGTATGTTGGATTTTTGACATTTAGGGGATTGATTTTATGGGTCCCTTCCCTGTTTCGGACGGCTTCGAGTACATTTTACTCGCTGTTGACTACGTATCCAAATGGATCGAAGCCATTTCGACTTGAACCAGTGATCACAAAGTTGTTCTCAAATTCATTCACCAAAACATCTTCTCACGGTTCGGAATTCTTCAAGCGATCATTTCTGATGGAGGGACCCATTTCATAAATGCTCAGTTCAGGTCACTGATGACCAAATACAAGGTGTCACACCGAATCTCTACTCCCCACCACCCACAAACTAATGGTCTAGCTGAGCTATCGAACCGGGAGATCAAGAAAATCCTTCAGGTTACTGTTCAACCTGACAGGAAGGACTGGTCATCCCGGATTCAGGAAGCTTTGTGGACTTATAGGACCACCCACAAGACCCAATTAGGCATGTCTCCTTTCAGATTGGTAAATAGGAAGGCGTGTCACCTCCCCGTCGAATTGGAGCATAAAACCTATTGGGCAGTACGGAACTGCAACCTGGATCTTCTTAAGGCTGGAACCCACAGAAAGCTTCAACTAAGCGAGATTGATGAATTACGCCTCGATGCGTATGAAAACTCATGAATCTACAAAGAGCGAGTTAAAGCCTTTCATGACAAGCACATATCTAGAAAGATCTTTCACCCTAGTCAAAAGGTCCTACTCTTTGATGCCCGACTAAAATTGTTCCCAAGAAAGCTACGATCCATGTGGATCATACCATACTTAGTCTAGTAAATCTTTGGAAATGGAGCCATTGAGATCAGTTCACTCAGCCATGATTTCGAACCCTTTGTCGTGAATGGTCAGAGACTCAAACCGATCATTGACGTAACCAATACAGATTTAGCTGAGTTATCCTTTATCCTCCATTCTCCCTGAGCTCATTGTGCCCAGCTGATGGCATAAAACTCAGCATTTAACGGGAGGCAACCCGTCATTCTTTCAATAACCTAAAACCTTTCCTAACATTTCTTTGCACTTTACAGGTTCATCGTTTAGGACAGCCACCTCCACCTTAGGTACCCATACCCGAGATTAGAAATCATCTACAACAGTCACCTCGATACGTCCACTCACCCAACGCTTGTCCTAACGAATGAACCAAGATGAATAAAAACCCACCTAATTTCCAATGAGGACATTGCAAATCTTAGGCATGAGGGGGTATGAAAGTGCAAAATGACTGAAAACTCATATCAAGAAAAGGTTTCAATAAAAAAATCACATATGTCAAAAAAATAAAAAATAAAAAAAATTGAAATAACACTAAAAAAATAAAAATTTTTTTTGAAAAAGAACGAAAAAAGCTGGAGGAGGGAAGAAATTTTTGTGGGCTTTACATAATCAAAAGGAGAAAAAGAGCAAAATGATAAAAAGGAGCACAAAATGAAAAAGAAAGAGATAGTCATTAGTACTAGATTAAGAGATTAACCAAAGTTCTAGGCCACATTAAGAAAAGTAAAGATAAAGTGCTAAAGAAACATAAAAAGATTAGTAAGAACGCTAACCTTAGGCCTTTTTGGCCAGACTCTTAGTACCTGTTAAGATCTGGATATTCCTCAAGAGGTTGAGGAAGATGCAAAGCTTAAATATTAGGTCTAAGGCTTAGGGAGTTTTCGACCTCGTTAACTGACCTTCGATTTGCGGGACTCGGTAACCTAAGCACCCCAATTCACACACAGTCTGGTTCAGTGCGCATAACTATTAAAATCACGCAGAAGCATTTTAATATTCTAAAAATGTTACCTAGATTAGGAGCAGCCGAAGAATACAAGTTGATTTGGACGAGTTCTCGGCACAGAGAGGTGGGAAATTCTCCTTGAAGATGCGTAACAACATATTGTCTCCTCGGTGCTTATCTCTTAGGATATTTACATATCCAACCGGGGGCATGTAAGCACTCTGCTGGTTCAGATACCATGGATGGCATTGTCACGAAATGTCAATCGCCAGGGTCTGAATTCAGCCACGGAATGCCATGGGCGGGATTATCTCGAAATCTCGAAAACTAGGGTTCTGGGGGTTACCATGGACGGTGCTATCTCGAAACATCGATTACCAGGGACCTTTGAGGATTGATGATAGGGCCAAGGAATCCGATACAGACCGTGTTGTGAAGCCAATCTGAAGCTAGAAAGAAAAGAGAGAGAAAACTCTCCAAATAAATAAACCCTCTGTCTCTCTCTTCCAAAAACACACTGCAAACTGAACCAAGGCTAAAATTATGTCTCAAGTACGGGTGCTTTAACCACGGAGTCCAATAAACCTTAGGATAGTTCCTGCGGGCCATAAAAACCTTCATTGAGGACCTAGGCTAAAGCTGAACTGGTCCAGATCTTGGTTGGTACTAGAGTACCTTTAGGCCCATTGTTGGCATTCTAACCTAATCAAAGAAAAAGCACTTATCATAACTGGTGAAAGAAATTCATGGTCTAGAACAGAAGTTAAAACCTTAAAATTTTACTAAGGGACCAGCAAAAGCTACGCATGGGGGTATGATGAGAACCTCATCATGAGCCCTAACTAGCATATTTTGATCTAATAGAATGAACAAAAGCTCCTACATAACCTAAAGGAAGGCATAATTCAAGGAATTACTGATCTGAAAGGAAAACATGAAACAAGGGGTAAAACTGCAATTCTACCATTGTAGTACATCAACGGGATTTCTAAGGGTCTAAACATAGGTCAATTGGACTTAATAAGAGAAAAACTGGGATGGTTTGGTCAGATAAGGGTTATTGAGAAATTTAAGAATTAAATGACATTCTGTAACCCTAAAATAAATCTACTTTAATTCACAAGGTTCAATGAAAGATAAAAAATCAACTAAACCCTCTAAAATTCATGGAAAAATATCCCCTAGGGTTTAAAACCTTCAATTTGACCTAGATTGGGGTCCATGTCCAATATTTGACCTAATTTGGGTTTTTGTGAAAAATATCCAGTCAAACGTGATCAAACCTAAAATCCAACTTCACCATTGGATTCCTTAGGTCAAAATTAGGTTTATACCAAAATTTGGACCTAAGGGAAGGTCGGCTTGACCCACTTTGCAAATTGGTCCTCCAAATTACATTCAGACCCTCAACTTTTTGAAACCCTTGCAAATCCCCCCCTAACTTCTTCGTCTCTTTCTTCATTTCGGTCCCTCTGCCATTTGCAGCAGGGACCATATCTCCGGCGACTTTGCGCGGAGGTTTTCTCCTCGCTTGCATGGGGAGCCGCCCCCAGATTTGAAAGGGGAGCTCCTTGCGGAGCCCCCTACCGCATGGGCAGCTCCCCATACCCTGAAACCCACCATACCTCTCATGCGAATGCTTGAGAGGTATGGGTCTCCCTCCGGTCTTACCTTCGACGTGGTTTTCCCGCCGTCTCCGTGCGCTTCTCGCTCTGCCTACGCCTATGTAAGGAAGCACAGACCACGCTGCTTCCCTCAAGCTTAATTTGGCCAGAGAACTCCCCCAAATTCGTCTCCTCCTCACTCCAGCCAACAGCCCGAAGCTTCCAGCAATTGTTCCTCCCTCTTCTCGTCTCTCTGCCATCATACCAGTGGCAGAGCTAGCTCCGCCATGCTCCTCCGCGCTGCGCAGTACCAATACGTGCCCTCCGACCCTCTTCATCATCGCTGTCATCCCTCCCCTGGGCTTCTTCATCTCCGGCGACGGCAGTACCCACCGCTCACCCTCCGCCTCCCCCTTTCGCTCCAAACCTGTCAGTTAAGTTCCTCTCACTCCCCCTTTCATTTCCCCTCTCTTAATTTGCACTTTCGATCCCTCGATTGCCACTACCACCATCATCGTTTCCACCTCTGGCCACCAACTCTGGCGAGGCCACTCCACCACCACAGGCCATCCCACCCCTCACCGACAAGCCCACGAGCTCCGCCTCACCTTACTGATCATTTCCCCTCACTCCACTCACCGCTCCACTCACTTGAACCACCCCTCGAACACACCCACCTGCACCTCCACAGTGTGCCCTAGGCATGCTCCCACAGGCATTCCCACGCCTCGCTGACGACCTCTGCACATTCACCAGACCTTGGCAAAGCTCCCCAAGGCATCTGACAGGGCTGCGAGGCCGTGTTCGTGTTTCTAGGTTCAGAGCCACCTTTGCCATTGGAGCAAAGCTTGGAGCAAGCTTGTAAGCTTCTCCAGGCCCCAGCACTCCAGGCCCCCAGGTCTAGAAGGCACGGCTTGGTCTCGCACACGACTCCAGTCCACCAATTGAAGCCGCAACCCCTTGCAGCCTCGCAATCAGAGGGAACACTTGCTGCTGCAGTGTGCGCGAAGCGGGTAGGACGTTTAGTCCCACCTCAGAAGTGGGTGAGCAGACGCAGTAGCATAAATTGAAAAACTGCTATAGGCTCTTCGCCTCCGAACACAGGGTGAGGTCCCCTCGCCCGTATACCTGCCTTGTCCGCGACCCATGCTACGCGGACCTGGCTGACCCATTTACCTGCACTCCTCGCGCACCACCCATGCCGGTGCGCCTGGACCCGGGCGCGTGTAACCCGACCTGATTACCTGGTTGGCTCTGAGAGAGCGAAGAGAGAAATAGAGAGAGAGATGTGGGGAGGGTAGGGGTAGGTTTTGCTTCTTTGTGCTGTGCAGGGAAGGAGGAAGAGGAAGCAGCTGCAGGGAAGAAGAAGAAAAGAAGAATAAGAAGAAGAGGAGGTGCAGTAGTTGAAGGAAGTAGAAGCTGAAGACTTAGCCGCGCCAAAGAAAAAGAAGAAGGCAGAGGAAGGAGTCGAAGAAGAAGGAGGAGGAGGTGCAGCACAGTGCAAGAAGAGAAGAAGAAGAAGCCAAACAGGAAAGAGAGGAGGAAGGAGCTGCAGCTGAAGACTTAGCTGTAGAGAAAGAGAAGAAGAAAGCAGAAGAAGGAGAAGAAGCAGCGAAAGTCAGAGCAGTAGAAGCCAAAGAGAATGAAGGAAGAAGAAGGCGCGATACTGTAGCAAAAGGCAGTTAAGGCGTCTGATTCAAAGAATCAGACGTCTGAAGACTGAAAAAGAAGAGAAGTGAGAAAGCAAAGAAGAAAGAGAGAAGAGAAGAAGAAAAAAAAGAGAGAGAGAATCTATTTCTTTTATCTCTAGCATTTATCTTCCTTGCATCAATATTGAACATATTTGAGAATTGTGATTTTTTACTTCTAAATACCGAATTGCTCCCTGAGTTCGACCTCGGAATGTTTTTAAATTTTGAGTAATAAATAAATAAAATTTGATAATCGTTTTTCGTGGTAATACTACAACGAACATATTTTTAAAACTCGACGAACGATGATCATCATAGTGTAACGAACAATCTCTTTGATAATGAATTCCATGTTCATTCTACATCTCTTTTTGGTTTTTGTTTGTAATATTCTCTCTCTCTCTTCTATTTATTGTAAATAGATAGATAGTTTCTAATCAATTATTCAGCTTCGTGACAAATAAAACAAACGCGTATTTTTAATCAAACGTTCGCTTCCCTTAGTTTGACTCAGGATTTCTATTCCGTTATAAATTTTATTTGTTGAACATGAGTTCTTTGCTTTCAAACTAGAATGATAGGTTTTTCAAAATCAAATACGATAGCATAGTAACTCGTAGCTTCAACATTTTGGCGCCGTTGCTGGGGAGGCGACGCTATTTGATTTTTTTGTGTTTTACAACTTACAAATCATTTACCTCACTTTTCTCCTTTCTTATTGTGACTGTAGGTACTCTTTTGAGACGAGCAAAAGCGGTAGATTGGAGCAAAGTGTTGTTGAAGGTTCTGTAAGTTTTCCCTCACCTCCCTTCCATTAGTTTTCATTTCCCTACGTAATAACACAAACATCAATCAACCAAAGTGTTCTTATAAACTCTAAGGTTAGTTTTGTTTGTTTGTTTGACACCTGCACTTGCCTCAACTTCCAAAATTGAAAAGAAAAATAAAAGAAAAATCTCACAAAGGTACACTACCTCATCTGATTTTCAAACTCAACTGTTAAACGGATCTTTGGAGCTGGTACACACATCCAAGCACATAATTGAGTAGAAATCAGATTAGGTAATCACTTGTGTGCCTAATTAAGTGGTGCAACAGGCCAATTGTTTGAGTTGATTGGGCTGCATTACTTCAATTAAAATCAACTCATCAAGTAGCTGCCGCATAGGTTCAACTCTTAGGGATTTAGCAGGTACTCCACATTCTTTTAAGTTTTAAAGGAAAACATCTTCACCTGTGCTTTCAAAACCTGGTGTGCCAACAAAACTTGTTTGAAAATACCAATAGTTGAATCCTAAAAGCTACTAAGTAAGATTTGAACCCTAAAAATCACCGCATCAAAAGTAATCTTGCTTGAAAATCACCGGTTGTGCACGCACACACACATCAATCAATCATTAAGGGCACAACCTAGATAAAGGGCCCATCACATTCCAAAGCACATTCAAACCTAGCCCTAAATAAAACAGAGTAGACGTTGGCCTTAAGGATTCGACTCGCTCTTTAAAGCCCAAAACAAGATTATTTTCAATTAGGAATTAAATGATTGTGGCTGGGGGTACACTAGGAACCGGAGGCGCAAGCCGAAGGAAGAACCTTCTCCCCAGTCCCTCCTTCTAACTGGTTGGATTGAACAGATAGAAGTAGATCAATTTGTTTCTTTATCTCAAGACGGGTTCTGGGAGTCTGTAGGTCTTTAGGCTCGCCCACTTAAGGACAGGTTTGATTACTTGTATTGCAGAGCGTCTTTCTTCCTCCCATCTATCATGAATCCTTCCACATTTTATACGCATTCCCACTCTTTCCCTCCTGTTTTGAGTTATCCTCAACATGACGATTATCCCGACTCGTACTATAATCAACTATCAGTTAGTTGGGATAACTCTAATTGGGGATATATTTACGGACCTCCGCGTTTAGGGTTTAACCCTGAACACCATAATTGTGATTTCTATCCTTCTCAGGGTCGCATCGATTATAAATCATCACCCTTTCATAGACAACCTAATACGATCTACAATCAAGAAGGATACACTGCTTCTTACCCATCCTTTGATTACATTGCCTTTAGGTCATCACCACCGTTTAAACAATCTGAAATGACCTATTATCAGGAAGGGTATAACGAATCTCAATTCGTTAACTCCTCTTCACTAATCCCAAACCCGCCCAACCTTGAATCAACTCATTTGGTTCAGGGTAACCAGGTTCAAGATAAGGTTCTGGCTAACTTGAGGAATATCATACAATCTTTAGAAGTTCAACCAATACCTTGCATTGAAAAATTGGAGCCCCTTATTGAGATGATTGATGATTTGAACAAGTATTTGTTGGATTGGCTCCAGGATGTTAAGGATAAGAACTCGGGTGAGTTTATACTTGGGAAGTTAGCGAAATTGAAAATGAGATTTATAGTTGCTTTGGTTTAATCGTGAGATGATTCCTAAGATGAACCTCCTTCAGGAGAGCCAAGGTCAGAACTCGCTCAGGCACCTGTCGGGGGGGACACATGTTACGAAGTTGACCAGATTGAATTAGAGCAACCAATTAAGGATGATCTGATTTCTTCACCTGAAATCCCTGAGCCAGGGTACGAGGAAACATATGTCTCCATGGACCAGAAAATGACAGATGATTTTGGGACATACATTAATACGGATTTGGATTTCTTTGATTCTGATGGTGAAGATTCAAGTTGCGAAGTCTCACGTGAGTTTATAGAACACGATTTTTGTGAGACGATTGGGCCTGAGGAATCTGATAGATCATTTGATAGCCCAATAACTGAGGAAACTGATCTTATTGGGGCTCACATTACGGATCCAGAATTGCATTTTCTGGAGGATTCAATCCAATGCCCTGATTGTCAGTTACACCCCATTGAGCTTATCGATGATTCTGTTTTTGGGATAATTAGACCCAAGTCTATTTTGATTCAGCTACATCTTTTAGACTTGGAAATTTCAGACAGGATAATTAATATGCAGGAGGTCCCAGAATTTGACATTCTAAATGAGGAGGATAGGAGCTGGGAAATTTTGATTTGGGAAGCAAATTCCGGAGGAAATAGAAGACCGAGTCTAAGGGTTCCAATTCATCTGAAACCATCAAACTAAAACCCTTATGACATTTGTTTTGAGGATATTCAACCCAAGCATACATTCATTGATTATCCTTTTGATATCAAATTCTCTGCAATCTGACTTTTTGGTCTTGGGTTGCATCCTCATAAATCGCAGACCCGACCCCGCTTGCATACTGATTTTAGGGTTTGGGTAATTTTTATCCAGAACCTTAGATATTCTCGATTATGGGGTACAGGTCTGCACCACAATTTGGTCCACATTTGTGGACATCTGCTGGCAGGTCAGAGGTTTTTTCTATTTATTCTGATTTTGATATGCACCTGTGAATTCTTTATTTCTCTTCTTTGTATAGTGTGCCTAGCTGAAGGCACTAAATTCAGCACGTATATAGTTTTTGTTTATCTTGGAGTGAACCCGAAATTCACGCAATTCAACTGCTTTCTACTCTATTCCACTCTATTTTATGTCTTTCTAATACAATGAGGACATTGCATTAGATAGGCATGGGGGGGTGGATATTCATCTCTGAATTTATTCGTCAGCTCTGTAGATTCGTTTTATTTTCTTTTATTTATATAAAAAAAATGGTGGAATTAGGAAAGAGAACTTGGGTTTAAGAAAATTTTCAATATTAGGAAATACTACATCATGATCTGAACACGAAGACCCTTTAGGTCTTCGGACTTAATCAGCCTGTGTATCCACTAAAATGTGGATTTATTTTTCGAGTCCTCGCCAACCTGAATTCTATTTTAATTTGAGTAAATAAGTTTGGGTGATAAGTACACGACTTATCAACCCACCCTCTGATTTGAGGGAACTTTAAGCCTAAAGCATCTACATACTATCTTGTCACTAACTCGTTAATCGGCAGTTATAACGGAAATTGGGTAGCTAATGAACTTTCTAGGGTGATATGACTGGCAAGTTATCATGGGTAATAGCCCATAGGTAGGATGTTCAGAGCCCAGTCACTGGACCATTCTCTTTTTTGCTGCCTTTAGGTAAATCTTATACTAGTGAAGCCACCTACTTAAAAACAAAGAAAGAGAAAAAGAAAATCAAAAAGAAAAGAAAAAGAAAATGAGAAAAGAAAAGAAACAAAAGAAATAAGCCACACTTCGCCACACGAGTATGGCTGGCAAGTTGTTGGTGGTAACACCTCATTGACCGGTTGTCCAAAACCTAGCTCAATATATACACTGAAAATTCCCAAAACACTTAGGAAGAAGCGGAGAAGTAGAATAAACCAGGGAGATATACACTACATTTACTCTTATGTTGACCCCATAAAAATAAAAGTATGGAGAAAGCTACCGGTTGTAAAGATACACCTTTAGTCAGAATTCTCTTTTTAAGGTCACCTAGAGGCATAGAAACTCGAAGTCTAGTTTAACTACAAATCAATGAGTCTATCACATTCACAATAAGATGCTTAGAATTTATGGTTCTCATCAAATCTTGGGTGAGTTGAATGGTCATAGAAAGCCACTCTTAAACCCTAAAACTCGAAAATCCAAAAAAATTAGAAAAGAAGAAAAAGAGAAAAAGAAAATTTTCTTTAAATAAGGTGAGGGCTTGAGGCGGTCTGTATTTTGGCAAATACCCAGGCACTGTTGTGTCTTTGAAAGTTTAGATCCTAAGTAAACAATTTCTTAATTATTGAAAATAACTCATGCCCAAATAATCTAACCTAATTCTTTTATAAATAGCATGTAGTTTTTGCTAGGGACTAGCAATAGATAGGCATGGGGGTGTGATGTAAATATGTTTACACTACATAAGATATCTATTTATGCATGTTCTTAAGCATAGAATTACATTACATACTACAAATATTGTATAGCATGTATCATCTTGCATTTAGATTAATTTGAATAAAATGGAAGTTAATTATCTCCTTTTATGTTCAGGGATAGGGAAAATTTTTATCAGGGCCTTGGATCGAAGATCCAACCGTATAGATTTGATCAGGGCGACGATTGGAGTTCAATGACTCCAAGATCGCCCTAATCAGATATCTATAGCATTAGGTAGAGATTGAGGAACCTTAGAAGATCAAGGGTCAAGATGGTATGAATCCGCACTTCAGACAACAAATCCGACCACACGGATAGATTCAGATCGACGATCACAGCCTAACGGCACAAAAATCGACTCAATCCAACAACCGTGTCACCATCTGCATCATTGATGAGAAACCTCATCATGAACCCTAACTAGCACAATCTAATCCAAATATGTGTGAAAAGCTCCTACAAAACCCAAAGAGAGGCTTAACTCAGAGAATTCTGAGTTAAAGAATAAAATAAATCATTAGGGGTAAAACTGCAATTTCACCAATGCAGTATGCAAATAGGGTAATTAAGGGTCCAAACATAGGTCAAACGAGCTTAATAAGAAGGGAAGTGGGATGATCTGATTTGAAAAGGGTTATAGTAACTTCTAGGAATAAAATGACATTCTGTAATCCTAAAACAAACCCACTTTAATTCATGAGGTTCGAGGTAGGATAAAATTCAACTAAACCCTCTAAAATTCATAGAAAAATATTCCCTAGGGTTTAGAACCTTCAATTTGGCCTTTGCACCCTATTTTGACCTAAAATGAGAACCATGTCCAATTAATAACTTAATTTGGATTTTTACGCAAATTAATCGATCAAACATGGTCCAACTTCAAATCAAATTTCACCATTAAAATCCTTAGGTTCAAATTAGTCTGGTATAAAAATTTGGGCCTAAGAAAAGACCATCTTGACCAACTTTACAAATTGGTCCTCTTAATTTACTTTTTGACCCTTATCTTTTGAAACCCTTGCATTTAGCCCCCTAACTTCTCATCGTTCTTTGCAGAACGGTCCTCCCTGCCATTTCTGCGCAGCGCCATACCTCCGGCGACCTTGCACGGAGGATGGCGCCGCACAGGGCAGGGCAGCCGTCCTCTAGAACAGACGGGGGGTCCCCTGCGACGTCCTCTATCGCAGGGACTCGCCCATGACCTCTGCCATCAACCATGCCTCTTGTGCGAATGCACGAAAGGCATGGGTCTCCTCTCCGGCGAGGTAGGCACGTCGCCTCCTCGGTTCCCTCTTCGCACCAAGGCCTTTATAAGGAGCGGCAAGGTCTGTTGACTCCTTCAAGCTTCCTCTGGCGGAGAAATACCCCACATTTCATCTCTTGCCCCTCCGATCAGAGCGCCTGAGCTTCTGGCGATCTTCTCCTCCTCCTCCTCGTCGCTCTGCTGCCCTACCTACAACTGAGTTTACTTTGCCCTGTCGTCCACGCCAGGCCATACCAGCTGGCGCCCTCAGACCGCCTCCTCGTCGTCGATACCCTCCTCCTGGGCAGCTTCGTCCTCAGCTCCGGCAGGCACGAGCCGGACGCTTCTCTCCCCCCCTTCGTCGAGTAAATAGGTACAAAGTTTCCTCTCTCTCTCTCCCTTGTATTTTCCCCCTACTAAGTTGCCATTTCAACCACCCGACCGCCACTGAATAACTCCATCTTCCCCATCTCCGGTCGCCTTCTCCGGCGAGGCCATCCCACTTCCACAGACCTCCTCTTCCCTCTCCGACCAGCCCAGAGGCTCTCCCACACTCCACCCAACCGTTCCCCCCTCTCCATTCATTGCCATTCACCGCCCAACCACCCCCCGAACAAACCCATCTTCACGCACAGTCTGACCTAGGTCTACCTCCATAAGCACTCTCGCGCCTCGCCGACCACCGCACTACCTTCGCCGCACTCTGGCGAAGCTTCCCACGTTTTCTGATGTGGCCGAGAGGCCGTCATTGTGTTTTCAGGTTAGAGCCCCCTCGCCGCCATTGTTAAGCTGCTGCAGCTCCTTCGCTAGCAGCTCCAGGCTTTCTCCAGCCTAGGCACGCATCCCAGGCATCGCGGATTGCTTCTGCGAATACGTCCAGGCCTGCAATTGGGTTGCGAGCCTCGCAGCTGCCCCAATTGGCAGCAGCTTCCTCAGCCGCGGGTGCGAGATCTAGAGGTGGGACTTTAGTCCCACCTCGTAAGTGTGCGGCCGAGCACCCACACTTAAATTGCAAAAGTGTATCGGGCTGGTTGCCTTCGATACACAGGGGTCAGGTCCCTCACATGCATGCGACGCGCCACGTGCTCGCCCGCCCTCACCCGCGCTCACGCCCCGCGGGTTTGGGCCGGATCCGACTACCCGACCAAGCACTCCTCGCCCGCCACCACACGCCGGTGGGCCTGGTCCAGGGGCGCTACCCGAACTCGATTACCCGGCTTTGGGAGAGCATTCCTAAGAGAGATTCTGAGAAAGAGAGAGACGCGGGGAAGGGGTAGGTTTTGCACTAACCACTGTGTGTGCACGCAGGAAAGAAAGAAAGAAGAAGAAGAAGCAAGCTCAGGAAGAAGAAGAGAAGAGGAGCGGCCGAAGCCTTAGCCGCACTGGGCAGCTGAAGAAGGAAGGAAAGCACTGTAGCAAATGCACAGATAAGCCGTCTGAGCACTGCATCAGATGTCGGAAGGGCAACAGCCAAAAAAAGAAGAAAAGAGGAAGGAAAGTCAGCGGCCAGAGCAGAAAGAAGAGGAAAAGAAAAGAAGCAGAAGCAGAGAAGAAGAAGAAAAGAGAAAGAAGAAAGAAGACACAGCTGCAAGCAAGGAAAGAAAGAAAAAGAAGAACAGAAGAAGGAAGCAGAGAAGAAGAAGAAAAGAAGAAGACACAGGCGCAAGTAAAGAAGAAAGAAGAAGGCAGGAAGAAAAGAAGAAGAAGAAGAAAGAAGAAGAAGAAGAAGAGGAACGACCAGAAGAAGAAAAGAGAGAAGAGGAAGAGAGAAGAAGAAGAAGCCAACAAAACTCTCTCTCTTTCTCTTATTATTTTTGTAACATAATTATGAACATTTATGCTTCTAGAAACACAGTTGCTCCCTGAGTTCGATCTCGGGAAAACTTGTTATTCCGAGTAAAAAAATTTTGTAGTAATCTGGCAGCTGTTTTGTCATATACTACAATGATTGTAAACCTAATAAACATAAAGACGAAACGTGGCTAACCAGCAATCATCTAGAAGATGGACGGCCAAGATGGCACCATGTGGCGCCATCTCAGCCGCCCAATCGGCCGCTGCACCCACCACTCCCTCTCTTCTTCAATCTGAGCGTCGCTTCTCCGCCGTTGGATGATTATCCAATGGCTGTGGATGCGCGCGCACAAAACGCAAGCGCGACACAAACGCGCTTGTAGCGCGTTAGTCGAACGCGCTCGCGAGATCAGGAGGCGCGCATTCGAGCCTTGGTGAGCGGCTGCAGAGGTGCGGTGAACGGGCGCGATTAACCACTCGATCGCGATCGAGCGGTCGTGCGCGCTCGATAGTGCTCATGCCGCATCAGACGCCCGCGTGTAACATGGGATCAGACACAGGCGAGCGCGCGGTTGAGGCGTGGTGAGGATGCATCTCAGCCATTCAATCTTGCAATCGAACGACTGAGATTTCAAGAACGTGAACGCACGTTTCACGCGTGGGAGGCGAGTGGGCGCGAGCGCCGCCCACTAAAGCCACGTTCGGACCTTTAGCGACGGATTTATCCATCATTAAAGGTCATGAATTATTATTTTTTAAATTAAAAAGTCCAAATATCCCTCGCTCCTTGCAACTATGAAAGGAGACCCCCTCCATACGAAATTTTCATCCCTTCTTTCTCTTCTCTCCCTCTCCAAAGCTCAAGAGAAGCTTGTCCCACACCTGGGATGCTTCTCAAGAGATAGTCAAATTTTCGCCCCAATTTCGAAAGTGGATCCCGTGACGACGACAACGTGCTACCCCGTTCTTGCTCTTCCCGCTTTGTCCTCCTTCATCCTGCTCGGTTCCCGTCTTCCAGGCGTTGTCCCGTCCGACTCGTCCTCCAAGCGACTGTAAAGGAGGATATTTCTCTCTCCATTCTTTTTAATGCTTTCTAGAGTAGATTTACTGCTTTCTAGTATAATTATTTTTTGCTTTTTAGTCGTAATGAGTAGTGTAACAAACAATCTCTTTGATAATGAATTCCATGTTCATTTTACATCTCTTTTTTATTTTTGTTTGTAATATTCTCTCTTTCTCTTCTATTTATTGTAAATAGATAGATAGTTTCTAATTAATTATTTTGCTTTGTGACAAATAAAATAAATACGTATTTTTAATCAAACGTCCGCCTCCCTAAGTTCAACCCGGGATTTCTATTTCGGTATAAATTTTATTTGTTGAACACGAGTTCTTCGCTTTCAAACTACAACGACAGGTTTTTCAAAACCAAATACGATAGCGTAGTAACACGTAGCTTCAACTGTAGCAGTGAAGGCATGCAGTCTATGAGATGCACAAGTATGTGCTACCAGTGATATCAGGGACTGTTTTCATGATGTACATTGCATGTGGAAAATCTGCTACATGTATACAAGGTTTCTTATGAAGAACTAGCAGCAATGTAGAAGGGACTGTAAAGAAGGGCGATTCATGAGCTCAAAATATCTTTGCTTTATCCTGGTTTGATACACTGGAAAGATTATAAACAAGCAAAAGGTCCAAAAGACAAGAAAGAGCCATAAAGAACTCTAAGCATAGCTATTCTGATATAATTGAGAACTGTATATTAAACATATGAATGAATGCTACCATTCTTTTTTAGTGTACTGGGTTTTGTTTCACAATAGTTGGTTTTAAGTGATCCCCACTGCCTGGAAAGTACCCTGCCACATGCACTATTGCTCATGTCACACTGCATGTAGGTGCTGCAAGCAGATAAAATGCGATGCTACAGAATGTCTAAACATCTCCAGATTCAACCTAATAAATTCAGTTGAGTCAGATATCAGGTAACAAACCCTTTTCAAAAAAAAAAATCAGGCAACCAATCCCTTCACTGAGGAAAGAATAATATCTCAAAGAGAACTAAATCAGCAAAATGAAGAATCTCAAAAATGAGAACTATTCTTGTGTGTTTTAAGCTTTAGATATCAGCAAAACCAGTGCTTAGACAACAGTGAGTGTTGATATGGTAGTCATCTGCAGTTATACTATTCTAGTATAGTATAGAGCAATTCAGGCAGTTAATTAATTGCATTGCTTTACTAACAAAAAAGTTCTAATTGAAACTGGGGATACTGCCTTCTGTTGCCAATTATTGATCTTGGTGGTATCAACATTGTGCCAATTTTTTGAGGAAACATTGCGCCAATTTGTTTCATGAAAAAAATTGATCTTGCAAACAAGATCCAGTATTTTTCTTTTATTTTGTTCATCATTTCCTACAGTTGTTCGTCGCTTGGAGTGACTAGTATACATTCATTAATTTTGTAATTCCCCGGCATTCTATTTATGATATTTTTGAGTGAGCTTGATGTGCAGATTCACTGTGGCCAGGCAGGAGAGCTTATGAAAATCGAGTATCAAAGGAAGGTTGCATTGTTTAATAGGCAAAAGAAGCGGGGTGCTAATTGTGAAACGTTAGAGAAAACAAAAGCTGCGGTGAGCCATTTGCACACAAGGTATATAGTGGACATGCAATCAATGGATTCAACTGTATCAGAAATTCAACATTTACGGGATGATCAACTTTACCCAAAACTTGCAGAACTTGTTGATGGGTAAGCTATTTGCTCAAGTATACAAGTTTAATTTTATTGCTCTTGCACGTAATTTACATAAGCATTGATATTAAAATCTTCAGGCTGAGCATATCATTAGCAGTGTTACATATCTCACTGTTATGGTCAACATGGAAATGAGCATGGTTAAAGAATAGTCTGATCTTTCTTGCATACCCTGCCCTGTTAATTCCTTGCTGCCTCTGCTTGCTGTTTTATCCATTTGCCTCTTTGATGGCAATGTCATTGCTTTTGCTATCATTTTGGCTAATAACTTTTGATTGAATACATTTTTGGGTGGTTATCATCCGGAAAACCACCCTTCCCCCTTTGAAAAAAAAAACTTTAAGTGCTTGATTTCTCCACCTTGTTTATTTAATTTGGTTATTTCCCATGCTTTGCAAATGTAATTAATTCATTTATTTTTATAAAGCAAAGAAGAATGGGGTTATTGACCTCCAATTGTCATCCTTTTTCATTCTGAAAAGAAACATCTGGATTCACCTTGTACTGTGCATCTCTGCACATCGAGAGGTTGTTGATTGATTGCTATTGATTGTCTTGATCTACCTTCCCATGTGCTAGAGTAGGAACTTGTCTGCTTTTTGTTTGTTCTCCTTTTGATCTTTATTAGTGGCTTTGCCAGCATACTTACATTGATTGAGTCATCCCTGCTTGGGTTGGATCGGATTTTGCTAAATTCATAATTCAATCCACTCTTGTGGGGTTGAAATTTTTCAATCCCATCCAATTCAGTACAAGGTCTAGTTGAATCTAATCCAATCCGTAAAATATTGGATTGATTTAGTTAAGGGATTGGATTTTCTTATTTTTTTAAAATAGTATATGATTTTGTACATGCTTTTCTATTTGCTAATGCAAAATTCAAAGACCAAGATTGTGAAGTTAAAATTTAGTATTTAGTTTATCTTCTTGAGTTTTTTCTATTTGCACATTGTCATCTCTCAAAAAAATAAAAAAGATTTATATTAAAGAAATGCAAAATTATTGACCTTATAGAACTTATATTAAATAAAGGAAATAACTCCAAAATTAGGGAAAGTAGGGAATGAGGATTGCTCAGTGGTGAAGTGGGATAGGGTTTACGGGGGTTAGGAAAAGGGAATGGTAGAGAAGGGAAAGATTTAGAATTGGAGGGGTTTATTCTGGAAAATTTATTTACATACCTATAAATGTTGAAATTCATTTTTCTATTAAAATAAAGTGCATCTTTGAAAAGGAAATGTAAAGTTCAGCTGCACGTAACTATTTATGTGAAGTTTAGCTAATATTCTTTTACTATGAGTAATGTTTTGAAATGAAATTTTTGGGGTAGCGATCACTCCATATGAACAAGTTTTGTATAAAATTTCAAGTCAATCTGATACTTTTACCTCTTATATCGAAGGAGACTCAATTTCAATAGCCTAAATATTATGAAATTTAACCTTACTTGATGGAGGTGCTAAAGTTATCACATTTTGATGAAATTTTGTTTGCTTTATGTGAAACAACAATTGTGTGCAAGGATCTTAACTTAGCTGCATGTATGCATGTAACTTAGGTATAGGTGAGCTGCATGCTTCTTGCCCCTCCTCTCTCTCTCTCTCTCTCGCTCTCTCTCTCTCTCTCTATATATATATATATATATATATATATATAAAGCATGCATTTGTAATAACCAAAGATGTATTTTGTAGTAGAAACACGTGTAAATAAAAATTGTAACACAAAAATTATGTTATATGCATAATTGTAATAAAAAATTATATTGTAAAATTGCTTGGCATGCATACTTGTAATACAATTTTTATTATATACTTCAATGATAAAATTTTAATACAAAAATTGAGTTATATGCACACTTATAATATAAATTGGCTTGTATACTTCGATTATAAAAATTATAATACAAAAATGTGCTATCCATCTATATGACGAAAATTATAATATAAAATCATGTTGCATGTACATTTGTAATACAAAATTGCCTTGCATATACATTACACGCATATGTTGGTTACAAAAATAATAATACAAAATTAATTTGCATGTACACTTGTAATATAGATTGGTTTGTTTGCGTCTATTATGAAAATTGTATTATAAAATTGTGTTACGTGGACACTTGTAATTTAAAAATGTGTTGTATACTTTAATTATGAAATTTGTAATACAAAAATATATTGTATGTAGATTTGTAATACAAAAACTGAGGTTTCTACTTTAGTTGTAAAAATTATAATATAAAAATTACGTTGCATTAACATTTGTAATACGCAAAGTGTGAAGAATTTGCTGCTATGTAATGACAAACAAATAAAGCAATGAAAATGGAAAATGTCAAAACCAGATGAATGTCAGTTTCCGTACTTGGAAATGTCATTAATGAATGTAATAATATTGATTGGTATAGTTCCATTTATAGCATAGTGGTTTTGGAAATCACTAAATAAAAATGTGTGGTGGTATCATCAAAAGAAAAAATGATCTAACATATGAAATTATGTGTTTTTTGAAAGATTTATGAATATTGTGCTTACATGATACTTTTCTTTTATATATATTAGTTGAACTTTAAAATAAGTAGAAGCAATAATATTAAAGTAATAAACCAATTAAGAACACTTGGATTTTATGTGAAAATCCCACTTACGAAGAGCGGGAAGAAAATAATGGGAAAAGCGCTCTATGTGCGTGTCTTTTTATTATTCTTCTCAAAGAAATATGTGGGGGGCATATGCCTATTTATAGGCCATCACACTCTAACAAACCACATCTCAAGATGTGGCACTAAACACTAACCCATATTCTCCAACACTCTCCCTCAAGTTGGAGTATGGAATGCTTAGCTTGTACAAAAAATGAAACCCACTCTACACAACAGAATACAACTCTCCGAATTGGTTCTTGCTTGTAGGTGGGTGTGCTAGTGACGACAAATCAGTGAGATCTAGAGCTTTTAGACGAACGCAGCTGGTTCTGACAAGGGCTTCTTCTCTGGAGACCTGATGCTGGTGGCTTCTCATTCAGTATCCCTGTGAAGGATCTTTCTCTGATGACCTCAAAGCTGTATCTTTCACAAAGAAACCTATTGGACCCTTCCTCTAAGGACCTCGAAAATAGATCTCCCTCTCTTTGGAGACCTCGAAATTCTAGACTTCCCAGAATTGGATTTCTCACAAGATGATCAGTTACTTTCAACATACATAGCGATATTTAATGTTACCTCAACTGCTGGAGGATGCCATCGTATCTTAGAATTGTAACAAAGGAACTTTTAAACATGGGTGACTATAATGGCATCGACACTCCCCTTTTTCCCATACTCGTATGGGAAAAGAAAATAAAGTGAAGAAAAAATAATTAAAATAACATTGATCGTAAACATAAGAGATGGAGAAGAGCTTCACTTCTTCTTATAAACATTCAAACATTGTTTTCTCATTTTTTTTAATTTTCTTTTTTTTTCTTTTTTTCTTGATATCTTCCCCTCCTTTTATCTTCCTCTCATTCTCTCTCACCTTTTTTTTTTTTTCTTCCAACCAAGACCTCTTTACTTTTTTTTTCTTCTCCTCGTTACATCATTTCCTTTTAATTGAGAGGTATAAAGGCCCAGAAAGGTTAAAAAAAACATAACTCACGGTTTTTTCCTTCTCCGATGTTAGGTCACGCTCATGCGTGAACCTTGCTGTGATCGTTGCCCACATCATCACCAAGACCTTCACCGTGATCTCCTTTGCCACTGCTGCATCAATGCTCGTCGAAGATTGCAGCTCCACGATCGCTGCCGCTACCTTCTCACGTGATCTCTCTGTGTCCATTGTCTTCTTCCAACGCCCTTCTCTACTCTGAGTCCTCACGCACGGCTCCTTTCTCCTCGCCTTCACCGCCACATCGTGCGCCACCACGACCCCTTGACTTTACGCGCCGCCCTAGCGGTTGCAGTAGGGGGAGGTGGCGCTGGCACCGTTGGCGACGGGGGAGGGCCGCCTGATACCAATCCGTCAATGACACTCGAGCAGGCGGGGTTGAGGCCGTTCGAAAAGATCCTCGCCTCCTTTTTGGAGGCTTGCTGAGGTCATCGTTGGTGACATTGGCGCTTGCTTGAGTGTTGCCAACGCCACCAGGGCTGCACGCTCTTCTCCTTCCTCCTTTCCTGATTGCCGTTAGGGGCTTCTCCTCTGCTTGGTTCGGCCTTTTGGGCCCGAGCCACCCCCTCGAGTCCTTTGTCGCAATTGTCTTTGGCCTTGAGATGGTCCTCCTTAGGGACCTCATCAAGGAGGTCTACTGCAAGGACAACGCCAACGGCAAGCCTCACTCGACTACGTGGACGAGCATCAGGACGACGCTCTCTTCCTCAAGCTGATATCAAGAACTCCACAAATGGATAATAGAAACCCTAAAGAGAATAACAACCCAAGAATTGACTGCTCTGATACCAAAGTTGAACTTTAAAATAAGCTGAAGTAATAATATCAAAGGAATAAATTAATCAAGAACACTTGAGTTTTACGTGAAAATCCCACTCATGAAGAGCGGAGAGAAAATCATGGGAGAAGTGTTCTATAGGCGTGCATTTCTCTGTTACTCTTCTCAAAGAAATAAGTGGAGGGTACATAACAATTTATAAGACACCACATACTCCAACAAATCACATCTCAAGATGTGTCACTAAACAACCCATATTCTCCAACAATATATATAACTTCGGTATATATATTGTTAATGTATTATGGGTTGGATTAAGGTTTTAGCCCTATAGAATCCAATTTTTTGACAGATCAATAATTTACTAATCCTATCCAATGCATAGTGGCAAAAAAATTCAATTGGATCAGAACAGAGATCAGATTGTGGATTTATCAAATGCATGTGCACCCCTAATTCCTGCCTTGTTTTGAGCATTTCGTTGGACAATCATCATAAAAGACAGTTACAATCTGTCTCGGTGAGTTTACATTTCAATCAGAATTCATTGAACTCATGGTATTAAATTTCATCAGTATGCTGATGGAATTTTAGTAAAACTAGCCTGTTTTGATTGCTTTTGACTAACTTTGTTGTAATTTTATGTAATATTTTAGAAATTTTTAAGTAGATACCACTGTAAATCATGGTAAACATGCTTGCCATTGTGTTTCTGATATTTGCTTATAACTCCACCCGAAAGTAGTGCAGCTTTATGCTTATTCCATTCTGTTAACGAATACCAATAAAGATGCCAGTAATGGAGCTAAAAGTAAGGAAAGTTGATACGTATGCCCTTAAAGTTGATAACTTTTCCCCCTCTCCCTCCCCCTTCATCCTCCCACTCCTTCCTCCACCTTCTGCTTCCTCCCCGCTCCACCTTCCCTCGCTGGATATTCCCTTGCTGGACTATACCTCGCGGCATGCCACGACCTCCTTCTGTTCTGCAGAACTACAACTTCTTGCAAACTCACGGTGAACTCTGGTTTGTTAAGTTGATTATGATATGCTTTTATTGTCGCATCACTTTATTATGGGACATTAGTTATTAAATTTTTACTTATCTAAGCATCTCTAAACAAGCAGGGATGCAAATCTGTATTTAAAGATGAAACAATGATTTTATAAACCTTATTCATTTTCAATCTGTGAAGGAGTAAATGCCACGTGGACTGCCATGTGGCACAGTTACCATGTGGACAGTCCTCATGGCAGTGAGTCAGCAGGGTCGGTGGCCGTGTGGCTGTGTGGGCTTTTTAGGATTTTAGGACTTGACTTGTATGTCAAGTTTTGTGTCATATTTGGCAAGTTATTTTAATTGATTGTTAGAGTCTAATTTAGGAATGAGTAAACAATAAGAATAGTAAATTGATTGTGATTGAGTTTGTTTATGATATGATTTATTAGGATTGCAATTAGGATTAGGTTTAGGTTTGGTTCTCTTTAAATAGAGACCAACACTTAATTGTTTTCTTTGAGTTGCAATAATAAAATTCTCATCTTCTACAACTCCCTCCAAAATTTTTGGATTTCTTCAGTGTTCCTCTGGGATGCCTTGGAAATTGCTAATTTTTAGGGTGTCAAAATTCTCGAAATGATCTGAATTTCAGGTTTACTTCTACATGTCTCCGAGATGCCTTTGAAATGCATTTTTTCTGGATAGCTGTAACAATATTGAAGTCAATAGTTATACCTTGATTGAGATCATTGAACCATTTTTCAGCTATGCAACTTCGTTACCACATTTCCGATGCTATGTCTTTTTTTTTCTCCTGTGAAAATTCAAGTTAAGGATGGTTCTTGGTCCATTGGTAGAAGTTGTCATGCAGTGCATGGCAACAAAGCCGGGGTTCGAGTTATGGCAACACAATCTTTTGAAAATGTAGTAAACTCAGGATGTGTATGCTAGACTGAAAATGGAATACCTTTTGTGTACTGGACACTAGCAGGAGCTTTGTGCGCAATAGGTTGTTGCTCTTTTCCCACCAAAACGAACTTTACTGATTTTGGCTAGTGTTAATTGAAATTTCAGCTCCCTGGGAGCCACTTCATGCTAAATATCTTCCTTTACCTCCAAAGAATTTACTCATTAGTCGTATACTATTCTGTTTCTTGCTGGTCCTTGCAATCCATTTTTCTCTCTGCTGCATTATTCATCATTTTAAGACTCCTTCAGAAGTTTAATTAAAAGGCATGAGATCTAATATAGTTCAGGCTCTTTTCTTCAAATATAGATCCATGTTTGGGGTTTCATGCTTGGAATAGACATGGAAGGTATGGATTTGTACTTTTTGTATCCAATGCTGCCTCCTTCAGTTGGAGTGTTGGTTCTAAGGGATCCCCTTTCAAGTCATTAATTTCAATACAGAAGATCTGTACTCATTTGATTTTCCCAGGTTAGATATGTTGGTTTTTGATGTAATTATATAGGACTTGAAGTGAGAATCGCTCTCTGAGGGTTGGCTATTTGATGCTTTAATATAAGGCCTTGAAGTATGAGAATCAGTTTTGGTGATTGATTATATTAGAGGCATTCAAGTGTTATAATCGCTTCGAAATTAATGTTTTTTGAAAAGGACACAGGGAAATCAATATAGAATCTGATGTTCTCTTCTATTTTTCTAATGGAGATGAGTATTCTGTATTTCTGTGTATATTTACTCAGATGTGAGTGCATCAAAAGACTGCATGTTTGTTGCACGGCATTTTTTTTTTTTTTTGGATGATCTAGAGTCTCGTAGCACAGGTTATTTTTGGTCATTCTAATTATGGCTTTCTTTGCTTTTTATTTTTTTGTGAAATCGTGGCTTTCTTTTAGGATGGCAAAAATGTGGGAATCCATGCATGCCCATCATGAGAGCCAGTTGAGTGCTGTCATCGACCTCAGAGGGGTCGACATCTCTTGTACTCCAAAGGAAACAACCATGCTCTAAAGTGAGGAGCTCAGTAAAGGAAACAACCATGCATGCCCATGTTTGAGTGCATGTTTGAAAAGCTTGTGAACTATCAGAGAGATTACTTCCATGCTCTCAACAGTTGGCTGAGGCTGAACCTCATCCCCATCGAGAGCAGCCTGAAGGAGAAGGTCTCCTCACCTCCCAGAGTACATCAACCCCCCATCCAGGGACTTCTACATGCCTGGAACGACCAGCTTGAGAAGCTTCAGGATGGGTTCGCAAAGAGTTGTATAAAAAGTTTCTCTGCAGTTGTCAACACGATCATGTTGAATCAACAAGAGGAGTTGAAACAAAGGGAAAAATGTGAGGAGCTCAAGAAGGAATATTTCAGGAAAGAAAGGGCTTTCAGCGACTGGTATCACAAGTATTCCACTCGTAAGATGGGATCTGAGGATGGTGATCAGGATCCGGGTGAAAGTTCTAACGCAAAGGATCCCCTTGCCGAGAAGCAATTTACAGTAGAGGCTTTGAAGAAGAAGGTGGAGGAAGAAGAGGAGGTCAGTGGAAAGCTTTGTAAGCAGGTGAGGGAGAAGTCAGTAAGCAGTCTTAAGATGCATTTGCCCGAACTGTTCCGTGCTATGTCAGACTTTTCTCTTGCATGCTCGGATATGTACAAGAACCTGCGAGCCATCACTCAGGCACAAAGTCATGCAGTCTAATTCGGTAGATTAGTTGTGTTGTAAATTGTTGCTGCCCCCGTACTGCAAGCTCTAACTTACGGTTTAGCACTGCTTGTATCTAATTACCGATTTCCCTTAGAATTATCAAGTTTCGAATCATAATCATGATCTTCTAATTTTCTAGAATATCTGTTTCTGATACCAGGGAGCAGATCCTTGGCTGCTGATTCTACCATGGTATCTATCAGAAACCCTTGTATGCACTCAAGCATCTTTGATTGCTTCCCCAGATGAAATGGCTGACCTTAAGACCCCGAACATTGCAGTAATAATGCAATGTGCCCCTGCCCTTGCAGCTCTTCCACGTCTTGTTTTCTCCTCCTCCTACTCTTCAAGGGTGGGAATACAAGCCCTTGGAGGGTGTTGTCCTTGACTAATAACATTCACTGCCAGCAAGTCCTGTCCTATCAGAGCCAATTCTGATCAACTGACTGTAATATCTGGAACTCATTTTCAAATGGCAAGAAGTGTAAATTTCCTGCTTCTACTGCCTAGAAAGCCTATTCCAGTCACTGCAGCAAAGTCACTTGAGCTCTTGTTTTTGGACTAGAGTCTAAAAAATCCATTAGAATCCTATCTTCAGTCATTACAGCACATGTCTCTTGAGTTCTAACATAGAGTTTCATCCATGTTACCCATTACTGGTCTTTACTACCGTTTCATGGTGGATTGTGAACTACTTTGGTTAAGAAAACTAGTTAACAGGTTAGCACTGCAAAATTTACTTGTAATAACTTGAGTTGAAATTTAACTTTAATTGAGAAAAATTAATCTTGACGTTTTGTTTAAAAAAAACACTCCAATTAATGACCTATATGCTTAGTGCTAAGTTATTAGTACTTCCTAATCCTTGTAATGTACTTTGTTGATTCATGAGTTTTAAATGTATGTAGTATCATTTTTTCGGGGCATTGCAATTGTATTCATTTAAATTGCAATGTATTCATTGTGACTTTTGATTCCCTTATCTTCGGGTATTAGCAGTAGTAGTGGTGGCTCACCTTTCTGAAAGTCTTTTTCTATTGAGCAATGATTTTTCCAAGTAAAATCTCTAAGTCTTCTTCCAAGCAACTCATCATAACCGTTCATTTGGAGGAACAGGATAAAAGAGATGTGGGGCCCAACCAAGTAGGCGGGTTCTCCTTTTCTTGTAGGGAGGGGGCTTGGAGTTTGCATGGACAAGCCATTTCTCTATTCCATTGGTCTTCTTTTATCAAGAGGAGTTTGGTTCTAATGTTATCTGTACGTGCTACAAAAATGCTGGTACGTCTTAAACAACTCTTTGGATACCATCGAACCAATGAATTTAACTGTGTTTGGAATATGATGTTATTAGTATTACTAGTATGCTTGTCTTCGTTTCTGGATTGTAATTGATGGATTCTTTTTCTTTTTGATTGACAGGGTATTCATTCCATGTTAGGAAAATAACCCCCTACGATTCGACTAGCAATTAAAGCCTCGAGCCATAGAGGAAAAGAAACCCATGTCCTCAAAAAGGACAAAAGAAAATTGGCCTAGAAGAGTTTGAACACACGACCAAGGAAGATAAATAAAACAGGGAACAATGAATACAAATATAAGAGGAAAACCCCGAAGTCCAATGGTCAACCACTTCTTAAATGAAGAGCCGTGCAAAGTTGATAATTTGTGCAGTTCAAACAATGTTCTAGCCTATAGGTGATCTAACAATCTACAGACAAGGAAAACGTGCAACCACGTGGGACAACTGCATGTGTTGCATTTAACTCATACGATGTAGAGCCGCGTAGGATGATAGCAAAGAAGATGGCAGCACGGTTTGGGACCCTGCATCAGGATCATTTGTTTAGTGAAATAGTATAATTAATCTCACGTTTGGGTCTCTCTTACGTCAAGAATTTACGAAAAATCCCGGAATTACGTATTCCAAACATTTATTGGAAATTGCTTCTTCCACCATTTATACCTAAACAGAAAATCCTGCACTCGTTTTGTCTTCAACTACTAGCCAGTGAAAGACGTTATCTGACCTTTTCAATTATCACTTACCAAATGCTAGATGAAAACGTCAAACAGATGAGGACGAAAGGGAAACATACACTGTCACACCCAGTAACCCTTAACCTTATCGTGAGAGCTGGATTAATTCACGGGTGTGGATTGGGGCTATGCGTGATTTATAGGCATAAGTTGCTTCACTGTAAGCCTAGATGTGTAGCTTTCACCTATTCAACTTGAGGCCTGTGTAGTCACACATCTGAATATACCATCGCAAGTGCATTCGATTATAGATAGGCCCATTCATTTATTTTGTAAGGAAAGAATTACATTTTCCGTACTAGGAATAACCCTTTGTGACAACACCAAAGTTATACATGATCTTAATTATCTTCGTCAGAGACACATGTAATTAAGTCGCTGGAATTAAGAACAACTGCATCTACTGAGATCGATATCCCCATGGATTGATCGACTGCCTTTAGCTGCGGAGCTTCTCTCGGTTTTTTTAAGTGCCGAGCGGATATCTATCTCCGTCGCACGAGTCAAGAGGCCGCTGGTGCTTGAATGATTAGTGACGTTATACACATTTTCGTCGGAAATGCATATGTTCCATAAATACTGTCTCCGTCGACCAAATGGTGAACGCGGTCAGATTTGGTTCAGTTTTTCAATGCTCACGTACGTACTCGAGAAGAGAGGAACTTAAATGACTTAATTCAAATGCAGAAGCTTCTCGAGCGAAAAAGCATGACACGGAAGCATTTAAAATAAAAGAAATATATCTTTATACCTTGTATTTGATGTATCCGGACAATACCACACTTTATTTAGCGATGATCAATGATATGACAATATCACAGTTTACTTGTAACGTAGTATGTATCTAATAGAAAAGTTTTGGGGGACTCTTCGGCGTGTACAGAAGCGTACACGATACTCATGTCCCTGCAGCAACACCCTATCTAGTAGATTAATACCTCCCACCACCATAGCCAGATCCGTATCCACTGCCGCTGCCATACCCTCCACCTTGTCCGCCTCCTCCACCTCCACCACCGCCGCCGCCGCCACCACTACCATATCCACCGTTTCCTCCGCCGTAGCCAGAGCCATATCCGGACCCAAATCCAGAGCCACCACCCTGTCCGCCTCCACCGCCTCCACCTCCATACCCTCCGTTTCCTCCGCCATAGCCTGACCCATAGCCCGATCCATAGCCAGAGCCACCTCCCAGTCCACCACCGCCACCGCCACCGCCTCCTCCCCCACCTCCACCTCCTCCCTTACCATACCCTGAGCCATATCCGGACCCGAAGCCAGATCCATATCCACCATTAGACCCTCCTCCACCACCACCACCTCCTCCACCACCACCTCCTCCACCACCTCCCCCAGAATACTTGGTCAAGACTCTGGCAGCGGAGGTTGTACCCACGAGGAGCAAGACAAGGAATGCCACCTTAGAGGCAGCCATTGTACGTTATTAATATTATTGGAGAGGAGGACTAGAGGGCTGGGAATGATCGGTGCTGTGTGAAGTGGTACGTGATGGTCTATTTATAGGGCCTTTCTTTAGAAAAAGTTTTGGTGGAAGGGAGTTGGGAGTATGAGCTGCGGAGTTCTACTATCTAACGTGTACGTGCGTACGTATGTCGCCGATTTTTGAAGATGTGGAGATGTTACGAGTTCGTCTTTCGTTGACCCTATCACACCATCATTTAAAATTATGACCTGTGATCAACTATGATTTCAAATTATCCACGATGACTTCTTCAACCTGAAAGAGGAATTTAGATAGCAGTCCCCAACGTTTAACCCCAACACACCATCATTCATGAACATTCAAAAGTACCAATTTTGACCCCTAGCTTCTCGGGAATGCCCATTCTTAATCAGGTCACAGATTTCACTAAGGTCGTATTTAGTTTTGAAATAGCAGTCGGAACGGGGAAGATAGGAATAAGTATTATGGTGTATGGGATATGTGGGTCTCTTTTCTTACTTATTTTTTCTCTTTAATTATATCAAAATCCACTAATATTTTTTATTTCCACATATAACTCAAAAAATAGTAGTTAATAATTACAATCCATCATATCAAAACCTACTAATTCACTCTTCTCTCTCATAAAATCAATATAACAATCATTACAATTCCACCAACCAAACATTTTTTATACTCATCACTCCTATTCAATCATAGAATACCCACTATCACACTGCCAAATGTAGGCTAAATAGATGATGAGGGACGAGCTGGTAAATTTTAAAGCATGGGGATGACTTTCAGGCCTCGTTGAAATTTGAGGATCTTGGTATAATTAAGACAACTGAAAGCGATGAATCGATTGAAATATCTCATTGTACGGTGGACCATCCGACAGATCGATAAACGACGACTGAAGCTAATGCTGGAGAAAATAATGCTTGAAGTGAACACGTATAAATTAATGGAGGAAAATAATGGATACAGTACCGAAGAAAGAAGACTTAGTTATTCTTTCAATACATAAATACATATTAATTTACTTTAGAACCAATAACGTAGGTTGATCCGTTCAATCAAACGACCCAAGTCAACACGCAGATATATATGCTTCTACTTTTCAAGTGCAAATGGTGACACGGATTAGGTTAAGTGGGGTATGAACAAACATCTTTGACTTATGGTCACCAAGAAAACTTAATTGCATTTTGATATATATGATCTTCTTCCAGATCTCGGGAAAATAACGAGTAGTTTGACTCATCATTAAAACAACATGCATCGTTAAATTAAGGGGCTACTACTATATTTGGATGACTGATTTTTGTTGGCCAATTAATTGAGCATATGTGGCTCACTCTGTATTATTTTGGTTGATGTCTTCTCACTAAATGTGCTTGATTATTGAGTGAATGTACTCTATATTTTCGTCTTTTGTTTTGTGGTTTTTTTTCTTTATTGATCTCTTTCATGTATATTTTTTTACCGAGTAGGCATTGGTGCGATCTCGCTGCTCTCCTCAATGATAGCCATCATTAAGAAGAGAACGATAAAGGGTGTTATCTGTCCTTGTTTTCTTTTTTTTGGTTTTATAAACTTAGGCAGCATCCTTCGCGTGTCGTTACTCTAAAATGCGAAATCATTTTTGTTTTTGAGACATAGATCCATTATTATACATTTACGTGGATATAGGAATCTTTTTTCTTTTCCTTCCCTCGGCAAGTATTTTTTTTTTTTTTTAAATTACATCATTTCATTAATGAAAAGAATCTAATACAAAAAAGATACACCTCAGAGAGGAAAGAAAGTCAGAAAATCTTAACGCCCTCTGTGAGAGGAAGGTTACTCTTCGTAGAAACGAGGGAAACATAAAAATTAAGAAAGAAGATAAGAAAAAAAAGAGAAAGAAAAAGAAAGATGCATCTTGATATCAAGACCTGGTCGACCTTTCGAAGGATGTCGACCCATGCTCATAGGTATGGCATGGTGCCAATGAGATGAATGTTGAAGAATGCGCCAATGAGTAAATTGAATAAGATGACCAACAAGCCCAGATAGATTTCTAACATTGGTTAGAAAACTTGACCATAATTAAGTCCGATTTCTCATGTGATCCAAACAAAATTCATCTACCTAAGAAAGAAAGAAAAGGAAAGGAGCATCCAACAACTGCAAATAGGGACAAGCGACTACCATACCACGCGACGGACACGCAAAATTGAGACCTGCCTGGAAAAGTCGCATGGAGCGATGAAAATGCAGCATGAGGGACGCTGCCAGCCCCCTTCACGCCCAAGGAGTCGAGACCGAGGACGTCACCCCGCCCCTCCATCGCTCACCATCGAGGCTTCGTCACTACTAGCCGACGTCACGCACGTCGTGAGCCGCAACGAAGCTCGATAGGACTAAGGAGGAGCTCGTCATCCGCTGCTCGCCCCACTCGAAGGAGGAGATGTTCGCCACCGCCTTGTCCAAGACCCAACGCGACAACTCAATAGACGGCTTGCATGTCGAGTTTGGAGTTGAAGGAGTGATCTTGAGGGCAGGAGGAGGCTTCGAAGTGAGTTGGGGGGCCCCAATCAGCCCCCGATGATTGATCGAGGCCCGTACGGTTGCTGTTCTCTTTTTCGCAGGAGAGTGGGTGCAGGGTAAATGTAGTGCGGGAGCATGAGAACCTATATCTATTTCATTAAGAAGTGTGTTATAACATATGTGACTTCTAATGGGGACGATCCTACCTTGTTAGTCAAACTCATGCCGTAATTGTATTGGTGATAGATTGTGAGTTTGATCTTTGTAGGTGGCATGTAAAATCTTATCGACGGTATTGTATAATTTTATGTTGTTGCATACAACAATGTAAATCAATTACTTTGATTAGACGTGCGCCTACTTTGATGACAGAGTCCTCAAAGTCGTGACAATTACGTGATGATTAGGAAATGAGATAAGATGAGTGACATGAGAGGTCAAAAAGATTGTATGCATGATGTGAATAGAATTGTATCACCGCGAGCGAATTGACTGCTTCTAGCTGCATCGAAAGTGAAAAGACAGTGACGGTTTGACTTGCAAGTCATGACCAGCTACTTTTATCGTCATTATTAATCTCCTTTTCCTATCTCTCAAATTTCTCACATGTATAGTGTTCATTTTTTCCTCCTCCAACCAATTTCTTTTGCCGTTTCCACATCAAAGAAGAGGCTCGGAAGAACACAGTTTAAAGCTTGACTCGACCAGTTGCTTGAAAAAGATAGCAATAACATATGCAAACCTAGTAGTTATCCAGCATGTCAAGCAATCACAGCTTATTTATGTGATTCTATAAGTACTTAATGCAATTTGAAAATACAGATATCTTTTTTACGCATGCATCATTCTTTGTGAAATTGAATTACAAATTTCTTTATCTTTTTCGTATGAGATTGATTGATTGAACGGACTTGCTCCAACTCTCAAACCTAAATAAGACCCATTAATTGTCGGTGGGCTTTGATCACTAAGTCATTGGTTTTGAAATAAGAATTGAACAATATCTAAGCCCAGTCAATATACACTCAATTAAGTCTTGTGTACATAATTAATACATTATATCCTTTGTGATCATCCCAAATGATAATTAAACTATTTATTAAAGATTATCATACTTGCGAAGGATGCAACTACTATTGTTCTCGGGAGGGATGGTACCTATAATAGTTTATAATTTGCATCCTCAGAGGAAATAATAATTGCGTTAACATTTCATTTATGTTAAAGATTGATGTTAATTCAATATCAATTTATCTCTTTGATCCAATTCTTCGATATTAACTTTCATAGTCATGGTGTAGAAAAAAATTCTATTATATGACCATTGAAAATAAAAAAAATATCAATAGAATCAAAATCAAATAACAACCTAATTTAAAAGATAAGATTTTAAGAATATCTTTCGAACGGAATTGACAAAAAAATTATGAATGCGGATCAAGAGTCACGTATAAAAATTCGTAACATGGACAAGGGATGTGATCGAGAAGAAGTGAGATGAGTTAAAGCAGGACATGCCTAGTGAAGTTAGCCTCATAAAAGGAGCATACGGTGGTGATGCAGCGATGAAGAAGGTATGATTACTTTCGTATCATGGACGTTGGGTGGGTTGTGAAGTTATGATGTTACATCATTGAAGAGAGGATGACTCGACAGGGGAATTGAGAGACGTTTAAACGATTGGATTCAAGAAAACTTAGGAGGAGAGATGGGAATAATTTGAGAGCATTTTTAATTCTTTTTAAAACAACGAGCAATGCCACGTTGCCATCCAAATTTAGCGTTCAAATTACGGGCAATTGCTTAGGAGAAATAGTGCAGAAACTGTGGGATTAATTTAGGAAGGGCACGATATTACTTGTTATTTATTTAAACAAACATGACCGGTGGTTATTTAGTATTAAGGTTTTCCAATTTTAGGAAGTCTCCTAAAATTGATTATGGAGTCTCCACAAGCAAGATAATTATATGTATACCCTAAGATCGAAGTAGTGGATCCTCCTCCTTAATTTGTATCTCCAAGTTCGATCCTTCAACCCTTATCGATATTCCCCCCATGTAATAACTCCCTTCCGTGGGTCTCAAGGGCTCGACGAGGAACATTTTAATAGATATCCTAATATCTTCCTATTTATTTTTTGTCCGATCAATGTGATAAAATGAACATTGACGGCGTAGTCCTGATCTCAGTTGATTTTGATACTTTTATTTGACATGCCTCGGAGATGCTCTCCTTCGACTCACTTGAGAAACACCACCTAAGCTATTATCAAAGACAAAGCCACAAAAAGTTTTCTACATAAGCACTAATGTTCTTACTTTTAATTATAACAAAATTTATATATTATTATTTAATTTGTTGGAGTCTAATATTTTAGGTAAACAAGAAGAAATCATCTTTCCAAGAAGATGGCCTAAAAATGGAAAAGAAGCTTAATCTCAAAGGTGTAAAAAGACTTCGTTCAAGGAGAAAGAAAAAAAGGAGTTTAAATTTGGAGTATACATTACTATTTTATTCTTTATTTCATTATGTTATATTTCTTAATTCCTTTAAAATACTTGTTAAGGACCAAACAACATAATTCAAAGGGTAAATGCTCAACTAACTAAAATAAGAAGCCTCACGGTCAATAAGGCTTCACAAGCCAACTTTTGAGATCTTTGGATGCAAGTGTACGAAGGATGGGTACTTAAAAGAAATCTTTTGTTGTGAGTTTTTGGTGGAGAAGCCTAATCTATCGTATATAATATTGTATGTCAATCGAGCACAACACGTATGTGTCCCTTTGTGAGCCTCTCTTGATCTTGTCCTTGCATATCATGTATGTAGGGTAATTCTTCATAGATTATCAATTAGTTTATACTCAATAATTCAACAAAAATGTGCTTATTCCATAAGCATTACATTTGTTCATAGTGATTATGAAGAATTCACAAACGAGTACTTGTAATGGTCTTTCATGGCATTGAAAAAATGCATAGATGTAAGATGATTCGATAATACCCTAATAAATAATTTCTACCAACTTTCCAAAATCACATACTTTGGAATTAGAGTTCTTATTGAAAAAGGAAGAAAGGAAAAAAAGAAAAAACTTTGGCATGAGAGGAAGACATGTAACATGTATATTCGAACACAAAATCTCCTCAAGGAGGATTGATGAGGTGCGACTCATCATAACTAAAATATCTAAGTTAAGTTAAAATCTACGTTAAATACTATCATATTAACATAATAAATATGTTAAGTGTGAGAATTAATGAAAATAACCTAAAATACTTAATTTGTCCTAAAAATGCATGATTAGGTTATACTTGAGATATTCTATACTTAAAATATAATTGGATGATCCAAATGTCAATTAAACACCTATTTGAGCTTCAAAGTACAAATTAATGATTGAAATATGTTCCAAGATGTTCAATTAACATACTATTAAAATCTCATTGCATTTAGACATCATTTAGACCTTCGACTGCATGCATTTCACTTAGGTCCTTTACATCATTACATTTCTTCACATAAAAATCTGTAGGGGCTTATTTGTAAGCATTTAGGGATCACTCTGCATTGATTTTCATCACTTATGGGCTTTTCCACAATTTTTCTACCGTGTCACTTATTTGGACTCCTCATGCAAAATACCCACTAGACCTGTAGCTCGCCTCCTCTCCACTGTTCATGAACAAAGAACACAGGCATTTGTGACCGTTCATTATTTGGCTCAACTGATCAACGGTTGATCCTTCACCAATCTCTCTGCTTCCTAGTGTAAGCACCTTCGTGCCACCACCTAGATCACACTGGATGACCCTCTTTCATTCCAAATATTTCCCATGCATCTCCAAGCCCATCCAAGCCCTTCCTTGCTGTAACGACCCGGTTCCCGAGTCCCTACGAGACACGAGAACCGGACCGACTCGACTAATCCCAAGACCTAGTCGTCCAACGAGGAAGTAACTAAAAGACAGTAAAATAAACCACATTCAGCATGAATATAACTAACAGTAAGAAAGTACAGCAGTAAGGAAAGAAACTACTACAGTATGTACCACCACAACAGTAGAACAACATTCATAACTAAATATGAACTGCAGGTAAAGAAAAGTACAGCGGAAACAAGAACTACTCACTATAACGAAACAAAAAGAGGTACAAGAAACAGTGGTAACTCTACTGGACCCTACTCGGCCCAACGTCCTCTACAGCCGCTGACCCTGGCTGCTCAACACCTGGTCCTGAAAGGTAACGAGTGTAACACGTCAGCAAAACGCTGAGTAGAGTGGCAACTAAACTAAAGACAACAGTAGAGTGTACAGTAGCTGTTATGTTCGATTACTTTCTTTATTCACATCTTTCAATTGTCTAACTATTTCATTTATTCCTCAGATCTTTTTCTTGATCTCGAATGTTCCTCGTGGGAACGATCTTGATTGCAGTCTTTTCCAAAAAGTAGAAGTAGCACGTGGTGCTCTCTTGGCCGGAAGAGTCCCCCGTGGTGATCCTACCCTCAGTCAACCACCCCAAGGTCACTGACAGACGTAACGGTGACTACGGCACGCGCGATAAACGCACAGGTAGCTAACCCGCACTGGCACGCGGTCAGTCGTTTCCATTAACGGGTGAGCCCAAAGCACAGCACGGAACCAGGGCAGAGCCCTCTCAGTAACAGGGGTCCAACCCCTCCACAGTAACCAAACCGGGGCCTTGCCCCTCCACAGTCCGCGCACCCTCGCCTGACTACCCTGGTTTGCCCTAGTGGGCCTAACAAGTCGGTGAAGGAGGCTAGCAGAACCCCGAGGCCCGTGGGGTAGCTAGTACTCTCCTAACACTAGTAGCTCTCCTCGGTACTACGTACACGAGGGCCAACAAGTCGGTACAGAGCAGCCAATCCTAACCCCGGGTCCCTGGGGTGGCTGGCCCCACTCTGCACTAAACAGGTACAGGTACTTCCCTTGGTACTGCGTACCCAAGAGACAGTACAAACTACATCTCAGTTCCATTCCTTTTTCTTTCCAGGAGTTCCACTCCTAATTCCCCGTAGGGTTCCAGCTCTTTATCCCAGAACATCATATGTTTCACTTTCCAGTTTCACGTTCTCACAATCTAGGATCTCAATCATGTTTCTTTATTCATAACAAGCAGCTGTTAATTCAATTTACAGGCAGCTTTATATTCCTTTCCATTTTTCCAAGACTACACTATTATACATTCCACTACTTTTTCCATCCTAGGGTTCATGCCACATCTTAGGATCTAGCATACAACTAGTTTTCCAGCCCTAGGATTCATGCATCACCTAGGAGCTATCATTCCATACATTTCTCATTCCTAGGATTCATGCAATGTCCTAAATTCTAGTTATGGTTCCATACTTTAACAGATTTTAATAATAAACTTAAGCCACTCTACCAGATACAACGGGAGTAATGGGGGCGTGATCGAGAATCCCGCGTGCCTCCGCGACTCTCAAGACTACAACTGAACGAGGTCCTATCACAAGGATCAAACACAAGGAGTGTCTCAAAACAGTGTATAGCTACTGTAGACGGGTAGAGGAAATAATTCTGAAAAGAGCGCAACTCGAATCGTGGAAAACGGAGCCCGAATGGGTCCTAAACGGGTCGAAAAAGACAATACTGTGCAAAATCAGACGTCTTAAACAGTGGATCAGAGAATTACCTGTTCAGTGTGGTTTCCCAAACGTCCAGAAGTCTGCGGGGACGTCTGTCCTAGCTCCCAGACGTCCGATGGTCACCCCGGACGTCTGAAGGTCACTCCCGCCATCTGGTACAACTTCCAGACGTCTGATTCGCAAAGGATGGCGAATTAGCGAACCTGCGCACAGCCAACTGCCTCCCTCAGTACGGTCAGTCGACAGGAAGGAAGAAGAAGGCGGAATACACACCTTTTAGACGTCTGTATGAGCTACCAGATGTCGTCCTCGCCGTCTGCCTATCAACACAGACGTCAGATTCTGGAAATTTTTCCAGAATCAGGGCGCTACTCGGCCTTCGCTCGCGACGCCGCCCACGTAGTACCTCGTGCGTCTGCTGCTCAGACCGCAGCAGGTCCCTCTCCGCGTCACTCAGCGCCCCCTGCGCCCTCCGCCGGTCGGCCAAGCCGCTCCGGCGAGCTCGCCCTCACGGCAGAGCTCCGCTCTCGCACGCCGCACCTCCTCCGCTCTCACTGCGGCCGCCGCTGCCGCCCTCGCGCTCGCGCTCACGCTCACGGTCACTGGCTGAAGGAGAAGAAGGAGGAGACGGCGGAGACAGGAGGGGAGGCGTGCCCTTTTAAGGCCGCACGGAGAGGAGAGAGAAGGATTCGCGGCAGGGGAATCCTGCAGCCGCAGGAGGGAGGAAGGGCGAATATGCGGTCTGCGCGCTCAAGTGCGCAGACGACTCGCGTGTGTCGAAAATAACGGATTTCCAGACGTCTGGAAACTATCCCAGACGTCTTCTCAGATGTCTGGACAACCCTCCAGACGTCTTAAAAGACGTCTGCGCCACACGCTCGTTACAATATAACAAACTCAAAGGAAGTTTCGTCCCCGAAACTTGCGCCAACTAGGGTGCGGGAAAAGACGTCCGAATAACCATAACAAACTCAAAGAGGACCGAAGCTGGTCCGAGAAGACGTACCCGCGAAAAGCTCCGGGTACCGCTCCCGCATTGCTGCCTCAGGCTCCCAGGTAGCCTCCTCGTACCGCTGGCTCCTCCACAAAACCTTTACCAGGGGTACTTGCTTTCGTCTCAACCGGCGGACGGCTCGGTCTAGGATCTGCACTGGCCGCTCAGGGTAGGTCAGGTCGTCGCTCACCTCGACGGTCTCGTGACTCAGTACGTGACTGGAATCGGCTACGTACTTCCTGAGGTTGGACATGTGGAACACGTCGTGCACACCAGAAAGCTGCGTGGGAAGGGCAAGTCTGTAAGCAACGGGTCCAACCCACTCCAGGACCTCAAAGGGCCCCACGAACCTCGGCGCGAGCTTCCCTCTCACCCCAAACCGCTGTAAGCCCTTCATGGGCGAAACACGAAGGAAGACGTGGTCCCCAACCTCGAACTGCACCTCTCTGCGTCTGCGATCCGCGTAGCTCTTCTGTCTGCTCCTGACAGTGCGGAGTCATCTGTGGATCTGCTCAACTACCTCCTGACTCTGCCGGATCAACCTGGGGCCAACCTCCCACTTGGTCCCCACCTCAACCCAACTCAAGGGTGCCGTACACTTCTGTCCGTACAGAGCCTCGTAGGGAGCCATGCCGATGCTCGAGTGATAATTGTTGTTGTATGCAAACTCCGCTAGGGGCAGGTGCTCCTCCTAAGAGCCCCTCCAGTCCAGTACACAGGCACGCAAAAGGTCCTCAAGTGTCTGTATCGTGCGCTCAGACTGTCCGTCCGTCTGGGGGTGGTAAGCCGTGCTAAACCTCAACCTCGTCCCCAAGGCCTGCTGAAACTCAGCCCAAAACTGGGACGTAAAGCGGGTATCCCGGTCGGATACGATCTCCCGCGAAACTCCGTGTAGTCGCACCACATCACGGATATACCTCTCTGCCAACTGTGCTGGTCCCAAAGTGACTCGGATCGGCAAGAATCGCGCCGTCTTCGTCAATCTATCCACTATTACCCAGACTGCGTCGTGTCCCCGCTGGGTAACAGGTTAGCCCACCACCAAGTCCATGGTGATGCTCTCCCACTTCCACTCTGGCACTGGAAGCGGCTGAAGCGGCCCTGCAGGCCTCTGATGCTCGGATTTCACCTGCTGGCACACTAAGCACTGCTGCACGAACTCACCCACATCCCGCTTCATCCCTCTCCACCAAAACTCGCGTCTCAAGTCATGGTACATTTTTGTGTTTCCGGGATGTATGGTGAATCTGGAACCGTGTGCCTCAGTCAGGAGCTCTCTCAACAGCTCCTCGTCTCTGGGAACGCACAACCGTCCCCTCAAGCGTAACACCTGGTCTGTGAAAGAGAAGTCCCCTGGGTCCCCTGATAGTACTCCGTCGTGCAAAGACTGCAAGTACGGATCGGCCATCTGTCCCGTGATGATGCGGTCTATCAGCTCTGGCCTGGTCTGCCGTGTCACCGTCACTGCCCCACAGTATCCTCGTAACTCTAGAGGTCGCCAACTGCCCACCTCCTCCAAAAGGCTCCAACTCTGTAACTGTAGACTGGCCAAGCGTGCGGGCGCCTTACGGCTCAAGGCGTTAGCCACCACATTGGCCTTTCCCGGGTGGTAGGAGATGCTGCAATCGTAGTCCTTCAGGAGCTCCAACCAACGTCTCTGTCTCATGTTGAGCTCCTTCTGGTCAAAAAGATATCTGAGGCTCTTGTGATCTGTAAAAATCTCGAAGGTCTCACCGTACAAGTAGTGCCTCCAGGTCTTCAGCGCGAAGACAACAGCTGCCAACTCTAGGTCGTGGGTAGGGTAGGTATGCTCATGGGGCTTCAGTTGCCGCGAAGCATAAGCGACAACATGACCCCTCTGCATGAGCACACCTCCTAACCCCTGCAAGGAAGCGTCCGTGTACACAACGAACCCGCCACTACTGTCAGGGATGGTGAGCACGGGAGCCGAGGTCAACCTCTCCTTCAGCTCCAAAAAACATGCCTCACAGGCGTCTGTCTAAGCGAAAGGCACGTCCTTCCGGGTCAACTGTGTCATAGGACGCGCAATCTGTGAAAATCCCCTGATGAACCGTCTGTAGTAACCTGCCAGTCCCAGGAAACTGCGAATCTCAGTGACTGAACGCGGTCTCTCCCACCTGAGCACTGCCTCGACCTTGGCGGGGTCCACCGCCAGGCCGTCACCAGAGATCACATGACCCAAGAAGGTCACCTCCCTCAACCAGAACTCGCACTTGCTGTATTTGGCGTACAGCCTGCGTCGTCTCAGAGTGTCCAGAACCATCCGCAAGTGCTGTCCGTGCTGCATCCGATCTCTAGAATAGATGAGTACATCATCTATGAAAACCACCACGAACTGATCCAAGTACGGTCTAAACACCCTGTTCATCAGGTCCATGAAAGCAGCGGGGGCATTGGTCAGCCCAAACGACATGACCAAAAACTCGTAGTATCCGTACCGGGTGAGGAAAGCTGTCTTGGAGACGTCGGTCTCCCTGATCCTCAACTGGTGGTATCCAGACCTCAAGTCTATCTTGGAAAACACCGTGGCACCCCGCAACTGGTCAAACAAATCGTTGATCCTCGGCAGCGGATATCCATTCTTGATGGTGACCCTATTCAGCTGTCGGTAGTCCACACAAAGGCGTAGGGTCCCATCCTTCTTCTTCACAAACAGTACCGGGGCTCCCCAGGGAGACGCACTGGGCCTCACAAAACCTTTCTCCAAAAGGTCCTGCAACTGGGACTTGAGCTCTCGCAGCTCAAGCGGTGCCATCTTGTATGGCGCGGTGGAGATGGGGCTGGTCCCTGGTACTAGTGAGATCTCAAACTCGATCTCACGCTCGGGCGGTAGTCCTGGTAACTCGTCTGGAAACACGTCGGGGTACTCTCTGACCACCGTGATGCTTTGGAAGTCTGCCACGGGGCTGGGTTCTACCACCACACAAGCTAGGAAGCCCTCACACCCTTGGCTCAAAAGTCTTGCCGCCCGAAGTGCCGATATGCACCTGAAACCTCCGTTCACTAGCTATCCGTGAAACTTGAAAGAAGGCAACTCCGGAATGGAGAAGATGATCTTCCTCTCAAAACAGTATACCAAGGCGTGGTAAGCGGACAACCAATCCATCCCCAGAATCACACCAAAGTCTTCCATCTGTATCATAATCAGGTCAGCTGGTAGGCTATGTCCCCCGACGCTGACCTCGCAACCCGTGTACACCTCCTTAGCTACAAACAGCTGACCACTCGGACCTCTGATTACGAACGGATTCTCTAACAGTGTATAATCCTGGTCCAAACTAACTGCGAAACTGGCTGCGACAAACGAGTGCGTAGCGCCAGAATCGAAAAGCGTGTAAACGAGTCTGCCAGAAACTGAAACCATATCTGCTACCACGGATCCCGATGCTCTGGCGTCCCTGTGTGTTAGGGCGTTGATACGCCCCTCAGCTCTAGGTGCGGACGAAACAGCCACACTCTGCGTCGGACGGGTAGGTGCTGGCCGATACCCTCCTCGCGACTGCTGTCCTCCTCCTCGTGCCTGGGAACCACGGCCTCCTGCGCGCCCTCCAGTGCTCTGCACGGGAAGTATCTGCTGACCTCTTGCCCTAGATGGGTAGTCCCTCTCGACGTGGCCCGGCTGGCCACACTGGTAGCAGAGGGGAACCCGACTCCCGCCCTCAGTGAGTCCCTGTCGGCTAGGCAGGGGTCCGGTGCTGGCGACTGGCCCCTGTCGAGGGCCCCCAAAGGCCACTGATGGCCCTGCACAACGTGACGGCTCTCCTGCGGACGCCACGTGTCTCCGTTCTCGCCGGCCCTGTGAGAAGTCTGGCTGAAAGGGCCTCTTCCGCCCGCCGTCGGTCTCTCGCGCGGACGGGTTGGTCTCCTCGTAAGTCATTGCTGCCTCTACCACCCTCGAAAACGTAGGCAGCTTCAGGGGTTTGACATACCCCCGGATCGCAGGCCGGAGCCCCTCGGTGAACCTCCAAAGGCTCTCCTCCTCAGTGGCTACCGCTGTCGCTGCAAAGCGGGACAGCTCCAAGAAACGCATGCGGTACGCGCTCACAGTCATCGTCCCTTGGCGGAGAGTGTGGAACTCCCGCCTCCTCTAGTCCTGCCACGTCTGGGGAAAGTACTGCTCGCAGAAGAGGGTGACGAACTGGTCCCACGTCGGCTCATCCCTCTCCTGTCCCCGGATCGCCCTCCACCACCGGTGTGCCGCACTCTCCAGCTGGTACGTGGCAAAGGCCACGCGGCACTCCACCGGGGGGCGAAGGGTGTCGAAGATCTTCTCCAGCTGCTCAAGCCAGTCCTCTGCCTCGGTCGGGTCCTCATCCCCCTTGAAGGAGGGGGGCTTCAGCTTCCGGAACTGTCCGAAAAGCTCGAAGTGGCGCTGTAGGGGAGGTGCTGGTGCACCTCCAGGAGAAGGTGCCTCGTGTACAGAAGTGTCGGAGGAAGGTGGGGGCGGCAGGGGCCCATCCCCTCCCTTGTGTCCAGCGCCGTGTCTGTCACGTGGTCCCACAGAGGACTCCCCCTCTGCAACCCCAGGAGGAGGTGCTCGGGGCTGTGGGTGGAGCTCCTCTCGTACAATATCCCATATCAGTCTGGCGAGGTCCTGGGCCTGGATGCCAGGGAGTGGTGGCTGGTCCACCGAGACGTCAACAACAGCACGTCCATCTCGCCGACCTCGCCTTCGGCCGCGCCCGCGGCCAGTCTCGCGACGAGGCATCTCCTGCAAGGAGATGCGAAACAAAACGGAAACGTCAAAACAGACGGTACCTAACAAAACTTCTAAGAGCTCATGTCAAGAGATATGTTGTGGTGGCTACTCTAGCTATAAACATGTGAATTGGTTATTTTCCAGTCAGTTGATTCACTTATCGGGACGACCTTGCTCTGATACCATCTTGTAATGACTCGGTTCCCGAGTCCCTACGAGACACGAGAACCGGACCGACTCGACTAATCCCAAGACCTAGTCGTCCAACGAGGAAGTAACCAAAAGACAGTAAAATAAATCACATTCAGCATGAATATAACTAACAGTAAGAAAGTACAGTAGTAAGGAAAGAAACTACCACAGTATGTACCACCACAATAGTAGAACAACATTCATAACTAAATATGAACTGCAGGTAAAGAAAAGTACAGCGGAAACAAGAACTACTCACTATAACGGAACAAAAAGAGGTACAAGAAACAGTGGTAACTCTACTGGACCCTACTCGGCCCAACGTCCTCTGCAGCTGCTGACCCTGGCTGCTCAACACCTGGTCCTGAAAGGTAACGAGTGTAACACGTCAGCAAAACGCTGAGTAGAGTGGCAACTAAACTAAAGACAACAGTAGAGTGTACAGTAGCTGTTATGTTCGATTACTTTCTTTATTCACATCTTTCAATTGTCTCACTATTTCATTTATTCCTCAGATCTTTTTCTTGATCTCGAATGTTCCTCGTGGGAACGATCTTGATTGCAGTCTTTTCCAAAAAGTAGAAGTAGCACGTGGTGCTCTCTTGGCCGGAAGAGTCCCCCGTGGTGATCCTACCCTCAGTCAACCACCCCAAGGTCACTGACAGACGTAACGGTGACTACGGCACGCGCGATAAACGCACAGGTAGCTAACCCGCACTGGCACGCGGTCAGTCGTTTCCTTTAACGGGTGAGCCCAAAGCACAGCACGGAAGCAGGGCAGAGCCCTCTCAGTAACAGGGGTCCAACCCCTCCACAGTAACCAAACCGGGGCCTTGCCCCTCCACAGTCCGCGCACCCTCGCCTGACTACCCTGGTTTGCCCTAGTAGGCCTAACAAGTCGGTGAAGGAGGCTAGCAGAACCCCGGGGCCCGTGGGGTAGCTAGTACTCTCCTAACACTAGTAGCTCTCCTCGGTACTACGTACACGAGGGCCAACAAGTCGGTACAGAGCAGCCAATCCTAACCCCGGGTCCCTGGGGTGGCTGGCCCCACTCTGCACTAAACAGGTACAGGTACTTCCCTTGGTACTGCGTACCCAAGAGACAATACAAACTACATCTCAGTTCCATTCCTTTTTCTTTCCAGGAGTTCCACTCCTAATTCCCCGTAGGGTTCCAGCTCTTTATCTCAGAACATCATATGTTTCACTTTCCAGTTTCACGTTCTCACAATCCAGGATCTCAATCATGTTTCTTTATTCATAACAGGCAGCTATTAATTCAATTTACAGGCAGCTTTATATTCCTTTCCATTTTTCCAAGACTACAGTATTATACATTCCACTAGTTTTTCCATCCTAGGGTTCATGCCACATCCTAGGATCTAGCATACAACTAGTTTTCCAGCCCTAGGATTCATGCATCACCTAGGAGCTATCATTCCATACATTTCTCATTCCTAGGATTCATGCAATGTCCTAGATTCTAGTTATGGTTCCATACTTTAACAGATTTTAATAATAAACTTAAGCCACTCTACCAGGTACAACGGGAGTAATGGGGGCATGATTGGGAATCCTGCGTGCCTCCGCGACTCTCAAGACTGCAACTGAACGAGGTCCTATCACAAGGATCAAACACAAGGAGTGTCTCGAAACAGTGTATAGCTACTGTAGACGGGTAGGAAATAATTCTGAAAAGAGCGCAACTCGAATCGCGGAAAACGGAGCCCGAACGGGCCCTAAACGGGTCGAAAAAGACGATATTGTGCAAAATCAGACGTCTTAAACAGTGGATCAGAGAATTACCTGTTTAGCGTGGTTTCCCGGACGTCAAGAAGTCTGCGGGGACGTCTGTCCTAGATCCCAGACGTCCGATGGTCACCCCGGACGTCTGGAGGTCAGTCCCGCCGTCTGGTACAACTTCCAGACATCTGATTCGCAAAGGATGGCGAATCAGCGAACCTGCGCACAGCCAACTGCCTCCCTCAGTACGGTCAGTCGACATGAAGGAAGAAGAAGGAGAAATACACACCTTTCAGACGTCTGTATGAGCTACCAGACGTCGTCCTCGCTGTCTGCCTATCAACACAGACGTCTGATTCTGGAAATTTTTCCAGAATCAGGGCGCTACTCGGCCTCCGCTCGCAACGCCGCCCGCGTCGTACCTCGCGCGTCTGCTGCTCAGACCGCAGTAGGTCCCTCTCCGCGTCGCTCCGCGCCCCTGCGCCCTCCGCCGGCCGGCCAAGCCGCTCCGGCGAGCTCGCCCTCATGGCAGAGCTCCGCTCTCGCACGCCGCACCTCCTCCGCGCTCACTGCGGCCGCCGCTGCCGCCCTCGCGCTCACGCTCACGCTCACTGGCTGAAGGAGAAGAAGGAGGAGACGTTGGAGACGGGAGGGGAGGCGTGCCCTTTTAAGGCCGCGCGGAGAGGAGAGAGAAGGATTCGCGGCAGGGGAATCCTGCAGCCGCAGGAGGGAGGAAGGGCGAATATGCGGTCCGCGTGCTCAGGCGCGCAGACGACTCGCGTGTGTCGAAAATAACGGATTTCCAGACGTCTGGAAACTATCCCAGACGTCTTGTCAGACGTCTGGACAACCCTCCAGACGTCTTAAAAGACGTCTGCGCCACACACTCGTTACACTTGCTCAACGTCTATGGTCCATTGTTGTGGTGCCCAGATCTCCCCATTGCCTATAAAAGGACCCTCACACTCCTCTTGTGACCCTATCGACTCCTCCCTCCTGAGTCGATCCTTCCGTCTAGTCCCCAGCTCCAATTTCCCCTTCATTGCCTGTGGGGACAACATAGGTTCTTCTTCCTCATTCAATCGCCATTGGCCGATGGCTGGTGGATTTAGGACACCACCTTCTCCTGCTGGAGGCTTCTCCCCTTTCTTCGCCATTGGTTGATGGCTTTTGGACATCTCCTTCCTCTGTTAGATACGATTTTACCAGCTTTTGTTGATAGATTTAATGTTATCTAGTTAGATTTACTATTTTCTAGTTAGTTTAGATATTTTAGATCACAATTACACTGATTGATTGCTTAGAGTAGGTGTAGATTAGATGTAGTATTAGCACCCCTCAATTGGACCTCACTGATCAATTCAGATCAACTAGGCTAATTCACTTACCTCCATGTGTTCACTGATCTCCCTCTTCATTTCATGATCACCTTCACTTGATTCCTTGCTATTTTTAATCATCAGACCACCCCTCCCATCAAAGTTGATTCGGATCTGAGGCTCTTTGGCTTCCAGATCTAAATCATGCTTAAATTCACTTGGGGGTCTCTCCATTCACTTCATTTGATCACAAGGACCCTCCATCTAGTTTTAATTGTAACAATTTGCTCGATTGATATGGATTTGAGTTTTATGCCTAATCGAGAGATTTGGGATTCAATTTGGTTTGAATTGGATTTAATTAAGTGAATTGAGCTATTATTTGCCTAATTGTATGTAATGTGATGATTCTGAGGGGTTTTAATCAGATTTTGATTCTCAGATGAGCATATGCCCAATTTTAGTTGTGGGTACTATTCTTCTCCATCTAGGTAGGGAGAGCAATGATTTTTGATGCACGATTTTAATGCCCTCTCAATGATCAAAATGTTTTCAAAGAATCGCAATAGTTTCCTTAACACTAATTAATAGTGTGCAGGAAACTAAAGTGATCAGATCACTTTAACGATCTCATATCAAATGTCATCTGGGCGATAACTTGATTTTGATTCAAGGTAGTTCCAATCCATTCCTCAAGAGCTGGACGAGTTTGAAAATGTTGGAATGATGAATCTTAAGTGATTTTTCGAGATACTTAGTTTCCTTACTTGATTTTTTCCTTCCATGCTGTCTATGGCGATGGAGGAGAATCAGTTAGGGTTTCTAAGGCTTTGCGGTTCTTGATTTAATTTGATTAGTGTTTCTTTGAGTTTCAGACCTTCTAAGGAATATTTGCGATTATTTAAAGTGGATTTTTGCGGATTTGATCCACGAATTTGCATGTCTACAGCAGCAACAGCTACTGCTCTGCTTCTCTGAATCTGGAGGCTTTTCTATGGGATTTAATCCCAGGTTTCGAGTGATTTGTGGATGAGATGGTTTTTTTGGGTTGAACAACACTTAGATATGATTTTCCAGATCTATGGATGGTATGGACTTGCATCTGCTCATATCTTGAAGGTTTGATCCATTCAGCTGAGCAACAGCAGCAACAGCTATGCACCTGAGTGATTCTAAAAGGGGTTTAAGTTGATTTCAGATAGTAATTGAGCCGTTCATATAGTGTATTGATAGAACCTCATTGCAAAAATTGTCCAATCTGAATTTTGATGAAGTTTGAAGCTGAAAATCATGTTTTAATGTTCAATTATGTTACATAAAGATGTTTGGACATTTTGATTGCCTTACCTCTCATTCGAGCACCTTCAACTGAATTTTCATGGCGTGTGTTCCATGTTACAATATTCATTTAAGCCACATTGTGTCACTTTGTAAATACTGAAAAAAATATAAAAATATTGCAAAAAAATAAAATAAAAGTGTCTTAGTTAGATTATGATTAGTTTTAGATGTACGTCATGTTAGAGTAAGATTTGAGATTTTTAGATAGTAAAACATATTGGTAGACACTTACGTCTCTTCTGGTTTTGTAAATAAAGAACTAAACATAAAAACACCAAAAAATAGTTATCTTCCTCTCTTCTCACCTTTCCTCTCTCTTCTCCTCTTTCTATAAAACATAAAAAGAACAAAAAAATATATGAAAAAGCTCAAAACCTATAAAAATACATTGTATATAGTATTTATATTTTAATATAAGCTTATAATATTGAGTAAATTATATATAGTAACTTATATATCTATAATGTATATAAATAATTTATCTATTTGATCCATTTATTTAAGTACTTATATTGATTTATACAGTATATATTATAATTATATAATTATATATATATTTATTTATCTTATATGTATATAAACCTAAGTAATTATAAATAACTATGTACATGTAATCATATTTATAACTGTATATATAACGTAATGTAATTATACTGTATAGTAATGTAACCCTACATTTATTTATTTATCTATATATTGTACATAATTATATTAATAACTTAAGTGTGTATATTAGCAAGTTAAAATAAAAAATAATTTATTTCAATAATTCATTAATTTAAATTATTAAATTAATGAATTATTGAAATAAATTATTTTTTATACTTGTATATTATAATTTAAAGCATTTTCAACAAGTTTATAGTTTATTTATACTGTATATTTATGTATATATGTATACAATGTGTAATTAAATGTATATAAATAGAAATAAATCACTAAAAATAAATTAGAAATATGTAATAATAAGTTAATAATGTAAACTAACTAATTTATAAGTCAATTGCATCATTAATTTATTAATTTACACTTTAATTAAGGAATTAATCAATAAATCAACGTACATTTTTCACTAACTTTCATTAATTTTTAAATATATTTATAAATTTAATAATGTAAATAAATTATACAATTGAAAGCCCTACATATAAGCTACATAGCTATATAATTTAATTTCAAAATAATTATGAAATTAGCACCAAAATCGAGGCCTAAAGTGGCCAAAATCCCACATGTTGACATAGTAAATTGGTACTGAGATTTGGTGCCACATTGTGTGTTGTTGAATCGACGCACCCACATATATGGTAATGCACCGATGATCCTCTCGACTGTTAGTGCGAGGCTCAAACTAAGAGCATATCTGGGTGTGTGTATGCATGTCGGCTCGTATGGGTGAGTGGGTTGGGAGTCGTGCTTGTTAGGCCTGTGTGGGCCTGAAATTATAGGGTCCAGTTAGTAGTGGTACCAATCCAACCCTTAGTGGGCCGTTGATCCTGCCACCAAGCCAAAATTTTTAAGTTAGAAACTAAATGTGGTTAAGTGTGTGAACAAATTGGTTTAGTTTGTGTGGTTGTAAGTGTTATATATGAGGGTAGTGTGTGTTAGGTGTATGTGTGTGTTAGAGTTAATTAGTAAGTCAATGTATAAGTTAGTGAGTACTTTGTTACTATATATATGTGTATATATACATGTGTTATAGGTTATAAGTATTGGTAAGTATATAGTTAGTGTATATATTTAATAATGTATACATATAGTATATAATTAGAGTATTTATTTTAGCCTTACTTTTGTATATGTATATTTGTAAGGCTCTTTAGTGACACTTATATGCGTAAGTGTAGGTAGTAGTATATGTTCGTATAGGGTATATTTAGTATTTTTGCGCTTATATTGAGGCATTACCTAGATATAGTTGTACATAATTAGCCTAGATTAGTTTAGATAAGTTTTTGATGTCTTGATACCAGTAAATATTCTTAAGACATTGTCATTGACACTAATTCATTCATTTTTATATATAATTGACTTAGATAATTTATTTTTTAATTCTTTCATTTATTTGTAAATAAACTTAACATTTTTGGAATGAGAGTTCATTTTTTGATCATAGAGAGTGACGTATATCAATGATTGTTTCTCAGGGAACGACCTGGAATAAAATAATGAAAATTATATATAAATAAAATGATATTCTTCTGGATTGCGACTATACTACACCACAACACAACTAATTAGCCATAATTAACTAAAGATTTAGAAGGACCATCAAGGATTGAAAATAAACATTCAAGCGTTTAAACTATATGGTACAAATTTATTAACCAGAGTAGTGGACATTTCCACCCTTTATTTACTACCACTTCCATATCCTCCATTTCCTCCACCATAACTTGATCCATATTGTTAAGACTCGGCATCAAATGTCTTTGAAGACGTCTAGGAGTTGGTCCAGACGTCTGGAAGCCTTCCTAGACGTCTGGAAATTAATTTTTTCGACGTACGGTTTCGCATCTACGCGCGAACCGCCGCCCTCTTTTCTTCTCTCTTCCTCCCCGTCCTGCAGACGCAGCTTTCTTCTCTCTCTCTCCCCCACGGTGCCTTCAAATACCTTCCCCTCTCCTCTCCCTCACCATCACTCCACTGTCTTCTTCTTCTTCCTGTTAGCGTGAGAGTGAGAGGGCGAGGGCAGCAGCTGCTGTCGTGTGTGCGTGGGGAGGAGGAGTTGCAGCGAGAAGGAGAAAGAGTTAGAGCGCGAGAGTGCGAGCTCGCCGGAGCAGCCAGGGCCGACCGGCGGGTGCGCAGCGGGAGCGTAGCGCTGGGGAGGTGCTGTTGTAGCTCAAGCAGCAAGCCAGTGCGGCGTGGCACGGCCGTGCGCAGCAGGCAAAGGGCGAGGAGGTCCTGATTCTGGGAAAATTTCTCAAAATCAGACGTCTAGACCCACGTCCAGATGGCGTAGGAGACGTCTGGAGGAAGGTCTAGACGCCTGAAAGGTACTATATTTTCCATTCCTTCTTCTTTCGCGTGTACGGCCATGCAGCCGTTCCGCCAAAGGGTTCTACCTCATTTCATGTTGAGAACGGTCGCGTTCGCTTGCAGGTTTCGTTCTGGAAGGCACAAGTGCACGCCCTCCGACACAGATCGGATGTCTGGGCACAGCACCAGATGGCGAAGAGGGTCTCCAGACGTCCGGAGTGATAGTCGGACGTCTGGAACTAAGTCCAAACGGTTTAGCGGGATTCTGGACATCTAAAGAACCGTGCAGAGAGAAGGTATGACTTAAAACATCATTTAAGACGTTTGGAAGACGTTCCAGACGCCTGATTTTGGGCAGACTTGTCGTTTTTGACTGTTTAGGGTTCGTTCAAAGTCCGTTTTCTGCATTTCAAGTTTCGTTCTTCTCAGAATTAGTTCCTCTACCTGTTTACAGTATTTGCACCCTATTTTGAGTAGTTCCTTGTGTTTGATCCTTGTATTAGGACCCCGTTCCATTGCGACTCTGGGGATTGCAGAGGCGTGCGGGCTTGCCAATCATGCCCCCAGTACTCTCGATTTTGCACGTAGAGTGGCTCCCTTTAATTGTTTATAAAAAATTATGCACTTTTGAAATAATTAATAGATTCTAAGGTATTGCATGAATCCTAGAACTGGAAAACTAGATTGAATGATATATCCTAGGGTATGGCATAAATCCTAGGACTAGAAAACTAGATTGAATGATAGATCCTAGGGTATGGCATGAATCCTAGGACTGGAAAACTAGATTGAATGATGGATCCTAGGGTGTGGCATGAATCATAGGAACTGAAACACCAAAATGAATGTCGTGAATATATAGATTGCAGCCTTGGAAAAGTAGGAAGAAAAATGAAAATTTCCTGTAATTGGATAACAGTTGCTTGTTTATGAATGGAAATTAACTGTTGAGAACATGGGCTATATGAATATGAAGCTGAAAGGATGAAACCTAAAGTGGCTTAGTTAAAGAAATATGAGCATAAACCCTACGAGGAATTAGGAGTAGAGCTCCTGAGAGGTGAATGGAATGGAATTGGGGAAGTGAGCTGGCACTTGAGTACGGAGTACCAAGGAGAGCGACTATCCCCCTGTTTAGTGCAGAGCTGAGCTAGCCGCCTTAGGGACCCGGGGTTAGGCCTGGCCACTTTGTACCGACTTTTGACCCTCGTGTACACAGTACCGGGGAGAGCTACTAGTGTAAGGAGAGCACTAGCCACCCCACGGGCCCTGGGGTTCTGCTAGCCTTCCTACACTGACTTGTTAGGCCTATTGGGCAAACTAGGGTAGTCAGATGAGGGTGCACGGACTGTGAAGGGGCAATACCCCTGTTTGGTTACTGTGGAGGGGCTGGACCCCTGTTACTGAGGGCTCTGCCCTATACTGATTCCGTGTTGTGCTTTGGGGCGTACTCGTTAACGGAAACGACTAACCGCATGCCAGTGCGGGGTAGCTACCCGTGCGTTTATCGCGCGTGCTGTAGTCACCGTTACGTCTATCAGTGACCTTGGGGTGGTTGACTGAGGGTAGGACCACCACGGGGGACTCCCCGGCTAGGAGAGCACCACGTGCTACTTCTACTTTTCGGAAAAGACTGCAATCAAGATCGTTCCCACAAGGAACATTCGAGATCAAGAGAAAGATCTGAGGAATAATCCAAGAATGAGTAAATGGGAAAATAAAGAAAGAGATTAAAAATAACAGCTACTTGTCCACCTTACTGTTTTTCTTTTTTTTTGGTTGCCACTCTACTCAGCGTTTCGCTGACATGTCACCTTTGTCACCTTTTCAGGACCAGGTGTTGAGCAGCCAGAGCCGGCAGCTGCAGAGGGTGCTGGGCCTAGTAGAGCCCAGTAGTTTTACTTTTGTAGTACCTACTGTACCTTTTCTTCTATTGTAGTGAGTATTTTCTGTTACCACTGTACTCTTTTATTGTAAGCATCATGTTTATATACCTGTTTAATTCTCTACTGTTGTGGTGGTGTGTACTGTAGTAGTTCTATTCTTTACTGTTGTACTTTTGTTACTGCTAGTTATATACATGGTGAATGTGGTTTATTTTACTGCTCTTTTGGTTACTTACTCGTTGGACGACTGGGTCATGGGATCAGTCGAGTCGGTCCGATTCTTGTGTCTCATAGGGATTCGGGAATCGGGTCGTAATAAGATGGTATCAGAGCAAGGTCGTCCCGAGAAGTGAACCAACTGGTTGGAAAATAACCAATTTACGTGTCTGTAACTAGAGTAGCCACCACAACGTATCTTTTGACATCTGCTTTTAAACTTCTCCGTTAGATATCGATTCGTATTGATGTTTTTCCATTCTGTATTCGGTCTCCTTACAGGAGATGCCTCGACGCGGGACTAGCGAGGCAGGCCACGGGCGCGGCAGAGGACGAGGTCGGAGGGGTGGGCGCATTGAGGTTGACGCCTCAGTGGACCAGCCACTGCTCCCGGGCATTTAGGCCTAGGTCCTCGCCCAGCTGATACGGGACATCATGTGAGAGGAGCTCCACCCGTCGCCACGAGTGCCTCTCCCTGGGGCTGCGGAGGGGGAGTCCTCTGTGGGACCACGCGACGAACATGGCGCTGGACGCGGGGGAGGGGATGGGCCTCCACCTTCCCCACCTTCCTCCGGCACTTCCGAGCACGAGGCTTCTTTACCTGGAGGTGCACCAGCATCTCCACTTCAGCGCCACTTTGAGCATTTCGGACAGTTCCGGAAGCTGAAGCCCCCCTCCTTCAAGGGGGATGAGGACCCGACCAAGGCGGAGGACTGGCTCGAGCAGATCGAGCAGGTTTTTGACACCCTTCGCCCCCCTGTGGAGTGCTGCGTGGCCTTTGCCACGTACCAGCTGGAGAGTGCGACACACAGGTGGTGGAGGGCGGTCAGGGGACAGGAGTGGGACGAGCCGACCTAGGACCGGTTCGTCACCCTCTTCTGCGAGCAGTACTTTCCCCAGACATGGCAGGACTAGAGGAGGCGGGAGTTCCACACTCTCCGCTAGGGGACGATGGCCGTGAGTGTGTACCGCACTCGTTTCCTGGAGCTATCTCGCTTCGCAGCGACAGTAGTGGCCACTGAGGAGGAGTGCCTTTGGAGGTTCACCGAGGGGCTCCGGCCTGCGATTCGGGGGTATGTCAAACCCCTGAAGCTACCTACGTTCTCAAGGGTGGTGGAGGCAGCTATGACATATGAAGAGACCAACCCATCCGTGCGAGATACTGACAGCGGGCGAAAGAGGCCCTATCAGCTAGACTTCTCACAGGGTCGACGAGAGAGGAGACACGTGGCGCCCACAGGAGAGCCATCACGTTTTGCAGGGCCATCAGTGGCCTTTGGGGGCCCTCGACAGGGGCCAATTGCTAGCATCGGACCCCCGCCCAGCCGACAGCAGAGACCCATTGAGGGCGGAAGTCGAGTCCTCCTCTGCTACCAGTGTGGCCAGCCGGGCCACATCAGGAGGGACTACCCTGTTGGTTCTACCCTTGTACTAGGAGGGGTGAGATCAGCGTGACAAAAAAATGCGGAATTGAAAATATAAAAAGCAATCTCACAAAAATAAGCAATCGCACAATGTACACAAAGATTTTTAGGTGGAAACCCAAACCGGGTGAAAACCACCACCTAACCCTCTCGAGTTAGGATTTTCCGATCAACCAAGTTGATCAAATCCACTAACCGAATCACTTTGAACGAGGGTGATTCAACCTCAATACAACCACGCTACAAGTACGAGGGTAGCGTTCCTCAACCCCTTCTCTCCACGAGAAGGATTTTGTCCCACGAAGGAGACGGGAATTCGCAAAGCGAATACCCAACCAAAATACAAAGATAAAATAAACAACTGTCCTATAGAGCCAACAAAATTAAACCTAGCTTCTATAGGAAATAGGAAACTCCCCTTTGCAAGGAGTGCGTCGACGATGACGCGGTGCGTGTGCCACGCGATGGCGCTACGTCGCTCTCGTTATCAACAGCGGGAGAGCGGGCGCGCAAACTGTTTGATGCTCTCAAGATGTAGAGCTTGAGCTTGGAGAGCAAGAACTTCTTGGACACAAGAGTGTGAAAATGTGTAGCTAAGTGTATCCAAGTGTATTTCTAAGTGTCTCTTATGTTGTGTTTGTGTTACAAAGGTTCCCCTCTATTTATAGAGGCCTTAGGAAGGCTTTGGAAGGCTTGGAAAAGCTTCCATAGCCGTTGGGTGCAAAGCCCAAGAGAATCAGGCCGAAATCAGGACAATGATTACACTTCACAGGGTTATCAGACGTCTAACTCTGGCATCAGACGTCTGGAAGGCCACTTTAAGACGTCTGATTCCAAGGTCAGACGTCTGATTCTATGCGGGTTTCTCCCTGACTTGAATCAGATCTAAACAGGGTTTTTGTACAAGTCCATCAGACGACATAGAGGACGTCTGGCACTAAGTCTGGACGTCTGGAAACCTACTTTTACCGTGGGAATTGATTTCCAAACGTTGCAACGGCTAGAAAATCTCTGAGAAGAGATTTTGGGTCAGCCGAGGCAAAACGGTCATTTATCAGACGTCTGTGAAGTCCTATGGACGTCTGATAAGGCTCTAACGGTCATATTCTTGAGTGTCTTCTAAGCCAGCCAACGGTCCACTAACTGGACGTCTGGCAAATCCATCAGACGTCTTCTAAGACGTCTGGTCTAAGGTATGGACGTCTGATTTCATCAGACAGAAAACTAAGTCCAGCCTAACAGTTATCAGACGTCTGAAACAACAGTCAGACGTCTTAAAATACTTTATCAGACGTCTGATTTTGGGATTAGACGTCTGGAAATGCAGTTTTAACCCTATATTGGTTTTCTAAGTGTTCTACAGAAAACCTACGTATCCTAGGGTTGTGCAGGTGTTCCTAGGACTACTGTTAGGGTTCTTTGAGGCTCTTTAACATAATGTCTAAGGAAAATAAAGAGCAAGAAAATAAATACAAGAGATACATGAAAGGATAAAAAAGAATCTATCATATTCTTCTTGTCTTCCATCTCCAATCTTTCGCTCCACGCGAACCTCCTCTATTTTCCGTCAAGCTCCTCCAATCCGTCCTGGATGCGAGCTCGAGTTCCGTCTAAACACGTCTTCATTTGCAATTGACCTGAAATCTAGGACTCAAATTGCAAATGTTAAATAACACGTGTTTTGTTATCATCAAAACAAATGATCGTGGTGCTCTAGCACCAACAATCTCCCCCTTTTTGATGATGACAAAACCGTAAATAATAATGCATAAAAATTCTCCCCCTTTTTGACATTATCAAAAAGGTTTGATTGATTTTATATTTCCTATTACTCCCCCTTAAAACATGCTCTTCTATTTATTTTTAACAAAGGTAATGTCCTCCCCCTTTTTATAACAACAAGATAGCTATTATTTTTCTCCCCCTTACTAAAGGAAATTTAGCTAACTTGTATCTCCCCCTTAAAAATTGACAATAAGCTCATCATTTTTAACTCCCCCTATCTAAATGCTTATAAAAAGGATAGGGTTAAGAATTTTACCTCACCTACCATGGCCAATAAAATGGCCCGAATGGTGGTGGTGGATGCCACATAGGATGGGGCTCCCATCCGTAGCTTGGAGGCCTGGGCATCGGCGCCGGTCTCCAATCTGGTGGTCGACGTGCGGCGGGTCCGTCGTTTGTTCGCCGTCTCGTCGGTCTTCTTCTTCTCCTCCTTGGTCTATTCCTTGGTTCTCCCAATTCGAGTTGACCAGCCTTGAGTTTGTAGGTCCAGTCCTGTGTATTGTAGTTATCCCTGAACCCTACAAAACAAGATTCTAATTTTTTCTTCGGTATCCAAGTGAGCTTGGATCCGGATTTGTTAGAAGGTCTCCTGGATGGAGATCCTTTCTCAACCTTAGGGCTATAAAACTTATCTACTTTGTTGATTAAATTGTTAGAATTTTCCCTAAGACATGCAATTTCTCTTTCTATAATTTGCATCTTAGTCTTTAAATCAAAAATTTCTAACTTTAGACTATTATTTTCCTCAATCAATTTATTATTTTCATTGATGAGGTCTTGATTTTCTAATAACAGGTTATTATCCTTAGGACTAGTCTCTATATCCTTGAGTTGTTTTTCTAACCTATCATTTTCATTTCTAAGAAAACTAAGGTTCTTTTTAATGCTTTTATTTTCTACCCTAAGTGATTTACTAATCTCAAAAAGTTCATTAAAGGCTTCTTGTAAATCCAGGTTTACCTCATTGTCGGAGTCGCTTTCGCTGTCGATGTCGCTTTCTCCGATTGCCATGAAACCAAAGCAAGTGGTTTCTTCTTCTTTTTCTTCTTCTTCTTCCTCCGAGCTGGAATCCTCATGAGTGCCTTCCAACCTCCTCCATATCTCGTGGGCGGTGGTGCACTCTTGGATTTTCTCGAACTCTTCCGGACTCAACGCGCAATACAAGGCATTCATTGCCCTTGCGTTGAGTGAGAGATCTTGAATCTGCAGCTGCGAGTAGCCTCCTTGGGGTCGCTTCGGGATCTCGTATGGGGTTTCGCAACATCCCCATAGAGCGAAGTCCGTGGCTTGAAGCCACGTCTTCATCCTCAACTTCCAATATCCGAAGTCCCTCCCGTCGAAATAGGGTGGTCGGACGGTGGATTGCCCTTCGGAGATTCTGACTGCGGCTATGCTTCCCTCCATGATCTAGATCCTCGCCGGTTTGTAACGCCGATTACGCGAGACCGGCTCTGATACCAATTGTTGGTTCTACCCTTGTACTAGGAGGGGTGAGATCAGCGTGACAAAAAAATGCGGAATTGAAAATATAAAAAGCAATCTCACAAAAATAAGCAATCGCACAATGTACACAAAGATTTTTAGGTGGAAACCCAAACCGGGTGAAAACCACCACCTAACCCTCTCGAGTTAGGATTTTCCGATCAACCAAGTTGATCAAATCCACTAACCGAATCACTTTGAACGAGGGTGATTCAACCTCAATACAACCACGCTACAAGTACGAGGGTAGCATTCCTCAACCCCTTCTCTCCACGAGAAGGATTTTGTCCCACGAAGGAGACGGGAATTCGCAAAGCGAATACCCAACCAAAATACAAAGATAAAATAAACAACTGTCCTATAGAGCCAACAAAATTAAACCTAGCTTCTATAGGAAATAGGAAACTCCCCTTTGCAAGGAGTGCGTCGACGATGACGCGGTGCGTGTGCCACGCGATGGCGCTACGTCGCTCTCGTTATCAACAGCGGGAGAGCGGGCGCGCAAACTGTTTGATGCTCTCAAGATGTAGAGCTTGAGCTTGGAGAGCAAGAACTTCTTGGACACAAGAGTGTGAAAATGTGTAGCTAAGTGTATCCAAGTGTATTTCTAAGTGTCTCTTATGTTGTGTTTGTGTTACAAAGGTTCCCCTCTATTTATAGAGGCCTTAGGAAGGCTTTGGAAGGCTTGGAAAAGCTTCCATAGCCGTTGGGTGCAAAGCCCAAGAGAATCAGGCCGAAATCAGGACAATGATTACACTTCACAGGGTTATCAGACGTCTAACTCTGGCATCAGACGTCTGGAAGGCCACTTTAAGACGTCTGATTCCAAGGTCAGACGTCTGATTCTATGCGGGTTTCTCCCTGACTTGAATCAGATCTAAACAGGGTTTTTGTACAAGTCCATCAGACGACATAGAGGACGTCTGACACTAAGTCTGGACGTCTGGAAACCTACTTTTACCGTGGGAATTGATTTCCAAACGTTGCAACGGCTAGAAAATCTCTGAGAAGAGATTTTGGGTCAGCCGAGGCAAAACGGTCATTTATCAGACGTCTGTGAAGTCCTATGGACGTCTGATAAGGCTCTAACGGTCATATTCTTGAGTGTCTTCTAAGCCAGCCAACGGTCCACTAACTGGACGTCTGGCAAATCCATCAGACGTCTTCTAAGACGTCTGGTCTAAGGTATGGACGTCTGATTTCATCAGACAGAAAACTAAGTCCAGCCTAACAGTTATCAGACGTCTGAAACAACAGTCAGACGTCTTAAAATACTTTATCAGACGTCTGATTTTGGGATTAGACGTCTGGAAATGCAGTTTTAACCCTATATTGGTTTTCTAAGTGTTCTACAGAAAACCTACGTATCCTAGGGTTGTGCAGGTGTTCCTAGGACTACTGTTAGGGTTCTTTGAGGCTCTTTAACATAATGTCTAAGGAAAATAAAGAGCAAGAAAATAAATACAAGAGATACATGAAAGGATAAAAAAGAATCTATCATATTCTTCTTGTCTTCCATCTCCAATCTTTCGCTCCACGCGAACCTCCTCTATTTTCCGTCAAGCTCCTCCAATCCGTCCTGGATGCGAGCTCGAGTTCCGTCTAAACACGTCTTCATTTGCAATTGACCTGAAATCTAGGACTCAAATTGCAAATGTTAAATAACACGTGTTTTGTTATCATCAAAACAAATGATCGTGGTGCTCTAGCACCAACATACCCGTCTAGGGTAGGAGGTCAGCAGATGATTCCCACGCTGAGCACTGGAGGGCGAGGAGGAGGCTGCGGTTTCCATGCGTGAGGAGGAGGACAGGAGTCACTGGGAGGATACCAGCCAATAGCTACCCGTCCGACGCAGAGTGTGGCTGCTTCGTCCACACCTAGGGCTGAGGGGCGTATCAATGCCCTGACACACAGGGATGCCAGAGCTTCGGGATCGGTGGTGGTAGGTATGGTTTCAGTTTCCGGCAGACTCGTTTACTCGCTTTTCAATTCCGACGCTACGCACTAGTTTGTCGCTGCCAGTTTTGCGGCTAGTTTAGGGCAGGATTGTATGCTATTAGAGGATCCGTTCGTGATCAGAGGTCCGAGTGGTCAGCTGTTTGTAGCTGAGGAGGTATACACGGGTTGCGAGGTCAGTGTTGGGGGACACAGCCTTCCCGCTGACCTGATTATGATACAGATGGAGGGCTTTGGTGTAATTCTGGGGATGGACTGGCTGTCCGCTTACCACACCTTGGTGGACTGCTTTAAGAGAAAGATCGTCTTCTCCATACCGGAGTTGCCTTCTTTCAAGTTCCATGGGTAGCCAGTGGACGGAGGCTTCAGGTGCATTTCTGCACTTCGGGCGGCGAGACTTTTGAGCTAGGGGTGTGAGGGCTTCCTAGCTTGTGTGGTGGCAGAGCCCAGCCCTGTGGCAGATTTCCAGAGTATCCCGGTGGTCAGAGAGTACCCTGACGTGTTCCCTGACGAGTTGCCAAGACTACCGCCTGAGCGTGAGATTGAGTTTGAGATCTCACTGGTACCGGGGACCAGCCCCATCTCCACAGCACCGTACAGGATGGCACCACTTGAGCTGCGAGAGCTCAAGTCTCAGTTGCAGGATCTTTTGGAAAAGGGCTTTGTGAGGCCCAGTGCGTCTCCCTGGGGAGCCCCGGTATTGTTTGTAAAGAAGAAGGATGGTACCCTACGCCTTTATGTAGATTACCGACAGCTGAATAGGGTCACCATCAAGAATAGGTATCCGCTGCCGAGGATTGACGACTTGTTTGACCAGCTGCGAGGTGCCACGGTATTCTCTAAGATCTACTTGAGATTTGGATACCACCAGTTGAGGATCAAGGAGGCAGATGTCTCCAAGACAGCTTTCCGCACTCGGTACGGACACTACGAGTTTCTGGTCATGCCGTTTGGGCTGACCAATGCCCCTGCTGCCTTCATGGATTTGATGAACTGGGTGTTTAGATCGTACTTGGACCAGTTCGTGGTGGTATTCATTGATGATGTGCTCATCTATTCTCGAGATCAGACGCAGCACGGACAGCACTTGCGGATGGTTTTGGACACACTGAGACGACGTAGGCTGTACGCCAAATACAGCAAGTGTGAGTTCTGGTTGAGGGAGGTGACCTTCTTAGGTCATGTGATCTCCGGGGATGGCTTGGCTGTGGACCCAGCCAAGGTCGAGGCAGTGCTCAGGTGGGAGAGACCGCGTACGGTCACTGAGATTCGTAGTTTCTTGGGACTGGCAGGCTACTACAGGCGATTTATCAGGGGCTTCTCACAGATTTCATGTCCCATGACATAGCTAACCTAGAAGGACGTGCCCTTTCCTTGGACAGACGCTTGTGAGGCGTGTTTTCAGGAGCTGAAGGAGAGGCTGACTTCGGCTCCAATGCTCACCATCCCAGACAATAGTGGCAGGTTTGTTGTGTACACGGACGCCTCTTTGCAAGGGTTAGGGGGTGTGCTCATGCAAAAGGCTCACGTTGTCGTTTACGCTTCGCGGCAACTGAAGCCCCATGAGCATAGCTACCCTACCGACTACCTAGAGCTGGCACCTGTCGTCTTCACGCTGAAGACCTGGAGGCACTACCTGTACGGTGAGACCTTTGAGATTTTTACAGATCACAAGAGCCTCAGATACCTGTTTGATCAGAAGGAGCTCAACATGAGACAGAGCCTTTGGTTGGAGCTCTTGAAGGACTATGATTGCAGCATTTCCTACCACCCGAGAAAGGCCAACATGGTGGCTGACGCCTTGAGTCGGAAGGCACCCGCACACTTGGCCAGTTTACAGGTGCAAAGTTGGAGCCACTTGGAGGAGATGGGCAGTTGGCGACCCCTAGTGTTACTGGGGCATTGTGGGTCAGTGACTGTGACGTGACAGACAAGGCCAGAGTTGATAGATGGCATCATCATAGGGCAGATGGCCGACCCGTACTTGAAGTCCTTGCATGACCGAGTACTGTCAGGAGACCCTGGGGACTTCTCTTTTACAGATCAGGTGCTGCGCATGAGAGGACGTTTGTGCGTTCCCAGAGACGAGGAGCTGTTGAGAGAGCTCCTGACTGAGGCACACGGTTCCAGATTCACCATACATCCCGGAAACACAAAGATGTACCATGACTTGAGATGCGATTTTTGGTTGAGGGGGATTAAGCGGGATGTGGGTGAATTAGTACAGCAGTGTTTAGTGTGTCAGCAGGTGAAGGCCGAGCATCAGAGGCCTGCAGGGCCGTTACAGCCACTTTCAGTGCCATAGTGGAAGTGGGAGAGCATCACCATGGACTTGGTGGTGGGCTTGCCCGTTACCCAGCGAGGACACAACGCAGTCTGGGTAATCGTTGGCAGATTGACAAAGACGGCACGCTTCTTGCCGATCCGAGTCACCTTGGGACCAGCACAGTTGGTAGAGAGGTATATCCGCGACGTGATATGTCTACACGGAGTTTCGTGGGAGATCGTATCCAACCGGGATACCCGCTTTATGTCCCAGTTTTGGGTTGAGTTTTAGTAGGCCCTGGGGACGCTGTTGAGGTTTAGTACAGCATACCACCCCCAGACGGACGGACAATCTGAGTGCACGATACAGACACTTGAGGACCTTTTGCGTGCTTGTGTACTGGACTGGAGGGTCTTTTGGGAGGAGCACTTGCCCCTGGCGGAGTTTGCATATAATAACAGTTATCACTCGAGCATCGGCATAGCACCCTACGAGGTTCTGTATGGACGGAGGTGTACGGCACCCTTGAGTTGGGTTGAGGTGGGGACCAAGTGGGAAGTTGGCCCCAGGCTAATCCGGCAGAGTCAAGAGGTAGTCGAGCAGATCCACAGGCGACTCCGCACTGTCAGGAGTAGACATAAGAGCTATGTAGATTGGAAACGCAGAGAGGTGCAGTTTGAGGTTGGGGACCACATCTTCCTTCGCGTTTCGCCCATGAAGGGCCTGCAGTGGTTTGGGGTGAGAGAGAAGCTCGCGCCGAGGTTCGTGGGACCCTTTGAGGTCCTAGAGCGGGTTGGACCCGTTACTTACAGGCTTGCCCTTCCTCCCCAGCTTTCTAGTGTGCACGACGTGTTCCACTTCTCCAACCTTAGGAAGTACGTCGCCGATCCCAGTCACGTCCTGAGACACGAGAGTGTCGAGGTGGGTGACGACCTGACCTACCCCCAGCGGCCAGTGCAGATTCTCGACAGAGCCATCCGTAGTCTGAGACGGAATCAAGTACCCCTGGTGAAGGTTTTGTGGAGGAGCCAACGGTACGCGGAGGCTACCTGGGAGCCTGAGGCAACGATGAGGGAGAAGTACCCAGAGATTTTTGAGGGTACGTCTTTTCAGACCAGCTTCTGTCCACTTTGAGTTTGTTATGCATATATCGTTCTTTTTCATACCCTAGTTAGTGCAAGTTTCGAGGATGAAACTTCCTTTGAGTTTGTTATGTTGTTAAGACCTTGCATCAAACGTCTTTTAAGACGTCTGGGAGTTAGTCCAGATGTCTGGTTAGACGTCTGGAAGCCTTCCCAGACGTCTGGAAATTAATTTTTTCGACCTACAGTTTCGCGTCTGCGTGTATGCGCACGCAGACTGAACCGCCGCCCTCTTTTTTTCTTTCTCTTCCTCCCCATCTTGCAGGCGCAGCTTTCTTCTCTCTCTCTCCCCCACGGCGCCTTCAAATACCTTCCCCTCTCCTCTCCCTCACCATCACTCCACTGTCTTCTTCTTCTTCCTGTTAGCGTGAGAGTGAGAGGGCGAGGGCAGCAGCTACTGCCGTGTGTGCGCGGGGAGGAGGAGTTGCAGCGAGAAGGAGAAAGAGTTAGAGCACGAGAATGCGAGCTCACCGGAGTAGCCAGGGTCGGCCGGCGGGTGTGCAGTGGGAGCGTGGAGTTGGGGAGGTGCTGCTGCAGCTTAGGCAGTAGGTGAGCGCGGCGCGGCACGGTTGTGCGCAGCAGGCGGAGGGCGAGGAGGTCCTGATTCTGGGAAAAGTTCCTAGAATCAGATGTCTGGACCCACGTCCAGACGACGCGGGAGACGTCTGGAGGAAGGTCCAGACGTCTGAAAGGTACGATATTTTCCATTCCTTCTTCTTTCGCGTGTACGGCCATGTAGCCGTTCTGCCGAAGGGTTCTGCCTCATTTCGTGCTGAGGACGGTCGCGTTCGCTTGCAGGTTTCGTTCGAGAAGGCGTAAGGGCACACCCTCCCACGTAGATCGGACGTCTGGGCACAGCACCAGATGGCGGAGAGGGTCTCCAGACGTCCAGAGTGACAGTTGGACGTCTGGAACTAAGTCCAGACGGTTCAGCGGGATTCTGGACGTCTGAAGAATCATGCAGAGAGAAGGTATGACCTGAACCATCGTTTAAGACGTCTGATTTTCGGCAGACTTGTCGTTTTTGACCGTTTTGGGTCCGTTCGAAGTCCGTTTTCCACGTTTCAAGTTTCGTTCTTCTCAGAATTAGTTCCTCTACCTGTTTACAGTATTTGTACCCTATTCTGAGTAGTTCCTTATGTTTGATCCTTGTGTTAGGACCCCGTTCCGTTGTGACTCTGGGGGTTGCAGAGGAGCGTGGGCTTGCCGATCATTCCCCCAGTACTCTCGATTTTGCAGGTAGAGTGGCTCCCTTTAATTGTTTATCAAAAATTATGCACTTGTGAAATAATTAATAAATTTTAAGGTATTGCATGAATCCTAGAACTGAAAAACTAGATTGAATGATAGATCCTAGGGAATGACATGAATCTTACGACTGGAAAACTAGATTGAACGATAGATCCTAGGGTATAGCATGAATCCTAGGACTGGAAAACTAGATTGAATGATGGATCCTAGGGTGTGGCATGAATCCTAGGAACAGAAACACCAAAACAAATGTTGTGAATATATAGATTGCAATCTTGGAAAAGTAGGAAGAAAAAAGAAAATTTCCTGTAATTGGATAACAGTTGCTTGTTTATGAATGGACATTAACTATTGAGAACATGGGCTATATGAATATGAAGCTGAAAGGATGAAACCTAAAGTGGCTTAGTTAAAGAAATATGAGCATGAACCCTACGGGGAATTAGGAGTAGAGCTCCCGAGAGGTGAATGGAATGGAATTGGGGAAGTGAGCTGACCTTTGAGTACGGAGTACCAAGGAGAGTGACTGTCCCCCTGTTTAGTGCAGAGCGGAGCTAGCCGCCCTAGGGACCCGGGGTTAGGCCTGGCCACTTTGTACCGACTTTTGGCCCTTGCGTACACAGTACCAGGGAGAGCTACTAGTGTAGGGAGAGCACTAGCCACCCCATGGGGTCCCAAGATTCTGTTAGCCTTCCTACACTGACTTGTTAGGCCTACTGGGCAAACTAGAGTAGTCAGGCGAGGGTGCACGGACTGTGAAGGGACAAGACCCCTGTTTAGTTACTGTGGAGGGGCTGGACCCCTCTTACTGAGAGGGCTCTTCCCTATACTGGTTCCGTGCTGTGCTTTGGGGTGCACTCGTTAACGGAAACGACTGACCGCGTACCAGTGTGGGATAGCTACCCGTGCATTTATTACACGTGCCGTAGTCACCGTTACGTCTGTCAGTGACCTTGGGGTGGTTGACTGAGGGTAGGACCACCACGGGGGACTCTCTCGACCAGGAGAGCACACGTGCTACTTCTACTTTTCAGAAAAGACTGCAATCAAGATCGTTCCCACGAGGAACATTCGAGATCACGAGAAAGAACTGAGAAATAATCCAAGAATGAGTAAATGGAAAAATAAAGAAAGAGGTTAAAAATAACAGCTACTTATCCACCTTACTGTTTTTTCTAGTTTTCGGTTGCCACTCTACTCAGCGTTTCGCTGACATGTCACCTTTGTCACCTTTTCAGGACCAGGTGTTGAGCAGCCAGAGCCGGCGGCTGCAGAGGGTGCTGATCCTAGTAGAGCCCAGTAGTTTTACTTTTGTAGTACCTACTGTACCTTTTCTTCTGTTGTAGTGAGTATTTTCTGTTTCCACTGTACTCTTTTATTGTAAGCATCATGTTTATGTACCTGTTTAATTCTCTATTGTTGTGGTGGTGTGTACTGTAGTAGTTCTTTTCTTTACTGCTGTACTTTTGTTACTGCTAGTTATATACATCGTGAATGTGATTTATTTTACTACTCTTTTGGTTACTTACTTGTTAGACGACTGGGTCTTGGGATCAGGTAAGTCGGTCCGATTCTCGTGTCTCGTAGGGATTTGGGAATCGGGTCGTAACACATACACAGCCTGACTCATAGTTATAGCCACCACCCTTCCCACCCCCACCACCACTACCACCTCCTCTTCCATCTCCTCTTCCATACCCTGAACCATATCCAGATTCAGTGTGAGATCCATACCCACCATTGGATCCTCCACCACCACCACCAGAAGAATACTGGGTCAAGACCCTAGCAGCAGAGGTTGTGCTCACAAGGAGCAAGACAAGGAACACTACCTTAGAGTAGGGCTATCAAATGGGTCAGGTTGGGTTAAAACCAACTCGTTAAACTTTTTTATATTTGGGTTGAGTCAGGTTCTAGTCTTTTATTAAACACGTACATGACATGAAACCCAAACTTGACCCATCTAAACATAAGTAAATCCAACCTGACCATCTTATCATATGGGTTAGGCGTGTTAAATGGGTTAAATGTTTTAAATTTGATTTATGGGTGGGATTTTTTTCTTTTGTTTTTTCCTAATTGAATTGAATGGGTAAGTTGGGTTCATGGGTAGGTTTGGTTGGATAGGGATTGAGTTTGGATCTATTATTCAGATTGGGTCCGGGCTAGGCTATGGGAGCTCGGATCCCATGGAGAGTGCTACCTTAGAGGCAACCATGGGTGATAGTATTGGAGAGGAGATCTTTGAGACTGATTGATGCTTTGTGAAGTGGTACTTGAGGGTTTATCTATAAGGCTTTCTTTCGACAAGTTTTGGTGGAAGGGAGTCGGAGTACGAGATGCAAAATTTACTCTCAAACATGTGTAGGTCTTTTGCAGATCTTTTGAGATATGGAGATATCAGAAGGCTATCTTTTGTTGACCTTTGCATCCAATGTGGCTTGATGATCAACTATCATATCCAATTAATCCACAATGAATTCTTCATCACAGAAGTTTTCTCTCTGCTGTATTTTTGTGTCGGAGATATTAATTAGGAGGCTGTCTTTGTGATGTGTTTGTCTCTCTGCTGCATTATGCATCATTTTAAGACTCCCTCAGATGTTAAACTAAAAAGCACGAGATCTAGTACATAGTTTAGGCTCTTTTCTTCAAATATAGATTCATTTCCGGGTTTCTTGCTTGGAATAGACATGTAAGGTATCGACTTGTACTTTTTGTATCCGTCGCTTCCTCCTTCAGTTGGGGAGTGCTGGTTATAGGGATCTTTTATTTCCATTGCATAGGACCTGTATTCATCTGATTTTCCCAAGTTAGATATGTTGGTTTTTATGATGTAATTATATAGGCCTTGAAATGATGATCTCATTCTGAGGGTTGGCTATTTGATCCTTTAATATAAGGCCTTGAAGTATAAATCAGTTTCGGTAACTGATTATATGACGGGCACTCAAAGTGTTATATATAATCACTTGGAAATTATTTTTTTTTGAAAGGACACTTGAAAATTATATACCATCTGATGTTCTAATTTTTCTAATGCAGATGTCCAGAATCTTGCAGCACAAGTTATTTTTAGTCATTCTAATCATGGCTTTCTTTCTTTTTTTATTTTTTTTGCGAAATCATGGCTTTCTTTTAGGATGGCAAAAATGTGGGAATCCATACGTGGTTATCATGAGAGCTAGTTAATGAGTGCTCATCACGATCATTTGTTTAGTAAAATTGTATAATTAATCTCGCGTTTGGGTCTCTCTTTAACTTGAGATTGCATGCAACATCCCGAGATTGTGCAGTCCAAAATCTCTTAGAATTTTTTCTTTTTCTTTTTTAAGATGGTCTCTTACCATTAAAGGGAAGAGTCTGGTGTATAAAGACGTGCTTCACAGGGGGAAAGAAAAATAAAAAATCTTAACGTCATCGATGAGGAAGAGGTTGTTTCAATACAAACAGGGGGAAAGTAAAAATAAAAAGAAAATAAAAAATAAAAGATAAAAAAAAAATAAAACGTCGAAATATCATAAGCCAATCAACCTTTCGATATGAATCTTAAGGAATGCACCATCAAGTGAATCGATCAAAAAATTAAAATCAATTCCTAACTAGAGTCTGGAAACTCGATCGAAGGAAGGCCGGAGTCTCACGCTGTCTCCAACTAAAATCAACTACACTAAAATAAAAAAAAAAATTGATCGCACCGTCTGCAACAACATGAATAAACCACCAGCAACACCAACAAACGATCGCCGCCACACACGCCGCGTCGCAACGTCGCCGAACGCGCCTGCCCTCGAGCATCGCCACGACCAGCCGCCTCGGTCGCCGCTCGCGACCACCGCCGAATGGCCACAGATCCGACCGCCTCTGCTACGCCGCACGCGACACGATCGCTCGCAGTCCGACTGCCGCTACTGACGCCACACGCACCACCCTCACCCGTGACCGCTGCAGTGCCCACCATGACCACCACCACGAACGGCCGCTGCCAACCCCGCCGTCAACTGCCCAAGAACTAGCCGCTACGAGCGACAGACGCCCATGCATGTCATGGAGGAGAACCGATCAGAGGAGATGAAGTGATCCGAGGGGAGAAGAGAAGCTCCGGAAGTGGGAGGGAGGGGGGGGTGTGTTGCGCGGCGATCGGCCTCCATCCGAGCATGGGTTGTGGACTGCGGGCTAGGAAGAGCGGGAGGAAGGGGAGGGGAGAGAAAAAAAATCTCAATTGTGACTTGTCCAACATCTCTCAGGAATTGCTTCTTCCACCAGTTATGCCGAGACAGAAAATCTTGTCATTTAATTTTTTCTTCTCCTACTAAGTCAGTGGAGGTCATCTCACCTTTTCAATTCCACTTACCAAATGCTAGCTAGATGAAACTATAAATGAAATCATCAAATAAAGGAAGACGAAAGGGTAACATACAATGTCACACCTAGTAACCCTTTACCTCATTGCGAGAAACACTGGATTCACGGGAGTGGATTGGGGCTATGCGTGATAGGCATCAGTTGCTTCGATCCCTGTAAACCTAGATGTGTACCTCTCACCCATTCAACTTGAACCTGTGTAGTCGTACATATGAATTAATTACTATATTGCACGTGCATCCAATTATAGATAGGCCCATTAATTTATGCTGCAAGGAAATAATTACATTTACATATCACGAGTTCAAAAATGCATCAGTGATATATAGCCTTTGATTGGATTTACACCGAGATCGGATAACAACACACACACATATATAGAAGCTTAACTCCGTACTAGCTAGGAACCCCTTATATATGACCACACCAAAATTATATAGGATCTTAAGTATCGTCAAAGACACATGTAATTAAGTCAGTGGAATTAAGAACAACTGCATCTATTGAGATATTCCCAAAAGGATTCAACTGCCTGTAGCTGCGCGTAGAGTCTCTCCCTTTTTCTTATACGAGTCAAGAGGGCTGGTGCTCGAGTGTGTGCACTAAGTTTGTGCGATTCTTCACATATCATTCGTGACGTTTGTACACAATTTCATCGGAAATGCGTGCATTCCATAAATACTACCTCTGACCAAATGTCGGTTATATATAGAGAGTTTTCAAAGCCTCTAGTCGAAGGCATCTCCGAACATTTTAAAAAAATGAAAAAATAGAGCCAAGATATAGAATGTTTCCGGAGCGCAGTTAGATTTGGTTCAGCTTTTCAATGATCACATACTCGAGATAAGTGACGAACTTGAATGACTTGATTCAAATACAGAAGCTTAATTTCTCGAGAGGAAAAGTATGACACGGAAGCATTTAAAATAAAAAAAAAGCATATCTTTATTTTGTATTTGAGGTATCTGACATTCCCACACTTTATTTAGCAGTGATTGATGATGATATGGCATCACAAATTACTTGTAAGGTATACATCTACGATAGTGCATGGTATCTCTGTAGCACCATCCTATCTAGTTCCTCCCACCACCATATCCAGATCCGTATCCACTACCGCTGCCATATCCTCCACCTTGTCCACCTCCTCCACCACCGCCACCGCCACCGCCGCTGCCACCACCATATCCACCGTTTCCTCCGCCATAGCCAGAACCATATCCGGACCCGTATCCAGAGCCACCACCCTGTCCGCCTCCGCCGCCGCCACCTCCACCGCCACCACCTCCATACCCTCGATTTCCTCCGCCATAGCCTGACCCATAGCCCGATCCATAGCCAGAGCCACCTCCCTGTCCACCACCGCCACCGCCTCCTCCACCACCTCCACCTCCTCCCTTACCATACCCTGAGCCATATCCGGACCCAGAGCCAGATCCATACCCACCATTAGACCCTCCTCCACCACCACCGCCTCCTCCACCACCTCCCCCAGAGTACTTGGTCAAGACTCTAGCAGCAGAGGTCGTACCCACGAGGAGCAAGACAAGGAACACCACCTTTGAGGCAGCTGCCATTGTACGTTAATATTATTGGAGAGGAGTAGGGTAGAGGTTGGGATTGATTGGTGCTTTGTAAAGTGGTATGTGATAGGTCTATTGAAAGGGCCTCTCTTTAGAAAAAGTTTTGGTGGAAGGGAGTTGAGAATACGAGCTGCGAAGTCTTACTCTCTAACGTGTGCGTGTGTACGTATATCGCTGATTTTTGAAGATGTGGAGACGTTATGTGTCTGTCTTTTGTTGACCATTTGCGTACGTCTAATGTGACTTGTGATAAACTATCATTTAAAATTATAACATTGAAGAGAACTTTGAATAACAGTCCCCGACGTTTAACCCCATTACACCATCATACATGAACATCCAAAAGTACCAATTTTGACCCCTACCTTTTCGGGAATCCCCGATCTGGATCTCATTTTAATCAAATCACGGAATTCACTGAGTCAACATATGTTTGCATGAATTAAGTCATTTATATTGAATTTGAATCTTCTCATTTTAAATTATAATAATTTTGGGATAAAACTCAAAATCTCATGATTATCTAATTTTAAGGTAGAGGGAATGATGAACTTATAAGAGAACTCCCACATCTATTTCCTCAAATATACCCCTAATGTAATTCATATTTCTTTCAAAATACTAAAACTTTACAATACTAGGTTTAACCTACAATTTCATTATTTACAAAATGAATTATTCAAAATCACTCCCTCAAAATAGAGGAGACCTAAATAGATAACGAGGGACCCAACTAGTATATTTTATAGCATAGGGCTGACTTTCAAACCTCCTTAAAATTTGAGGATCCTGGTGTGAGTCATTCAAAATTACCAATCGATTGAAATATCTCTTGTATAAATATCGATTGCAAGTAATACAAAAAAAAAAAAAAAAAAAAAGACTTAGTTATTCTTTCGATATATGAATATATATTAATGTACTGTAGAACCAATAATGGAGGTTGATCCGTTCAAGCAAGCGACCTGCATCAACACGTATATAAAAATGCTTATACTTTTCAAGTGCAAATGGTGATATATATTCTATGGATCCGTTAAGTGGGACTTGAACAAACATCTTTGACTTTGGTCACCAAGTAAACTTAATTGCATCTTGATATATATCATCTTAATGCTGGTCGTGGGAAAACAACTCGTAGTTTGACTTACTATTAAAACAACACCTATCGTCAAACTAAGGGGCTGGTACTATTTTTCTGTTGATACCTTACTACAAAAAAATGTATTATTGGTGATGGTTATTTATCAATGTTTGTGAAATCGTCACTGATAGTGGATACTTAGTGACGATTATGTATTGCAATGTCATTAATTAGAGTTGGGAGGGTGCATGTTGAATTTGTTAGAAATATAATGATGGTTAAAAGTTAAACCGTCACCAATGTGCTCTCTCGCCCTCCTCCTGCTTGTTTGTGCGTGGCGGGATAAGAATATTTGGCGACGATTATTATAATAATCGTCGCCAAATATTCTTATCCCACCACGCTTATAATCGTCGTTAATACTCAATTGGAGACAGTTTTGCACTACTTGAGGTATTGCCTCGAAAGAGAGCAAAATATTTGTTTGACGCTCCCACATAGAAGGTAATGTGTTTGAGACGGTTAATTGGTGAATCATTGCAAATAATAAAAAATATCTTCTTGTGTGTCGCAAGATAAAGTTGCCATTTGTGACGGTTTATTGTTTGACCGTCGCTAATAACTCAGATAAACCATCACTAAGTTTTACTATAATTGCTCCTGCATTGCCCCCTTTCCCCCTCCCCACTAGCCCTCTATGATCACCACCGTCCTCTTGCGCGACCCAAGCTCCCTCCCACATCGTCGCCTCTCCTTCCCTCTGGTGAGAAGCCCGAGCTCCCCTTCCCTTGCTGCCATGCGAACACACCCCCGCGGCTCTCTGACTCCCCTCCGCCCAAGCGAGATCCCTTACGCCGCCCACCCCCTCCTCCCCCGTTCCCACCCACCCTCGCGATCCCCTCCGTCCTCGCTCCAGCCTGCCCTCGCGACCCCCTCTGTCCTCGGCCCAGTCCCGTTCGCCCCCTTCGCCCCTGCTCCTGCCCGCCCCCGCAACCCCCTTCACCCCCAGCTCTGTCCTACGTCGCCTACCATCCCCAGCCATCCCTCCCTCCCTCCTCCAATTCTCACAATCACCCTAAACTTTGATATTTTATTTGTTATCAATTTTTATTTAATTCTTTTTATTAATTTCTTATTACAATTTGATATTTATTATTTTGATTTGTGTAATTTGATTTAGGTTACGGTAGTCGTCAGATACTTTCTCGCCGATTCACGTGTTTTGTCGAGGTATGAATGTGTGATTTATTACATTAATGAATTGTGAATGTTCATGAATGTGGGGTGTACCCACTTAATTCTATGAGTTATATTGTGTATGTGAATGAATGTAGGGAGTACCCACATGATTTCCTTACTTGCATTTTTCTAAATGAATATGATAGTTGTGAATATTTAATTCTGTATGTTTATTATGGGAACAAGTTTATATTGAAGGAGAAGTTCTGACAAAAGTTTTAATAATTGAAGAAGTTAAGAGGAAGAAAAAAGAGAGAGAGTACAAGAGATGAGAAGCAATTAGATAGGACAAGTTTAGATAAAGAAGAATGGGAAGATGTGAAGAAAGTAGAAAAGGAGAGGAGAGTAGTGGAGAGAAGAGGAGGGTAAGGATAAGGAGAAGAGGGAAAGAGAGGAGCAAAAAAGAGGTGAGGCAGGGAGGGGTATAGGAGGGAAAGGAGAGGAGAGAAAGGGAGGCAAGGAGGTATGGTGTAGGGGGGAAGGGAGAGGAGAGAAAGGAAGGGAGGTAGGTGACGGAGGCGGTTTCTCACGTATTTTGGGAAAACAATGTCGTAGCTTGTAGTATAATTGCATGAAACCCTCGATTAAAAATATTTGTAATTTAACATGATTGAGTCTTGGTCGTTCATTTCTAAGAGGCATTATGGAAATGATTTCGATCTCGCTCGCTCTACTCGCTTAAAATCGCATGTCGGTTTCTAACCTACGGATCACTATGTTGCCATTTGCATGATTAACTCTAATCACGTGCGCATGCATTAAATAAATGACAAAAGTGAATGTGTGGGTCTCCATGTGCACGATTCTAGTTATATGATGGCCAATTACAGAAAAATGCATTAATGGTTAGATCCTTGATATTCTCAGGCACCGACATGCTAGTTGCGAAAAAATTATATAATGAGTGCAGGCAACTTTAATCACAATAAGGTACTACAAGCAAGCACATGGTGATTTTTCAACACATAGATGTATAAATAACTCAAAGATTTTTCATTGATTGTATGATGGAGGTTACAGCACAAAACTAGAGGAAAGCTTATACAGGAATGCTTGAAAACAAACTACTAGCCAGCAGAAAACGACTGCAGGGATTGCGCATGCATTATTGAGGGAGAAATATTGAGTTACACCACTAAGCATAAAATAAAGCAAGTAAAACTATGAAGAACTACGCTCTACTTATCTAGCAGAAGAAAGGGCATTCAGAGGTTATCTACGATGGCCTTTGAGTGGAGGTACGGAAAGAAAGAGGGGTGGCCAATGGGGGTTTAAGCCGACCCTTGGAGAGGTGAGGAGGAAGTGATCCAAGCTCTTGGTGTGGAGGTGATGATGGCCATGTTGGGAGCTCGTGGAGGTGGAGGTGTGAAGGTGGAGCTATGCTAATGGAAGTTGGAATAAGGGAGCCAAGCTTGAATGGGTGCAAATGGTCGCCGTTTAGGTCTTTTTATAGACTTAAAGGAGACTCTCTAGAGAGGTGTGAAACTCTCTAGAGAGAGCTCTATGTGTGGCCGTCCAAGGACCTTGGAGGTGGTTTTTAGATCCAAAAATTATGGATCTAAAAATTGAATGGCTCTTGGTTGCTAATTTTAACAACCAAGAGTGGTGCCACCTTGAAGAGAGTTTTAAAGAACTCTAGGTGGGTGTGTGTGCGTGAATGGGTGTGTGTGTGTGTGGGTGTGACCTAAGTGGGCTAGGTTAGGTCCTAATGGGTTTGGGTTAGGGTAGATCTCAAATTTGGGTTGCAAACCTTAATTTGCTAAGGAGAAAGTGCAATTAAACTTGACATAAGTTTAATTGAGTGAGTGTGAACTTAATTGAGAGTGAAATAACTCAATTAAGTTGGGCTTAGGTCAATTGGACTCTCACTGAGTCCAATTGGACTTGTGTGGGTGGAGATCTGAACTCAATTGGACTCTATGAGTCCAATTGACTAGGCAATTGTAATTGACTATGATCCAAGTCAATTAGGCTTAGTGAGAACCTAATTAGATTCTTAGGAAGGTCTAGAGGTGGCGTACTAGGCTTAGGGTACCTTAATTTAGGTTCCTAAGGGGTTGAAATTGGGTTTAGGGACTTAGGAACTCAAGATTCAAGCTTGAATTCCAAAATAGGAACTGGAGAGTAGTTTCAGACATCCAATAAGAGCGTCAGATGTCTTATACTAAAAATTCATAAGTTTAGACCTCTTGTCTGGACATCTAATTTGAGTCAGGAGGGAATTAGGGTTTTGTCTTAGGTATTCTGAAGAAATTGGACGTTTGACCAAGTGTCTGGACGTCCAATAATACTGCAGATATGGGTTTAAGGTGTGTGGGTTGTGGCTAAGGGTCCTGGACGTCCAATAACTTATCTGGACGTCCAAATAAAGGCTAAAACTAGGGTTTTGAGGCTTCTTAGGCTATGGTGACCTAGTCTATGGGTGGCTAAGGCTTAAGAAGGCTTCTAGAGCTATCCTAGGGCTAGGAATGAACCTAAATTCTTCATAATTTAACTCTACCTTATTCTTACATAGTAGAATACCATACCTCAACCCTTACATTATTTCTCTACTACATTTATTCTAATGTCTTCTGCTCCAGCTCCGATACAGCACTAGCTTCAGATCTAGCTTCAGATCCAGCACCTGAGCTTCTTATTACCTGTAATTTATATAATGCACTTAATTAGTACATTATCATTATTTCATGCATAGCTAAGGGAAAGCTGTAAAGATGCAATTAATGCTCATGCATTCACGGATTACACTAGCTTATGCTAAGTTTTAGCTTAATTTAGTTCAATTAAAACCTATGATTGCTGTGCAATCAGTAGGGTACTTTAGAGTATATTTATTTTATACGTATAACTTATTGTTTGTTACTGCAAATTGTATGATTTTAATAAAGTTATAGATACAAACACTTGCACAAATCTAGATGCATTTGAGGCCAAAAATAAATATTTTAACCCTTAAGTTATAAGTTTTGGGAGGGAATAATCGTATCAAAATACCTACCCATCAACACTTATGATCATGTTATACAAATAATGTAGAGTGTGTGTATAGCTCACTTACATGCACGAAGTTTTATCTTTATAGCATGCCATAAGAGTCGTCGTCCTTTGTTTAGAGAAGTTCTGAACAAATGCAGGTCTTCGAAGATTTGATCACAACTTAGGGTTACTTGTTACTTGGAACCGATGTCTGGAGGAATTTCGGTAGTTTCTTTTCTCTCTTCTCTGGTATGCCAACTGATCTTATCTACGTTCATAAAGCACCCTTAAATAGGAGTTATTGAGAATGTAGTTAAGCTTAGTCTTGGGGGGTATACTGAAGAAGTGCGATGAGATGCTATCGAAATTTCTTTAGACACCAATTACATGTAACAAGTAACATTGTAATAAAATTTTTAAGGATGGGCTATTAAAGTAAAATCATAATTAAAATACAAACATATATATAACATGTCAATGTTTACTTATAAGTAGTGGGTGAATTAGCTAGGTACATGTAAGAGTAGCTTTTTTTCTTCTAAATGTTTATATCTGTTACTATATCTGTTAATAATTATTTAGGTCATTATGGATAAGTCTTGGATTAGTCTGAGGAATTCATATTACATTTGATATAAGAATGGAGTGTGGGAGTTCTTGAATTGGGCTTTTCATGATGATAGGAAATCATTCAGACGAGGGGGACTTCTACAGTTAATTTTTTATCCTTGTCAAAGGTGCTTAAATGGAGAAGTACATGATCATAACACTGTATTAGAGCACGTAATCTGTAATAGTTGGTGGTAATATTACACCAAGTGGATTGCTGTTACGAGCCGATTCTCGAATCCCTATGAGACATGAGGATCGGATCGACTCGACTAATCCAAAGACCTAGTCATCAAAAGAGAAAGTAATTAAAAGAGCAGTAAAATAAACCACATTCACCATGTATATAACTAGCAGTAACAAAATACAGCAGTAAAGAAAAGAACTAATATAGTATACACCACCACAACAGTAAAGAAATAAACAGGTACATAAACATAATTCTTACAATAAAGGAGTACAATGGTAACAGAAAAATGCTCACTGCACAAAAGAGACGGTACAGTAGGTACTACACAAGTAAGACTACTGGGCTCTACTAGGCCCAGCTCCCTCTGCAGCCGCCAGCTCTGGCTGCTCAACACCTGGTCCTGAAAAGGTGACAAAGGTGACACATTAGCGAAACGCTGAGTAGAGTGGCAACCAAAAGTTAAGAAAAATAGTAAGGTGGACAGTAGCTGTTATATTTTTAATCTCTTTCTTTATTTTCCGTTTATTCATTATTGAGTTATTCCTCAAATCTTTCTCTTGATCTTGAATGTTCCTCGTGGGAACGATCTTGATTGCAGTCTTTCCCGAAAAGTAGAAGTAACACATGGTGCTCTCCTTGCCGGGAGAGTCCCCCGTGGTAGTCCTATCCTCAGTCAACCACCCCAAGGTCACTAATAGACGTAACGGTGACTACGGCACATGCGATAAATGCACGGGTGGCTACCCCGCACTGGTACGCGGTCAGTCGTTTCCGTTAACGGGTGCGCCCCAAAGCACAGCACGGAACCAGTATAGGGCAGAGCCCTCTCAGTAACAGGGGTCCAGCCCCTTCACAGTAACCAAATAGGGGTCTTACCCATTCACAGTCCGCACACCCTCGCCTGACTACCTTGGTTTGCCTAGTGTGACTAACAAGTTGGTGTAGGAAGGCTAGAAGAACCCTAAGGCCCGTGGGGTGGCTAGTGCTCTCCCTACACTAGTAGCTCTCCTCGGTACTGTATACACGAGGGCCAAAAGTCGATACAAGGTGGCCAAACCTAACCCTGGGTCCCTAGGGCGGCTAGCTCCGCTCTGCACTAAACAGGGGGACAGTCGCTCTCCTTGATACTCCGTACTCAAGGGCCAGCTCACTTCCCTAATTCTACTCCATTCACTTCTCAGGAGCTCTACTCCTAATTCCCCATAGGGTTCATGCTCATTTTTCTTTAACTCAACCAATTTAGGTTTCATCATTTCAGCTTTATATTCATATAACCTATGTTCTCAACAGTAATTATCCATTCATAAACAGGCAATTGTTAACCAATTACAGGCAGTTTTCATTTTCCTTTCTACTTTTCCAAGACTGCAATATATATATTCAATCTAGTTTTCCAGTCCTAGGATTCATGCCATATCCTAAGATCTATCATTCAATCTAGTTTTTCAGTCCTAGGATTCATGCCATACCCTTGGATTTATCATTCAATCTAGTTTTTCAATCCTAGGATTCATGCAATACCCTAGAATCTATTAATTATTTCAAAAGTGCATAATTTTTGATAAATAATTAAAGGGGCCACTCTACCCGCAAAATCGGGAGTATTGGGGGCGTGATCGGCAAGCCTACTCGCCTCCGCAACCCCCAGCGCCGCAACGGAACTGGATACTAACACAAGGATCAATTACAAGGAGCTACTCAGAACAGGATACAATTACTGTAAATAGGTAGAGGAACTAAATCTGAGAAGAACAAAACTTGAAACGCGGGAAACGGACTTCGAACGGACCCTAAATGGGTAAAAACGACAAGTCTGCCCAAAATCAGACATCTGGAATATCTTCCAGACGCCTTAAACGATGGCCCAGGTCATACCTTGATCCTACGTGGTCCTTCAGATGTCCAGAATCCCGCTGAACCGTCTGGACTTAGTTTCCAGATGTCTGACTGTCACTCCGGACGTCTAGAGATCCTCTCCGTTGTCTGGTGTTGTGACCAGATGTCCGATCTGTGTGGGAGGGCATGCCTTTGCGCCTTCCCGAACAAGACCAGCACACCTATGCGACCGTCCTCAACACGGAACGAAGCAGAACCCTTCGGCGGAACGGCTGCATGGCCGTACACACGAAAGAAAAAGGGGAGGAAAAATATCGTACCTTTCAAACGTCTGGACCTTCCTCTAGACATCTCCTGCGTCGTCTGGACGTATGTCCAGACGTTTGATTCTGGGAAATTTCCTAGAATCAGGACCTCCTCGCCCTCCGCCCGCTGTGCACGGTCGTGCCGCGCTGTGCTCGCCTGCTGCCTGAGCTGTAGCAGCTCCTCCCCAACACCATGCTCTTGCTGCGCACCTGCCGGCCGGCCCTGGCTGCTCCGGCGAGCTCGCAACCTTGTGATCTAGCTCCCTCCCTCTCGCAGCAACCCCTCCTCCCCACGCACTCACGGCAGCAGCTGCTGCTGCCCTCGCCTGCTTACTCTCTCACTAACAGGAAGAAGAAGGAGAAGGTGGTGAAGTGAGGGTAAGGGAGAGGAGAGGGGATATTTGAAGGCTGCCGTGGGGAGAGAGAGAGAAAAGATGGATGCGCCTGCAGGGAGGAAGGAAAGAGAAGAAAGGAGGGCGGCGGTTCAGTCTGCGTGTGCATGCGCGCAGACGCGAACCCGTATGCCGAAAGAATTAAATTCCAGACATTTGGGAAGGCTTCCAGACGTCTGACAAGATGTCTGGACCAATTCCCAGACGTCGTAAATGACGTTTGATGCCGGGGTCATAACAACATAACAAACTCAAAGGAAGTTTCGTCCCCGAAACTTGTGCTAACTAGGGTGCGGAAAAGAACGATATATGCATAACAAACTCAAAGAGGGCCAAAGCCGGTCCGAAAAGACGTACCCGCAAAAAGCTCCGAGTACCGCTCTCGCATTGTCCCCTTAGGCTCCCAGGTAGCCTCCTCGTACCACTGGCTCCTCCACAAAACCTTCACCAGGGGTACTTGCTTCCGTCTCAGACTGCGGACGGCTCTGTCGAGAATCTGCACTGGCCGCTCGGGGTAGGTCAGGTCGTCGCCCACCTCGACGCTCTAGTGACTGAGGACGTGACTGGGATCGGCGGTGTACTTTTTGAGGTTGGACACGTGGAACACGTCGTGCACACCAAAAAGCTGGGGAGGAAGGGCAAGCCTGTAAGCAACGGGTCCAACCCGCTCCAGGACCTCAAAGGGTCCCACGAACCTCGACGCGAGCTTCCCTCTCACCCCAAACCGCTGCAGGCCCTTCATGGGCAAAACACGAAGGAAGGCGTGGTCCTCAATCTCAAACTGCACCTCTCTGCGTTTCCGATCTGCATAGCTTTTCTGCCTGCTCCTGACAGTGCGGAGTCGCCTGTGAATCTGCTCAACCACCTCCTGACTCTGCCGGATCAGCCTGGGGCCAACCTCCCACTTGGTCCCCACCTCAACCCAACTCAAGGGTGTCGTACACCTCCGTCCGTACAGAGCCTCATAGGGTGCCATGCCGATGCTCGAGTGATAACTGTTATTATATGCAAACTCCGCCAGGGGCAAGTGCTCCTCCCAAGAATCCCTTCAGTCCAGTACACAAGCATGCAAAAGGTCCTTGAGTGTCTGTATCGTGCGCTCAGACTGTCCGTTTGTCTGGGGGTGGTATGCTGTACTGAACCTCAACAGCGTCCCCAGGGCCTGCTAAAACTCGGCCCAAAACTGGGACATAAAGCGAGTATCCCGATCAGATACGATCTCTCGCGGAACTCAGTGTAGACGTACCACGTCGCGGATATACCTCTTTGCCAATTGTGCTGGTCCCAAGGTAACTCGGATCGGCAAGAAACGCGCCGTCTTCGTCAATCTGTCAACAATTACCTAGACTACGTCGTGTCCTCGCTGGGTAACAGGTAAGCCCACCACCAAGTCCATGGTGATGCTATCACACTTCCACTCTGGCACTGGAAGTGGTTGTAGCGGCCCTATAGGCCTTTGATGCTCGGCTTTCACCTACTGGCACACTAAACACTGCTGCATGAATTCACCCACATCCCGCTTCATTCCCCTCCACCAGAAATCGTGTCTCAAGTCATGGTACATTTTTGTGTTTTCGGGATGTATGGTGAATCTGGAACCGTGTGCCTTAGTCAGGAGCTCTCTCAACAGCTCCTCGTCTCTGGGAACGCACAGACGTCCCCTCATACGCAGCACCTGGTCTGTAAAAGAGAAGTCCCCAGGGTCTCCTGACAGTACTCTGTCACGCAAGGACTGCAAGTACGGGTCGGCCATATGTCCTGTGATGATGCGATCTATCAACTCTGGCCTCGTCTGTCGCGTCACAGTCACTGCCCCACAGTGCCCTCGTAACTCTAGGGGTTGCCAACTACCCATCTCCTCCAAGAGGCTCAAACTCTGCACCTGTAAACTGGCCAAGTGTGCGGGCACCTTCCGGCTCAAGGCGTCAGTCACCACGTTGGCCTTTCCCAGGTGGTAGGAAATGCTGCAGTCATAGTCCTTCAAGAGCTCCAACCAACGTCTCTGTCTCATGTTGAGCTCCTTCTGATCAAACAAGTATCTAAGGCTCTTGTGATCTGTGAAAATCTCGAAGGTCTCACCGTACAAGTAGTGTCTCCAGGTCTTCAGCGTGAAGACGACAGCTGCCAGCTCCAGGTCGTGGGTAGGGTAGCTATGCTCATGGGGCTTCAGTTGCCGTGAAGCGTCAGCGACAACGTGACCCCTCTGCATGAGCACACCCCCTAACCCTTGCAAAGAGGCGTCTGTGTACACAACGAATCCGCCGCTACTGTCTGGGATGGTGAGCACGGGAGTCGAAGTTAGCCTCTCCTTCAGCTCCTGAAAACACGCCTCACAGGCATCTGTCCAAGTAAAGGGCACGTCATTCTGGGTCAGCTGTGTCATAGGATGTGCAATCTGTGAAAAGCCCCTGATAAATTGCCTGTAGTAGCCTGCCAGTCCCAAGAAACTGCGAATCTTAGTGACCGTACGCGGTCTCTCCCACCTGAGCACTGCCTCGACCTTAGCTGGGTCCACATCCAAGCCAACCCCAGAGATCACATGACCTAAGAAGGTCACCTCCCTCAACCAGAACTCGCACTTGCTGTATTTGGCGTACAGCCTACGTCGTCTCAGTGTGTCCAAAACCATCCACAAGTGCTATTCGTGCTACGTCTGATCTCAAGAATAGATGAGCACATCATCAATGAATACCACCACGAACTGGTCCAAGTACGGTCTAAACACCCGATTCATCAAGTCCATGATGGCAGTGGGGGCATTGGTCAGCCCAAACGGCATGATCATAAACTCGTAGTGTCCGTACCGGGTGCGGAAATCTGTCTTGGAGATGTCTGTCTCCTTGATCCTCAACTGGTGGTATCCAGACCTCAAGTCGATCTTGGAGAATACCGTGGCACATCGTAGCTGGTCAAACAAGTCATCAATCCTTGGCAGCGGATACCTGTTCTTGATGGTGACCCTATTCATCTGTCGGTAGTCCACACAAAGGCGTAGGGTACCATCCTTCTTCTTTACAAACAGTACCGGGACTCCCTAGGGAGATGCGCTGGGCCTCACAAAGTCCTCCAAAAGATCGTGCAATAGAGACTTGAGCTCTTGCAGCTCAAGTGGTGCCATCCTGTATGGTGCTGTGGAGATAGGGCTGGTCCCCGGTACCAGTGAGATCTCAAACTCGATCTCACGCTCGGGCGGTAGTCCTGGCAACTCGTTTGGGAACACGTTGAGGTACTCTCTGACCACCGGAATACTCTGAAAGTCTGTCACAGGGCTGGGCTCTGCCACCACACAAGCTAGGAAACCCTCACACCCTTTCTCAAAAGTCTTGCCACCCGAAGTGCAGAAATGCACCTGAAGCCTCCGTCCACTGGCTACTCGTGGAACTCGAAAGAAGGCAACTCTAGTATAGAGAAGACGATCTTTCTCTCAAAGCAGTCCACCAAGGCGTGGTAAGCGGACAGCCAGTCCATCTCCAGAATTACGCCAAAGTCCTTCATCTGTATCATAATCAGGTCAGCGGAAAGGCTGTGTCCCCCAACACTGACCTCATGATAGCGATTTCACGCGGTTTGTTAAAATACGTCGTTGTAACGCGTAAATCCGCTTTCGCTCTTAAATTTATAATCCTAGATAGGGGAGTATCTAGGGTCGTCCAAGGAGGCCAATTGTTTGCAATAGTGCTTCTCTTGCTAGGAATATAAATCTCAACTTTCTTTTTGGTATTTTTCAATATATCATTTTTTTTTTATTTTTAAACTAAGGCAACATGCGAACTAATGGCGGGAAAAGTGTTTACACTTCGAATTAAAATACTACTTTTATGTGACAAGCAGAACCTCTCCCTAAGCTCACTCTAGGCAAGTGGAGGCCTAGAATAATTAGGGAGAGGGAGTGAAGAATGCTGAAAATAAGCTAATAGAAATGCAAACAAAAAAAAATTGCAAAGAAGGCAACTAGATAATTGATAAAGTGTTTTACAAAAGGCCTAGTAGAGGAAAGCTTATACTACTAGAAAATTGCAAATAAGAAAATAAAACACAAATCCTCTAGATAGATGGTGAAGAAGAGGGCTTCTTGCTCCAAGGTTGGTGGCTCCCAAGCTTGAAAAGAATCCTTCAACTCCTTCCTTGCAGAACTTCGCCAAGGTGATGACCTCCAAGGCAAGCCCTAAGGGGGCGTGCCCTAAGTTTCTCTCCAAGGGTGGATGTCCACCCTAGGTCCTTCTCCCTTTCCTGGCCGTCCTCCTTGAAGTGGAAGAGTCCTCCTCCTTGGCGTGGCTCAAGTTGAAGAGAGTGGGGAGAAGAAGGCACCAAAAGGGCTGGTGATGTGCCCCTTTAATCTCCTTCTCTACTCCTTCTTCTTGGCCGTAGGTATAGGTGGTTTAGGTAGAAAATATACTAAGGGAGGATGCCCCAAAATGGTGGTAGGTGGTGGCTTTTTATAGAATAGGAGGGGGGCTATGGTGCCCCTTGAAATGGAGGGCTAGGATGGAAGGATGAGGGTGGTTGGTGATCCTATGGCTAGGGTGAGTTGGCGCCAACCCAAAGGGTGTTAAAGGGGGTGGTTATGGTGGTGTTAGTGTCTTTTGGTGGTGGAGGGACACCCCCATGTTGGCGCCAACATGGGGTCTTCTAGAAGGGGAGTTAGGTGGATGGTGGAGATGGATTCAAGGGGGATTGTGTGGTGGAGATGAGGGGGGATTTTGGAGGGAAAAGTGGCGCCACTAAGGGGTGGTTATGGGTAGTTTTTGGCGCCACTTTTAGGTGTCTTTTGGAGGTGGTGGGTAGGTTAGGTTGGTGCCAAGTAGGTTAGCTTATGTGGAGCTTAGGTGGAGCTAGTTGGGTGGAGTTGGTAGGTGGGTTTTTGGGGTAGTACAAGCCAAGGAAGTTGGAGCATAGTTAAGCTAAGCTAAGCTAAGCTAAGCTAGCTTAGCTAATGGAGGAGTAGAGGAGAAGGTGTTGGAGCTAGGGTTTGGAGGGAGGAGCTGAGGAGGAGAAGTCTGGAGCTGGAGTTGGAGCTGGCTGCTGCTGAAGAGGCTGGCATGGGGCTACTCTAGCTGGCTTAGCTTGCTAGTTCTTTGCTAGTTGCTAAGCCAAGCTAAAGTGAGCTAGCTTCTACCAAAATAAGCTGAGGTGAGCTAGGTCTGGTGCTCCCGGGGAGAATCAAGCTGGTTGAAGCAGCTAAGGTAGCTTAGCTCAACTGAGTTGAGCTAAGCTGAGTCCCCGGGAGCTGGACTTGAGCTTCCTGAGCTGAGATGAATTCTTCTTCAGCTGGCTGGAGTTGAGTGGAGCTGAATGTAGCTGGATCTGAGCTGGGGTGAACTCCTGTCAACTCAGCTGAGCTAGCTAGAGCTCCCTGTGAACTAGTGGGAGCTGAGATGAGCTAGACTCAGCTAAGTTGAGCTGGATCTGAGCTGACTTGAGCTAGGGTGAGCTAAGATGAACTCTCTTGAGCTGCCATCCAGCTGAGATTAGCTGAATGGAGCTGGGATGAGCTAACCCTAGTTCAAGTAAGCTAGGTTCCAGTTGCGGTGAGCTTGATCAAGCTGAGCTGAGTTGGATCAAGCTGAGGTGAGCTGGATTAGGCTGAGTTCCAGCTAGTCTGGGCTTCTCCTTCACCATTTGCCTTCTTGAGTGCTAGGGTTTTAGGGATCTGTGCATCTGTACATCCTTAACACTCACAAAAACACATTAAAACGACAATAAAAAATGCAATGCATGCCTATCCTAATTTATGCCTAAATGCAGCCCAAAAACCCGTTTGCGGAGTAAAATCCTAAGAGCTAGGTTAGTTTTAAAGCATAAAAATGATGATAAACTGGCGTTTATCACCTCACAACCTGTGTATACCTCCTCAGCTACAAACAGCTGCCCACTCGGACCTCTGATCACGAACGGATCCTCTAACAGCATACAGTCCTGCCTCAAACTAAACGCGAAACTGGCGGCGACAAACGAGTACGTAGCACTGGAATCGAAAAGCGTGAAAACGAGTCTGCTGGAAACTAAAACCATACCTGGCACCACTGATCCTGAAGCTCTAGCATCCCTGTGTGCCAGGGCGTTAATACGCCCCTCAGTCCTAGGTGCGGACGAAGCAGCCACACTCTGCGTCGGACGGGTAGCTGCTGGCCGGTACCCTCCCTGTGACTGCTGTCCTCCTCCTCGCACCTGGAAATCGTGGCCTCCTGCTCGCCCTCCAGTGCTCGGTGCAGGAAGCATCTGCTGACCTCCTACCCTAGATGGGCAGTCCCTCCTGATGTGGCCCGGCTAGCCACACTGGTAGCAAAGGGGGACTCGACTCTCACCCTCAGTGGGTCCCTACTGTCGGTTGGGTGGGGGTCGGTGCTAGCAGCTGGCCCCTGTCGAGGGCCCCCAAAGGCCACTGATGGCCCTGCAAAACGTGAGGGCTCTCTTGCAGGCGCCACGTGTCTCCTCTCTCGTCGGCCCTGTGAGAAGTCTAGTTGATAGGGCCTCTTCCGCCCGCTGTCAGTATCTCGCGCGAACGGGTTGGTCTCTTCGTATGTCATAGCTACCTCCACCACCCTCGAGAACGTAGGCAACTTCAGGGGTTTGACATACCCCCGAATCGCAGGCCAGAGCCCCTCGGTGAACCTCCAAAGGCACTCCTCCTCAGTGGCCACTGCTGTCACTGCGAAGCGAGACAGCTCCAGAAAACGCGTGCGGTACACGCTCATGGTCATCGTCCCCTGGTGGAGGGTGTGGAACTCCCGCCTACTCTGGTCCTGCCACGTCTGGGGAAAGTACTGCTTGCAGAAGAGGGTGACGAACCGGTCCCAGGTCGCCTCGTCCCTCTCCTGTCCCCTGACAGCCCTCCACCACCTGTGTGCCGCGCTCTCCAGCTGGTACGTGGCAAAGGCCACGCGGCACTCCACCGGGGGGCGAAGGGTGTTAAAAACCTTCTCGATCTGCTCGAGCCAGTCCTCTGCCTCGGTCGAGTCCTCATCCCCCTTGAAGGAGGGGGCTTCAGCTTCCGTAACTATCTGAAAAGCTCGAAGTGGCGCTAAAGTGGAGATGCTGGTGCACCTCTAGGTAAGGGAGCCTCGTGCTCGGAAGTGTCGGAGGAAGGTGGGGGCGGTGGCGGCCCATCCCCTCCCTTGCGCCCAGCGCCATGTCCATCGCGTAGTCCCACAGAGGACTCCCCCTCCGCTGCCCCAGGGAGAGGCGCTCGTGGCGGCGGGTGGAGCTCCTCTCTCACGATGTCCCGTATCAGCTGGGCGAGGTCCTGGGCCTGAATGCTCGGGAGCAGTGGCTGGTCCAATGAAACGTCGACCTCAACACGCCCACCCCTTCGACCTCGTCCTTGGCCGCGCCCGCGGCCCGCCTCGTAGTCTCACGTCAAGGCATCTCCTGCAAGGAGACGCGAAAACAGAACGGAAACACGTCAATACGAAACGATATCTAACGGAGAAGTCTAAGAACATATGTCAAAAGAAACGTTGTGGTGGCTACTCTAGTTCCAGACACATGAATTGGTTATTTTCCACTCAGTTGGTTCACTTCTTGGGACGACCTTGCTCTGATACCATCTTGTTACGACCCGATTCCTGAATCCCTACGAGACACGAGGATCGAACCGACTCAACTAATCCCAAGACCCAGTCATCCAACGAGAAAGTAACCAAAAGAGAAATAAAATAAACCACATTCACCATGTATATAACTAGCAGTAACAAAATACAGTAGTAAAGAAAAGAATTACTACAGTATACACCGCCACAACAGTAAAGAAATAAATAGGTACATAAACATAATGCTTACAATAAAAGAGTACAATGGTAACAGAAAAATACTCACTACACAAAAGAGACGGTTTAGTAGGAACTACACAAGTAAGACCACTGGGCTCTACTAGGCCCAGCTCCCTCTGCAGCCGCTAGCTCTAACTGCTTAACACCAGGTCCTGAAAAGGTGACAAAGGTGACACGTCAGTGAAACGCTGAGTAGAGTGGCAACTAAAAGCTAAGAAAGACAGTGAGGTGGACAGTAGCTGTTATATTTTTAATCTCTTTCTTTATTTTCCGTTTACTCATTATTGAGTTATTCCTCAGATCTTTCTCTTGATCTCGAATGTTCCTCGTGGGAACGATCTTGATTGCAGTCTTTCCTGAAAAGTAGAAGTAACATGTGGTGCTCTCCTGGCCGGGAGAGTCCCTCATGGTGGTCCTACTTTCAGTCAACTACCCCAAGGTCACTGACAGACGTAATAGTGACTACGGCACGCGTGATAAACGCACGGGTAGCTACCCCACACTGGCACGCGGTCAGTCGTTTCCGTTAACGGGTGCGCCCCAAAGCACAGCACGGAACCAGTATAGGGCAAAGCCCTCTCAGTAACAGGGGTCCAGCCCCACCACACTAACCAAACAAGGGTCTTGCCCCTTCACAGTCCACGCACCCTCGCCTGACTACCCTGGTTTGCCCAGTGGGCCTAACAAGTCGGTGTAGGAAGGCTAGCAGAACCCCGGGGCCCGTGGGGTGGCTAGTGCTCTCCCTACACTATTAGCTATGTCAAAAGAAATGTTGTGGTGGCTACTCTAGTTCCAGACACATGAATTGGTTATTTTCCACTCGGTTGGTTCACTTCTTAGGACGACCTTGCTCTGATACCATCTTGTTACGACCCGATTCCCGAATCCCTACGAGACACGAGGATCGGACCGACTCAACTAATCCCAAGACCCAGTCGTCCAACGAGAAAGTAACCAAAAGAGAAATAAAATAAACCACATTCACCATGTATATAACTAGCAGTAACAAAATACAGCAGTAAAGAAAATAATTACTACAGTATACACCGCCACAACAGTAAAGAAATAAACAGGTACATAAACATAATGCTTACAATAAAAGAGTACAATGGTAACAGAAAAATACTCACTACACAAAAGAGACGGTATAGTAGGTACTACACAAGTAAGACCACTGGGCTCTACTAGGCCCAGCTCCCTCTGCAGCCGCTGGCTCTAGCTGCTCAACACCAGGTCCTGAAAAGGTGACAAAGGTGACACGTCAGTGAAACGCTGAGTAGAGTGGCAACTAAAAGCTAAGAAAGACAGTGAGGTGGACAGTAGCTGTTATATTTTTAATCTCTTTCTTTATTTTCCGTTTACTCATTATTGAGTTATTCCTCAGATCTTTCTCTTGATCTCGAATGTTCCTCGTGGGAACGATCTTGATTGCAGTCTTTCCTGAAAAGTAGAAGTAACATGTGGTGCTCTCCTGGCCGGGAGAGTCCCTCGTGGTGGTCCTACTTTCAGTCAACTACCCCAAGGTCACTGACAGACGTAATAGTGACTACGGCACGCGTGATAAACGCACGGGTAGCTACCCCGCACTGGCACGCGGTCAGTCGTTTCCGTTAACGGGTGCGCCCCAAAGCACAGCACGGAACCAGTATAGGGCAAAGCCCTCTCAGTAACAGGGGTCCAGCCCCTCCACACTAACCAAACAAGGGTCTTGCCCCTTCACAGTCCGCGCACCCTCGCCTGACTACCCTGGTTTGCCCAGTGGGCCTAACAAGTCGGTGTAGGAAGGCTAGCAGAACCCCGGGGCCCATGGGGTGGCTAGTGCTCTCCCTACACTAGTAGCTCTCCTCGGTACTGTGTACACGTCGGTCAAAAGTCGGTACAAAGTGGCCAGACCTAACCCTGGGTCCTTGGGGCGGCTAGCTCCGCTTTGCACTAAACAGGGGGACAGTCACTCTCCTTGATACTCCATACTCAAGGGCCAGCTCACTTCCCCAATTCTATTCCATTCACTTCTCAGGAGCTCTACTCCTAAATCCCCGTAGGGTTCATGCTCATTTTTCTTTAACTCAGCCAATTTAGGTTTCATCATTTCAGCTTTATGTTCATATAGCCCATGTTCTCAACAGTAATTATCCATTCATAAACAGGCAACTGTTGTTATAACTCGGGGCATCAAGCGTCGCTTAAGACATTTGGGAAGTGGTCCAGACGTCTGGAATTAAATTTTTTCGGCGTACAGGTTCGCGTCTGCGCGTGCATGCACGCAGACTGAACCCGCCGCCCTCCTCCTTCTCTTTCCTCCCTCCCTGCAGACGCAGCCTTTTCCTCTTTCTCTCTCCCCGCGACTGCCTTCAATTACACCTCTCTCTCTCCCTCACCCTCACTCCATCGCCTTCTTCTTCTCCCTGTCAGCGAGAGAGCGAGCGGCGGCAGCGGTTGCTGCGAGTGTGTGGGGAGGAGGGGCTGTTGCGAGAGGAAGAGGGAGCTTGATCGCGAGGTTTCGAGCTCGCCGGAGCAGCCAGGGCCGGCCGGTGGTTGCGCAGCAGGCGCATGGTGCTGAGGAGGAGCTGTTGCAGCTCAGGCAGTAGGCGGGCGCGGCACGGCACAGCCGTGCGCTACGGGCGGAGGGCAAGGAGGTCCTGATTCTGGGAAAATTTCCCAGAATCAGACGTCTGGACTTACGTCCAGACGATGCATGAGATGTCTGGAGGAAGGTCCAAACGTCTGAAAGGTACGTTATTTTTACCTTCTTCTTCTTTCGCGTGTACGGCCATGCAGCCGTTCCGCCGAAGTCTTCTACATCCTTTCGTGTTGAGAATGGGCGCGTGTGTGTGCAGGACTTGTTCGGGAAGGTGCACAGGCACGCCATCCCACACAGATCGGACGTCTGGGCACAGCACCAGACGACGGAGAGGGTCTCCAGACGTCCGGAGTGACAGTCGGACGTCTGGAAACTAAGTCTAGACGGTTCAACGGACTTTTGGACGTCTGAAGGACAGTGCAGATCAAGGTATGACCTGAGCGATCATTTAAGACGTCTCGAAGAAGTTCCAGACATCTGATTTTGGGTAGACTTGTCATTTTTTACCCGTTTAGGGTCCGTTAGGAGTCCGTTTTCCACGTTTCAAGTCTCGTTCTTCTCAGATTTAGTTCCTTTACCTGTTTATAGTAATTGTATTTGATCCTTGTGTTAGGACCCCGTTCCGTTGCAGCTCTGGGGGTTGCGGAGGTGTGCGAGCTTGCTGATCACGCCCCCATTACTCCCGATTTTGCGGGTAGAGTGGCTTCCTTTAGTTAATTATAACATTAATGCATATCTAAATTAAATGATAGATCCTAGGGCATGGCATGAATCCTAGGACCTGAAAACTAGATTGAATGATAGATCCTAGGATATGACATGAATCCTAGGACCTGAAAACTAGATTGAATGATAGATCCTAGGGTGTAGCATGAATCCTAGGAACATAAAACATGGAAACAAATGTCTTGAATGCCTGAATTGTAGTCTCGGATAAGTGGATAAAATAATGATAATTGCCTGTAATTGGATAACAGCTGCCTGTGAAATGTGGAGTACTGTTACTAGTAACTGTTGCATGTAATTTCTGTTGGTTGGAATTAAATGCGAGCCGCTTGTATACAAATTGGAAAGAAAAATAAGTTGAATGTCGGAACACGTACTAAATGCGAATAAACCTGAAATAATGAAACCAAGTATGGCTTGGCTTGAGAAACATGAGCATGAACCCTACGGGGAATTAGGAGTAGAACTCCTGGAAATAAATGGGATGGAACTGGAAGAGTGAATGGGGAAGTTTGTTGTCTCTTGGGTACGTAGTACCAGCGAAAGCACCTATTACCCCTTAGTGCAGAGGAGAGCCAGCCGCCCTAGGGACCCGGGGTTAGGTCTGGCCACTTTGTACCGACTCTTGGCCCTTACGTACACCGTACTGGGGAGAGCTACTAGTGTAGGGAGGGAGCTAGCCACCCCACGGGCCCCGGGGTTCTGCTAGCCCTCCTACACCGACTTGTTAGGCCTGTTGGGTAAACTAGGGTAGTCAGGCGAGGGTACTCGGACTGTGGAGGGGCAAGACCCCTGTTTGGTTACTGTGGAGGGGTTGGACCCCTGTTACTGAGAGGGCTCTGCCCTATACTGGTTCCGTGTTGTGCTTTGGGCGTACTCGTTAACGGAAACGACTAACCGCGTGCTAGTGCAGGGTAGCTACCCGTGCGTTTAGAGTGCGTACCGTAGTCACCGTTACGTCTATCAGCGACCTTGGGGTGGTTGATTGAGGGTAGGACCACCACGGGGGGTTCTCCCGGCCAGGAGAGCACCACGTGCTACTTCTACTTTTCGGAAAAGACTACAATTAAGATCGTTCCCACGAGGAACATTCAAGATCAAGAGAAGAATCTGAGGGATAATTCGATAACGAGTAAACGGAAAATATAAAGAAAGAAATAAAAAATATAACAACTACTGTCCACCTTACTGTTTCTTAGCTTTTAGTTGCCACTCTACTCAGCGTTTCGCTGACGTGTCACCTTTGTTACCTTTTCAGGACCAGGTGTTGAGCAGCCAGAGTCGGCGGCTGCAGAGGGCGCTGGGCCTAGTTGAGCCCAGTAGTGTTACTTGTGTAGTACCCACTGTACTTTCTTTCTGCTGTAGTAAGTAATTTCTGTTACCCCTGTACTCTTTTCATTGTAAGCTTCATGTTTATGTCCATGTTTATTTCTTTACTGTTGCGGTGGTGTATACTGTAGTAATCCTTTTCTTTACTGCTGTATTTTGTTACTGCTAGTTATGTGCATGGTGAATGTGGTTTATTTTACTGCTCTTTTGGTTACTTTCTCGTTTGACGACTAGGTCTTGGGATTAGTCGAGTCGGTCCGATTCTCGTGTCTCGTAGGGATTCGGGAATCAGGTAGTAACAACTGTTAACCAATTACAGGCAATTTTCGTTTTCCTTTCTACTTTTCCAAGACTGCAATATATATATTCAATCTAGTTTTTCAGTCCTAAGATTCATGCCATATCCTAGGATCTATCATTCAATCTAGTTTTTCAGTCCTAGGATTCATGCCATACCCTAGGATCTATCATTCAATCTAGTTTTTCAGTCCTAGGATTCATGCAATACCCTAGAATCTATTAATTATTTCACAAGTGCATAATTTTTGATAAATAATTAAAGGGGCCACTCTACCAGCAAAACTAGGAGTACTGGGGGCGTGATCGGTAAGCTCGCGCGCCTCCGCAACCCCTAATGCCGCAACGAAACGGGGTCCTAACACAAGGATCAATTACAAGGAGATACTCAGAATAGGATACAATTACTGTAAATAGGTAGAGGAACTAAATCTGAGAAGAACGAAACTTGAAACGCGAAAAACGGACTTCGAACGGACCCTAAACGGGTCAAACATGACAAGTCTGCCCAAAATCAGACGTCTTAAATGATGGCTCAAGCCATACCTTGATCCTGCACGGTCCTTCAGACGTCCAGAATCCCGCTGAGCCGTTTGGACTTAGTTTCCAGACATCCAACTGTCACTCCGGACGTCTGGAGACCCTCTCCGTCGTCTGGTGCTGTGACCAGACATCCGATCTGTGTGGGAGGGCGTGCCTTTGCGCCTTCCCGAACGAGACCTACACACCTATGTGACCGTCCTCAACACGGAACGAAGCAGAACCCTTCGGCGGAACGGCTGCATGGCCGTACATGCGAAAGAAGAAGGGGAGGAAAAATATCATACCTTTCAGACATCTGGACCTTCCTCCAGACATCTCCTGCGTCGTCTGGACGTATGTCCAGACGTCTGATTCTGGGAAATTTTTCCAGAATCAAGACCTCCTCGCCCTCCGCCCGCTGCGCACGGCCGTGCCGCGGTGCGCTCGCCTGCTACCTGAGCTGCAGTAGCTCCTCCCAAACACCATGCTCCTACTGCGCACCCGCCGGCTGGCCCTGGCTGCTCTGGCAAGCTCGCAACCTCGCGATCAAGCTCCCTCCCTCTCGTAGCAACCCTTCCTCCCCACGCACTCATGGCAGCAGTTGTTGATGCCCTCGCCCGCTCACTCTCTCGCTAACAGGAAGAAGAAGAAGGAGAAGGCTGTGAAGTGAGGGTGAGGGAGAGGAGAGGGGATATTTGAAGGCTGCCGTGGGGAGAGAGAGAGAAAAGATGGCTACGCTTGTAGGGAGGAAGGAAAGAGAAGAAAGGAGGGCGTTGGTTCAAACTACGGCGCATGCGTGCAGACGCGAACCCGTACGCCAAAACAATTAAATTCCAGACATCTGGGAAGGCTTGTAGATGTCTGACAAGATGTTTGGACCAATTCCCAGACGTCTTAAACGACGTTTGATGCAGGGGTCATAGCAATTGCTCATGGAGATTGTCTTTCTATTTCTGAAATTTCAGGAAGGTTGATTTTTCACACAGAATTTATTGAGATTCCAGAAGTAAATCGACAATTGGCATACTTGTATATTTTAAAGAAAATTTCTGAAGTCGACCCTTTCTATGATGAATTTAAACAGTCGTTACATCCAAATGCATGCGATCTACTCTTTCTTGAGTGGTTTAAGTAGTGTGTTGCTAAAATGAAAGAAAATAACGAACCGCGGTCGGTGGAAGATTTTAACGTAATATTCGATCGTCCATTGAGTTATGGACATTACCATTCTGGGTACATCATAAATGACTTCAGATACAGAATCAAATCTTTTGATGATGTAAAGGCTACATAGCAAGCTAGAGTTATTGTTCCTTGCAAATTAGCCGGCGAGTGTGATGGTTATTATGGACAAATTGATGAAATTCTCGAGATTAGCTTCAAATATGATCGCAGACTTGTCCTCTTCAAGTGTGAATGGTTTGATGTTTTCAAGGAAGGCGGGTTTAAGGTTAAGAAACACAAGAATATAAGTTTGAATAATAACCATCGAATTCTTCAGAACATTAAACCATTCACTTTAGCATGTTAAGTTTCTCAAGTCTTCTACGTGACTGGTAATAGTAAAACTGGATGGGTAATTCCCGTTAGAACAATGCCACGTAGTTATTACGATTCTCAAAAGACAGAGGAACCTGAATTAGAACTTGAAGCATATCAAGAACTTCAACAACCAGATTTAGATCCAAGTGTAACAAACATTGATATATAAGGTATAATTTACAAACCTTTTTTTATAATATAAATTTAATCATGAAGCATTGTTATACTGATATAGTAATTTGTTTACTCTTTTTATATGTTATTGACACAGTTCTGTTAATTTTTTCCTCCTACACGACCAGCATTGTTTAAGGGTAACATTATTGATTGCTTTCAATTATATGCATGGTTTTTATATGAATTATATATTTATATGTTTTTTTGTCACTAATTATTTTTTTGTGATGTGCAGATGGTGAAACTAAAGAAGTAGGCTTCTCGTCAGAGGAGTCCTGACACCATCGCCGATACCCAGGACCCCCGTACCACACAACCTCCTTCCATGCAGCCACCTACCACACAGCCTCCCCATACACGGCCTCCCCGCAACAAGACCTTCCCTACCAAGCCTACTCCCCCCCTGGACCCTTATACTCTTACCACCGATACATATTTAGTACCCACTCCCACTTTCATCCTGCCCCGTACGCACACATATATCCATCCTGCTACACTTGCACAATCCCTTTTTGATTGGTGGATTGTCTCAAAAGAACTCAAGAAGGAGATTATTCATCACTTAGAGGTAATTAATATATATTGAGATTTATATATGTTTCTTTTAATGTGATTTGATGTATATAAATATCTAATTTATAAGCAATCTTCGATTGGGGGGATGATGTTAATGTCTCTAAGTATATCCTCAGCCATGCAGCAAGGCGTCATCAAGACTAGTGACTTCAAATGAGAAAAGCGGTAATAAAAATATATGTATATATTTTCTACGAGATCATACGAAGAAGAAAAAGGTCAACAGGGCCAAAGCTCCACTACAAACTCATGTCTTTGGTTGGATGAGTATTGATAAGCTCAAGACAAGATATGTAAGTACATTTCTTATTTATTGATATTTGTAATTAACATATAACTTTAAATTATTAAGTATCTTTTATATTTATTTAATTTCAAGCGAGTACACTTGATGGTGCACAATTGGATCGTCTTGAAATATATGAGATCACTCATAGCAAGGTTACGGACGGCGAGCACATATGGATTCATGAGATCTACCGAGCCAAGCATGTAAGTTATTTTATTTTAAATTATTTAAATTTAACTTTCATTTCAGTTGAACATAGTACTTAGATAAAAAATGTAATTAGGAAGAAATGTATGACTTGGTCCACCCACCTCTGCCTACAGATGAGAACTTTGCGACTTGGTAGCATGCTATGATACCTGAGGAGGCTTTCCAGATAGTCATGCCTCCGGATCATGGTGGATTTGTTCGCAGTGGAAGTCGGAGCTAAACGATCACCACTTAGTACCGATGGAAGGGATCGTCTGGTGCATCTTCTACTAAGGTGGAGCAGCCGAGGTCGCAGGTATAGAAGACTCAGTGGGCGGAGAACTACGAGCTGGTAGCGAGGAGATCCGTTAGGAGAGACTGGATTTCAAGGAGCAGATGGCACAGCAGTAGGCGTAGTGGGTGGAAATGATGGCACAGCAATAGGCGTAGTGGGCGGAGATGATGGCCATACTTCGAGGTGGAGGTGGACCTGATGACAGCAGCTTCCATTATCCTACACGTCGTGGGCTAAACGACGATTTTGGCACAGGAGGTGTTGGTCATGGTCTTGGTGCGAGAGTTTAGCTTGTATCTATTCTTTATATTTCTTATTTTTGTTTAGGTATTGTTTAGGGTTTATTTATGTAATGTTACTTTTTTGTAAAAATTCTCTAAGTTAATTTGTATTAATGTAAATTATTTAGGGGTTAATAGGGCAACATAGCTGGTGCCGCCCATCCCCATAAAGTCCTTCTTGTGCGGGGTGCCGGGTTCGAATCGCCCGGACATGCCCATACGCACATAGGCTTGTGGTGGCGTATGGTGATAGTCTATGTCCAACCATCCCTGACTCGACGCCGGAGAGTGGCCATGGCTGTGATCATGGAGGTGCTCCGTGGCAAGCGAGAAATTTGGGGACCCTTCATTTTTCAAAAAAAAAAATTAATGTAAATTATTTTTTATTATATTTGTTTTATTGAATGCTATATATGTGTTAGTGGATGTTATGTAGGTTAATTTAAATGTTACCTTTAATTATCATTGGTAAAATCTAAGCAATTAAAAAATATATATTGAGGTTGTTCTGGGCCATTTGGTTTTTCGCGGTGTTTTTTTGCCTTTTCGCTTTCCGTGGTTCTGGGGTGGCTTGTGAGGCATGGACTCCTGTCCTCCCTCACCTCAATCTCCTCACTCTCCCTCTCATACGGAGGATCCTCTTCCACCGAAGCGATCTTTCACTTCGGTGGTTGCGTGCTCTGGTTCCTTGGAACCCTCCTTTCTGGAGCTTGCCTTGAAGGTCCGACGTCCGGAGTTGCGAGATTGGGTCTTTGCCACATCCTTCTCCCTGGATGAGGTTTCTGAGCTGTTGTTGGGTTTCTCTACCTCTATTGTGGTTCGTTCTTGGGGTCCTAAGCCCTCAGCTCTTAGGTTAAAAGATTGTTTGGCTAACCGTTTTAATGTGAGATCGGCTTTTACCTTGACTTCTCTGGATGTTTGTCACTGGCTTCTTCGGTGCGATACTTACATGGATTTTTGCAGCATCTATTCTGTGGGTTCTATCGTTATTGACCAAATGCATTGTCAGTTCATCCAATGGACTCCGACTTTTCATACTGCCTCGCATATTTCTATGGTTCCTGTGTGGGTTGGCTTCCCTGGGCTAAACCTGCATCTCCTCCACCCAAATGCCCTTCTTTTGATTGCTTACCAACTTGGATCCTCCATCTGTGTGGATCCTCGTATGGTCCAAGGTTTGAGACTTGGATACCTTAGGGTTTGTGTGGAGGTTGATCTGTTAGCCCCCTATGCAGATTCTATTTTCATTTTCAATGGGGATGCCCAAATTGCTCAACGTGTTATTTTTTAAAAAGTTCCTTTATTTTGTCCAAGTTGTATGAAACTTGGCCATGAGATTTCTAGGTGCCTTAAATTTTCTATGCAGGCTGCTTTTAAGGGTGATCTTTCGATTCCCCCTTTGTCGACTGCTGCTATTGGACCTAATGTTTCCCCTCCTCTCTCTCCTCGGGTTGCTGAAGGATTTGAGAGTAAGCTGTCGGAGCCATGCTTGACCCTTGCTCTTCATTTGAAGGGCCCTTCGACTCTGGAAGATGGTGAGGGGTTTCTTTCTTCTTTTAACTCGGCATGTATAACTTCTTTCCCTCATTATTCTGGGGGTGTTTCGTTAGCAACATCTTCCTGTACGCTTCTTCCAGGGAAGAAGGGGAGGCATGGCACTTGGCTGCACCGACGTGTGAAGCATGCATCATGTTCGACTGCCTCTCTGGGGAAGGAGATCGCTGGGGCTGACCCTCAATCTTGCTTGCCTCCAAAGGTGAAAAGCTCCTATTTAGCTCCTCCGCTTTCAGCTTTTGATTCTACTGTGAGTGAATGTGAATGTGATTAAAACATTGCATTTTCTTGTTGGAATTTCTCAATCTCAAAATTTTCATGATAATACTTCCTCTGATTTAACTCGTTCTCAAAAGAAAGTTTTCTCTAGATCGGGTACTGAGAATGAAAAAATGATTTTGTTATAGGATTTCACTAATCACCGACGCTTTTCTGCAGAAAATGCTCAGTTTGGGGAGATTATTGATGATAATGATGATGTTAAAATTCAAACAGTTAAATGTGGCCCTTCAAATGATTCGGTTGGATTAGCATGGGGTATTTACCTCCCTTTACCTTCCCCTCCTCCTCCTCCTCCTGATCCTGATCCTGATCCTGATCCTCCTTTCATCTCTGAGGTTAGGGGGCTTGACGAGGGAATGAGCTATGATGCTAAATCTATTGACATTATATTTGATGTTGAGTCTAAAGGTTTGATGGATTTTTTCGATGTGGAACCTCTCTTCCTTCAAGACAAGGCAAATGAGGCACACTCCCCATTGTTGGATGGAGGAGCCCGTGGGGGTCATGCCCTGGAGGAGACAAGGAGGATTATTCGAGGTCGATCTAAATTGATTCAAAAAACTTACTCTCTATGAATTATCTATTTTGGAATTGTAGGGGTATTCTTAATGCACCTACTTTCTCTCGCCTTAAAGACCTTATTCATATTCATAGCCTTAAGCTCATTTTTTTGTTCGAGCCTTTTGTTGATCCTACTTCTCTTGACCCCATTATGAAGGATCTCTCCTTCCATCATAGTGTGGTCGTTTCGGAGTCCCCTAAGATTTGGTGTCTCTGTAAGGATTCTCTTACTGTCAGTCTTCTTGCTTTTTGCAACCAAGCCTTGACGGTCCATTGTTCCTTCAGATATTCTACTAACAAGATCTCTACTATCTATGCCTCTTGCGAGGATTCTTAGCATTTGGATCTCTAGGATTTTCTATCACATGCTTCGTCACTTTCCCTGAATCCATGGATCATTGGTGGTGATTTCAACTGTATTATCCGTCCGTTAGAAATATCCTGTGGCATCCCTTTCTCCCAATCGCAAGTAGATCCTTTCCTTTCTACTATACATAGTTTGGCTTTGTATGAAATTCCTTTAGCTGGCTCTCAGTTCTCTTAGTGCAACGAGCGTCGTGGTAGCTCTCGTATTTACAAAAAGCTTGATCGGATTCTCCTTAACTCTGATGCTTTACCTTTCTTTTCCTGGAGGTTGAATGCATCTAGAACAAATTCTAACCATGCTCCTATGATCCTATTGTTGTCTGTCAGATCTTCTCCTTGACCTCACCCCTTCTGATTCCAAAATATGTGGTTCAGAGCTCCTTCCTTTAGACTTCTGGTTTAGAGAGTGTGGATTGAGACCCAGGTTGACTTGGATCTGGATCCTATCTCCAGATTCTATGTCAAATTGTCTGATCTTAAGAAGACTCTTAAAGTTTGGAATAGATCGACTTTTGGGGACATCCATGAGGTGGTTAAAGACCTTGAGGCTTGCTTTGATGATGTCGATTCTAGGCTTGCATCCCATTGGGATGAAGACCTTGCTGCTGAGCTCAATGAAATCCATATCCAACTCAATGACGCCCTGGCTAGACTTAACGACTTCCTTCTCCAAAAAGCTAAGATTGAATGGATTAAGGAGGGGGAGAGAAATACCAAGTTCTTCTATTCTACTATTAGGAAAAGATTTGTGAAGCGGAATCGTGTTTCCCTTTCTACTATTGTTGGTGGTGGGAGTTGGGATACGACCTCTTCTATTGCTGCTGATTTTTTCAAGAATCTTCTTAAGATCAAGGACCCTCCAGTATCATTTCCTTTGCTTGATGTTATCCCCGCTATTATCTCTGATGATGACTCCAACTTTCTTAGTCGGCCCCCTGACTCTGTGGAGATCTTCAATACTTTATCAAAGATGCCTTCTAACCACACCTCAGGTCTCAATGGCTTCAATGCTGAGTTCTACTATCATTTCTGGGATCTTATCAAAGATGAGATGGTTCTCACCATCTCTTATTTCTTTACTCATAATCATGCTCCTTGGTCTCTCAACAATACTTTCATTTCTCTTATCCCTAAGAAATATGATGTCCACGATATCTCTAAATTTTGTCTGATCAGTCTTTGCAATGTCCTCTACAAGATCGTCTTTGGAATTGTTTCCAATAGACTCTCTTCCCTTCTTCCAAAGATTATCTCCCTCGAACAAGCTAGATTTTTCAAAGGGAGGCCTCTCTTTGATCACATTGCAATTGCTTTTGACCTCACTCAAAGAATTGACTAAAAGGTCTTTGGCTCCAACATTATCATCCAACTGGACTTGCAGAAAGCTTAGGATAGAGTTGAATGGAAGGTTCTCTATCAAATTTTGCGGAATTTTGGTTTTGCCACCTCATTTATTGACCTCATCAAATCTTTGTTGAGCACGATGGATCCTCTATACACGTTGATGGCATCTTTGGCCCTTTTTCTAAGGTCTCTCGAGGCCTCCACCAAGGTGATCTAATATCTCTGTTGCTTTTTGATATCTACATGGAGCCCTTCATCCGCGGGATTAAAGACCTTGCCTTCCAAGGAAAAATCATTCCTTTCTCTATCAAACGTGGTATCCTTCCCCCCTTTGGTCTTTTGTATGCAGATGATATTGTCATTTTCTTGAATGGGAATTTGCAAACCATTACCAACCTCTCTAAGTTCCTTCGGATCTTTCAAGATTGCACCAGTTAGCATATCAATCATACCAAAAGTCACTTCTTTGTTGAGAAGCATTTCCCCTCTGGTAGAATTATGCGTATTCTTCACCTACTGGACATCCAATTGGGTTCATTTCTTTTTCAATACTTGGGTTGTCCTATCTTCCCCGGTAGAGCAAAATCTGCTTACTTTTGCCAGATTATTGACAAAATCCAATATAAGTTAGCTGGTTGGAAGGCAAACCTCCTCTCCTTTGCATCCAAAATTTTGCTCATCAAACATGTCTTGACCTCCATTCTAGTCCACATTTTGTTCGTTCTTGATGTCCCTAAATCTATCATCCGAAAACTTGAATCTATTTTTGCTTTGTTCTTTTGGGGGGACTCGGATTTGGAAAAACGTCACCATTGAATCTCTTGGAAATAGATTGCTATGCCACTATCTTCGGAGGGGCTTGGGGTTCATAATCAAAACCTGTTTGTCTCTGTTCTTAGAATGAAGCGCATCTGGCATATCCTCTTCTCTGACTCACCTTATGCTTCTCTTATGGTCCAACTTTATGGTAAGTTTCCTCTTGCCTCTAGCCTCTTGCTGGCGAGAATCCAAACTCTTTGTGATACATACCTTCTTATGAAACCTTTGATTTGATGAGAAGTCCATGAGGGTCAAATTGACTTTTGGATGGATCTCTAGGTTGGGAACTCTGCCCTAAAGGATTTCCTTCCCTCTGTTGTCTTCCTGACCCTACGCCTATTAATACTTTTATTGGTAACTTCCTTAACCATCCATTGTCTGGTAATCTTCCAGCCCACATTACTTCTATTGCCAAGACCATTCTGGACAATAGCAAAGACACCCCTATTTGGACCCCCAATCAGACTGGTAACTTCTCTGTCACATCGGCATGTCTTAATTTCTTTAGGATAACTCGGCTGATTCTTTTCTCAGGGATCTATGGAACCTTAAAGTTTCCCTTAAACTGGTTATTCTTACTTGGAGGATTCTTCTGTCCAAACTTCCTACGGATGATAATTTAAGTAAGCCTGGGAATTACATCTCATCCAAATGTTCCTGTTGTCCTGACTACCCTCAAATTGAAACAATTTCATACCTTTTCTCTTCTAGTCAACTTGTGCGCCTTGTCTCTAACTGGACCTTCTCCAAGATTGCTTCCCATCCTATATCGCCAAATTGTTTCTTTCAGCACATGCGTACCCTTGCTACCAATGGCAAGGATCGTATTTATAAGGGTCTCATTTGTTTTATTTGGTCTAATGTATGGTATATTAGGAATAACTTAGGAATGATCAGCTCCAATTTTCCAAAATTAATTATTTGTTGGTAAAAGCTAGTTTTGTTTTGACATTAATATGTGGCATAAAAAGATGCGCCCTACCACCATTGCGGTCAACTGGATTTGCCCCCTTATGGCTTCAAAATCAATTCTACAGCTCTTTTTCGTCGGCTATCTTCCTTGCTGGGTTGGGTTATGAGGGATCATAATGGAGATTTCATCAAAGCTACTACCTGTAGGATCCCCTCGATTTTGAAAGAAAAAGCGATCATCCTCTCCCTCACTCATGCCCTTAGGACTATTGATAATACCTCATCGGTGCACTTGGAATCGGATTCCACTTTGCTGGAATTTTGGTGGAATGGCAAGATGGCCCTCCCCTGGGCCCTCAGGCAAGATTTCTACTCTTTACATGCCTGCAGGAATCGCATAGACTCTACCCACCATATCTCTGATGGGAACACCGTCATGAGTCCTAACTAGCTCATTTTGACATAATGAAATCAATAAATGCTCATACATAACCAACTGAAAGTCATAATTCATTGCATAACCATTCTGAGAGAAAAATAAGAAACTAGGGTTAAAATTAAAATTTTACCAGCTTATCATGAATGCAGTACAACCATGGATTTTCTCAAGGGCTGAATAAAGGTCAAATGGTCTTAATAAGATAACAAGTGGGTTAGATCAGACAGAAAGGGTTTGCATGTGTTTTGTGAATTAAATGACTTTTGAAATCCTAAAAACAGACCCACTTAATTAATCAAGGTACTAGTCAGGATAAAATTCACCTAAACCCTCTAAAAATCATAGAAAAATATTCTCTAGGGTTTAATACCTTCAATTTGGCCATTAGAACTCATCTTGACCTAAAATGGAGTCTTAGACAGATATTTGCCTTAAATTAGGTTTTTGCATAAATTACCCAGTCAAACTTGGTCAAAACCAAAATCCAACTTCTCCATTGGATTCCTTAGGTCCAAATTAGGTTTGTACCAAGATTTGGATCCAAGATAAGCTTGCCTTGACCTAGTTTGCAAAATGGTTCTGTCTAATTACATTTATAACCCCAGCTTTCAAAAACCCTTGCGTTCAACCCCCTAACTTCTTCGTCATCTTCACAATTAGGTCCCTCCACCATTATCGAGGAGGAAACTTACTCTAGTGACCTTTGACAGAAGATTTCTCCTTGATTGCTTGGAAAATCTCTTCCAAAATTAAAAGGAAGATTCTCTGAGCAATCCTCTCCAGTTTGAACCTGTTAAGATGCTCTGATTCTTTCTCAATCTCTCATGCAAACGCATGAGAGATTTGGGTATCCAAAAAGCTCCCAAGTCTGACGACCTTCTAAGCTTGGGAAGCTTGCTTCCCAGGCCCTAATTACCCCCTAGAGCCTTTTATAAGGACCCTCAAATCTCCCTGAATTCCTCATGCTCGAAATTGGTCGTGAAAACCCCACAATTCATCTCTCTCTCATGGCAGAAAGCTCCTCGATGTCTGGTGATCCCCTTTGCTCTTTCTCATCGTTCGTTCGCCATACCTGCGGCGGATTCCTCCTCCTTGTTCTTCTCTGTGTCTCGCCATACCAGCAGACGCTCGTTCCCCTTCATCCTCACTGTCTCCACCTCACTGGAGCCACCTTCGTCTCCAACATCGGCCACACCACTCCTGACACCATCGCTGCCCCACTTCGTCCATCAACCTCCTAGCTAAGCCCCCTATCCCCTCTACTTTCTTCCCTACTCTTTATCTTCCAAATCTGACCACCGACAACCCTTCGCAACTCCATCATCTCCATCTCTGGCCACCCCCTCTAGTGAGCCCATCCCACCTCCACAGACCACCAAAACCCTTGCTGACCATCGCAAAACCTTCGCCACACATCCCTGATCATTTCCCCTCTTTTCATTCACCTCACCATCCACTCACATGCACCCCCAAACACACCCACTCACATGCACACAGTTTGACCTTGCCACGCACTCATCGCCACTGTTAGTCCATGCCACCACCTCCTTCACGTTCGCCATGCTCCGGTGATACTCCCTGAATGTTCTGACGTAGCTGAGAGGTCATTTTACTGATTTCAGGTGTACGCCCTATCCACCATTGACGAGCAAGCTTCGAGCTTGCTTGAAGCTCGCTCCGGGCCTTGCTATGCCCAGGTCTTGGCTCCAGGTCACGCAGAAGCATCTCGCGCACAACTCCTGGTCCTCAATTGAAGACGTAAGCCTCACTAGCTGCTGCACTTGGAAGGAAAACCCCTGCTGCAAATGTGCGAAGGAGGGGGGCGTGGATAGTCCCACATCGGGAAGTTCTGAAGTTGCACACCCAATAAATTGAATTTGTGAAAGAGGTTGTTCACCTCAGTTTATGGGGTGAGGTCTCTCTCACCCGCTCACCCGGCCTCGTCCGCGACACCTGCCCACGGACCTGGTTGACCCAATTATCCGCCTAACCTGCACTCCTCGCTCACCACCACACGTCGGTGAGCCTGGACCCGGGTACGCGCCTAACCTGATAACCCGGATACCCTGTGGCTTTGGGAGAGCGGATCATAAGAGAGAAAACGAGAGGAGAGTCGTGCGGGTAGGGGGAGGGTTTTGCTACAGGGACCTTCGGTTGACACTTAGCCAGATTCTGAAGAGGAAAATCAGAGAAGGAAGAAGAAGAAGAGGAGGAGGAGGAGGCCTGAGCAGAAGCTAAAGAAGAAGAGGAGGATCATAGAAGGGAAAGCAGCTAAGGGCAGAAGAAGAAGAGGTGAAGGCCTACACTGAAGGGCTAGAGAAGAAAGAGAGCTAAAGGTACAGAAGAGAAAGCAAAGAAAAAGAAGAAAGAAAGAATCAGAGAAAAAGAAGAAGACGACAGAATTAGCTCTCATTTCATATACATTGAGTTTCTTAGTTGATATTGAAGGAGTATTTGGTAATCTAAATCACCATTTTACTTCCATCTTTTTACACATTGCCACTGATGTTACTGCAAATTCTTTTCGTTTAAATTGTGATCTTGATTTCTAAATACCATATTACTCCCTGTGTTCGACCTCACAACTTATTCGAGTAATAAAAATTGTATTTATTTTCAAAACGATTTCAACTATATTACAATGCTTCATTTTAAATCGATCTCGTAGTGATAAACAATCTCTTCTGCTTCCAATGCCCTTGCCTCTTATTTTATGGCTTTTGCTTTTGGGATATGGGAAATCTACACCAACTATTGCCAACTTTCAGCTAGGGCTAAGGGTCAGATCAAGCTTGATAAGGTTCAATTTCCCTACATCTACTCTTCTTTCTAAGGGTTTTTGTTATGTTGTTAGTCTTGGTTTGTTGCATTGTTGTACTAGGCCACGAGTCGTGATTCCTTTTACATGTACCTGGCAGGTTTAGGTCTGCTCCTCTTACCTTTTGATAGTTTCTCGGGAGTAGAGGATGAATAAGATTGACTCATTTTTCTTAAAAAAATAAGAAAAAAATCTACTTCCTGTGAGAAATTGTAAATGCTTGTTTATTACCCATCAATTATCTTTGGTTGTTTAAGATCATCTGCTAATCACATATATGCAAGAATCGATAGGATTGGGAAAATATATTTCTGAAACTTGAAAGAGGACCAAAAGACCTAGAATCCTCTAGGTAAATTAGGGCATAACTATCTGTCACCTAAAAAGAAATTAAAAAAACTTCGGCTAGGGAAATCCTTGTCCTAAAGTAAATATTTTTTCTCTCAAATTCCGTTCAAGTGAACTTCCCTTAGCCTCACTTCTAGAAAGGAATTCAAGAAGTCGAAAATTCTACCAGCTAGGCATCGCACCAAACGTGAAATGATGTCTATCATGCACATCTTCGATTTAGTTACTTCACATGTTGGACGACTACTTACTTTCAAATAAAATATCATGTAAAAGATCTATCCTAATTCCTGCAACTTGTCAATTCGATTCTCCTTATTTTCTTTTCCTTCCATCCCACGTTCTTTCAAATCCAACAACAACGACTCCATGAAGACACGTACACAGTCGGTGTGAATGCAAGGGAACGGAGAAAAAGAAGACGAGATATCAATTACTTAATATCAGACAAGGGAGATGGAAATTGTGAAGTGGTTGACAATTCAAAAAACTGGCAGCATCGGTCACACTCTATCTAACATAAAACGCGTTACTCACCGGTGCACGCGATTTGTGGCTGAGCCGTTTAGATAATTAGTTTTCACGACGAACAACTTGATGTTGGCAAGATACAAACGCCGACGTGGCAATCGCCGATCGAATATCTGTGAAATTTCCGATCGATGTCCACATTCCAAAGTGGACGGTAGACATGATGTCCACACGGAAGAGAGGAGACTTTGCAAGTCCATCCACTTTCAGATTCCCTCCTATCAAATCTATCCAGTGAAAGGCCCACCCTATAAATAGATCCTCACGTACCGCTTCACAAAGCATCACTCCATCCCAACTCTCTAGTCCTCCTCTCCAATAATATTTACGTACAATGGCAGCTTCCTCAAAGGTGGTGTTCCTTGTATTGCTCCTCGTGGGTACGACCTCCGCTGCTAGAGTCTTGACCAAGTATTCTGGGGGAGGTGGTGGAGGAGGCGGTGGTGGTGGAGGAGGGTCTAATGGTGGGTATGGATCTGGCTCTGGATCCGGATATGGCTCAGGGTATGGTAAGGGAGGAGGTGGAGGTGGTGGCGGAGGCGGTGGCGGTGGTGGACAGGGAGGCGGCTCTGGTTATGGATCGGGCTATGGGTCAGGCTATGGCGGAGGAAACGGAGGGTATGGAGGTGGTGGTGGTGGAGGTGGCGGCGGTGGAGGCGGACGGGGTGGTGGCTCTGGATACGGGTCCGGATATGGTTCTGGCCATGGAGGAGGAAAGGGTGGATATGGTAGTGGCGGCGGCGGTGGCGGAGGTGGAGGAGGCGGAAAAGGTAGAGGGTATGGCAGCGGCAGTGGATACGGATCTGGCTATGGTGGTGGGAGGAACTAAGTAATTTAAAAGAAATTCTTGAAGGCATATATCAACCGTCAATATTAGAAAATAAAGTGTGGGAATTCCCCGTTGTTTGAAAATAGTGTTGTACTCTGTGACTTCTACATGTACTTTCTGTTTCAGAAGTTTCTGTATTTGAATAAATCATTTGTCTTGAAAAGTTTATGAAAATTATTTATCACAGTATTTGAAAGTACACCCTTTCCACAGAGGACTCCATTATATAACATGTACCAACTGACCCCACGTGGCTTCCAACACCCCCCCCCCCCCCCCCTCCCCCCGCCCGGCCAACCCATCGATTAAGTATTTCACAATAGATGTAGAACATGAACGGCTGAGCTCAAGTGACACGGCTATTGGAGAGTTTATCGGTGATATGGCCAACTCTTCAAGAGAAATGGTATCATCCCCCTATTTGGTCGTGGTTGATGCCAACTTTGCTAAGGTGCCTACCACAAGGTTATATGGTCTGGGGACTCAGGTGATTTCCACCTTTTCTAATTCTAACATAGCCAATCTTGCCTCCTCACTATATGTATATTGGGCCTTGGTGGGGTTTTTTGCTTGGAAATTACCCTTGATTTGGCTAGTTGAGTGTTGGTAAATACTTCAAGGCTCTTAGCCTCAATTAACCTAGCCAAACATGATCCCGCCAAAAGGTTCTCGTATTCTGCAACATTATTTTGTCGGGAATCCTAATTTGATGGAGTATTTGTAGATATGTTTGCTAGGGGCTAATAGGGTGACACTAGATCCCATTCCTCTTTGTTGTGGAGGAGCTGTCTACGAATAGCCTCCATGGGCTTACACCTGAATCATCTGCCTAAGTGAATTCCACCAAGAAGTCTACCAATACTTAACCTTTGAAAACCAGGCAAGATTGATATTTAATATCAAATTCCACCAACTCTAGGGTCCAACACATATATTGATTCAATCCTAATGGTTTTTGTATCATTCTCCTTAGGGCTGGATCAGTGAGGACGACGATAGTGAGCTTGGAAATACAAGCAAGCTTTTTGGTGGACTTAACGCCAATCTCTCGATAGGAGGGTACTTAGCCTTTGTGCCACAATATGCTTTACTTATAAAGTAAACTACTCGTTGGACACTTCCTCGCGTAATGAAGCCACGCTGACGACAGAGCTTGAAGTAGTGAAGTAAATATACAGTGGCTCACCTAGGTATGTGGCAGACAAGGTAGGAGGATTTTGGAGATAATCTTTAATCTAGTCCAAAGCCTCTTAACATTGTGGTGTCCAATGTTTGGCATTATAGCATTTTCCTTTCTTGATACATTTGAAGAAATGTATAAATTTGTTGGAGGACCTAAAGAGGAATCTTCCCAAGGCTACTATCTGTCCTACCTAGGATTGGATTGCCTTGAGGTTGGCCGTCGAAGTTAACTCCATTATTAATTAAATTTTGTCGAGATTGGCTTTAATGCCTCAATCTGGCATTAAGAAGCATATGAATTTTCTGAAAGAGATGCATGAGACACACTTCTCTAGGTTTAACTTCAGGAGATTTTCTCGTAAGATACGAAAAACCTCAATCAAATTCAGGAGGTGCTCTTGGAAGTTGCCCCTTGTTTTGAAAAGATACGGTTTACAAGATACTGGTAAATGGTGTTGGCATTCTTTAGACCGAAAGGCATCACACAATATTTGAATAACCCTCTATCCATTATGAGGTATGTATGGTGCTTATCTACTGAGGCCAAGCTATCAGATGGTAGCTACTATATATGTCGAGGAAAGACATATGAGACTATCCTAAGTAGGAATCAACCAAGGTGTTGATTTTGGGAGCAAGAATTCATCTTTTGAACATGCATCATTCAACTTGATGAAATCAATGCACATTTGCCATTTTCCTTTTACCATTGGCCTTGTTGGCCATTACGACATTAGATACGACATTAGAGAGCCACTCAAGATAAATCTCGCCTCCAACAGTTTCTCAACTTTGGCAGCGACTCATGTTGTGTCTCTACCAAGAGCATGTCAGTTCTTCGTGGATTCATGGGTGCAAACTGTCAATGCCCAAACAAAAATTTCCCAATTCCCAGATGATTTAATTAACACCTGCAAGGCTTAATTCTGTTCGCTATGCTTTCCCCAAGCCTCGGCACCTCCAGCACAACCAGATACGGCCGGTCATCCGGTGACGATGGCATGCACATGCACATTTTGTGGTTCTCCTTCAATATCTCTTCCATCAACAGCATGTGCCTCTTCTGCATGATCATGCAATTTTTGCATCGTTTAGTTGGAAGTTGAAATGCCAACATCGGTGGAAGGTTAATTTGCTCAAGTACACTCCAAGTAACATCAAACCACACCTAAGATGGAAGGAGATGACCTCTCATGCATCATGGAAACATGCATGCCATTGGTGGTGCATGCATATAGTTCTGGGGTGGAAACTATACGTGAGGCGATACTGACTTTGCAAGCATGCATGAGAAACAAGAAAATCTCTCCCTTTTCTTTTACTTTACTTTGCTTTTTTTTTTTTAATTAAATAATAATTCTCTCTCTCTCTCTCTCTCTCTCTCTCTCTCTCTCTCTCTCTCTCTTTTTTGAGAAAGTTAAGATTTTGAAAGGCAACCAACCAAAGTTGAGATTTTGGAGGGTTATTTGCGTGTGACTTACACGTGTGGGTGAATTTCTCCTTAAGCTAGTGAGGTAATGCAAAAGTAGTGATAGGGGTAATCAACCCAATAGACTACGTTGGATGACACGGTAGTGCTAATTAGGGGTGTGCACGAGTCAAGTTCAAGTCGAACCCAACCTGATCCAACCTAATTAAGCTGGGTTGGGTTGGGTTTAGAGTTATAACTGGTTGAGTTGGATTTAAGATTTAACCAACCCAACCCAACTTGCAAAACCTTTATTTCATCGACATCGCCTCACTCTCTCTCCCAAATTCCCAATTGCTGCCCTCGCCCCTCAAGTCACGATCTCATCGACCCCTCATCTCTCCCACCTTAACCAACTCTAAGCAACGCCCTCTCCTCTCCTTAGCTCCAAGCTTTGAGTGGTACCCTCTCTCCACCTTGATGAAGGCCAATGACACCCAACATTCTTCAAGGAACCCACTTCTCCTCTCATCTTCTTCCCTACAAAACCCCTTTCCCTTAGCACCACCTCTCCCCTTCCCCTTCCCCTTGAAGACCCTCCCCCACCAGCCACTACCACCATATGAGCACCTTTCCTTTTTTCTTCCTTGCAAGGACCCTGTCACCATCGTCAAATGACCCACCTCTCCTTTCCTCCTCTTCACCCTCACCAACCGGGCCATCACTATTGAACGACCCCTCTCTTTTAGCACCACCACCCTTGGCCCCTCCCCTTAACACTAGACGACCCCTCTCCATCAGTGCTACTACCCCCTTCCCCCCTCCACTCCCCCCAATGACCATCCTCTTACCAGCAACCACCACCGAACTCATGTTTGTATTTGTAAGTTTGTCATGTTGGACAGTGATGCGGAATACATTTATATATTATTTGATTTTTATTTAAATTTATTATCAAGTATATCTTTATCTTTTTTAGTTACTTCTGTATCATATCCTTATTTTTTTATTTTTACCTATTTTATTTATTTTTTTTATAGAATTCAAGTTGTTTATGAGTTTAAAGTTTTTTGTTAATAAGTATAAAAGACAAAGGAATCATGTAGCCATCACACTTGATCCAACTAGAGTCGATTTTGAGTTGGGTAATGTAACAAGTTGGGATTGTGGGTTAGGTTTGGGTTGAGTCCTAACCCAACCCAACCCATGTACAACCCTAATGTTGATGAGGGGACATTTGGGGTGCTAATCAAATCGAATGTACTCGAACATAGGTGTGTTCGAATTCGAATTCAATAAAATATTCGATATTCGAGTTCATTAATTATTTAGTAACCCATGCTCGAGTTCTGTTCTTAATTATTTCATTTGTATTATTCAAATAAATATGTTTGATGAAGTTCGATAATATGTTCAAAAATAAAGCCTAACATCTTATTCCACTAATGTTTTAACTTAAATATTTTTTAAAAATTTAAGTATTATTATATATTTTAAAAGGGACTTAGGGGTGATTTTTTGTTTCCTAACGGTGATGCAAATATTGGGAAGTGGTGAGATTGTGACTTTGGAGAGCGAAGGGAGTGGCACTCAACGAGCTGTGGATGAATTTTTTAATTGAAAAATCAAATAGATTATATATATATATATATATATATATGTTAAATTTAAATTTTTATAAAACGAACATATATTATGTTCATGTATGATTCATTAAAATTAATATTTATATTTAAATTTTTTAAATAATTTTTTATTAAATATTTCAACAAATAAATTCGCATCGAATTTAAATCGTTGAATTCCGTCGGTACCGTAAGGGAGAGGGAGTGGAGAGGTCATTGGGTGAGTGGCAGAGGAAGAACTCCCTGATGGGGGAGGAGGGTTTGTTCATGTAGCACAAGTGGCCGTAGGGGAGGACAAATTAAGTTGGAGGGATGGACGTGGAGCCGAGCAGAGTGGAGGTCAAGGAAGGGGGTGGACGTGGAGGTGGAGATTGCTAAAGGTGGGAGCAATGTGTTAAAGGAGATCAGTGGGGATGAGAGGATGGAGCGCTTTGGTTGGAGGAAGGAGACAAAGGGAAGATGAAGGGCCGTTGGGAACCTTACGGGAAAGGGTGGGTGGATCATGTGAAGGTGAAACAAATCAAAGCCATTAATTAGATTTAATAGTCACTATGGACTATTCCTTCCCCCCTCGGCTCTCTCTGTCTATATATATATATATATAGAGTCGGACAAACGTACACAAAGCCTTGAATATATAAGAGAAAAGAAAGAAGAAAAGGTGAAATGAAAGAAAGAGAAAAAGTAGGGTTGAACTCATTGTTGAGTACAACAGAATCACCAACCAATCATACAATGCATGCACAATTATATAGATATAGATTTAAGGATTGTCAATCACCTCTTGTAAAAGAAAAGAAAATTTCCATAATAATAACCATCTATCGTTCTCTTGACTCTCATTCTCTTCCTCTCTTCTCTCCCGCTCCCACCAGCATTCAAAGTTCAGAGGCTACACTCCTCTATACAAAGATGTCATATATGACTTATAATCTAACATAAAATTCTATTCTTAATAGAATTTTAAACTCATTCTCTTCTTTGGACTAAAAAATTTCAAACCTATTATCACTCGAAATCTTGGAAATCAAGTCAAACAAAAATAAATTAAACAATAGTACTCTAGAATTTCTAACAAGTCAATCCATCTTCTCATTGAGTCTTAGAAATCAAGTCTAAAACAATAAGTCATCTTCTCATTGATTCTTGCATTAGTCCATCTTCATACGAATAGATCCATTCTTGCACAGGTGCACCCACGTCTAGGTGTTGCACCCATGAACCTACACAACTTAGCATTACCACATTGGCTGAGGTGGCATCATCCATCTTTTGTGGCTAGCGAATTTGTCTCTATCCTTATTTAAAGCAAACTTAGCTCACTTCTTCTTACACACTCCTACAATAGAGATATGACCATCTGTTACTTTCTTCCTATACTACTCTCCCAGGAAATAATTGAAGCTCCATCATCTATCATGATTCTCCACTCAAGTTTACATGCCCTATTTGGTATAATTTTTAGGGCACTTTGCGATGGTTATGAATTAACCGTTGCTAATAAGTATCATCGTGTAAAATATCTACAGGAGAGCGGGAACTGAAAAGGCAATTTGTGTTCATTGGTGACAGTTTCTAGATTAACCGTTGCGAAAACATATCTATGATGGTTAAACAGATTAACCGTCGCTTATTGGTGACAGTTTCTAGATTAACCGTCGTGAATTGTGAATATAACTCTCAAATCGCACCCCCTTCCCCCTACACCCCCTAAAACCTTTTTGCTCGAACGTTTTCAAGCACTCGCGACTGGAGAGCTCTCCCTCACGCCGCTGTCGCTTCCCCCCACGCCGTAAACTCTCCCTCACTCCAGTGAGCAACTACCACCCATCGCACCCCCCTCCCCCCTGCCCTCCTCCTCACCCCCTCGTGCTGCCCGCGCTGCCTCCTCTCGACGCCTTCCTCCTCTCCACACCATCACCATCGGCCAACCAGGCCCTCCCAACCCGCGCCCTCGCCCCCTTAGCCCACCACCTCCTCATCCCTCAACCACCCCCCTCCTCCACAGTAATGTCCCCTCCCCATTTTTTTAAATTTATCTTCTATTTTTTTATAATTTAAATTACCTGTAAAGTAAATTTACTTGTGAAATTAAATTACCCGTAAAATAAAATTACATGTGAAATTTTGTTAAATTGACATGTTAAATAAATTTTGGAAATTAAATTTAGTTGTGAAATAAATTTTATTAAATTTACATGTAATTGATTATAATTATTCACTTGTACTATTAAAAAAAAAATTATTCACTTGTTAGAAATGTTAATTTTATTTAATTTTATCAATTGCATATTGCTTGTTATTAATTACCTATGTTCACATTTTTTGCATATGTTAAAGATTTGATTATCAACTCTTAGTAGTATGCACACATATACAAAGCTAGATGTACTTTAGGCCAAACAATAGGTATTCTAATCCTAGGTTACAGGTTTTAGGAGGTGATAATCGTGTCAAAATTCCTATTTGTTGACATTTTTTATCATATCATACGGACAATACAAAGTGTGCCTATACCTCACTTACATGCATGAAATTTTAACTTTGTAGCATGCTATAAGAGTCGTTGTCCTTTGTTTAGAGAAATTCTGAACAAAGAGGGGTCCTTAAAGATTTGATCACGACTTATGGTTACTTGTTATATGGAACCGATGTCAGGAGGAATTTCGATAGTTTCTTTTCGCTTTTCTCCGGTATACCAACTGATCTTATCTACATTCCTAACGCACCCTTAAATGGGAGTTATTGGGAATGTAGTTAAGGTTAGTCTTGTGGGGTATACTGTAGAAGTACGAGGAGATGCTGTTGAAATTTCTCCAGACACCGGTTACATGTAACAAGTAACGTTGTGATCAAATCTTTAGGGATGTGCTATTAAAATGAAAATTATAATCAAAATACAAACATATATATATTATGTCAATGTTTATTTATAATTAGTGGGTGAATTAGGTACATGTAAGAGAAGCTTTTTTTCTTGTAAATGTTTATAGATATAATATGACATTAACCTGAAACCTTTATATCTGTTAATAATTATTTAGGTCATTATGGACAAGTCTTGGATTAGTTTGAGAAATTTAGATTACATTCGATATAAGAATGGAGTGAGGGAGTTCTTGGATTGGGCTTTTCATGATGATCGGAAATCATTCAGACGAGGGGAACTTCTACAGTTGATTTTCTATCTTTGTTGAAGGTGCTTAAATGGAGAAGTACATGATCGTAACACTGTGTTAGAGCACGTAATCTGTAATGGTTGGTGTTACGACCTGAACCCAGCTTCCTATGGAATCGGGGAACGACTTGCCTTAACTAATCTCAAGACCCAATCATCCATCGAGAAACAACCCAAATGCACGAAACATACAACAACCCCACATGCAATGTAGCTAAGCAGTTAAATTAAAAGACAGTAACATGAAATAAAACAGGAGTTCGAATAGGATAACATGCCACAAGCAGAAAAATAGAGTTCGCTAACTAGCCATCACACTAGAATAAAAAGACATAAAGGACAACATACATTCCAACATGCCAAAAAGTACTCACTACAGTAAAGCTGTTACAAAAGCGAAAACGAAAAGAGACAGTCTATTGCTGGGCTCAACTAGGCCCAACACCCCCTGCAGTAGGTGTTGCTGGCTGCTCAACTCCGTGACCTGACACGGACTGTGCTACCCGCACGCTTATCATGCGTGTCATAGTCACTGCTACATCGCGACCATGACTTTAGGGTGGTTAACTGAGTGTAGAACTACCACGGGGGACTCTCCCAGTCAGTAGAACACCACGTGTACCTCTTACATCATAGAAAAGACTGCAATCAAGATCATTCCCGTGAGGAACAGGCCAGATCAAGAAATGATTTAAATGAATAAAGGAACAACAAATTAGAAGTGCTTAGTTAAACTAAATGAAAATGGATAATTACTTAATTACATTAATTAATTTTTTATCTTAATTATATGTAAATGGCTAAATTACCACTCTACTTAACGTTCGCTGACTCTAGAAATTTTATAACCTTATTCAGGTCAGGGAGTTGAACAGCCAGCACTACTGGGTGCAGAGAGAGCTGGGCCCAGTCGAGCCCAGCCTTAACTGCATTTTCTTACTGTTTCCCTAGCTTCTATTGTAGTAGTGAGTATTTTATTCTATGTAATACTATTTCAGTTACTTTTCTGATGTACTTTCCTCAGTCGTAGTTGTGATGGCCTGTAAGATTGATAAACTATTCGTTCTGTTTCTTTTACTGTCTCTTGATTATTTTCTACTTAGTTACATTACATGTGTGGTTGTGAATTATTTCCTGCTTTTAGTTATTTCTCGTTGGACGACTAGGTCATGGGATTAGTCGAGGCGGGCCGGTCTCAGGTCATGTAGGGATCTGGGATCGGGTCGTAACACTATAAAAGAAAGCAGTAAACCATTCATGCATTTTCCAGTTATTCATTATCATCTGTTTCTGTTTACAATCCAATATGTGCTTAATTATTCATGGATTCTAGTAAAGGTCCACATCATTAGTTAATCCACATGTTCCCAAAGGGAATGATCATGATGTAGTTTTCTCGCGATGCAGGATGTGCACGGGGTACTCTCCTGGCCGGGAGAGGACCCCGTAGTAGTCCTACACTCGGTCTACCACCCCAGGGTCATGGTCGTGATGTAGCGATGACAACGGCAAGCGCGATAAGTGCATGGGTAGCTATCCCGCACTGTCACGTGGTTAGTCCTTTCCACTAGCGGGCACGCTCTAACGTAGAACATAGAACAGAACAGGGCCACACCCCTCAACAGTCTATGTACCCTCGCTTGACTATCTCAGTTTGCTTAGTGAGCTTAATAGGTGTCGATGTAGGGAGGCCAATCCTAATCTCGAGTCTCAACCTAAGGGGAGGCTAGCTCTCTCCCTACACAAAATTGACAGTAGATCTCCTCAATAACATGTACACGAGGGCCAGCTCACTTTCCATACCCAAGTCCAAACAGCCAACCAACATGCCGGTAGAGGCAAAGTGTTCCATCATATATTAATGTTCACGCCATTGTACTTTGGTTCCTTTTCTAGTTCCCCGTAGGGTTCGTGCATAGTATTTATCTTATTTCATTACATGGCATGCATCTCTATTCATATTCTGGTTTCATAATCATAGAACAGGCAACTCGTGCTTCAAAAGGATAAACATTCAATCTTATCAATTTACATATTCAATTTCTCATAGTAGGGAAACGTAACAACATGCGAGGTTCTAATAGTGTACATACAACATTCTCAGTCCTAGAGTTCATCTTATGTGTTAAGTTTCAAGCAGATATTTCTAATTTAACATGCACTTAACAAATTAAATCACATGAGTAGAGAAGGCCACTCTACCAAAGTGTACAGGTGGTATGGGGGCATGGATGGTGGATCCTGATGCCTTCGCAGGTCCTGTGTGCACTATGGACTGAAGACCTATCCTAAATAGTTGGTTGAACCAAACGTTAACATTGTTGACCAATATTCCAGTATGTCAAAACAAGCTCAAAACAGTATGGAAATGATCCTAACATGTAGGAAATTTTGAAAGAAAACCAATGGTACTTTGTTTGTGCAAAGCCGACTTTGTTTGGGCCTTGATCTGACCCAAACACTCTTCCCGGTTCACTTGAATTGGACCAGGCAGGCTGGTCTAGTTAGATCGGCCACTTGGTGGTTGCATTAGCGCCATCAGACCAAAATCAGACATCTAGGGTGAGTCCTAGACGTCTTGAAAGTGTGCAGAGTCTCACCTTGCTCTCCCGTGTCTGTTCCAGTCGTCTGTTGTCGTTTATAGCCGTCCGAGGGTGTCTCTAGATGTCTGACATTGCTCCCGGTCATCTGGGATTTTAGTAGAACGTCTGACACTGCTTCCAAACGTCCTAAATTGACTTGAACACCGTGTCAACTCTCCTTCCCAATGTCTCTGGCACCTGCACACACATGTGGAGCAGAGCACGACACCTTAACAACTATTGTGGTTCGCATGCATGACACAAAGAGCGGGCAGAGAAATACCTTGGCACTTTGCGTGCTACCAGTTGTCCTGAGATCCCTCTTGACGTCCGACGAACCCTCCATACATTTGGCGAACATTGCTGACGTCTGAGAAAACGGAAAAATGACTTCCAACTCCCCGAGCAGGACCTTCCTCACAGCGGCTCTCCTCCTCTACATGCTGCTGCAACTGCAGCAACGAACCTCGCAACAACAGCTTCTTCTCCTATTGCTCTCCCTCTTCCTCCCGCACACACTCCTTTCCCCTCACGTTCTCCCTCTCCCTGTTGCTCTCACTCTCCTTCTCCCTCACTCACGGTTGCAAGGTGGAAGAAGGGAAGGAGGTGGGTGGCCGTGGAAGCAAGGAGTGGAGGGGGGTGGTGTGGGTGTCGCTAGGGATGGAGAGAGTAGAGGAGGGGGGTGTTTTATAGGGCAGATGGTAGGGTTTGGGGTTGGTGTGGGATATGGTGGGGTCGGGAAAATTACACTCGACCCTACAGAATAATTTCAGGGGGGTTAGAAATTGCGTAAGACCCCTCCCAAAAGCCAAGAACTCCGCACAAGGTCTTTTTTGTGTGCAGAATTTGCGATAAGGCCCCTAAATTTTCAGAAAAGCCCCATTTGACTCTTGGGATGGGTCATTTTAACATAACAAACTTAAAGGAAGTTTTGCCCCCAAAACTTAAGCTAAACTAGAATGTAGAAGGAAACAAAAATGCCCATAACAAACTTAAAGAGGATCAAAGTAAGTCAGAAGCGACGTACCCTTGAAAAGCTCTGGGTACTGATCTCGCATCGCCGCCTTGGGTTCCGAAGTCGCCTCCTCGTACCACTGGCTTCTCCACAGGACCTTCACCAGTGGAACCTCTTTTTATCTTAGGTTCTTGACGGCACTATCCAGTATCTGTACTGGCCTCTCAAGATAGTAGGTCAAGTCATCTCTCACCAGGATGCTCTCATAGCTCAAAACGTGGCTAGAATCGGTAATGTATCTCTTGAGGTTGGACACGTGGAACACGTCGTGTACTCCAAATAGCTGGGGAGGAAACGCAAGCCGGTAAGCAACGTGTCCTACTCTCTCCAAGACCTCAAAAGGTTCCACAAACCTCGATGCGAGCTTCCTTTCACCCTAAAACATTGCAAGCCCTTCATGGGAAAAACACGAAGGAAGGCATGATCCCCAACCTCAAACTGTACCTCTCGACGCTTCCTATCAACGTATTTCTTCTGCCTGCTCTTGACGGTATGGAGTTGTCTGTGAATCTGTTCTATCACCTCCTGACTCTGACGGATCAACCTGAGACTAACCTCCCACTTGGTCTCTACCTCGACCCAACTCAGGGGAGCTGTACAGTTCCTCCTGTATAATGCCTTATAAGGCATCATACCAGTACTCGAGTGATAGCTGTTGTTGTTTGTAAACTCTGCAAGGGGAAAATGCTCCTCCCAGAAGCCTCTCTAGTCTAGTACACAAGCGCGTAGCAGGTCCTCGAGGGTCTGAATGGTGCGCTTCGACTGTCTGTCAATTTGGGGGTGATAGGTAGTGCTGAACCTTAAGTAGATCCCCAAGGCCTGCTGGAACTCCACCCAAAACTGAGAAGTGAAATGTGTGTCCCGGTCGGCTATGATCTCATGAGGAACTCCGTGAAGGCGCACCACATCCCTAATGTAATGCTCTGGTAACTGTGCTGACCCAAAGGTGACTCAGATCAACAAAAACCACGTCGTCTTCGTCAATTTGTCCACTATCACTAAAACTGCATTGTGTCCCCACTTTGTAACCGGTAACTATACTACTAGGTCTATAGTGACACTCTCCCACTTCCACTTTGGCATAGTAAGTGGCTGTAGCAGTGATGAGAACCTCATCATGAGCCATAACTAGCTCATTTTAACCTAATACAAATGATAAAAGCTCCTACATAACTCAAGGAAAGGCTTAACTCAGAGAATTCTGAGTTTAAGGAGAAAACAAGTCAAAAGGGGTAAAAATGCGATTTTACCAGTATAATCTGCATACAGGTCCAAACATAGGTCAAACAAACCAAATAAGAAGGAAAGTGGGATGATCTGATAAGGGTTACAGCAATTCCAAGGAACTAAATGATAATCTGTAACCTTAAAACAAACCCACTTCAATTCACGAGGTTCAAGGCAAAGCAAAAATGGAATAAACCCTCTAAAATTCATAGAAAAATAATCTCTAGGGTTTAGAACCTTCAATTTGACCTTAGGAACCCATCTTCACCTACATTGAGAACCATACCCAATTAATAATTTAATTTGGGTTTTTGCGTAAATTGACCAGTCAAACAAGGTTTAATCTAGAAATAAAATGCACCATCAGATTCCTTAGGTCCTAATTAGTCATGTATAAAAACTTGAGCCTAAGAAGAAACCTTCTTGACCAACTTTATATTTTGGTCCTCATCTATTTACTTTTTGGCCCTCAACTTTTGAACCCTCGCATTTTGGCCCCTAACTCTCCTTCGTTCTTTGCGTTCAGGTCCTCCCTGCAAAAAACCTGCCAGCACCATGCTCCGGCGACCTTGCGCGGAGCATGGCGCCGCGCAGGGTGAGGGAGAGGGTCTGGCAAGTCAACCGGGGGTGCCCTGCGTCGTCAGCCGTCGCAGGAACACCCCCCTGGTCGCTGCAACCCACCATACCGGCCGTGCGAACGCACGGACGGTATGGGTAACCTTACTCCGGCGTCCTCCGGCGAGGGAGACACATCATCTCCCTCCGCCCTCCTCTCTAGTTCAGCCCCTATAAATACCCTTCGTCGCTCCGCCGTTCAGGGCAGCTCGGTCCTGACGGAGAAAGACCCCCACTTCCTCTCTTCCCACTCCGACAGGAAGCCCTCCAGCTCCGGCGGCCTCCCCTCTTCCTCCTCGTCGCTCTGCCGCACTACCAGCTGCAGGGTTGCTCTCCCTCGCTCTTCCCGCGCCACGCCGCACCTAGCTGGCGCCTCTCCAGCCCTCTACTCGCCGCTGCCCCTTCCCCCGGGCATCTTCTTCTCCGGCGACAGTCGATACGACTGTCGCCCGCTCCGGCCCCTCCTCGTCCTGCTAAGTAGGTAGAACTCCCCTCTTCCTCTTCCTCACTTTAAACATTTACTGTCGCCCTCGATTCCGACCAATCACCCTCACCTTCTCCGCCTCCGGCCATCCTCCGGCGAGCCGCTCCCATCACTCCAGCATCCCACACGGCTCGCCGACCTGCACATAATCTCCGCCTCCTCACCCTGATCCATTTCCGCCCTTCCACTTCCCCCAAATCACCCTCTGCAACTCCACCGAACAAACCCATCTCCCGACCCACAGTCCGACCTAGGGCAGCCCTTAGGCTCCGCCCCGCCGCCTGCACACCCCCCGACCACCTTCGTCGTGCCACGGCGAAGGTCCTCCGCGTTTCTGATTGGGCCGAGAGGCCGTTTTTCTGTGGGCAGGTACCTGCGCTCGTCGCCGCCATTGTTGAAGCGAAGCAGCTTCTTCACCTGCTGCCCCAGGTGCGCCGTGCCCAGGTCACACTCCCAGGCTGTGCGGGGGCATTTCGGCAAAGCATTAGGCTGCAGTTGAGTCAAAGCTCTCGTGCGAAGCCCCCGTGCTTTGCCTCGACTGCCGCTGCTTCCTCCGCACAGGCACCCAAATTGGGGTGGGACATTTAGTCCCACCTCGTAACCTTTCAGAGGAGAGCGCCCGCATAAAGGCAAAAATTGCCTTATGCTCATTGCCTCCTGAGCACGAGGTGAGGTCCCTCTCACTCACTCGCTCGCTCGACCCGGTCTCGTCCGCGCTCATGCCTCGCGGACCTGGCCCGACCCGACTTAGACTGACCTGCACTCCTCGCCCACCACGCACGCCGGTGGGCCTGGACCCGGGCGCGACCCGTACCCGGCAGCTCTGGGAGAGCTTTCCTAAGAGCAGTTTCTGTGAGAGAGAGACGCGGGGGAGGGTAGAGATAGGTTTTGCCCCTCTTGATCAAGCTGTGTAAGTGTGCAGGCACAGGTGAAGAAGAACCGTGGAAGAAGACGAAGGCTGAAGGAAGGAGGATCACCGAGCGGCACTGTAGCAGCGGCGGTTTAAGTCGTCTGATTGGAAAATCAGGCGACGTCCTGAAGGCAAAGAAGGAGAAGGAAGGCGAGGCAGAGGAGAACACAGAGAGGCCAAGGGAAGAACTGAAAGAAGAAGAAGAGCACGAGAAGATCTGAAGAAAGGAAAAGAAGAAAGAAAGAAGAAGAAGAACAGGACCGCTCTGCAGAAGAAAAAGGAAGAGACGAGCAGAAACAGTTGAAAGAAGAAGAAGAACATCACCACTGCAGATAAAGAAGAAGAACAAAGGAAGAGAGTAGAAGATCTGAGAAGGAAGAAGAGGAGAAGCAAAGAGAAAAGAAGAAAAGCCAACAAATTCTCTCTCTCTCTTTATTTTTGTAATAAGAATTTGTATCTCTAGAATACAGTTTGCTCCCTGAGTTCGACCTCGGGAACTCTTTATTTCCGAGTAACAAATTGTATTAAACTGGTAATCACCTCTCTATACTATACTACGACGAAATAATAAAACTATAGAGGAAGGTCGCCACCAGTTTTTGGCGCCGTTGCCGGGGAGCAACGGCTATTCTAGAGGTAAACATTCCTGTTTCTTTTTAGTTTCTGATAATCTCCTCTCTTTTGTGCAGCTACAGGAAATCAAGAAAATAAGCAACCGCACGTCAACCACTTCGAGGACAGGTAATTTTTCCTCTCGCTATTAACCCCTAAACTCTAAAGAGGAAAAGAACAAGCAATATAGGGCTAACCTGTCTTCCATACTTAGTAAACATAAAAAGTTGCATGTTTTCAACCCATTATTCCTGCACACTATTAAGGGTATTTAAGGGCTAACACATTCTTGCTTGAGCCCTAATTACCCAACAAAGAACTAACTGGACCAAGTAGAGCCAACATAAGATTCAACATTAGGGTTTTAGAGACACACTACTTAAATCAAGAATGGAGAAAATCCAAAAGAAGTGTGCCTAAACCATTGATTGAACATACTTATTCAGAGAAACCCTAAATAATTGGCTATCTAAACACTTGAACCCAAAAAAAAGAAAGGACCCAAAAGCTCTCAAAGGAACAAGAGGTAAAGTTGACTCCTTGGGTCAACCAACCTTAAAATTAGGTCACTTTCTCACTCAAAATACCTAAGAGTTCAAGTGTAACTTTAAGCACCCTGATCTTAAGCTAAAATTGGTAGACTTAAGCGGTCAAGATCCCCATTCTGGTCTACCTGGAACCGCAGTGACAAGAGAGGTCGGGTGGGGGAAACCCTGTAACCCGTGGGGACGCTCTACCGTGTAGGGGTCTTTGCGGGACTCTCCCTCTCTGGCTGCCCAGGTAATTCTCAGGTGGACGATCTTTCTGATCAAGGGGTCCATCTGCCCCGCACCTCTATAGTCACCCAACACATTTTTGGGTGTCTTGATTGGGTCCAGCACCTTCTAAACTTACCTCTTCCAACAGTGCATGTACAGAAGGAGGTCCTTAAGACCACCCTTAAGACCTCCTTTAGAAATTCGCTCTCGTCAAGGCCAAGCCTCGACGCCCGTGTTTGTGCAGCAACACCCTCACATTATTCTCTCTTCTGATTCAGAACCAAGTTCTTCTTCTTCCCCCATCATGGCTCAGCCAGTTGAGGAAGAAAATAATCTGGAGCACCAGCTCCAGCGACTCAATGACCTCTTCCAAAACTTCGTGCACCCACCACAGCGTCCTATGATGCGAGACCACTACAATCCTGCTGCGGTGGCCATTGAGCCTCGAGTCAGAATCCCGACTGGAGGACCTGATTCCGAATTAAAGCCCAACATGATTCATGCTATACCTAAATTCCATGGGCTTAATTCTGAAGATCCCTTCCAGCACATCAAACAGCTAAAGCATCTGGCCCACACTTTTGGATCAGATGCGCAAAATCGGGATATTCTTCTCATGAAGATGTTCTCCTTTTCTCTTATGGACAAGGCCGCCCATTGGTATCAAACTCAGACCCGGCCGATCAACACTTGGGAAGAACTTCAATCCGAGTTTTTGAAAAAGTTTTTTCCCGTTGGTCGGACCAACGCCTTGCGCCATCAGATTACACACTTCACTCAACAATCAGGAGAACCTCTCCATGAGGCATGGGATCGTTTTCAGGATCTCATGAGAAAGTGCCCCCATCACGGAGTTCCTAAATGGGAACAAGTCCAATCTTTTTACCAGGGACTCTGTGAGGACATCCGCCTTTTCGTCAATGCAACTTACGGAGGAAACATCATGGGTCAACATGAAGACACCGTATGGGAGATTCTCGAAAACATGTGCGAGAAATCCATCAACAATGACTCCATGGGATTATTCGACAGGACGAATACCCGCGCAGCGACGAATCTTAAGGGAGCACATGAGACGCAGGGCCTGTCCGTATCAGTCGACCTGGAATTAATGGCCAGTCGATTGGACAAGGTTTCAATCATTGAGAAGAAGGTGGATGAGCTGACTCAGCACTTGCAGCGAGCCACCTCTGCGCGTAACTCCTTTGCACAGCCTCCTTCCACACAGAAGACTGTGCAAAACATCCTCCACCGATCTTCCCCTAGGATGGATCCATATCCATCCCCATCTGATTCTCGGATCGGAGGATCATCCGATCCTTTCTACACCAGCCCGGGGAACTCCATTCCCCCTTTCCCTGATTCTCAAGAGGTTCCTCAGACCTGCGAGGACCTCAACGCCATCCAGAACGACCCATTCTCCAACACTTACAACCCTGGATGGCGAAACCATCCCAATTTTCAGTGGGCGGGAAATTCCCAAACCCAAAGACCACCTTTTCAGTCCCGCCCACAGCCCTCTCGTCATTACCAGCCGCCTCAGCCTCGGCCCAACCCTACTTATCCATCAGGGCCAAATCAAGATCAAATGTCCCTAATCCTTCAGACCCTGGCTGACATTCAAAGAACGAATGCGGCTATTCAAAAACAGCACAAGGATGAACTTACAGAGGTTAAAACTCAACTGGCTCAGTTGGCAAATTCTCGCCAGCTAGGCACACTCCCTTCCCAACCTCTTCCTAACCCGAATAACGTGCCGACCCAGAAGCGCGTTATAAATCCAAATTTAGGCCACGCACAATGGATTTATCAGGCCCCTACTGCTCCATCTCCAGATGAGATGGAAGCTTCAACTTCTTATGCGGGATTTCAGCAGCAGCCACCCCTCTTACCAAACCCAAACCAAAATCAGGCCGGATTAAATTCTGTAACAACACGTAGTGGTAAAACAACTCAAGACCCGCATTATCCAAACCACTCCAAGCCTGATAACCATGACCCTAGGATAGTTATCCAAGATACCACTGTCCTGGATCCACAACCTGGACCTATCCTAGAAGAACCAACCAAGATCCCGTTTCCCGAGGCCTTGACCAAGGGAAAGAAGACCACCAAACCCGTGGCCCCTGAGGAGGACCTGGTCAAGCTCTTTGAGCAGGCCCACATAAACATCCCCTTGATGGATGCAATCCACCACGTACCAGCTTACGCACGATTTCTAAAGAATATATGTACACCCCAGCGTAAGCCGCGAACCAAGGGAGGGAGCCCAATTGTTCTGTCAGAGCAAGCCAGCTCTGTAATCCTCAGTAGACTCCCACCCAAGGCAAAAGATCCTGGTACTCCCCTGATTTCCTACAAGATAGGTGGTACCCAATTTGATAGAGCATTGTTAGACTTGGGTGCATCCATAAACCTGATACCCACATCCTTACTTGACCATCTAGAAGAATCTGAGCTAAAACCAACCGAGATAACATTACAATTAGCAGATCGATCTATAAAGTCGCCAAAAGGGATTCTCGAGGATGTTATCGTAAGAGTGCGGGATTTCTATTTCCCAGTGGACTTTATAGTCTTAGATATGGACGCACCTGAGAACCCTAGGGATACACCAATCATTCTAGGGAGACCTTTCTTGGCTACTGCTAGAGCCAACATCAGCTGTGAGGAGGGCCAAATAGAGCTTAAGTTTGGAGATCAAACACTGAAAATTGATATATTTAAGGCCCAACAAGGAATTAATTGCGGTGTCATCGAACAAATTTGTGACATCAGGACTTTGGTTGATGAATCACACTTCCAGAATGACTCGATTACGCCTCATCAACCACAGAAGGATCTTGACCCGCAAACAGAGGAGTCGAATCCAGATATGAACAACCCAGTAACTCCCACCCTTGAACCTCACATCTATACTGAACCACCCGCTGCTGCTGATAACCCCATCCTCGAACTGAAACCCCTTCCTGCTCACTTGAAATACATCTTTTTGGGTTCTAATCAGACCCTTCCTGTGATTATCAATTCCAACCTCAGTCCTGAACAGGAATCCCGTCTGATTGTTGTCCTCCAGCAACAACGCAGAGCCATCGGGTGGACTCTCGATGATTTGACTGGAATAAGTCCCTCTTATTGTACTCATCATATCTATTCAGAAGAGGGCACACAACCTTCTCGTGAAATGCAGAGACGCTTAAACCCCAATCTGCAGGAGGTCGTGAAAAAGGAGATCATCAAGTGGTTAGATGCCGGAATCATCTACCCGATCTCCGATAGTCGTTGGGTGAGCCCAATTCAGGTCGTGCCCAAGAAGGCAGGACTCACCACTATAACGACTGAGACCGGAGAAATCATTCCTACCCGATTAGCCAACTCGTGGAGAGTCTGTATAGATTACCGCCGACTCAATTCCTCCACGACGAAGGATCATTTCCCACTACCCTTCATTGATCAAATTCTCGAAAAACTTGCGGGAAATAGGTTCTTCTGCTTTCTTGATGGGTACTCCAGTTATAACCAGGTGGCAATCCATCCTGAGGACCAAGAAAAGACCACGTTCACCTGCCCCTTCGGAACATACGCTTTCCGAAGGATGCCTTTCGGTCTTTGCAATGCACCCGCTACTTTTCAGCGATGCATCCTTGCCATATTCTCAGATATGGTAGGTGATTATCTGGAAGTCTTCATGGATGACTTTTCAGTTTTCGGAGCATCATTCGACGATTGCCTCCAACACTTGGTCCAGATACTCAGGCGGTGCATCGATGTGAATTTGGTTCTTTCCTGGGAAAAGAGCCATTTCATGGTGCCTGAGGGAATTGTCCTGGGACACTCAATTTCGGAAAAAGGTATCCAAGTGGATCGAGCTAAGATTGATCTGATTTCTCACCTTCCTATGCCTAGCTCGATCAGGGACATCCGTTCCTTTTTAGGGCATGTCAGTTTTTATCGACGATTTATCCCTGATTTTTCAAAAATCGCGCGCCCCCTGACCACTCTTCTCTCCAAGGATGTTCCTTTCGAAATTTCCAAGGAATGCACTCAAGCATTTGAAATCCTGCGTGACCGAGTCACCCAAGCCCCGATCCTACAGTCCCCTGATTGGTCTCAACCCTTTGAGATCATGTGCGATGCATCCGACTTCGCTGTAGGAGCGGTTTTGGGGCAGAAAATTGACGGGAAACCTGTGGTCATTTACTACGCCAGCAAAACACTCGATGAGGCTCAACGTAACTATACGGTTACTGAGAAAGAGCTACTAGCTGTAGTATTTTCCCTAGAAAAATTCAGATCGTACCTTCTGGGTTCCCGTGTCATCATATACTCGGATCACACAGCTGTGAGGCATCTCCTTTCAAAGAAGGATGCGAAACCTCGATTAATCCGATGGATCTTGCTGTTGCAAGAATTTGACCTTGAGATTCGCGACAAAGCGGGAAAGCAAAATGTGGTAGCTGATCACTTGTCCCGTCTTCCTTCTGAAATAATTAACCCTTCCGGACCCATCACTGAGCATTTTCCCGATGAGCACCTGTTCACTATTGGTACTAGCCTTCCATGGTTTGCTAATGTAGTAAATTACTTGGCATCTCATCAGATCTCGTCCGACTGGCCAAAGGCCAAGAAGGACAGATTACGCTCCGATGCCAAGTATTACATTTGGGAAGACCCGTACCTCTTCTGCATAGGTGCCGATCAGATCATCCGGAGATGTGTCCCGGAAGAGGAATTCAACAATATCCTCTCTTTCTGCCATGACCAGGCATGCGGTGGCCATTTCACCGGGCATAAAACCGCATCAAAAGTCCTCCAGTGCGGCTTTTACTGGCCCACACTATTCAAAGACGCATACAGTTACTGCAAGGCATGCAGTCATTGCCAGACTTTGGGCAACATGAACCATCGCGACATGATGCCTATGCAACCGATTCTAGTATGCGAAATCTTTGATGTTTGGGGGATTGATTTTATGGGCCCCTTTCCTGTTTCGGATGGTTTCGAATACATTCTGTTGGCTGTGGACTACGTGTCCAAATGGATCGAAGCCATACCGACCCGAACCTGTGATCACAAAATCGTTCTCAAATTCATTCATCAAAACATTTTCTCAAGATTCGGGATTCCTCGTGCAATAATCTCTGATGGGGGGACCCATTTCACAAATGCTCAGTTTAGGTCACTGATGACCAAATACGGGGTGTCTCACCGAATCTCTACTCCTTACCACCCCCAAACTAATGGTCTAGCTGAGCTGTCTAATCAGGAGATCAAGAAAATCTTGCAAGTCACTGTTCAACCTGACAGGAAGGACTGGTCGTCCCGACTTCCGGAAGCATTGTGGGCCTATAGGACCGCCCACAAAACCCAATTAGGCATGTCTCCCTTTAGACTGGTATACGGAAAGGCGTGTCACCTTCCCGTAGAACTGGAGCATAAAGCCTATTGGGCAGTACGGAACTGTAATCTAGATTTTTCGAAGGCTGGAACCCACAGAAAACTTCAAATCAGCGAGATCGATGAATTACGCTTAGACGCGTATGAGAGCTCGCGAATCTACAAGGAGCGGGTTAAAGCCTTCCACGACAAGCATATCTCGAGAAAAATCTTTCATCCTGGTCAGAAGGTCCTACTCTTTGATGCCCGACTCAAACTTTTCCCGGGAAAGCTGCGATCCAAGTGGGTCGGACCATATTTAGTCCGACAAGTTTTTAGAAATGGAGCTATCGAAATCAGTCCACTCAGCCACAATTCCGAACCTTTTATCGTGAACGGTCAGAGACTCAAGCCGTTCATTGATGTGACTTCTACTGATTTGGCTGAAGCATCTTATATCCTCCATTCCCCTTGAGCTTATTGCGCCCAGCCGATGGCGTAAAACTCAGCGCTTAACGGGAGGCAACCCGTCATTTTCCTAAAAATCCAAAACCTTTTTCTGACACCTTTTTGCACTTAAGGTTCACCCTTGTAGACAGCCGACCCCACCTCAGATGCTTGCATCTGGGATTAGAAATCGTTCGCAAAATTCAACCTGACCCATTCACTCATCCAAATTTCTGTCTCAAGGAATGAACTAAAAAAAAAAAAAAAAACAACCCCTTAGGTTACAATAAGGACATTGCAAATTTTAGGCATGGGGGGGTATGAAAGTGCAAAACTTGTAAGAAAAGGTTTCAAACAAAAATTCACATATGCCAAAAACACCATAAAAATTAAAAATTTTCGAAAAAGAATAAGAGGAAAAGAGGAGAAGGAAATTTTGTGAAGAAGGAAAAAAGAAACAAAAGGAAAAAAGGAGCACAAAATATAAGAAAAAAAAAAGTGATAGTCATTAGTAAGGAACTAAGGAATTAACCTAAGTTCTAGACCTCATTCAAGAAAATAACTGAAAAGTGCACAATGAGATTAATAAGAACGCAAACCTTAGGCATTCTTGGATAGACTCTTAGTACCCATTAAAATCTGAACATTCCTCAAGAGGTTGAGGAAAATGAAAAGCTGAAGTATTAGGTCTAAGGCTTAGGGAGTATTTGGCCTCGTTAACTAATTTTTGGTTTACGGGACTTAGTAACCTAAGCACCCTAACCTCACACACAGCCTGGTTCAGTAAGCGTAAAAATTAAAATCACGCAGAAGCGTCGCAAAATTCTGAAAAGAACACCTAGAATAGGAGCGGCCGATCAACACGAGTTGATTTGGACGAGTTCCCAGCGCGGAGAGGCGGGAAATCCCCTCGAAGATGCGTAATGAAATATCATCTCCTCGGTGCTTGTCTCTTAGGATATTCACATATCCTACTGGGGGCATGTAAGCACTCTGCTGGTTCAGATTCCATGGATGGCATTATCTCGAAGTGTCAATTGCCAGGGTCTGAATTCAGCCACGGAACACCATGGATGGGATTATCTCGAAATCTCAATAGCCAGGGTTCCGGGGGTTGCCATGGGCGGTGCTATCTCGAAGCATCGATCGCCAGGAACCCTTGAGAATTGATGATGGGAGCAAGGAATCTGATACAGACCGTGTTGAAAAGCCAATCCTAGGCTAGAACTAAAAAGAAAAAGAGAGAGAAAACTCTCCAAACAGAAAAACTTTCTATCTCTCTCTTATAAAACGCACTGCGAACTGAGCCAGGGCTAAAATCATTTCAAGCACGGGTGCTTTAACCACAAAGTCCAATAAATCTTAGGTTAGTTCTCGTGGGCCTTAAAAACCTTTGCTAAGGACTGAGGCTAAGGCTAGATAGATTTGGATCTTGATTGGTACTAGAGTACCTTTTAGGCCTATGGTCAGCATTCTAACCTAATCTAAGCTCAAATGGAAAAGCACTTATCTGAAGCTATTAAGAACTTCATGGTCTAGAACAAGGGTTGAAACCTTAAGTTTTTGCTAAGGGACTAGCAAAAGCTAGGCATGGGGGTATGATGAGAACCTCATCATGAGCCATAACTAGCTCATTTTGACCTAATACAAATGATAAAAGCTCCTACATAACTCAAGGAAAGCCTTAACTCAGAGAATTCTGAGTTTAAGGAGAAAACAAGTCAAAAGGGGTAAAAATGCGGTTTTACCAGTATAATCTGCATACAGGTCAAAACATAGGTCAAACAAACCAAATAAGAAGGAAAGTGGGATGATCTGATAAGGGTTACAGCAATTCCAAGGAACTAAATGATAATCTATAACCCTAAAACAAACCCACTTCAATTCAGGAGGTTCAAGGCAAAGAAAGAATGGAATAAACCCTCTAAAATTCATAGAAAAATAATCTCTAGGGTTTAGAACCTTCAATTTGACCTTAGGAACCCATCTTGACCTACATTGAGAATCATACACAATTAATAACTTAATTTGGGTTTTTGCGTAAATTGACCAGTCAAACAAGGTTTAATCTAGAAATAAAATGCACCATCAGATTCCTTAGGTCCTAATTAGTCATGTATAAAAACTTGAGCCTAAGAAGAAACCTTCTTGACCAACTTTATATTTTGGTCCTTATCTATTTACTTTTTGGCCCTCAACTTTTGAACCCTCGCATTTTGGCCCCTAACTCTCCTTCGTTCTTTGCGTTCAGGTCCTCCCTGCAAAACCTGCCAGCACCATGCTCCGGCGACCTTGCGCGGAGCATGGCACCGCGTAGGGTGAGGGAGAGGGTCTGGCAAGTCAACCAGGGGTGCCCTGCGTCGTCAGCCGTCGCAGGAACACCCCCCTGGTCGCACGGACGGTATGGGTAACCTTACTCCGGCGTCCTCCGGCGAGGGAGACACGTCGTCTCCCTCCGCCCTCCTCTCTGGTTCAGCCCCTATAAATACCCTCCGTCGCTCCGCCGTTCAGGGCAGCTCGGTCCTGACGGAGAAAGACCCCCACTTCCTCTCTTCCCACTCCGACAGGAAGCCCTCCAACTCCGGCGGCCTCCCCTCTTCCTCCTCGTCGCTCTGCCGCACTACCAGCTGCAGGGTTGCTCTCCCTCGCTCTTCCCGCGCCACGCCGCACCTAGCTGGCGCCTCTCCGGCCCTCTGCTCACCGCCGCCCCTTCCCCCGGGCATCTTCTTCTCCGGCGACAGTCGATACGACTGTCGCCCGCTCCGGCCCCTCCTCGTCCTGCTAAGTAGGTAGAACTCCCCTCTTCCTCCTCGTCGCTCTGCCGCACTACCAGCTGCAGGGTTGCTCTCCCTCGCTCTTCCCGCGCCATGCCGCACCTAGCTGGCGCCTCTCCGGCCCTCTGCTCGCCGCCGCCCTTCCCCCGGGCATCTTCTTCTCCGGCGACAGTCGATACGACTGTCGCCCGCTCCGGCCCCTCCCCGTCCTGCTAAGTAGGTAGAACTCCCCTCTTCCTCTTCCTCACTTTAAACATTTACTGTCGCCCTCGATTCCGACCAATCACCCTCACCTTCTCCGCCTCCGGCCATCCTCCGGCGAGCCGCTCCCATCACTCCAGCATCCCACACGGCTTGCCGACCTGCACATAATCTCTGCCTCCTCACCCTGATCCATTTCCGCCGTTCCACTTCCCCCAAATCACCCTCTGCAACTCCACCGAACAAACCCATCTCCCGACCCACAGTCCGACCTAGGGCAGCCCTTAGGCTCCGCCCCGCCGCCTGCACACCCCCCGACCACCTTCGCCGTGCCACGGCGAAGGTCCTCCGCGTTTCTGATTGGGCCGAGAGGCCGTTTTTCTGTGGGCAGGTACCTGCGCTCGTCGCCGCCATTGTTGAAGCGAAGCAGCTTGTTCACCTGCTGCCCCAGGTGCGCCGTGCCTAGGTCACACTCCCAGGCTGTGCGGGGGCATTTCGGCAAAGCGTTAGGCTGCAGTTGAGTCGAAGCTCTCGCGCGAAGCCCCCGCGCTTCGCCTCGACTGCCGCTGCTTCCTCCGCGCAGGCACCCAAATTGGGGTGGGACATTTAGTCCCACCTCGTAACCTTTCAGAGGAGAGCGCCCGCATAAAGGCAAAAAGTGCCTTATGCTCATTGCCTCCTGAGCACGGGGTGAGGTCCCTCTCACTCACTCGCTCGCTCGACCCGGTCTCGTCCGCGCTCACGCCTCGCGGACCTGGCCCGACCCGACTTAGACTGACCTGCACTCCTCGCCCACCACGCACGCCGGTGGGCCTGGACCCGGGCGCGACCCTTACCCGGCAACCCGGCAGCTCTGGGAGAGCTTTCCTAAGAGCGATTTTTGTGAGAGAGAGACGCGGGGGAGGGTAGAGATAGGTTTTGCCCCTCTTGATCGAGCTGTGTAAGTGTGCAGGCACAGGTGAAGAAGAACCGTGGAAGAAGACGAAGGCTGAAGGAAGGAGGATCACCGAGCGGCACTGTAGCCGCGGCGGTTTAAGTCGTCTGATTGGAAAATCAGACGACGTCTTGAAGGCAAAGAAGGAGAAGGAAGGCGAGGCAGAGGAGAACACAGAGAGGCCAAGGGAAGAACTGAAAGAAGAAGAAGAGCACGAGAAGATCTGAAGAAAGGAAAAGAAGAAAGAAAGAAGAAGAAGAACAGGACCGCTCTGCAGAAGAAAAAGGAAGAGACGAGCAGAAACAGCTAAAAGAAGAAGAAGAACATCACCACTGCAGATAAAGAAGAAGAACAAAGGAAGAGAGCAGAAGATCTGAGAAGGAAGAAGAGGAGAAGCAAAGAGAAAAGAAGAAAAGCCAACAAATTCTCTCTCTCTCTTTATTTTTGTAATAAGAATTTGTATCTCTAGAATACAGTTTGCTCCCTGAGTTCGACCTCGGGAACTCTTTATTTCCGAGTAACAAATTGTATTAAATTGGTAATCACCTCTCTATACTATACTACGACGAAATAATAAAACTATAGAGGAAGGTCGCCACCAAGCAGCCCTCCAGGCCTCTGGTGTTCGAGCTTCACGTGTTGGCATACCAAATACTACTACACAAACTCACCAACATCTCGCTTCATCCCCCTCCACCAAAAGTCATGTAGTAGATCATGGTACATCTTGGTGTTCCCGAGATGTATGGTGAACCTGGACCCGCGTGCCTCAGCAGAAGCTCCCTTAATAGCTCATCATCTCTAGGAACGCACAAACCTCCCGTCATGTGCAAGATCTCATCAGTAAAAGTGAGGTCTCCTGGGTCCCCTGTCAACACCCTGTCCCGCAGCATCCGTAGATATAGATCAGTCATCTATCCAGTAATGATACGGTCTATAGGCTCTAGTCGCGCCTGCATCGTCACATTCATTGCCCCGCAGTACCCCCGTGGCTCCTGGGGTCACCAACTGCCCACCTCCTCCATGAGCCTCCAATTCTGTGCCTGTAAGCTAGCCTAGTGGGCGGGCGTCTTCTGGCTCAAGTCCTCAGCCACCACATTGGCCTTTCCTAGGTGATAGGAAATGCTGTAGTCGTAATCCTTCAAAAGCTCTAACCAATGCCTCTGCTTCATATTGAGCTCATTCTGATCAAACAGGTACTTAAGGCTCCTAGGTGGAAACCCAAACCCGGGTAAAAACTACTACCTAAGTCTCTTGACTTAGGATTTCCCGATCAATCGAGTCGATCAAAATCCACTAGCGTACTACTTAAACAAGGGTAGTATAGCCTCTTACAACCACACTACTTTATACGAAGGTAGTGTACCACAAATCCCTCCTCTTCATGTGGAGTATTTAGTCTCACGAAGGAGACAGGAATTCACATGGTGAATACGCAACCAAAGACAATAAAATACAATAATCCTACAGAGCCACAAAGATTAAAACCTAGGTACTATAGGAGTTAGGAAACTTTCCTTTGGTGGAAGTGCACCGACTTCACACGAATGTGTGAACCGTGGAGCGACACGACGACGCTTTCGTAATGACGGCGGGAGAGTGGGTGCGCGGCTGGATGATGCTCTCTTGATGTAGAACTAAGGCTTGGAGAGCAACAACTCTCCTAATGATGAATTGGACACAATATAGTGGAAAGTAGTTTCTCAAGGTGTCTTAACAAGAGAAGGCTACCCCTCTATTTATAGGTGGCCTACGAAGGCTTTGGAAGGCTTCCATAGCCATTGGGAATTATCCCAAGGCAAAACAGACCGTAATTAGAATCATTAATGATTTTGACTGGGTCATCAGACGTCTGGGGAAAAGATCAGATGTCTGAAAGTCATGTTTAAGATGTCTGAAAACTAGATCTGACGTCTAATACTAGATGGGCTCCAATACTGACTTGGTTCAGACCTAAACAGGGTTCCAGTGTAAATCACTCAGACAACATATCAGACATCTAGCGCTAGGTTTGGACGTCTGGAAACCTAATTAACTACGGGAATGGATTTCCCAAGGCACAAACAACTATATTTGTCTAGGAAAGCGATTTTGGGTCAATCGAGGCAAAACGATTACTTATCTGACTTCTGGAGTCCTCTAAGAACGTTTGATAGAAGATCAAAGGTCAATACCTCAACGATTATTTTCTAAGCCAATGTTCAACTAATTGGACATCTGGCTAAGTTATCAGACGTCTGCTAAGACGTCTGGACTAAGGGTTGGTCTTCTGAAAAAAACAGATAGAAGGTTAAGACCAGCCTTAAAAGTTTGGACGTCTGATTCAACATTCAGACATCTTAAAGTTCACTATCAGATGTTTGATTATCAGGTTAGACATTTAATAAGGTTGTCTGAAGCCTATTTAGGTTTTCTAAGTTCTCTACGGAAAACCTAAGTATCCTAAGGTTGTGCAAGTGTTTATAGGACTACTGTAAGAGTACTTTGAGGCTCTTTACCATGAATCTAAGAAAGAAGGAATAAAGAGCAGCAAAAGAAAGATACATAGAATAAGATAAAATGAAATCTATCTTATTCTTGTCTTCATCCCTTGTTCAAGCTATCGCTCCTCGCGAAGCTCCATCTCCTTTGTCAAGCTCCTCCAATCCACCATGGACGCGAGCTTGAATTCTGTTTTTATACTTGTATCCATTTGTAATTGTCCTAAAATCTTGGACTCAAAAGGAAATGTTAAATAACATGTGTTTTGTTATAATCAAAATAAACGATTGTGGTGCCCTTTCACCAAACAAAGCAACCTGTCTCAACCAGAACTCGCACTTGCTGTACTTGGCATACAGCTTGCGTATCCTCAAACTGTCTAGGACCATGCGTAGATGTTGTCCATGCTGTGACTAATCTTGAGAGTAGACTAGCACATCGTTAATGAATACCATCACAAACTAGTCTAAGTATGGTATGAAGATGCGATTCATCAGATCCATGAAAGCAGCGAGGGCATTGGTCAGCCTAAACGACATGACCAAGAACTCATAGTGTCCATACCGTGTACGGAAAGCTGTCTTGCAGACATCAATCACCCTAATTTTCAACTGATGGTAACCTGACTTCAGGTCTATCTTGGAGAACACTGTGGTGTCTCTCATCTGGTCAAAGAGGTTGTCAACACGGGGCAGCGAGTATTTATTCTTGACGGTGACCCGATTCAGCTATCTATAGTCAACACAAAGTCGAAGGGTGCTGTCCTTCTTCTTTACAAACAATACAGGGGCCCCCCATGGGGATGCAATGGCCTCACAAAGCCTTTCTCTAACAAATCCTGCAATTGAGACTTGAGTTCTCGCAGCTCAAGTGGTGCCATCCTGTACGGTTAGTGGAGATGGGGTTGGTCCCCGATACCAGAGAGATCTCAAACTCGATCTCACGCTCTAGTGGTAGTCCTGGCAGCTCCTCCGGGAAGACGTCGAGGTACTCACAGACCACCACAATACTCTGTAAGTCAGCCACTAGGCTAGTCTTTGCTACAACACAAGCTAGGAAGCCCTCACTAATATGAAATTTAGCATGATTTGTAATTAGGGTTTTTAGAGTCGTTGTAACATGCGAAATCGCATACACTTTTAAAATTTATAACCTAGATACGGGAGTATCTAGGGTCGTCTAAGGAGGCAAAATTGTTTGCAAATCAAATCCCTTGCTTGGAAATAAAAATCACCTTTCTTTTTTGTCCTTTCAAATATATATTTTTAGGGTTTTGAAATAAAGGGAAACACGCGGGTTTGTTGATAAGGAGAAAACAACTAATACCTATTTTAATAAAGCTAACCCTAAGGTGATAGGTAGATCCTCTCCCCAAGCTCACCTTAGGCACGTGGAGGCCTAGAGTAATTAGGGAGAGGGAGTGAAATAAATGCTAGGCAAAACTTGTAAAAAACTATGCAACAAAAATTAAGAGAAGGCAACTTGATTTAATGAAAATTATCTACACAAAACCTATAGAGGAATGCTTCTACTCTACTTGAAAATACAAGAAAAATAAAACATAAATCCTCTAGATAAAAATGGTGAAGAAGAGGGCTTCTTGCTCCAAGCCAAGTAGCTCCTTGACTTGAAAAGACAACTCCTTCTTCTCCTTCCTTAAGATGCTCCTCTAAATGATGTCCTCCAAGGTGGAAGCTACCACCTTCATTGATCTCCTTCAAGGGTGGGCGTGCACCACCCTTTCTCCTTACTTGGCCGTCCTCCTGGTGGTGAAGATCCTCCTCCTTCTTGGAGTGGCACAAAGGGAAGGAATGGGGATAAGAAGGTACCAAGGGGGCAGGTGATGTGCCCCCTTAATCTTCTTCTCTACTCCTTCTTCTTGGCCGTAGGTTTAGGTGGAAGTAAGGTGGAAATTATGTAATGGGAGGATGATGAAAATGGTGGTAGGTGATGGGTTTTTATAGAGGTGGAAGGTGGTGGTTATGGTGGAGATGAAGTGTAGGGCTAGGATGGCTTTTAGGAGGTGGTTGCTAGCTAAGCTAAGCTAGAATAAGCTACCTTAGCTAGCTATGGAGTAGAGGAGTAAGCAGTGGGGGCTAAGGTTTGAGGAGAGGAGCTAAGGAGGAGAAGTCTGGAGATGAACTAGAGCTGGTAGCTGCTGAAGAGGATGGCATGGAGCTACTTTAGTTGGCTTAGCTTGCTAGTTCTTTGCTAGTTGCTAAGCCAAGCTAAAGTAAGCTGACTTCTACCACAAGAAGTTGAGGTGAGCTGGGTCTGGTGCAACCAGGGAGGATCAAGCTGGTTAAGGCAGCTAAGGTAGTTGAGCTAAGCTGAGTCCCTAGGAGCTGGACTTGAGCTTCTTGAGCTGAAATGAAGTCATCTTCAGCTGGCTGGAGTTGAGTGAAGCTGGATGTAGATGGACTTGAGTTGGAGTGAACTCCAGTCAACTCAACTGAGCTAGCTAGAGCTCCCTATGGACTAATGGGAGCTGAGATGAGCTAGACTCAACTAAGTTGAGCTGGATCTGAGCTGATCTAAGCTATGGTGAGCTAAGATGAGCTCTCTTGAGCTGCCATTCAGCTGAGATGAGCTGAATGGAGCTAGGATGAGCTAACCCTAGTTCAGGTGAGCTGAATTCCAGCTATGGTGAGCTAGAACAAGCTGAGTTCCAGCTGGTGAGAGCTTCTCCTTCACCAGTTGCCTTCCTGAGTTCTAGGGTTATAGGGATCTGGCAATCTATATATCCCTAACACTCACAAAAATATATTAAAAAGATAACAAAAAGTGCAATGCATGCCTAACCTAATTAATGCTGAAATGCAGCCCAAAAAATCCATTTGCGGAGCAAAATCTTAAGAGCTAGGTTTATTTTAATGCATAAGAATGATGATAAACTGGTGTTCATCACTCACACCCCTAGCTCAGTAGCTTCGCTGCACAAAGCGTGGAGATGCACCTAAAACATCCATCCACCAGCTTGCCGGGGAACTCAAAGGGAGGTAGCTTAAGTATGGAGAAGATCTTCCTCCCGAAGTAGTCCACCAGGGTGTGATAGGTCGACAATCAGTTCATCCCTAGAATCATGCCAAAATCCTCCATTGGGATTACAATCAGGTCAGCGGGAAGACTGTGTCCCCCTACAGTGACCTCATAGTCCGTGAAAACCTCCTCTGCGACAAACAGTTGTCCACTTAGGCATCTAATCAGGAATGGATCCTCTAACATTGTACTGTTTGGCCTCAAACTGACGGCAAAACTCATGGAGACAAAGGTATGCGTGGCACCAGAATCGAAAAGCACGTAAACTAATCTGTTGGAAACTGTAACCATACCTGCCTCCACAAAACCTAAAGCTCTGGCGTCTTTGTGAATCAGGGCATTGACACGCTCTTCAGCCCTAGGCGCGGAAGAAGCAACCATGCTCTGGGTCAGGCAAGCAGCAGCTGGCCTGTACCCTCCTTGCGACTACTGTCCTCCTCCTCGTGTCTGGTAACTGTGGCCGCTAGAATAGCCTCTAGTACTTAGTGCTGGGAGCATCTGGTATGCTCTGGCCCTAAATGGGCAATCCCTCCTCATGTGGCCTGGCTGGCCACACTGGTAGCAGAGAGGGACACGACCTCCTTCCTTAATCTGTCCCTGCTTATAACTAGGCGGGGGTCTAGTGCAGGTAGTTGGCCTTAGTCTAGGGCCCCCAAAGGCCACTGGTAGCCCTGTAGAGTGGGACGACTCCCCCTCGGGCACTGCGTGCCTCCTCTCCTGGCAGCCTTATGAGTGCTCTGGATGGTAGAGCCTCTTCCATCCTCCTCCATCAGTGTCTTGTGTGGTCAGGTTGGTCTCCTTGTAAGTCGTGGCCGCCTTGACCATGCAGGAGAAGGTAGGTAACTTCAGGGGCTTCACATACCCCCAAATAGTAGGCCAAAGGCCCTCAGTGAACCTCCACAGGTGCTCCTCCTTGGTAGACGTAGCTGATGGGACGATGCGTGACAGCTCCAGGAAACACGTACGGTACGCGCTAACCGTCATCGCCCCCTGGTGGAGAGTGTGGAACTCCCACCTCCTCTAGTCTTGCCAGGTTTGCGGGAAGTACTACTCGCAGAAGAGTACCACGAACTGGTCACATGACAGCTTTCTCCCCTCCTGGCCTCTAACTGCCCTCCACCACCTATGGGCTGCACTCTCCAACTGATACGTGACAAAGGCCACGTGGCACTTTGCAGGAGGGTGGAGCGTGTCGAAGATCTTCTCCATCTGCTCCAACCAATCCTTTATCTTAGACGATCTCTCCTCCCCCTGGAAAGAAGGGGGCTTCAGTTTCCGGAACTGGGCTAAAAGCTCGTGGTGGAGCCGCAACAAGGGAAGGGGTGCACCCCCTGGCAGGGAGGACTCGTGCTCAGTAGTGTCTGAGGGTGCTGGGGGTGGTGGAGGATCACTTGCTCCCCCTCTAACTCATCCAACGTTGCGGTGACTCCCCTATCTCACAGAGGACTCCCCCTCTACGTCCTCAAGGGGAGGTGGCTAAGGAGGAGGCAGTTGAATCTACTCCCGCACTATATCCAGGATCAGCTAGGTGAGGTCCTGGGCCTAGATGCCTGGGAGGAGGGGTGGATCGATCGCTGCCTTAAGTCTGGCACGATCGCCCCCTCGACCACGCCCATGGCCTGCTAACGAGCTCCTCGACGAGGCATCTCCTATAAGGAGACGGAAGAAAAAGAACAGGAATTGTCAATGATACCAGGCTACAAAAATAATATGACTAAGAAGAGAAGATCAAGATAATACGTTGTGATGGTTATCTGACATGCGCGAGACGCGGTTGTTTAATTATGTTGTTATGGCATGCGTTTGCGACGTCGGTTTTAATTTAGAATGTGGATTTAGTGAGTCTAAGTGTCGAACACAAGGAGGTGTAAAATCGGATTACTTTGTTGCTTTTAGTTGTCACATGAAGTTTGGTTTGCTTGTGAGAAAATAAGAAAGAGAGAGAGAGATATAGAGAGAGAAAGAGAGTAGAAGTAGAAAATTTCTTTGAATCACGACATTCATTTGCACAAAATGAGATCTATATAAGAAACAACATCAACTTTAACATTTAGCATGTAACTTGAGTTTATTTGCAAATACAACAATAGCTAAAAGCTTAAACAAAAGCAATATGAAACTAGGGTAAAGAGAGAGAGAGGAGAAGGCATGGAGGCCACGGCAGTGGAGGAGGGCTCCGTCGGTGGCTTGACAACTCCGGTGAGTGTGAAGTATGCTTGGTGAAGCTAGGAAGGAGCTAGGAGTATGGTGGAAGGAGTTAGGGTATTCCATGCTTCCAATGGGGTGGTTGAAGGGGGTTTAAATAGGTGAAAAGGGCTTTTAATTGGGGTAATGGGGTTTAGCATCGTCCAGGATGTCGCTAAACCCATTCCAAAAATGTCGCTGAAGCCCTCCTCCTACCGGTTCATTGAGGCATGCGTTCTTTCTCTGCCCACGATCTGTGTGCCTTCATTGTGAGCCATGCGATTGCAGATCTGACGGTTGAGACTTCGCTCGCGACGCTGGTTCAAATCATGCATGCGGAGCGCATGCCTTGCTTGTTATCGTACGCATGCTCATCAGGTGCGTGAAGGTGCACCGTATTGCATCCATCTGCACTACTCGCTACTGATCGAGAGGCTCGAATTAGCCACGGTGCAAGATGGGTCATGAATTGAAGTGCGGCACGATTCGAACCCTTGCCTCTTAGGGCGAGGGCGAGGCGCAGACACTACGCTGCTCTCTTGGTTGGTCGTGGAGACGAGGTTAGGCGTGGGGGCATGTCGACTGTTGGATGGAAATCCAATGGTCAGGATCTGACGTTGAGGCTGCGAAAGGCATGTGGGCGACGGATGCGTGCGGGTAAGGGTTGCGAGTTCTCAGCTGTCCGATCAAAGGATCAGATGGCTTAAAGTTGTTGAGCGTGAAGAAGAGGTGTGCTGAGGGTGAGGGCGCATTAGATACTGCCATGTGGTTGTCTGTGGGTGGTTGATCATCAAATCAACGATCAACACTTCTTGGGCTAGTTGAGAGAGCTCCAGATGTCGGATTTAAGTGATTTCGAGTCTGTTGGACTCAATTTGTCGATCTGAGTCCATCCATGCAATTCGATTGCTCATCTGAGGCCTGTTTCAATACACACTTGTATATACGGCTATTAAACATTGATTATAAGCAATTTTAATTTATCATGTATGCAATGCTCCCAAGCCCATTATGGTATATCATTAATGCACATATATTCTTAAAATCGACCTCGGTTGATAGAATTATCATCCTTAGGTGTAGAGTTATTATACCCCCATGCTCATCCCTTACTAGTCCCTAGCAAGGTTTGTCCTAGTTGTTATTTTCATTCAGGATTAGGAATTGATTACTTAGACATTTGTTGCTTGTCAACAAGAGGAAATATACTAAAAGCCTAATCTATAGAGACTAAACAACGCTCGTGTGTCTGCCAAAATGCCAACCGCCTAAATCCTCGCTTTAAAGCATACATATATATATATTTCATCTTTTCTCATTTTTTGGATTTTTGGAGTTGGGTGTGTGCTGGTAGCTTTTTACGGCTACCCAACCCACCCATAACTCGTAAGAGACTCTAAGTGCTAAGCATCTTGGTGTGAATGTTGTGATAAACTCATTCAACGGTAATTAGAACAGACTTCGGGTTTCTATGCCCTAGGTGACCGAGAAAGGAAGTGCTTGCCTGAAGGTGTATCTATCCGATTGGTAGCTTTCTCCCTACTCTAATTTTATTTGAGGTCAACACAAGGGTGTTTTCAATGTATATCTCCCCAGATTGCTTTACTTCCCTGCTTCTTCCTTAGGTGTTTTGGACTTTTTGTGCATTTAGTGAGCTGGGTTCTGGACAACCAGTCAATGGGCTGTTGCCCACGACCACTTGCCAACCATACTCGTGCGGTGAAGTGTGGCTTATTTATTTTTTTTCTTTTTCTTTTTTCTATTTTTCTATTTCTCCCTTTTTCTCTCTGTTTTTTTTCTTTTCTTTTTCTTTTGTTGTTTAGTAGGTGGCTACTGTGATCTTAGATTTACCTAGATGCAATAAAAGAAAGTAGTCCTGTGGCTAGGCTCTGGACAACCGGCCAATGGGCTGTTACCCACGACAACTTGCCAACCATACCACCCTAGAAAGTTCATTAGCTACCTAATTTCTATTAGAATCTCCAAGGAGTGAGTCGGTGCAAAAATGTGTGCAGATGCTTAGACTAAAAGTCCCTCCAAGTCAGAGGGCGAGTTGATAAGTCGTATACTTATCACCCTACTTTATTGGCGAATTACAGTAAATTAAGGTTGCGAGGATTTGAGGCTAAATCCGTATTTTAGTGGACACCTGTGCTGATTAAGCCTGAAGGCCTAAAAGTCTAAGTGTTTAGGTTCTTCTCGTATTATTTCCCACCGTTGAAAAGTTCCTAATGCCTAAGTTCTTCCTAAATTTTTTTTATATATATAATTCAGGCTGATAATATAACTCAGAGAATGCGAATTACCACCCCCCCATGCTTAAGTTGGACAATGTCCTCATTGGCAAATAAATGGATGCAAAGGGAGTATAGAAAGAAATCACTTGAGTGTTGCCTTGTTCCTGATCAGTCTAAATCATCTGGGTTGCCTCCCAAGAAGTGCTGAGTTTATTGCCTCAAGCTAGGCGAGGCTCTTTGTCAACCCTCAATGAGGGTGACAACTTCCTTTGGGGGAACTTGGGCAAGAAAATATTTTAATCTTTGACCGTTTACTGTGAAGGTTTGCCCAGTATTAGGATCTGCAATTTCAATCACCCCATTGGGATAAGGTTTGACCACCTGATATGGTCCTGTCCACTTTGATCTCAGCTTCCAGGGGAAAAGTTTAAGTCGGGCATCAAAAAGCCAGACTTACTGGTTGAGCTCGAAGGTTTTCCTGTGGATGTGTCGGTTGTGGACGACTTTCATCTTTTCTTTGTAAGGTCGACTGTTCTCATATGCGTCTCGATGGATTTCCTTGAGCTAGGAGAGTTGGAGTGTCCTCTGTGCCTCGGCTAACTGAGAATCCATGTTGCACTGCTTAATAACCCAGTAAGACTGGTGTTCCAACTCGACCGGAAGATGGCAACCCTTGCCAAAGACCAGGCGATAAGGAGACAAGAGGTCTTGTATGCCCAAAGGGCATCATCCAGTCGTGTGGACCAATCTTTCCGGTTAGGTCTCACAGTCTTCTGCAGAATATTCTTGATCTACCTATTGGAGACCTCAGTTTGCCCATTTATTTGCAGGTGATACGAGGTGGCAATGCGGTGAGTAACCCTATATTTTCTAAGCAAGGCACGGAATTGGGCATCAATAAAGTGATTCCCACCATCACTGATCATAGCCTTCGGTATCCCTAACCGAGAGAAGATGTTTTGCTTAACAAAGTCCATGACAGCCTTATGATCACATCTTCGGATGGTGATGACTTCAATCCATTTCGAGACATAGTCTATTGAGACTAGTATGTATTCAAAGCCGTTGGATGGTGGAAGGGACCCATAAAATCGATGCCCCAAACATCAAAGATTTTGACAATTAAAATGGGCTAGAGGGGCATCATGTCCTTTATGGTCATAGTCCCTAATGTCTGGCAGTGAGAGCAAGTCTTAGAGAAGCTGTGTGCATCCTTGAATAGGGAGGGCTAGTAAAATCCGGACTGCAAAACCTTTGCAGCCGTTTTCTTCCCCGAAAAGTGGCCACCACAAGCTTGGTCGTGACAAAAGGATAGCACACTTTGGACTTCTTCCTCAGGAATACACCTCCTAATGATCTGGTCAGCACAGAGTCTAAACAGCATGGGATCATCCCAGAAATAGTGCTTGGCTTCAGCCAAGAACTTATCCTGTTGCTGTCTAGACTAGCCGTGCAGAGTCTGTCCTACCACTAAATAGTTGACGAAGTCTTCATACCAGGGTAGGTTTCTTCCTTGCACAGCTAGAAGTTGTTCATCAAGAAAGGTGTCAGTCAAGGGTAATGATGGTCTGATGTGGTCTGGGTGGAGTCTGGATAGGTGATCGGCTACTGCGTTCTTGGACCCAGCTTTGTCACGTATTTCTAGGTCAAATTTATGCAAGAGCAGGATCCATCTAATGAGCCTGGGTTTAGTGTCCTTTTTGGTCAACAAATGCCGGATAGCCGAGTGGTCAGTGTAAATCTTCACATGGGACCCCAGAAGATATGATTGGAACTTTTCTAATCCAAAGACTACGGCGAGTGATGAGAGCCTCATCATGAGCCATAACTAGCTCATTTTGACCCAATAAAGAAGATAAAAGCTCCTACATAACCTAGAAGAAGGCCTAAATGAAGGAATAAGTGCTCTGAGAAGAAAACATGAATTAAAGGTTAAAACTACAATTTTACCATTACAGTGCATAAATGGGATTTCTCATAGGCAAAACATAGGTCAAATGGTCTAAATAAGATAAAAAGTGGGTTGAGTCAATCAGAAATGGGTTCATGTGCAATTTAGGAATTAAATGACATTTGGTAACCCTAAAACAGACCTGCTTAAATCAACAAGGTTCCGGTCAGGATAAAAATCAAGTAAACCCTCTAAAAATCATGGGAAAATATCCTCTAGGGTTTAGAACACTTAATTTGGCCTTTGGAACCCAGTTTGACCTAGATTAGGGTCCTAGTTCATCAATTAACCTAATTTAGGTTTTTACGCAAAATATCCATTCAAACATGGTCAAACCTAAAATCAAACCTCACCATTGGATTCCTTAGGTCAAAATTACGTTTGTACCAAAATTTGGACCTAAGGGGAGGTCATCTTGACCTACTTTGCAATTCAGTACACCCAAATCACAATTTGGTCCCTATCTTTTGAAATCATCGCAGAGAGCCCCCTAATTTCCTCGCCACCTTTGCAATCAGGTCCTTCCACCATTATTGGGGCAGAATCCTTCTCCGACGAGGATTAGAGAGGGAATACTCTCTGATTCCTCAGAGATCCCCTCCCAGAAATGGAAGGGAGATTCTCTGAGGAATTTCCTTCCATCTAAGACCAATCTTGATCCCTGGTGTGAACCCAATCTCTCGTGCGAACGTACGAGGGATTTGGGTATCCACCCTCTTTCCTTCTCCGGCGAGCCGGCGGAGGTAATGGTGTGCCCTCCACGCTTTGAAAGCACGGCCCAGTGCCTATAAAAGAACCCCCAAACCCGGCCGCTCATTTTTAGCTTGACTTGGCCGGACTTCCACCTCAACTTCTTCTCTTTCTTCTCCGGCCAAGGGTCCAGTGAGCTCCGGCGAGCCCCCCTCCCCTCCCTCTTCACTCTGCCACAAAACCAGTGGCAGAGTCATCTCCCTGATTCTCCTCCGCGTCGCGCAACACCCGTGCACGCCGCCTCAGCCCCGTCGTCGCCGCCATCTTCCTCCACTGGGCAGCTTCTTCTCCGGCGACAGGAGGTACAGCTGTCCGCCTCTCCGTCCCCCTTCATCCCTGTAGTTAGGCTTAACACATTCTCCATCTTCCCCTCTCTCTTTTCCCCCTTTTATTTCATTTAATTGCCCCTCGACCGTCGCTGACCACCTCCATCTTCCTCGTCACCGACCGACCTCCGACGAGCTGGCCCCACCATTCCGCCCCTCCACACGGCTCGCCAACCGTCTCATAAGCTCCGCCTCACCACAAGGAACAACCTCCGCCCATCCACCATCCCTCTATGCCTCCACCACAGTTCCCCGAACACACCCACACCCTCGGCCACAGGTTGACCTAGGCACACACGCCTAGGCCATCCCACGGCCTGCGGCATGGCTCACCACCTTCGCCGTGCCACGGCAAAGGTGCTCAGCTGGTTTGATTAGGCCAATAGGCCATATTTGTGTTTGACAGGATTTCAGCCCCTGCCGCCATTGACGGTTGGAGCAGCTCCAAGCTTCAGCAGCTCCAGGCGTCAGGTTCTCCAATCTTCAGGTGCAGCATATTCGGGACAGTAGTGCGAAGCATCTAAGTCCAGCAAGGAGCGCAGCAACGTCCGCAGCTGTGGCGATTGCACGAAGGCTCTGCGGGTGCGGGCGGGAGCGGGGCAGAACTAATAGTCCCACATCGGCGAAACGCGAAGCGCAGGTATACTTTAAATTATTTTTGTGATATTGCCTCGTTGCCTCCGAATGCATAGGGGTGAGGTCCCTCACCTTATCCCACGCTCGCCTCGTCCGTGGTTTCACCTCGCAGATCTGGTGGGCTCCGACCCGACCCAACCTGAGCACTCCTCGCGCATTACCCACCTGCCGGTGCGCCTGGTCCCGGGTGCGAAATTCAACTAGATTACCCGTGGCTCTGGGAGAGCGTCCTTTGAGTGAATTGCAGAGAGAGAGAGAGACGTGTGGGTAGAGGGAAAAGGGTAGGTTTTGCTCTCTGTGCAGGCAGGCTGAGTGAAGAAGAGAAGAAACTTAGCCAAGGAAGAAAAGAAGGACTGCAGACAAAAAGAAGAAGAAGACAGAAGAGAAGAGAAGGAAGAAAGAAGGACTGAGAGAAAAGAAGCAAAGGCAGGAAGAAGAGAAGAGACCAAGGAAGAAGAAGACAGAAGAGAGAAGGAGCAAAGGCAAGGAAGAAGAAGAAGTCTTCTCAAAAGAGAGAAAGAAGAAGGAAGGCAAAGTGAAGACTGCAGAAGAAAGAAAGAAAAAGAAAAAGGGAAAACACTTTTAAGACGTCTGATCACAAGATCAGACGTCCAATTTTACTCTTTTGTCACAATTACTTTTTAACCACATACATTCATATTTGAATTCAACTTTTGAGTAAATTAGAGTATTCAATTACATTTGAGATTAGTATTAAATTCCGATTGCTCCCTGTATTCGACCTCGGATACTCCGATTTTCGAGTAATAAAAACTCTTTATTTGTTTTGAACGCTTTTTCGGCTATACTACAACGTGACATTCTTTAAACCCGATCAAGCGCGATAAACAGCGAGCAGTTCCTTTTCTGTGACAGTATAATTCCATTGAGCCTCATCCAACGTCTTGCTCGCGTAGTAGATCACCACAGGTTTCTTTTCTCTTCTTTGTCCTAGGACAGCGCCAATGGCAAAATCCGATGCATTGCACATAATCTCAAAGTTCTGGCACCAGTCCAGGGGTTGTAATACAGGCGCAGTGGAGACTGTTACCCTGAGAGTGTTGTAAGCCTAGATGCAATCAGGTGTCATGTGGAAAAGGGAGTGGTTGGTTAAAAGGTCAGTTAAGGGTTTAGAGAGTTTGGAAAAATCTTTAATGAACCTTCTATAGAAGCCAACATGTCCTAGGAAAGATCGGATTTGCCGGACCGAGCTAGGAGGTGGAAGTTTGGAGATTAGATCAACCTTAGCTTGATCTACTTCAATGCCCCTATGCGAGACAATGTGACTGAGGACAATCCCTTCCTGAACCATAAAATGGCTCTTTTCCCAGCTTAAAACCAGGTTGACTTCAATACATTTCTTCAGGATCTTCTCCAAATTGCTAAGGCAATGGTCGAATGAATTCCCGAACAGGGAGAAATCATCCATAAAGACCTCCAGGTATTCACCCATCATTTTTGAAAAGATGGCTAGCATGCAACGCTGAAAGGTAGTGGATGCATTGCATAATCCAAATGGCATACGACAAAATGTGAACTTGCCATATGGACAAGTGAATGCGGCCTTCTATTGATCTTCCGGTGCAATAGCAACTTGGTTGTATCTTGAATATCCATCCATGAAGCAAAAATATTTCTGCCCTGCCAATCGCTCAAGAATTTGGTCAATGAATGGCAGAAGGAAATGATCTTTCTTGGTGGCCTCATTAAGCTTCCTATAGTCAATGCATAGCTACCATGCAGTAGTAGTGCGGGTGGGGATGGATTTGCCGTGATCATTGGTGACAACGGTGAGCCCAGCTTTCTTGGGTACCACCTAAGTGGGGCTCACCCAAGGGCTATCAAAGATTGGGTAAATAATATCAGTGTCAAGCCACTTGATTATCTCCTTTTTAATGACCTCTCACATATTCGGGTTCAATTGTCTCTGCATTTGGCGAGAAGGTCGAGCCCCATCTTCCAAATAGATCTTGTGAGTGCAATAGGTGGGATTAATTCCCCTCAAGTCAGAGATTGTCCATCCAATGGCTGCTCGATGGTTAGAGAGGGTTGCAGTCAACCTAAGCTCTTGTTCCTTAGTTAACTGGGCATTGATAATATCGAATTGCATATTCTTGTCTGCAAAGGCGATTTCCCTGCATCCCGTGTCGCAATCAATGTTCGCCTTAGCCGTAGCTAAGAAGGGTCTGCCCAGGATGATGGGTGTGTTTTGTAGTTGTCCGGGGACTTCCATGTTGAGGACCAAAAAGTTGACTGGGAAGTAGAAGTCCTTGACCGGAACAATTACATCCTCGACTACCCCCTTTGGGGTTTTCACAGATCTATCAGCCAATTGGATGGTTACAAGTGTGGGTTTCAATTCTCCAAATCCAAATTGGCGATACAGGGTCGTCGGGATGAGGTTGATCAAAGCACCTAAGTCCAAGGGCGCTCTATCAAATGTTATGTCTCTAATATTACAAGAAATCAGGGGTGCTCCTGGGTCAGTCCGTTTGAGAGGCAGGCTGCTCAATATCACTGAACTAGCTTGTTCTGAGAGCACTACCTTCCTAAGTGCTTGGGTTTTTGGCTTACGCTTTGGCTTACAGACATCCTTCAAGAACTTAGCATAAGCCAGGATATGTTTAATTGCTTCGAGGAGCGGAATATTAATCTGGACTTGTTTGAAAATCTCAAACAGCTCCTCATTCTCAACTATAGCTTTCTTTTTTTTCCTTTTCTCCAAGGCTTCAGGATATGGTGTTTGGGTTTGAATCGGGCCAGTCTCCATGTCCTTGGGTTCCGCCTGCTCATCCTCAGACTTGGGTATCTCAGGAAGTGAGGTCACGAGAGGGGTTGGCCATTAGGGGTCATGGGTTTATTGCCACTTCTCAAGGTTACTGCGTTGGCAGAGGCATTGGGACCCTGGTAGATCCTTGAGAAGAAGAGGAAGAAGGAGCACCAAACCCAGGCGGTGTTTGTGGGGCTTGCTGGATCATGTGGGCATGTCCAGGATTGGCTTGGAACCCTTACGAATTGGGGCCTCTGTTAACTACATTTCATGGGTTCGATTATGGCTGAGAAGGAAGGGATCCTTGTTGTTTACAATCCAACAGCTACCTCAACTGTCCCTTCGCTAAGGCCATTTCTTCTTGGTGTTTTTGATTCATGTCAGCCATCATTTTTATTAATGTGTTCATTTGGTTTTGAGGGGGAGGGGCTACCCTATTCTGATTATAGGGTGGTCTAACTGATGGTCCTTGCTGATAGGAGGAGGGATTTGACCTAGGTTGGTTCTGGAATTGGATCAATTTTTGGTTTGTCCAGGAGAAATTCGGGTGATTATGCCATCCGGCATTGTAGGTGTTGGAGAAGGGATCAGGTTTGGAATAACCTTGGATAGCTTAGACATCTTCAAAGATGGAAGGTGCCGACGGGGAGGAAAGTGAGTAATCAAGGGTTGAGGGAGCAAAGGTCCCACCCTGGAACATGGTCAGGGGTTGTTCCAGGTGCATTTGGCTTATTGGTTGGACTAAGTCTACATTGTGAGTTCCCTTTGCTAGGTGAGGGTCTGTAGCGGGTTCCTGGTTTGGTTTAGCAGCTCATTGATCTTTTTGTCCACCAATTCAACTTGATCTAACTTTTTGGCTATAATGTCCATGTCAACCATTCCAGAATTTGCTTGTACCTCATAGATCTCTCCACGAGGTTGACTGGATCAACTAAACTGGGTCATGGAGGCATTGTTGAGAGAATTCTCACTCATGAACTCAAAGAGTTCGAATGTGCTCTCCCCATCTTTGTTCAAAAAGTTGCCTCCACATGAGGCATCAACAAAGTTCCTAAGGTTGCTGTCCAAACCATGGTAGAGGATCTGGGCTAATTGCCACCTTGGAACCTCATGGTGTGGGTATTTCCTTAATAATTCATTAAATCGCTCCCACGCCTCATGGAATTGTTCCCCACCATGGAGTGTAAATGTGATAATGGCTCTTCTGAGGGCATTGGCAATGCATGCCTTAATTCCTCCCAGGTGGAGATGGATCTCCTTACAGTTCTAAGCAAGTGAAATGCCTTGTCTTTTAGGGAGAAAGGGAACATCTTAATCAAAACAATGTCTAAGCTGATGTTCCTGGGTTTCATAGTTCTAGCGATCCGGTCAAGGTCCTCTAGGTGTTGGAAGGGGTCCTCATTTGAGTTCCCATGAAAGTTGCTCTGAATAAAGCTCAAGGCATTAGGTTTTAGCTCAAAATCATCTCCCCCTTCGGGGACCCTAAGATGGGGTTCGACTCTAGGTTGGCCCTCCTGAGGTTGTGGCGGGTTAGGTGGGTTCAATGGAGGTTGTCATTGAGGGTTTTGCAATCTATGTATTGCTTGCATGATGGTTTGGATTTGTTGTTGTTGTAGTTGGTGGTTGGCAGAGATTTAGGCTTGAATAATGGCCATAGCATTGGGTGGGAGTTGGTCCTCAACCTCATCAATTCTTGGTTCAGCCATTTCTTGTACAAAATCAAGTCTCCTCCTGATTTCCCTATCCAAAACAAACAACTCAGGATGCAGTGATCGTCTCCCTTGCATACACTAGGGAAGAACGGAGAAGGTTGTAGAGAGAAACATATGCGAGACATGTGTGCACAAACAAGCAGACAAGTCTAGTCCTTACAGTGTATACCTTAGGTGACCTAGAAGCCTCAAAGGAAATGATCAAGCCTGTATGCACCTAACCACCCTTCCTAATGTTAATCTGGCCAGGTTGATTATGAGGGGATTGAAGGGAAGGTTCTTCTTTTGTCTTTCGCCGTCGGTTCCATAGACCCTACAACCGCGGTCGTTTGACAATTCCTCGTAGCCTAGACACCAGATTCTACAAAGGGAATGAAAGCCAAATGCCTAGCAAACCAAATCACACCTCCAAGACTTAAACCAATCCTGCCTAAAGCATGTCTACTCCATTTAATGAGGGGCTAAGCTAGTGCTTGTGCTCAAGACATGTGATGAGGCATTGATTGGGGTTGTGCCTCTTAGTTAATCGATTTGAGCGTGTGTGAACTTAACAAGACATGGTTCTCAAGCAAGGATTTTAAGGTGTGGTGTCTTTTAATGTTTGTCCTTACTTTAGTGCCTTTTAGGGTTGGAGTGCCTTAGTGTTTTCAGGTAAGGTTCAAGTAGGCACACAAAGTTTTGCACGCAACAGGCGAAAGTTGATTTCCTTTAGAGTGATGTGGCCTTAGAAAAGCAACCCTAATGAGTTCACCCTAATGTTCATGCAGTTCTACCAGGTGAGTTAATTTTAGTTATGGTGAGTGGTGCGACCCAAGTCAAATCACGGCGACTTTGCAAACACCACTCAAGAGAAAGAAGAAGAGCACTCAAAAAGATTATTTCCTTAAGAATCTTAGGGTATATTTTTTGTTGGGTGATGAGTTTGAAATGTGGGTCACGTAGTCATTTACCACGCCAAATTTTTATTTATATATTTTTTTATTTTTCTTTTTTTAAGCACGCAAACAACCAAAGGGGTGGAGTGATACTCACAACTGGTTTTTGCCACACTTTACTCCATCTCTACCGTTGCGAATCGTGCTCCTTCGCCGTCTACGCGTCGAGTTCCTGCAATCGATCAAGTAGAGGGAGAAAATGAGTTAGACGATGTGAATACGAATGCGGGAAGAAAGCAACAAAAGCAATCCGTTGCCTCCCCAGCAACGGCACCAAAAACTGACATGCGCAAGATGCGGTTGTTTAATTATGCCATTATAGCATGCATTCGCGACGTCGGTTTTAATTTAGAATGTGGATTTGGTGAGTCTAAATGTCGAACACAAGGAGGCGTAAAATCAGATTACTTTGTTACTTTTAGTTGTCACATGAAGTTTGGTTTGCTTGCGAGAAAACGAGAAAGAGAGAGAGAGAGAGATAAAGAGAGGAGAAAGAGAGTAGGGTTAAAAATTTTCTTTGAATCACGACATTTATTTGCACAAAATGAGAGCTATATAAGAAATAACATCAACATTAACAATTAGCATGTAACTTGAGTTTGTTTGCAAATACAACAATAGCTAAATACTTAAACAAAAGCAATATGAAACTAGGATAAAGAGAGAAAGAGGAGAGGGCAAGGAGGCCACGGTGGTGGAGGAGGGTTTCCGTCGGCGGCTTGACAACTTCAGCGAGTGTGAAGTATGCTTCGTGAAGCTAGGAAGGAGCTAGGAGTATGGTGGAAGGTGTGTGGGTATTCCATGCTTCCAATGGGGTGGTTAAAGGGGGTTTAAATAGGCGAAAATGGCTTCTAATTGAGGTAATGGGGTTTAGCAACGTCCAGGACGTCGCTAAACCCCTTCCAAAAACATCGCTGAAGCCCTCCTCCTGCCGGTCCATTGAGGCACGCGTTCTTTCTCTACCCGCGATCCGTATGCCTTCGCTGTGAGCTGTTCAATCGAAGATTGGACGGTTGAGACTTCGCCCACGACACTGGTTCAGATCATGCATGTGGAGCGTGTGCCTCGCACGTTATCGCGCGCGTGCCCATCGGGTGCGTGAGGGCGCGCCATGTTGCATCCATCCGCACCGCTCACTGCTGATCGGGAGGCTCGAATTAGTTGCGATGCGCGTTGGGTCGTGAATTGAAGGATTATTACCACCTATTTTTTGAGCTACCGTTAAATTCAGCTAACCAACATGGCTTTCCTTACAACCTATTTTTTGAGACGGTTATACAACCGTCGCTAAATAATACTTAGCGACTATTATTAAATAGCCATTGCCAATAATATATTTGCGACAGTTACGTTATGACCGTCACAAAAGTGTTTTAACGATGGTTATAAGTCGTCGCAAAAGAAAGCTAACTACAACAGATAGGGTTGGTACTATTACAAACGGTTAGCTAGTACTAATAACCGTCGCGAAAGACTTCGCTTTGCAACCTTCCACAATGCCAACTTGAGACGATTTTGTTACTATTGGCGACGGTTTTTAACCATAGCGAAAAGTAGTTTTTCTTATAGTGTTACTCTGAGAACCCTGCCTACAAGAGAAACCTGATGCCCCTTGGACTCTATAGTGCTTGGTGAAATTAGATTCCTCTCGATAGCAGGCACATGTCTAACCCGTACTTGGACCATTCTCTTTTGCCTATCCTATCCTTTGGCCTTCTTCAACTGGTCTTAATAATCACTACTCAACCATCCTTAAATGTTTCTTCACCCGGATCCTTTCTAATGACTCATTCATCAACCACCAGGCAACCGTCTTGTCCAACGTGATTGTGTTTTTTCCAGGAAGCACTAGCTTCACTAAGTAATCAAATTAAGAAGGGTGGAAATGAACTCAACAAGATTAATGCTTTGCCTCTCTCCTTAGGAAATGTCTCCCCTTCTTGGCATTCTCCTTAAGGGTGAGTTATCTATTACAAATTTGTTGAATTTATCCAATTGCACCTCCAATCTTGTCCCCTATCCTCAAATTATTCATCCTCTTCTTTACTAGTAGTCAATTTCTCAAATATTTGAACTTGTATCTGCTCTCAAACTCCTCCCAAAGCCAAATCATCCAACCCAATGACTTCACAAAGAGTGTTGTCTGCCAACAGTCACATCATGTGAGATCTTAAACGTGAATTTTCACATCCAAACTAAATTTCACTCTTCGTAAGAAATTCAACGTCTTTTGTTTCACGCGAATCGAGTTACCAGAACCTTCATTACATAAAATTTACAATTAAACCATCGTATTTTGAAATTGAAATCGTTATCCGATCGAAAGTTATTTTTAAATTCTTTGCAAAATTCAAAACTAATGATTTTACACAAATTAGAGGTAGATAGCCTTCTTCTTCGGAATCTGCGTGTGTTTCGTATTCACAACATTTTTGATATGTTTTAATCTTGTTTTAAATCAAAATTTTTGAAACATAATTTGAGACCCGAATCTAAGACCTAAGATTACCCGAGCCCAACGAACATCGATGTGCCGAAATAAAAAATGAGGGTCCAAGGTTCCCCGTTAGTCTCATTTTTTTCTTAAACTGGCTAACCACCTCCACTCCTCCCCCTCCCACCACCTCTCCTCCGCTCCGGCCACCTTGCCATCCCCTCCCCTTTGTCAATGAGTTTCCTCTCCCCTGTCCCTTGTGTGAGCGAGAATGAGAGGGAGAACGCGAGGGAGGAAGCGAGAGATCAAGAAAGAGGGAAAATCGAGAGCACCGGCCGGCGCCTACGTTGGTCAACCAGCCAGTACATGAACGAGTGGAGCACACGTGTGCGTGTGCGCAACGCGACGCTGCTGCGAGGCAGCAGGTGCATGTGTGTGTGCATCCGGTGTTAAGAGTGAGTTGGTGGTGGGTGTGTTGGGCGTGAATGAGGAAGTGTGAGCATGAGGGAGGAGGTGGCGTTTATGGTGGTGCTGCGCATGACGAGGTGATTGAGGTGTTGTTGCAACTGTTGTGCAGTTGTATGGCTCGGGGCAGCATGAAGGTGGGAAAGGGAGAGCGAGCGGAAGAGGTGGAGGTGCCGGCGGTGATGAATGAGATGGAGAGGCCGAAGCTATTGTGGCCCTGTGCATGTCAGAGAGTGCGTGCATGCGTGTGCTGTGATCGAGTATATTTCTAATTACAGGCACGTTGATATAAGTTTGGGAAGAGAAAGTAAATAAACTATTTTTAATGAAAAATTAATTTTAATAGGTGAAAAATTATGTTCTAAGTGAATAATTATTTTTACTTGTGAAAAGGTAAAATGCATCATTATATTTTTATTTTTAATTAATATATTTTGATTTTTAGACAGTGTATTTTAATTTTTAATTTATTGAAAATCATTTTCAACTGGTGTATTTGATATATTTGATTTTCAACCGATTAATTTTTAACTAGCGTTGCAAGATGTATTACAACAAGTATTTTAGTACTCGCATCCTAAGTTTTGTAACCCAAAAATTAGTAAAGGGAGACAATGTTGCTAAATCCTTGTACTTTAAGTCTCTTAAACATGTTACCCTAAAAAGGGAATGTGGATAATTTACCAACACATGAGCAATGATCACACCACACACATCTACGAACGTGTTTTGGTGTCTTGATTGCGCAAGAAATGTCACACTAGTAACCATGAATAATTAACTTGATTTGGATTGCCTATCATCCATATTTTCTAAAATTTTGCATTGTAATTTATAACTACCTTAAGTAATTCAACCTAATAAATCGATTTTAATTGCATGCGACTTTAGGTGACCTAGGAGTTTAGTTTGAAGTTCATACAAGGGACATATATGATTTAAGAGTATGTTCAAATTGTGCATGTGTCATTTGGAGATCAGGCAACGAATATGTTTATAAGGGTAGTGTCCTATTACACATTCAATGGATGCTATTTTAAGTTGAGTATAATTGACATCTATACTTTAATTTTAAAAAAAATGTTAAAAATTGTTATCATATTTTATTTCCTTTATCTTGTTATTTCTTTTCTTTATTGTCTTATAGTACATTGGGAGACATGTATGTAATTTTTTCCTTAGCCTTCCCTCTAATAGATAGGGATTTCTTGGTGAATTAGATGAATGGTTTTTTCTCAACAGTTATGATATTGTTTTTTTGGAATGGGCTAATCCTATCCTATCCAACGCCTCCATTGCCACTAGCATAAATGATTCCCATAGGAAATCTGTTAAACCCTCTAGGAGTATTACAAAGTTGTTCGAGTTTCTTCTTTATTATTTGTGGAGACAGCGTCTATTGTAGTAGGAATGCTAAATTCAGTGGTAAAAAAACAACTTATTGAAAGGCTATTATAATGCATGGGCCAAACCATATATAAATTGCTAATATATATCTATTCTGCAGATGATGTTCCCTTCCTTCTAGCGGAATGAGAACGGTAAGAAAATATTCACCATTTTTAAAAATATCATACATACTTTTCCCTTCTTTATGAGTTTAAAATCAATCTTAAAAAATCAGCATGTACGTCACTCGATTAATTGTATATAAGGTTGAAGCGGAACACGTGGCAAACATTTTAGCTACCGTCTAAAAGGACTTCACTGTATATACTTTCCTCAATTTTCGTCTCATTCTTAGCGGATTGAAAACAAACTCTTGGGAAAATAGAAGAATACATAAGCTTATAATTATGGTTAAAATGCATTTCTAGGTTGTTTCAGACTATCTGCTGACTACGTACAAGCAAGAATCGATAAAATTGGGAAAATATTTCTTTGAAACTTGAAAGAAGACCAAAGGACCCAGAATATCCTCTAAGTAAATTAGGACATAACCATCTGTCACCTGGAAAAGGAAAAAACTTCGGCTAGGGAAATCCATATCTTAAGGAGAGTTTAAAACTCATGTGGTCAAGCTAGCGAATTATTGAAGTAAATATTTTCTTTCTCAAATTTCCTTCAAGTAAATTTTTCTTTTTATTTTTTTTTCCTTTTTTCATTTGAAAATAAAGGAGTAACATTTTATTTATCCCTCACTCCAAGGGAGTAAACAAAAGATGAGGTGACTAAGCTAAAACTCACCTAGTATAAAAAGGAGAAAAATCACTACTTGTCGCTTAGTACATGTTTAAAATCTTAAAACAAAACACAAGCCCATAAGGGCAAAACTAGCTAAAAGTTCAACAAACATAAGGCATCTGAATCTTGTCTAGGCTGATTGTATCCCCATAAAATGCGGGAGCTACTGTAGAGAATAAAAAAAATGCCAACTAGCAAGATGAAGAAAAGTCATATAACAAGTAATTGCATTGGCTATCGGACGAGAGAACTCCATTTAGAGGATGCCTTCAAGTAAACTTCCCTTAGCCACACTTCTAGAAAGGAATTCAAGAAATAAAAAATTATACTTGCTAGGCTTCTAAATTAATCTCTCAAATATGAAATGGTGTCTACCACTTACATTTCCGATTCAGTTACTTCACATGTTGGCCTACTACTTACTTTCAAATAAAATATCCTGTAAAAGATCGATCATAATTACTGCCACTTGTCAATCCGATTCCCTTTATTTGCTTTTCCTTCCATCCCACGTTCTTTCACATCTAACAACAACGACTGCATGAACACACGTAGGTAGTCAATGTGAATGCAACGGAAACGGGGAAAAAGAAGACGAGATATCAATTAATTAATATTAGATAAGGGAGATGCATGGATATTGTAAACTGGTTGACAATTTCAAAAAACGAACAGCATTGGTCAGACTCTATCTAACATAAAACGCGTTACTCATCACCAGGGCATGGGAATTCGTGGCATGAGGTGTTTAGATAGTTAGTTCTCACGACAAACGACTTGGTGTCGCCAAAATACAAACCCCGACGTGGCAATGGCCAAATTTTGGTGAAATTGCCGCTCGATGTCCACATTCCAAAGTCAGCAATAGACACATGCATGCCTACAACGATGTCAACGAAGAGCGGAGACTTTTCACCTCAGATCCCTTCTTATCAAATCTATCCGCCGAAAGACCCTATAAATAGACCCTCACGTACCACTTCACAAAGCACCAATTAATCAATCCCAACCATTGCTCCTCTCCAGTAATATTAACAATGGTAGCTGCCTTAAAGGTGGTGTTCCTTGTCTTTGGGAGGTGGTGGAGGAGGCAGTGGTGGTGGAGGAGCATCTAACGGTGGGTATAGATCTGGTTCCGGATCAGGATATGGCTCAGGGTATGGCAAGGGAGGAGGTGGAGGTGGTGGACAGGGAGGTGGCTCTCGCTGTGGATCATCGGGCTATGGGTCAGGGTATGGCGGAGGAAACGGAGGGTATGGTGGTGACAGAGGTGGAGGTGGAAAGGGTGGTGGCATTGGATATGATTCTGGATATGGCGGAGGAAACGTTAGTGGCGGCGACGGTGGAGATGGAGGAGGCAGACCAGGTGGAGGGTATGACAGCGGGAGTGGATACAAATCGGGCCATGGTGGTGGGAGGAACCAAGTAATCTTGAAGAAATTCGTGTAGGCTTATATCAACCGTTATTATTAGTAAATAAAGTGGGAATTCCTGATAGTTGTATTTTGTGACTTAAATACTTCTATACGTACTTCCTACTTCAGGAATTTCTGCATGTGTTTGAATAAATCATTTGTATTTCAAACTATAGAAAAGTATGTGATGGTTTTATGAAAATTATTTATCACAGCATTTTGAAAATATCTTACATCTAGACATTGGACGCTTCCTAATCACAACAAAAAAATGCAGTGGTTATGGAATACGTACGTATTCCGTTGAATTGAGCATATGTAAGAATTACACAATATTCAATGCATACGTTATACTAAATCTGAGTTTACAATAATGGCCATATGCCGTACTCACATCAATCCTACCGTTCGTGGGATGAGTTCGACAGCATTTCGAAGTTGGGAGCAGCACACACCATCGCTAACCGGTGGTTAGTCCCATGCAATGGAGGATCTCAAGTAATATGTATATATTATAATTTTTGTTTTGAAATATTATATATATTTAATATATTGTGGGGACAGATTTCGTTAGATTGATATACGCTTTTGGTACTCAAGAGGGTATCTCTACGAAACTTACTACTTCCACAACGCAATGGTAGATGGTGCTGTGAAATGGACGTTTAGCAACAGGTTTCGTGAGATCGACATAAATTTAACAAAAAATTCTCTTTGGACAGCGGTCCTGCACCCACGGGCTTCCAAAATATATTGATTTCAACTTATGTGCATGATCGTGAATATTAAAAGTTGCACATAATTTAGCTAAAATCTTTTATAATAGATAGAGTGATGGTGCATTTTTATTCGTAGTGGAAGATCATTTTTAACTCTATTATATACATTTTCATGATAGATGGTAGAAGAAAATCATACCATCAAATTTTGAATCAACTTAATGTTTAAATTGTTAATGAAATGAGGCATGGGCATCTCGAAATTGTTTTCGATAAACTTTATTTTTTTAACATAACCTACAGCATACATATTCCAGCGTTGTCGTTGTAGAGCTTTTTAGAAAATTTTAAATTTCACGGGTCTTTATAAATCTTCTCAAAATTAAATTAGCATTTATCTTTTAACATAGTCTACAATATATCTACATTTCAGGGTTATCATTGTAAATCTTCATAGAAAATTTTAGTTTAGATTAAAGGCATCTTTGAACAATTCTCATAATGAAATTCTTATTCTTCTGGTGGCGACTGTGAAATATAATCCTTGAACACCAAGTAATTGGATGTTTCAAATTGGACACATTATCTTGTGGATGTGCGGGTAGCACCGAAGGCGACCAACTGAGAAGCAGGGACTAATTGTTAAATGTTGTGACAGAAGTTAAATAACGTGTTAACACAATGAAAAAATTGGCCTCCGCGTCGCTCCCTGGGTGAAGGTGGATGGTCGAAGCCCAAGAATTTTTACCAAATACATGTCAATGGATCCTGACTAGCCTCCCTTACTGGTCGGGGTGGCCCCCACTCTTCCTCTCCTTTCCTTCCTCCCCCTTCCCTCCCGTTATGGCTGCCTCTCCCTCCTAGACCACACTTGTTAGCTTCTCCATTCTCTCAACTCACGTTACTGTTCTCAACTAGGTCCTTTTCCGTTGCCAGTGTGGTCCATGGAGGTGCCCCTAGGTTATTGTAGTGGTGGTGTGGGGGTGGCTTTGACTATGGACGTTTGATTGCTGCAGCCAACATGGAGATGGCTTTCGTGCCCTCCTCTTTGATGTGTGTGGTGTTCGGGGCACGAGTTGCTTCGTAGGACTTACTGGTGCTGTGGTCGTTAGGGGTGTCGTTGGCCTTCTTTTTGCTTTGGGATCATGTGAGAACCCGTGCCTTTTATGATCGATATTTATTGACTCCTGTCGGTAGCCTGTGCCTATTGACTTCTTGTTAGCACTAATCGTGATGATCGCCGGGAAGTTTTCTTGGCGGTGTTGTTGTATCATTGAGCGTGGAGTTGCAACTCTTCATGCTTGGAGGACTATAGTTGGTTCCCCTACTTCAGATGCCTTCTTTGTCTTGTTATTGTATTTTCTATTGCTTTTTTCTTTTTCTTTTAGTTTTGTATGACTCCACTATCATAAAGTTCCCTCGTTACTATGGGGAGCAACCTTTCCCTCTTAGTGAGTGTTCGGATCTCTCTTCCTACCTTCCCTTCTAGAATTGCACCCTTTGTATTAAACTCCTCCCTTATCAATGGAATACTCTATCCTCAAAACAAAACAAAAAGGTTATATAATATTACTACTAGAAACATGAGATATACTGTCGATTATGTGCCGTCGGCTTTATAAAGAGACGGTGAATGTGTGTACTTGTTATGACCCGGTTCCCGAATCTCTACAGAACACGAGACCGGACCGACTTGACTGATCCCAAGACCCAGTCGTCCAACGAGAAAGTAACCAAAAAGAGTTAAATAAACCACATTCACCATACAAGCAACTAACAGTAACAAAAATAAAGCAGTAAAGAAGTAAACTACTACAGTATACACCACCACAACAGTAAGGAAGTAAACTAGTACAGGAATATAAAGTTCACAATAAAAAAATAGAGAAGTGTAACAAACTACTCACTACAACAGGAAACAGAGTACAACAGAAAGCTACAACTACTGGGCTCTATTGGGCCCAGCACCCTTTGCAGCCGTAGGCTCTGGCTGCTCAACACCTGGACCTGGAAAATGTTATGAGTATAAAACGTTAGCGAACGCTGAGTAGAGTGGCAACCAGCTAACTAAAACAGTAAAGGTGGACATGAAACTATTATTTTCTTTCTTTCTTTAACTAATTATTCTTTCTTTCATCACTTGATTTATTTATCAGGTCTCTTTCTTGATCTCAAATGTTCCTCGTGGGAATGATCTTGATTGCAGTCTTTTCCGAAGAGTAGAAGTAACACGTGGTGCTCCCCTAACCGGGAGAGTCCCCCGTGGTGGTCCTACACTCAGTCAACTACTCCAAGGTCACTGACAGACGTAACGGTGACTACGGCAGGCGTGATAAACGCACAGGTAGCTACCCCGCACTAGCACGTGGTCAGTCATTTCGGTTAACGGGTGCGCCCAAAGTACAGCATGGAACCAGTATAGGGCATAGCCCTCTCAGTAGCAGACGGCTAGCCCCTAAGAACCAAACAGGGGTCTCGCCCCTCCACAGTCCGCGCACCCTCGCCTGACTACCCTGGTTTGCCCAGTGGGCCTAACAAGTTGGTGTAAGGCTGCTAGCTGAACCCCGGGTCCTGTGGGGTAGCTAGCTCTCTCCCTAAACTAGTAGCTCTCCCCGGTACTGTGTACGCGAGGGCCAAAAAGTTGGTACAAAGTGGCCAATCCTAACCCCTGAGTCTCAACCCAAAGGCGGCTAGCTCCGCTCTGCACCAAAAAGGGGGACAGTCGCTCTCTTTGGTACTCCGTACTCAAGGGCCAACTCACTTCCCCATTCACATTTCCAGTTCCATTCCATTTGTTTCCAGGAGCTCTACTCCTAATTCCCCGTAGGGTTCATGCTCATGTTTCTCAGGCTAAGCCATACTAGGTTTCATCATTTCTATTTGCATTTCTCAGGTTCTACACATGTAGCATGTAACTTTACTATTCACATTCCAAGTTTATTCGCAGGTAGCTCGTGTTTCCAACATTCAATCTTCCATTTCCAATTTATATACAGGCAGCTCGTATTTAATTGTAAATAACAGGAATTTACATGTAACAGTTGCTAACAAGAGTACTTTACACTTCATAGGCAACTGTTATCCATTTACAGGCAATTGTTATTATTCTATTTACTCATCCAAGACTGCAATTCATACATTCCATACAACTATTCCAGTGTTTCTAGTCCTAGGATTCATGCCATACCCTAGAATCTAACATTCATGCCAGATATGCATTCATGTTTGTAATTAAACTAGGGGAAGCCACTCTACTAGTAAACCCAGGAGTAATGGGGGCTTGATCGGCAAGTCCACGTGCCTCAGCAAACCCCAAATCTGCAACGGAACGAGGTCCTATTACAAGGATCAATCACAAGACCCACTCAAAATAGGATAAAAAGTATTCCAATAAGTAGAGGAACTTATACAGAGAACAACGGAATCTTAATTGCGAAAATCGAACCTCAAACGGACCCAGTTTCCAGACGTCCGGAGAGGTTGTCTTCGCATTGAAGACTTGGAGGCACTACTTGTACGGTGAAACTTTTGAGATTTTCATAGATCATAAGAGCCTCAGATACTTGTTTGATCAGAAGGAGCTCAATATGAGACAGAGACGTTGGTTAGAGCTCCTGAAGGACTATGACTGCAGTATTTCCTACCATCCGGGGAAGGCCAAAGTGGTGGCTGATGCATTGAACCGGAAGGCACCGGCCCACTTGGCCAGTTTACAGGCACAGAGTTGGAGACTCATGGAGGAGATGGGCAGTTGGCGACTCCTAGAGTTACTAGGGCACTATGGGGCAGTGACTGTGACACGACAGACGAGGCCAAAGCTGATAGACTGCATCATCACAGGACAGATGGTCGATTCGTACCTGCAGTCGTTGCGTGACAGAGTACTATCAGGGGACCCTGGAGACTTCTCCTTTACAGATGAGGTGCTACGCATGAGGGGCATTTGTGTGTTCCCAGGGACGAGGAGCTGTTGAGAGAGCTCCTGACTGAGGCACACGGCTCCAGATTCACCATACATCCCGGGAGCACAAAAATGTATCATGATCTGAGATGCAACTTTTGGGATGTAGGTGAATTCGTGTAGCAGTGTTTAGTGTGCCAGCAGGTGAAGGCCGAGCATCAAAGGCCTGCAGGGCCGTTGCAGCCGCTTCCAGTGCTAGAGTGGAAGTGGGAGAGCATCACCATGGACCTGGTGGTAGGCTTGCCCATTACCCATCAAGGACACAACACAGTCTGGGTGATCGTAGACAGATTGACGAAGATGGCACGTTTCTTGCCAATCCGAGTCACTTTGGCACCAGCACAATTGGCAGAGAGGTATATCCGCGACGTGGTACGTCTACACGGAGTTCCGTTGGAGATTGTATCCGATCGGGATACCCACTTCACGTCTTAATTTTGGGCTGAGTTTCAGCAAGCCTTGGGGACACGGTTGAGGTTTAGTACAGCATACCACCCCAAGACGGACAGACATTCAGAGCGCACGATAGAGACTCTTGAGGACCTTTTACGTGCTTGTGTACTGGACTGGAGGGGCTCTTGGGAGGAGCACATGCCCCTAGCAGAGTTTGCATATAATAACAGCTATCACTCGAGCATTGGCATGGCACCCTACGAGGCTCTATACGGACGGAGGTGTGCTGCACCCTTGAGTTGGATTGAGGTGGGGACCAAGTGGGAGGTTGGCCCCAGGCTGATCCGGCAGAGTCAGGAGGTGATCGAGCAGATTCACAGGCGAATCCGCACTGTCAGGAGTAGACAGAAGAGCTATGCAGATCGGAAACGCAGAGAGGTGCAGTTTGAGGTTGGGGATCACGTCTTCCTTTGCGTTTCGCCCATAAAGGGCCTGCAGCGATTTGGGGTGAAAGGGAAGCTCGCGCCGAGTTTTGTGAGACCCTTTGAGGTTCTAGAGTGGGTTGGACCCGTTGCTTACAAGATTTCCCTTCCTCCCCAGCTTTCTAGTGTGCACGACGTGTTTCACGTATTCAACCTCAGGAAGTACATTGTCGATCACAGTCACGTTCTGAGCCACGAGAGCGTCGAGGTGGGTGACAACCTGACCTATCCCAAGCGGCCAGTGCAAATACTAGATGGAGCCATTCGGAGTCTGAGACGGAAGCAGGTACCCCTGGTGAAGGTCTTGTGGAGGAGCCAGAGGTACGAGGAGGCTACCTGGGAGCCTGAGGCGGATATGCGAGCACGGTACCTGGAGCTCTTTGAGGGTATGTCTTTTCGAATCGGCTTCGGTCCTCTTTGAGTTTGTTATGCGTGTGTTATTCTTTCTCCGCAACCCTAAACCCTGGGCCTAGTTAAACCCCCTCCTCTCCCTCGTTCACCTTACCTTCAGCCACCCTTCTTCCTCCAACGAGAGCGGTGAGCGGCGAGTAGCGAGGAGCGGGCGTGATTGGTGTGGGAGGAGAGGAGGAGCAGTGAGGGGAAGGGAGGAGAGCACACGCGCGAGCTCGGGAGGGAGCTCACCGGAGAGCTCACGGCCAGTCGTGCGTGCGCGAGGTAGAGAGGTGCGTCGAGGAGGTTCTCCCTGACACTACTGCAGCCAGAGCAGTGGGCGAGCTGGTGCGGAGCGGCCGCACGCGGCATGAGAAGATGAAGGCAGCTTCTGGTTCTAGGATTTTCCCAGAATCAGACGTCTAGATCGACATCCAGACGACGCAGACGACGTCTGGAGGAGGTTCCAGGCGACTGAGAGGTAAATCCTGCGACCCACTCCTTCCTTTGCGGATACGGCCATACAGGCCATTCCACCAAGGCACTGTTCCGTGCCATATTGAGGAGATTTACGTCGCTGCGTGCAGGACTCGCTTCGGGAAGGCGCGGGACACGCCCTCCCACGCAGTTCATACGTCTGGGAGAGGCACCAGATGGCGAGAAGTGTTTCCAAACGTCCGGAGAGGTTGTCGGACGTCTGGAACTGGGTCCAGATAGTCCAGTAGAGTTTCTGGACGTCTGAGGAGTGGCACAGGAGTTGAGGTATGGTTCTGGACTCTTTTAAGACATCTGGAAGGTGTTCCAGACGTCTGATATGAATCAGAATTACTGTTTTAACTCGTTTAGTGTTCGTTTGAGGTCCAATTTGCGCAATTAAGATTCTATTATTCTCCATATAAGCTCCTCTACTTGTTGGAATACTTTTTATCCTGTTCTGAGTGGGTTCTTGTGATTGATCCTTGTGATAGGACCTCATTCCGTTGCAGATTTGGGGTTTGCTGAGGCACGTGGACTTGCCGATCAAGCCCCCATTACTCCTGGGTTTACTAGTAGAGTGGCTTCCCCTAGTTTAATTACAAACATGAATGCATATCTGGCATGAATGTTAGATCCTAGGGTATGGCATGAATCCTAGGACTAGAAACACTGGAATAGTTGTATGGAATGTATGAATTGCAGTCTTGGATGAGTAAATAGAATAATAACAATTGCCTGTGAATGGATAACAGTTGTCTGTGAAGTGTAAAGTACTGTTAGCAACTGTTGCATGTAAATTCTTGTTGTTTACAATTAAATACGAGCTGCCTGTATATGAATTGGAAATGGAAGATTGAATGTTGGAAACACGAGCTACCTGCGAATAAACTTGGAATGTGAATAGTAAAGTTACATGCTACATGTGTAGAACCTGAGAAATGCAAATAGAAATGATGAAACCTAGTATGGCTTGGCCTAAGAAACATGAGCATGAACCCACGGGGAATTAGGAGTAGAGCTCCTAGAAACAAATGGAATGGAACTAGAAATTTGAATGGGGAAGTGAGTTGGCCCTTGAGTACGGAGTACCAAGGAGAGCGACTGTCCCCCTTTTTAGTGCAGAGTAGAGCTAGCCGCCCTAGGGTTGGGACCCAGGGGTTAGGATTGGCTACTTTGTACCAACTTTTTGGCCATCGCGTACACAGTACCGGGGAGAGCTACTAATGTAGGGAGAGAGCTAGTCACCCCACGGGGCTCGGGGTTCAGCTAGCTGCCTTACACCGACTTGTTAGGCCCACTAGGCAAACCAGGGTAGTCAGGTGAGGGTGCGCAGACTGTGGAGGGGCGAGACCTCTATTTGGTTCTTAGGGGCTAGCCCCTTGCTACTGAGAGGGCTATGCCCTATACTGGTTCTGTGCTGTAATTTGAGAGCACCCGTTAACGGAAACGACTGACCGTGTGCCAATGCAAGGTAACTACCCGTGCGTTTATAGCACGTGCCATAGTCACCGTTACGTCTGTCAGTGACCTTGGGGTGATTGATTGAGTGTAGGACCACCACGGGGGACTCTCCTGGCCAGGAGAGCACCACGTGCTACTTCTACTCTTCGGAAAAGACTGCAATAAAGATCGTTCCCGCGAAGAACATTCGAGATCAAGAGAGAGACCTGTTAAATAAATCAAGTAATGAAAGAAAGAATAATAAGTTAAAGAGAAAGGAAATAACAGTTACCTGTCCATCTTTACTGTTTTAGTTAGTTGGTTGCCACTCTACTCAGCGTTCATTGTCATTTTGTACTCATAACCTTTTTTAGGTCTAGGTGTTGAGCAGCCAGAGCCTATGGCTGCAGAGAGTGCTGGGCCCAGTAGAGTCCAGTAGTTGTAGCTTTCTGTTATACTCCGTTTCCTGTTGTAGTGAGTAGTTTGTTACACTTCTATATTCTTTTATTGTGAACTTTATATTCCTGTACTAGTTTACTTCCTTACTGTTGTGGTGGTGCGTACTGTAGTAGTTTACTTCTTTATAGTTGTACTTTTGTTACTGTTAGTTGCTTGCATGGTGAATGTGATTTATTTAACTACTTTTTGGTTACTTTCTCGTTGGACGACTGGATCTTGGGATCAGTCGAGTCAGTTCGGTCTCGTGTCTCGTAGAGATTTGGGAACCAGGTCGTAACAGTACTCCCCCTAACATTAATAGTAAAAAAGAGATGAGTGGGTGGTGGTCATTAATATTTACCATTGATTAATTAAGAGACGGCAAATATATTTTTACTGTCAGTTAGTGTAAAAAGCAATGGTGAAAAGTCGATGAAAATTACTGGCTAAAGTTCTTGCGTGAGGAGGGATTTAATTTAGAATTTTGTTGTCGGTTGTTCTAAAATGGTGAAAAGTTGGTTAAAATTAGCAACCAAAATTTGGGTGCGAGGAGGAATTTAACTTATATTTTTACCGTCGGAGTCTAATAGAATCGACCGTAAATGTCTGCTCATCAACCTATGCCCAGAGTCCTCTCGTCCCCCCACACCTCACAGAAATGCTCCTCTCCTCCTCACCTGATCCTCCCCATCGATCGCCGTCCATCGTGTGCGCCGTCGCTCCTCCACCTCCGTCGATCGTCGGCCGTCCTCCTCCTCCTTAGGTAGCTCCTCGCTGCCCCCCTCCTCATCCTCCTATTGCCGATGCAATCCCCCTCCTCCTCCTCACCTCCTCGACCCTTGCCCTTCCTCCTCCTTTGCCTATTATGCCCCTCCTCCCCACCCTCCTCCTCCTCTTACTGCTGTTGCATAGTCCCCCTCCTCCTCCTCTCCTTGCTACCCTCCTCCTCTCCTCTCCTCTCCTCTCCTCCTCCTCCTCCTCCTCCTCCTGCTTCTACGCTGCTCTCCCTCCTCCTCTCCTCCTCCTACCATCCCCCTCCTCCTCATACTACTGCATTGTTCCCCCTCCTCCTCTCCTCCTCCTCCTGCCCTCCTCCTCCTCCTCCTCCTGTCATTAAGATGCAAATGCTTTATTTATCCAACACCATCAACCACAAGATAAAAAAATTAGGAATGCCAGGAAATCTTTCGAAATGTTGAGATGATCACAACAATACTTGTTCATGGACACTTTCATTTTAAATCACATGTTCTTACAAATCCCTCGAGTATACATAAAGTTATTGGGATTATTCGTTAGAGTTTTAAGGGCAAATTTTATTTAGTTTGAGTTGCATTTTTTTTCTCTCTTTTAATTAATTCCAATGTAGTGTTCCTTCCACAGTATTTTGCTATCTCATTGAAGAAAGATCAATCAGTTTTCAATTGTGATTTTCAATAATCCCCAATAGAACCACCCACATAAAAGTACACACTTGGATGACAATGTATAACCATATGGGCTCAAGTTTTCCATAAAGAGGCTTTTCACCTCGTTAGAATTTATGGGCTTCTCTTACAAAGCTCCTCCTTCTCGGTTTCCCCCCTCCTGCTCCTCCTCCTAACCACCCCCGCCTCCTCCTCCTTCTCCTAACCACTCCCCTCATCATATATACCCTTCCTTCTCTCCTCCTACCCATCCTCCTCCTCCCATCTTACATAACTAATCAAATAAACATTTGAACAAACTTAATTTACTCCAATTTGTACCAAAATCTATTTAATTTAATTTTTGTTCTACTTAATAGTTTGATTCAATTGATTCTATATTTGAAATTACAGGTTATTGCTGACAGGCATTCTTGAAGGTTGTACTACTTAGAGATATAATTTTAATGCTTTTAATTTATTTAAATGATAATATAGGTTTTTATTAGATGTGGGGTGTACCCACATAGTGTTGTTAATTTCCTTAAATGAATGTGAGATGTGCCCACTTGCATGTTTTATTTAGAATGTGGGGAGTGCCCACTTGTTTAGTTGAATGAAATTTAATGTGGGGTGTGCCCACTTTTATGGTAAGTATTTATTCTACTATGCAGGTTTATAGAGAACTTCAAAATATAATGGGAAACTCTATCAAATTTTTTTCAAAATTATTTTAATGTTCAGTAGGATTTAGGTGGCAGACCAGATCATTAATTTGATTGAAACTATTGAGGATCTAAAAGTTAATTTTTAGTCTAATGCTGGTCAACCCGAAGCTACAATGAACCTTGCAGCTTCTTATCTCACTTCCAATGGACATGAAATGATCTTTAAGAATAAAGGAATTTGTTAGAGTATATTCTATAAAGTTCTGAAGTTACCTATGTCTGTTACCAATTTATGCTCAATTTGGGTTCATATGGCTTGTAGTTGAGCTTCTTTGAGCTCAGGTCAAAATTTGAAGCTTTACAGAGCTTATTTGAATTATGTTATGATAAAATAACATTTTTGTACATTTCCTTTTAGCATTTAATGAAAATAATTTTATTTTTTATCAGATGATTGCTTATATTTAATGTCAATTTATTTTTAATTATGAGTATTATTTTAGATACAGACTTGCTAAAGAAGATATATGCATGTGAGGCTAAACATTAGGTATTCTAACCCTTAGGGTAAAAGTCCTCCGAGACAAATTATGTACAAATTACTCGCTAATGGAAACACCATCATGAGCCCTAACTAACTCATTTTGACCCAAAGAAGAGAATCAAAGCTCCTACATAACCAACTGGAGGTCATAATTCACTTAATAACCTTTCTGAGAGAAAAGCAAGAAACAAGGGGTAAAATTGTAATTTTACCATTGCAATACAACAATGGATTTTTCAAGGGCTAAACATAAGTCAAATGGCCCTAACAAGATAATAAGTGGGTTGAATCAGACAGAAAAGGGTTTGTGTGAGTTCTGGGAATTAAATGATTTCTTGTAACCCTAAAATAGCCCTACTTAATTAAACAATGTTCTGATCAGGATAAAATTCACTTAAACCCTCTAAAAATCATATAAAAATATTATCTATGGTTTAGAACTTTCAAATTGGCCATTGGAACCCATTTTGACTTAGAATGGGATCTCAGATAGATATTTGCCTTAAATTGAGCTTTTGAGTAAATTACCAAGTCAAACGTGGTCAAACACAAAATACAACTTCAACATTGGATTCCTTAGGTCAAAATTAGGTTTGTACCAAAATTTGGACCTAAAGGAAACTCATCTTGACCTACTTTGCAAATAGGTCCAGCTTGATTACATTTATACCCCTATCTTTCAAAAACCCTTACAAAAGCCCCCTAGCTTCTTCATCTTTCTTTGCAATAAGTCCCTTTGCCATTATAGCGGAGGAATCCTACTCCGACGAGCTTGAGAAGGTGATTTCTCCCTTATTTGTCAGAGAATCCCCTTCAAAATTGGAAGAGAGATTCTCTGAGAAATTCCCTCCAATGTGAACCCAATTTGATTTCCTACTTGGTACTCAATCTCTCATGCAAACACATGAGAGATTTGGGTCACTTTTGGAGTTTCCATCACCGACAAGCCTACCTTGCTTGGAAGCTTGGCTTTCAAGCACAAAACCCCTTCCAGAGATTTATTTAAGGAGCCCTAGTTCGCCCCAACTCCTCCAAGCTTGGAAATCGATCGGAAATCCCCTCAATTTTGTCTCTCCTCCTCCGGCCAACTCGCTCATCAAGCTTCGACGACCCTCCTTGATCTTCCTTGTCGCCTGACCACAATACCGGTGGTAGGCTCTTCTTCCTTACGTTCGTCTGCGTCACATAGCACCTACTGATGCCCTTGAATCCCCTTCGTCCTCACCGACCATTCCTCCTTGAGCATCTTTGTCTCCGACGTCGACAATATGTGCTAGATGCCATCTCCATCTCCCTTTCATCCCTTCACCTCCTAAATAAGTTCCTCTCACCCTCTACTCCCTTTCCCCCTTCTTTATTTCCTAAATCGACTACTGTCGCACTCCACCATCATCATCTCCTTCACCTTCGGTCACCAACTCCGGCAAAATCGCTCCACCACCACAGACCACCCCCCTCCTCACCGACAGGTCCATAAGCTCCGCCTCGACCCCCTGATCACAATCCGTCACTGCATTCACTCCTCCACTCACCCAAACACACCCTCGAACGCACCCACACATCTGCACACAGTGTGCCCTAGGCACACTCACTCAGGCATTCCCACGCCACGCCGACCACCACAGCACACTTGCGGTGCCTCGGAGAAGCTTCCTGAAAGTTCTGACATGGCCCGAGGCCGTTGTGGTGATTTCAATCGCAGGTGTGCTCCGCCATTGGCGTAAGGCTTGAAGCAAGCTTGAAGCGAGCTCCAAGCCATGCCAGTCCCAGCTTCATGTCCCAGGTTGCGCAGAATACACCCGTGCACAACTCCAGGCATCCAATTGAAGCCAAGGGCAGTCACAACTGCTGCAATTGAAGAGAGCACCTCTGTTGTGGGCACGCGCGAAGAAGGTGGGAAGATAGTCTCACCTCGGAATTGGAAGAGGCGCAGCGCCCGCATAAATTGATTTCTTGCAAGTGGCTTATTGCCTCCAACTCACGGGGTGAGGTCCCTCTCACCTGATCGACTGGCCTCGTCTGCGACCACTCCCCGCAGACCTGGTCTTGACCTGACCCTACTAGCACACCTCTCCCACCACCGCATGCCCGTGGGCCTGGTCCTGGGTGCGTACCCGACCCGATTACCCGAGAAACGCATGGCTCTGTGAAAGCGAAGCCCAAGAGAGAAAGGAGAGGAGAGTTCGTGTGAGTAGGGGGTATGTTTTGCTCTGCAGGCTGATGAGGAGGAGAAGAGAAGCTAAGGAAGCAAAAGGAGAAGGCTAAGGGTTGCAGAGAAGGAAGCTGAAGTTAAATAGAAGGAAAGCTAAGAAGGTAGAAGTCAAAAGAAAAGAAAGCAAGACAAAGGAAGAAGGAAAGGCAGCCGGCAACGAATCCGAGAGAGAAAGAAGAAAGCCAACAAAGAAGACGAAGGCAGAGGAAGCTAAAGGAAAGGCTAAGCTGAAGAAGAGAGAAGCCAAGGCAAAATCAGAAGAAAGAAGGAGAAGACAGAGAAAAGAAGATAACTCGCCAAGGCAAAATTAAAAGGAGAAGAGAAGAGAATCAGAGAGAGAAGCAATAGCATAGACATCCAATTTTTAATTCATTAAGTTCTTGAATATTTTGTGATCTGCATTGCCAATTACTCTTATATTGTTACACTGTGATATTATTGCATATTCTTTGAATTGTGATCTTGATTTCTAAATCACCAATTTGCTCCCTGTATTCGACCTCGGACTTCAAAATTCGAGTAATAAAATTATATTTGTTTTGAATGCTTTTTTGGCTATATTACAACGCGATATTATTAAACCCGATTTGGCCTGACAAACACTCGCCCGACTGGACTTATGGTCATGTTATACAGACAATGCAGGAAGTGTATGTATACCTCATTTATATGCATGATGTGTTGTCTTTGTAGTATGTCATAAGGCTCGATCAACTTTAGTTCGATGAAGTATCGAACTAAAGAAGGCCCTTAAAGATTTGATCACAACTTAGTTTTGCTTGTTACATGTAACCTTGTGCGATGAAATTTTGATTGCTTCCTCCTACTTTTCTTCGGTATACCAACTAATCTTATCTAGTTTCCTGCAGTACCCTTAACTGTGAGTTAAAGGAAATTTAGCTAAGGTTAGTATTGGGGGTATACTGGAGAAGTGTGGGGAGATGCTGCCGAAATTTCACCACACTAAGGTTACATGTAATGAACAAACCTAAGTTGTGATTAAATATTTAAGGATGGGCTATAAAGTAAAAATCTTAATCGAGATACACATCATTTAGTCCTATCCCTTCCTAATAAGTGATTTGTTTACATTAAATTTTATGTTATAATGGATAAATCTTGGATTGGATTGTAGGGTTTAGATACACCTGATATAAGGATGGAATAATTTCATTTCTAGATTGGACCTTTGATGACGATGGGAAGATATTTAGGGGAGGAGATCAACTTGATAATATTTTTTGCCCATGCGGAAGATGTTTGAATGATTCCTTGCATGATAATAATACTTTACTCGAGCACTTGATTTGTAATGAGTGGTGACAGCTTTACACTACTTGGTAGCTCACGGAAAGGAGTTTACTGAGAAAGTCATAAACAATAAGAACACTGTTGACTAAGGGATTGACGAGGAAATTGCTTATAGTGGAGGTGAAGAAATACAAAAAATGTTGAATGAGATGAGAGCAAAAAATGATATAAATACATATGAGAAAGATTCGTTTAGTTGTGATTGCACTATGATGCTGTTAAGGTGGCTGATGATCTTATTACTCCCAATGTTATGAAAATGTCAAAGTTGTTGTTTTTATTGAAGATATTTCAACTGAAGGTTATGAATATAGTTAGTACTAAATTTATGTTAGAAATAATTCAGTTTATTGCTGAGCTGTTGAATAACTCTAGTGGTTTTCCGGCTTCTTGGTACGAGGCCAGGAAACATATTTGTAGGTTTGGTTTGAATTATCAGAAGATCGATGTATGTCCAAATGATTGTATTTTTTTCAGAAATGAATTCGCAAACTTGAGTAACTATTCCGAATGTGGACATGAGAGATATAAGGAAGGTAAAAATGAAAGTAAGAGGAAACAACCTCAGAAGGTTCTTCATTACTTCCCACTGTTGACACCTAGGCTTCAACGCCTTTTTATATCAACTAAAACTACACGGTGGATGACATGGCACCAGGATTGTAAATCTCAAGATGGAAGATGACATGTCAATTTTTTTTAATGTGGGGTGTGCCCACTTTCATTTTAATTTGCAGGTTTATAAAAAAACCTCCAAATTTAATGGAAAACTCTATTGAAATTTTTAAATATTTTTTAATATTTGTTAAACTTTTTTCATTAATGATTTATATATTAATGATTTACAACTGTATTAATTATTGTATTTTTTTCTTGTTACAGATGAAGTTGTTTAAGAAAAATCCAAAAGAAATGGTACCCCTTAGACACAGCCATCCACCTAGCCTGATCTGTTTCCTGAGGCTCAGCCACCCCCTTGGCACCAGGCTCTTCCCTAGTCACGTTTCGTACGACTTGGGGACTTGGCACGTTTACTACATGCAAGGGGAAGGGAAAGGGGAAAGAAATTACTCCTACCTTGCCAGAGCGAGTAGAGAATGATCCAAATTATGGAACATCAAATGAGGAGGACGAAGATGAGAACGATGACGTGGAGAGAGAGGAGGAGGGGGAGGAGGCAGAGGATGAGATGGTGGGGATTACGTCCCCAATTCATGTGGACACCTTAGCGGCGGGCACAAGTTTTGGTAAGAACTCTTATACCTTTAAAAAGTAAATTAATTATATATATTAAAGTTTATTATAACATAGGAATATATAATGAATATAATTAATATTTACATAGGTAAAGTAAGAAGAGGATGGGGGAGGACAAGGAATTTAGACCTCCAGTGTATCCTCGAGGGCTTGAGAATAATGCTCAAGCTTAGAACCACAGGAGAGGTGGAGAATTACCCAGGCTTCATCAGTTGAGTGGGCACAATGGTTAAGTTCATTGTGTCCATTTACTACTTCGACTGAAGGAAGGTGCCCAAAGAGCTGAAGAGGCAGCTCTTTTGACAGTTGGAGGTAATTTCATTTATCTAAATTATTTCTTTTATAACTTTATCTTAAAATTATTATCAAGTAAGATTGACATATATGTTTTTAAATAAATGCAGGTAAATTACGATTGGGGTGACGACCCCAATGTTGTCCGATATATCTTTAAGCACGCCGCCAAAATTCATAGAGATTGAAGGACAGAGAGTAAGAGAAAGGTAACAATTTTTAAATATTTGCACTTTTATTATATACATAATTTCATATATTATTTCTAACAATTTATATTTGGTATTTAGTTTTTCTCGAACTGTAGTTCACCGGAGGAGGCAATGAAGAATTATCCTCCTGATGTCATGCCTGAATATTGGAACCAGGCATGTGATCATTGGCTAGATCCCAAGGAGGATGTTAGTAATCAATTAAAAATGATTCTATTAATTCTAAATATCTTAATTTCATAAAAAATATTATTGTGTATATTAATTTATACATATATATATATGCTTTTATTACAGGAGCAAGCAACGAAAAATAAGAACAGTAGGGCCAAAGTTCTACCACAGATCCATTGTTTGGGTTGAAGGAGCATTGAGGAGGTCAGAAGCTGTTATGTAAGTATCGTAACTACTTCGCACTTGAATATTACTTAATTTGTAAGTTATCTTAATATAATTGTATCATTTTCATATTTTCATTCCACTGCACATGATGAGAGGGAGATGAGTAGGATGGATATCTACGAGGTCACCCACAGTAAGGTTGCAACTGAGGGTGCTTGTAAGTGGATTCATGAGACATACTAGGAGAATTACGTATGTTTCTTAAACAAAAAAAAATTATTAACTTTGTATATATTTTATAATAATATTTTTTAATACATTTAGGAGCAAATGGTACACTTGGTACATCGCCCACTGACGAGACCTCCGACAGCGTCCAGCAGCCTCTGGATCCAGAAAAGTCATTTAGGAGAGTGACACCACCGAATCACGGTTGTTTCATTAGTAGTGTGGGAAGGGCACACATCTTGTCCAGCCGGTATTGGAGGAAAGGTGTCGTCTTATTTAGTGTCGTCAATCAGCTGCATTAAAAGATCGATACACTACAGAGATGAGAGGAGGATGGGGAGAAGAGAGAGGCGGAGAGGGAGAAGAGAGAGGTAGAGATGAAGAATCAGATGAATGCCATGGATGATAAGCTTCAGACACTTCTATCCATTCTTTTGAAGAAGGGACTGTAAGAGTATTCGTCTTCATTAAATCTCAGCTTCTACAGACGAGACGACGACAACATGGGTGGTGCAGGTGGAGCTGGTAGCATCGGGGCAGTAGCATTTTGATTTTTATCCATTTTCTTTTGTTATGTTTTTCCTGTTACCTTTTTTATGCCAATGTTTCATTTTCAAACTTTTTATGTACTAGACTTTATATTTATGAAATATAAACATTTCTTCATTTTCATTAGTGATTTTTGTATAAAAGTAGGTCTTTTAAGAAAGTTTTGTAGGAAATTCTCATCATTTTAAAATTAAAAAAAAAACCATACATTTGCTGTCGATTTTGGGAAAAAGTGATAGTATTAAAGTTTAACGCTGGTTGCAAATATTGTAAATTTAACTTTGTTTATTTGAATAAGCAATGGTAAAAAATGAACATTTACCATTGCTTATTTGAATAAGTGACGACAAAATAGAGGAGGTGTGGTTCTCCTAGAACATTATAGGTCGTCGCTTGTTAGGAAAAGTGATGGCAAAAATCACTACAAGAATATTGAGTATTCTCAACTGTTAAAAACAGTCGCAAATGTTAAAATAACCGTCGAGAAAAAGGGTCAAGGAATGTACAGTCGCGATTGGGTTTTCTCGACCGCTATTGAACAATATGGTCAAAAAAAAGGCACAGCCCCACTCAACGTTTGGTTAGTTCTCTCGTCAGTTTTCAATGATTGGTAACGCTCTTTCCCAACCATTTAATGTCCACGATCTGTGAAAATATTTATCTCAATCGTTATTTAGACAATCGAGTAAGAGCGTATTTCCGACCATTTGTTAATAACAGTCGAAAATAATGATATTTTCGTTGATTTACAGACGGTCGATAATGTTAAGTTTTTACTACAGTTATTGAGTAACGGTCGAGAAAACTCGTATTGTAGACAGTTTTAAACAGTCGAGAATGTTAAATATTCATAACGGTTATTTTGTTACGGTCGGGAAAATACATAGTAGTGACCGTTTTAACAGTCGATAATATTAACAATTCTCGACTATATTTAAATAACGGTCGAGAATAATAAGGAATTTTTTTAAAATATATTTAATTTATGTGAAAGACCTATAAATAATGCCCAAATCTATTAAGAGTATAAATCAATCACACAACTTAAGACTTTATGCATTTAAATAAAATATATGAAATGAAAATTAAAATTTTATAAATAAAAGTAACGTATACAAAGTTTATTATAAACAGTAATATATATATATATAAATACAATTATGCTGTGGCACCAATGCCTCCAGCACCGCTACCACCTAAATCATCGTCATCACGACGTTCTCTAAACTCATGAAGGGTGGGATGATCAATTCCTCCCTTCTGAAGTAATGCCAGGAGCTCCTTCATTGTCTTGTCGGATTCCTTAAACTGCGTTGCATTCTCCTTGACCAACGTCGTCAGCTCCTCGATTCGCAACACATTCTCCACGTCTCTGCACTGTAATGTTGCAATCTCCTTCCTCATCTCTTACACCTTAGGTGAAGAGGATGATGGTCCCCTTCTCCCATACCACCCCGAGACTGTCTCGTTTCTCCCTGTGCTACGGACGTACCCGCCATGCTCAGGTGGCATGATGGTCCGGTAGGCCTCCTCTGCTGTCAGTGGATGCTAAACTATACCGGAGTTTGCGTCTTCAGGAGGATGCATTAAGTTAATCATATTATCCTGAAAGATATTGAATTACGTTAAGTACTTTCATTTAATTATATGATTATGAAATAAAATAAAAGTATTGTACTTTTTTAACTTACGTGTCTCCGTTGGTATGCGTCGTGAAGCCATTCTCTATTTCCCTCTTCACTCATCTTGCTATGAGTGGCCTCATATATCCCACCCGATCAAGCTGAGCACCTTGATGCAAGGCAGACTACAATAATTGAAACAATTAATTTTAATAAATTAGAAATTTTTGTAAGGTTTAAAAGAAAATATTAATTAAAGATACTTACGTATATAGATTTCATCCCGCCTAATTTGTAAGGTTTGGAATGATCGCCTTCGTCAGCGTACCCAATCTGTTAACGAATGGGGGATAGTCCACAGCTTCCCCCAATGATGTGATCCACACTGAAATGCAGGCTCCATGCGGAATTCTCTCTAAGTCCCTGTTCTGCATGGGATCTCTCCCCCTACGTGCACCTATAAGACAGAATTATAACATAAAATTAAATAATAAAGAAAAGAATTTGAGAACATAACATTTACCAAACCTTAAATTCATACCTGAACCGTAAGCGGGTGGTGGTGGTGCAGAACATCCCGTCTGAGAAGGATCTGGGTCAGCCGTCTGCTCTAGCTTATCATCCAATCTAGTGTTCTCCTCATCAAATGAAGTACTATCCTCCTCCTCATCGGCAGGTGCATCCTCCTCGTAGTCAGAATCCTCCACTGGGAGATTCATCGGAGGAGGCATTGGACTCTTCCCCTTCCCCCTACCTCCCTTCCCCTGACTCTGGAAATATCGAGCTACATCTCCAGGCCTCAGAAACTACTGGTGAGGTGCCTAGGGCTAAGGCTGAGGATGCTGGCGGTGAGCCTGAGGATGAGGCTGCTGGCGGGGGGCCTTAGGTCACTGTAGGGGGCCCTCAGCCTGTTGGGAGGCTTGAGCCTCCTCCCTGCTCTTCCTATTAGCATTTTCTTGAAAATAATCTACGTAAAAATATCACAAATAATTAGATATTTTTTAAAAAAATTCGGCAGCATTTCCCCTATATATTGTGATATTTCAAAAATCCTATATGAAATAAGTATATAAATAATTGAAAATGAAATGAGCGTATATAAATGAAATAACCTTCCTTTTCTCCATTTCCCTCCCCTTCCTCTTTCTCCCCTTCCTCTTCTCCTTCTCTTTCTCCCTTTCTCTTTAACCTTCCCTTCCTCTTCTCCTTCTCTTTCTCACATTCTCTTTCTCCCTTTCTCCTTAACCTCCCCTCCTCTTTCTCACATTCTCTTTCTCCCTTTCTCCTTAACCTCCCCTCCTCTTTCTCCCTTTCTCCTTAACCTCCCCTTCCTCTTCTCCTCTTTCTCCCATTCCCTTTCCCCTTCCCTTACCCTCCCGTTCTCTTTCTCCCTTTCTCCTTAACCTCCCCTTCCTCTTCTCCTTCTCTTTCTCCCCTTCCCTTACCCTTCCCTTCTCTTTTTCCCTTTCTCCTTAACCTCCCCTTCTCTTTCTCTCTTTCTTCCTTAGCTACCCTCCCCTTTTTATTTCCTCTCCTCTTTCTTCTCCTCTTTCCCCTTCCCTTCCCTTACCCTCCCCTTCTCTTTCTCCCTTACCTCCCCTTCTCTTTCTCTCTTCCTTCCTTAATTACCCTCCCCTTCTTATTTCCTCTCCTCTTTCTTCTCTTTCTTCAACATAAAACATTCAAGATACAAAAAAAAATCATCATTACACACAAGAAATAAATTAAAGTGAGCACACCCCACAAAAAAAATAAATCTAAGTGGACACACCCCACACAAAAAATGAACCATGGTGAGCACACCCCACATCTAACATGATAATAGCATTTTTAAAAAAAAGTAGTAAGAAACTCACCATAATGACGAAATGGAAACAGTCGGTGCACAAACAATAGGAGAATACGAAGAACTTATATGAGAAAGCAATAAAAAAAAATTCAGTTTTGATATATAAATGAACGTAACCTTTAATAAAAGATAAAATAATTTAAAGGTAATTTAAACAAAACAAACTAGGAATTTCATAATTTATTTATATTTATGGTTATGAATTAATACTTTTGATAATTTATCTTATATGTCAATGTCAGTTGCACAAGGGGCAAGTTCTTCACTTTTTGGGTTTTATTGATATGCTTCATATTCAACATCTGGGTATAGATCATTTCCCTCATCGTATTATTCACGTGGTTGAGCTCTAACTTGTGTAATCCACCCATGTCTGCTATTATCAGGTATGAAGAATACTTGTGCTACCTGATAAGCTAGTGTGAATGGTTCTGATGATTGGAGGATGCGACGGTTCTTACTTAAGCTCAAGAATTCGTGTTTCTTATCGATTTTGAATCCAATGCATTCTTTAAAAACATCAAACCAATCACACTTGAATAGAACCACCTTATGGTTAAACCTGAAACTCATTTCCATAATCTCTTCAATTTGGCAGTAATACCCATCACAACCAGTGCTTTGGTCACAACTGACAAGAACTCTCACCTGTTGCGTGCCTTCGCATCATCAATGGATCGTACTCTGAATCTGAAATCGTTAATTATGTATCCGAAATGGTAACATCTGTATGTCAAAGGTGTATCAGCACTTACATCAAAATCCTATACCCACCATGGATCCCCATTTTCTTTCAGTTTATTTACACGATCCTTGAACCAATGAAGCAATTGCAAGTCGTGTGTAGATGTATCAGATGATTCTTTGAATTCATTGTAAAATTCATCCACTTCTGGAATTTGCTTCAGAATGTATAAGTGTGCCAAACGTTGGTCCATTTCCGAGATGGGCTTAACCTTCGTCCGTAGAATCGACCTTCCTCTGATGTTAAATATGGACAGACAATCTTCATCATTATCATTAAATTCTCCTTCATAGTTTCGTTCAAGATAATTAAATCTATTGTTTGTTTCATTTATGTACATGGTACAGAAGTTCATACATTCTTCTACAAGATAGCCTTCAACAATTGACCCTTCTGATTTAGCCTTATTCAAGACATAATCTTTTAATTTCTTCAAATATCGTTCAATTGGATACATCCATCTATATTGCATGGGTTCAGAAATTCTCGCTTCATTTGAAAGATGAAGCGTGACATGAACCATAACGTCGAAAAATGCAGGTGGGAAAATATGCTCCATTTTATAAAGTGTGATCACAATTTATTTATTTCAATAGTCTAGTAATTCGGTATCTAATGTATTTGAACAGATAACTTTAAAACATCTGCTCATCTCCGTCAAAGAATCGACTATCGGATCAGGCATCACTCCACGTATCACTAGTGGGAATAAGATTTGCATGTATACATGAGAATAATAACTTTTTAACTCAGTAATCTTCTTTTGCGCTTCATTTACGCAACGTGAAAGTTGCAATGAATATCTATCTAGAACCCGAATGTCTTTAAGGAACGAGAAAATCCTTTGCCTCTGCTCTGCGGTAAGACTGTATATAGCTTCTGGAAAGTGAGACCCTCATTCTTCAACATGCAACTTAGAACGAATACCCAAAATTTTCATATCATTCCTTATTTTAACTGTATCCCTCGAGCTATCTATTAGGTTTAATACATCAAGAATGTTATCCATTACATTCTTTTCGATACGCATAACATCTAAATTGTGTCGCACTGTCAAATCCTTCAAATATGGAAGCTCTATAAAAAATATGCTTTCCTTCCTAAAGCCTAAGTGTCGCAAGGAAGTCAATTCATTCTTGAAAAGATGACCCAAACGTATTTCTCCTAGCTGTTAAAATGTCTCCATGATTTTCATCCCCAACAGCCTAATAGAATTTGTACTGAGTTTATTCTTCGGATTCCTCGATGAATACCGACATGCTTTACTATCAAATCTATCCTTGAATTGTGATGTTCGCCATTTGTGTTCAATGGGCAAAAACCTGCGGTGCCCTAAGTAACGAAACTTCTTGCTTTTAGGCAATCTAAGGTGATGAGTATCATCCATACAGATTGGATAGGCAAACTTCCCCCTCGTACTCCATCCTGACAAATTCACATATGCTGGAGAGTCATTAATTGTCCATAGTAATGCTGTGTGCAACTGGAAGAATTGTCCATAGTAATGCTGAAAGCCACTGTACCACAACACTTTCAGTTCATCAATCAATGGCTGGAGATAAACATCTATTGCATTTCCTAGTTGCTTCGGTCCTAGGATAAGGAGTGTCAACATCATGAATGAAGATTGCATCATAGCCATGGGGGTAAATTATAAGTTATCATGACCACCGGCCATATGGAATATGATGGATACATGCTCTTGAATGGATTGAATCCATTGCTTGCAAGACCTAATCTCACATTTCGTGCCTCCTCTGCGAATAATGCGTGATTCTCGTTAAATCTGTTCCACTCATCAGAATTTGTTAGATGACGGATGCATCCATCTTTTGATTTATTATCCTGATCCACGACATCAGTATTGCTGTTTTACTGAAAATGAATAGGCATTGTAGCCTAGGGATCAATGGAGAAAAACAAAGAACCTTCTCCGGTTGTTTCTTCCCACCAGTGTTTGTTGACTTACCCACCTTATATCTCTTCTCATCACATTCAGGACAGTTAGTTAACCCTGAGTACTCATTTCTGTATAGGATGCAGTCATTACGACATACATCAATCTTCTCGCATTTCAGTCTGAGCCCACATATCTGCTTCTTCACATCATACCATGACTTAGGATATCTAGCAGGATTATTCAACAGATCTCTACTAAATTTCAGAACCTCAGACAATAATTTCGTTGTGGCTCTATTCATCACTTTCATCTGAAATAATTTCAGAAGGAATGACAACTTTGACATTGATGTTATTCTAGGAGGAATTGGATCCTCTGCTACCTTGATTGCATCGTACAACTCATTACAATCTCATAATGCCTCATCATCATTTGCATCCTCATGGTCTGCTGCTCTCATATCATGTAACATTTCATCTAATTCATCTCCTTGATTATCATCACTTCCTTCAAAGTCTTCAATTGTTTCATTCATAACTTCTCTCATTTGTTCACCATGAGATGTCCAATTTATGTAATGTTGCCACCAACCGTTACATATTACATGCTCTAAAACTGTGTCTCGATCATAGAAAAACCCATTCAAACACTGTCTACATGGGCAAAAGATCAGCTGAAGGAATTCACATCGTCTAAATGTCTTCCTATCATCATGAAATGCCCACTCTAGAAATAAAATTACTCCACTCTTGTAGTCGTGGTAATTCAAATTCCTCATACTGATCCATGACTTATCCATGATAATTATCCTAAATGTAAAAGACAATCACTCATAAGTTGGACTTGAATAAGGTTAGAATTTGTATTTTTAGATCATTCATAAGTTATACTCGAATAAAGAAATGTATATTTTAAAAAAATTTTAACTTAATAGTTCATTATTGAAGATTTGATCATAACATTACTTATTACATGTAATCAGTGTTTGAAAAAATTTCAACAGTATTTCCCACACTTCTCCAGTATAACCCCCAAGACTAACCTTAACAACATCCCCAATTACCCCCACTAAATGATGCTTCGGGAATAGAACTAATATTAATTTGCATTAGAAAAGAATCATTGTCTTGTGTGTATGTTTAATTAGTTTCTATGAACTCTAAATACTATGTACCTATTCCAATCGATCTCCTTTCCTTTCTAACATCACCTAACTTTATTTCCTCTCTTTTATCGTTAATCTCTTTTTGAGCATTCATTTGGAACGTCGTCACACAATTTAAAAACGGCTGCACCTTCCTATTTATTTCCAATTCTGTCAAAACATCCCTCGTTATGTTTCTTGATGAAACTCTATAATTTAAGACAATATCTATATAAATACTAAAACAAGATGCAATCCCCGACCTTTTCCCATGTGTCCCGCCCTCTCCTCCTCCCTCTCTCTCTTCCCTCTCCTCGTCGCCCATTCCTCTCGTCCGATTCTCTTTCAATATTTTATTTGGCTCTTCCTGCATGTTATTCGATGGAATGGTGAAATTGCTCCGGTAGGGCAGTACAACGCCCAACATGGAAGCACATTTGTTTCCCGAGTCTTCTCTGCCAAACCCTCCCGCCCGCTCCCTGAGGAGAAAAGGTACTCAAGATCTACTGGAACCTAACCGGCCGCATGCGGCCGATCAGTCCTCCCTCCTTCATTGGATCTTTCTCCTTCCTCCTCTAGTCCATACTACTTCGACGATCGGGACCACTCATCGACATGCATAGCTGCTCGCTGCTCGTCACTTGTTGTTTGAAGTTGCTATTCGTCGCTCAAGGTTCTTGCTTGTCGTTCGAGGTCTCTTGTCACCGATCGAGGGCTTGTCGTCGCCAATCATCACGACGGTGGTGGTGGTGGTGCGCTCGTTTGATCTTTCTCCTTCCAACTCCTACTGGTGCGATGCAGTGGCTTCAATGATGGGGGGCTACTCGATGCAGCGGTGGCCGATCGGATGGGGGTCGAGGCATGGAGAGTGGTGGCTTTGGTCGATGTTGTTGTGACCTTGAGTTGGTGCATGGTGTTTGAGGTGTGGATGGCGGTGTTTTGTGGTTGTTTATTATGTGCATTATTCTTTGGTTGTAGAAACAGAATGGGTTTCTTCCTTCGGGAGATCATCTGATTCCCAATTTTGGGATATTTCTTTTTCTTTATCCTTTGTTTCTTACCTTAATGTTTTGTGTTTTGATGTTCCCTCATTCTACAGGGTGTTTTTCTTCTCCTTTTGAGGGATAGGAATTTCTATCTTTTCCTCACGTCTCTTGTATCGGATTCTTCCCCTACTTTTTAATGAAAGTTAATTTCACAAAAAAGAAAATATGGAAGCACATTTGGGTTACTAATTTCAATGTCATCAATGTTTCTAATTATAGAAGGGGAAGAAAAAATAGAGACAAGATGGATATTAAGTAGTAGTATTTCTTGTGTTGCTTCATAAGAGCTCTCCTCTACTATTAGTCAACTAAGTCTGTGTTTGGTAGTAAGGTCTATATCTATATCTCTTTAAATACTAAAAGAACGTGTGGAACCAATAATTTAAGTTGAAGATATCAAGTCAAGATAGATTATGCATATTATGAGTAATCATCAAATTCAATACAAATAAAAGTTGAATTATAGATTAAATTTCATTATAGGAAACTTTTTGAATGTTTACCCAAATCATATACTATGTTTAGACATCTAAAAGTATCATAAGCTCCTACAACAAAGTGTGGGTACTATCCATTCTATCTAATATGTTCTCTCTCATTTGCACTATATCTCTCATTTTCATAGGAGACAATCTCTCTTTTTTTTCATTTCATTCAAATGAGATTTCTTTTATTACCATACTTCTCCCTCCCATCAATGACTAAATGATATATAAAATTCTCACGTTGTAGGATTATTGTAAAGTTTTCTTTTCTTTAAATTGTAAATATCATGCTATTTAATTCATAAGAATTCATATATTTAAGAACTCACTTATCTATCATTTATTACAAAAAATTGAAAAACTTATGGTACTGTCCATTCTCCCATAAGTGAAAGCAAGTATATATATTTTAGATTATAATTTCATAACCATATATCTTACAATATAGCCCAATTTGAAAAAGAAACAATTGATTTACTAGACAGATAATTTTTAATCTTTTAGATGCAATTTATTGCATCTTCTTAACAAGAATGAGTATAATTTTTTCATTTAAAAATGAAAATCTCTAAAGAAGTGTTCTTCAAACCTAGGAGTTCAATATAATTTTTTTATCAAAAAGTAAACAAATGCACATTTGCATTGTATTTTACAATGCACAAAGGGAGAGAGGTGGTTTTAGTAATTGTATTTTAATTTTCCACTGGTGGAAATCACTTTCCATAGATCAAAAACCACTTTGTAAGTGAAAAATCACTTCCATATGTGAAAATCACGTTACAAGAGAAAAATCATTTACCACTAATAGAAACATAAAACAAGCTGGTCTATTTTTATTTTCAAATGGTGTGTTTTGATTTTAAACCGGTTGAAAACTATTTTTGGTTGGTGTGTTTTAGTTGAAAACTGTTACGACCCGGTTCCTGAATCCCTATAGGATCTGAGACTGGCTCGCCTCAACTAATCTTAAGACCTAGTCGTCGAACAAGAAATAACCAAAAGTACGAAAATAAATCACATTCACACATGCAATATAACTAAGCAGAAGAAAAATACGAAGCAGTAAAGAAAGTAGAACAACTGTCTTAAAACATAGTACATGCCACCACAACAACAATAGAAAACGTAAAGGAAATAGAAAGTAACAGGAACAGTAAACTATATGTCTATTACTCACTACAATAGTAGGAAAGCGAAAGAGCTGAAAAAAATGACTACGGCAGGACTCGGCTAAGCCCAACACCCTTTGCAGCCGAAAACTCGAGTTGCTCAACTCCTGGTCCTGAACAGGGTTACGAAAAGACAGAGTCAGCAAACGTTAAGTAGAGTGGTGTTTACATTATTTAAGTGCACGTACTGTAAAACAACAGGTTTATTTCTCATTTCTATTTATCTCATGTATGTGTTTTTGGTTCATTTATTTCTCACGTATCCAAGTATTTTTTGATCTTGCATGTTTCTCGTGGGAACGATCTTGATTGTAGTCTTTCCGTAGAGTAGAAGGTACATGTGGTACTCTTCTGGCCGGGAAAGTCCCCCGTGGTAGTCCTACACCCAGTCAACCACCCCGAGGTCATTGTCGAGACATAGCGGTGACTACAGAACGCGTGATAAGCGCAGGGGTAGCTAGCCCGCACTGACATGCGGTCAGTCGTTTCCGCTAGCGGGTACGCCTAAAGTACAGCACGGAACAGTATAGGGCCTTGCTCTTTCAGAACAGGGGTCTTGCCCCTCAGAACCAAACAGGGGTCTCGCCCCTCGACAGTCTGCGTACCCTCATGCGACTACCCCGGTTTGCCCAGAGGGCCTAATAAAGTCGATGTAGGGTGGCTAGCTGAACCCTGGGCCTCGTGGGGTAGCTAGCTCCCTCCTTACACTAGTAGCACACCTCGGTACCGCGTATGTGAGGGCCAGCAAGAGTTGGTGTAGAGTGGCCAATCCTATCCTCGGGTCTCAACCTAAGGGAGGCTAGCTTCGCTCTACACTAAAAAGGGACAGTTGCTCTCCTTGGTACCGCGTACATAAGGGCCAGCTCACTTCTCGTCTACATTCCAGATTTCCTTTCATCCATAGGAGTTCTACTCCTACTTCCCCGTAGGGTTCATGCTCATATTCATCTCATTTATCCAGGTCCAAATCTCATGTTTCATAATTCGTTCCTCATCCATATACAGGTAGCTCGTGTTTTCATAATTCAATGCTCAAAAACATGCAACTTGTGGTTTCACAGGCAATTTCTCAATTACATACAGGCAACTCATATTTTAACATGCATCTCGTAATTATATTAAAGGCATTTGCTAGCAATTTATCTTAACCATGCATTCAAGTAAACAGTACAGCTCAAACAGGCTCATTTATTTCTACCCTAGGGTTCATTCCATATCCTAGAGTTCAATCTGAATATTCCAACCAAGTATATTCTTATTTAAATATTAACAACTGAGTTAAACCACTTTATCGGGTATCATGGGAGGAATGGGGACTTGTGTCGCAGATCTCATCATCTCCGTGGGCCCCGAACATGCCACTGGTTGGTACCTCTACCAATGACCAATGTACATTAGATGAGCTGAAAACAATAGATACTCAACACGAATACGTAGAGGAACTCGAGTGGAAAATAACAGTACTTCGTTTGTAGAAATTCAATTCCGTTTGAAACTTAAACAGGCTAAAAACACGGTTACTGATCAAAATCAGACGTCTGGGACTAATCCCGAATGTCTTAAAAGACGTCAGAACTCACCTTGTGTTCCCTACAGCTAACCTGACGTCTAGACTCCCTCTGCGACCATCTAGGGGTAGCTCCAGACATCGGACAAGGTCTCTGATTGTCTAGAAGCACCTCCGGATGTCTGGCGACGTGATCAAATGTCCAAAAGTACTTGGGAAAGCGCACCGCGTGCCTTCCCAAAACCTGCCTTGCATACGAAAATGTAGGCACGATCTTAGCCCAACAACTCTTGCACTGAGATCTTCTGTATGGTGGAAATCAGCATAGGGACGTACGTACCTCATGCGATACGTGCTTTTAGACGTCTGGCCTTAGCTCCGGATGTTCAGGTGCCTCGACAGTCGTCTGGACTTCACTCCAGACGTCTGATACTAGAAAGTTTCAAGTATCAGAACCACCTCGCAGCTCGCCCTACTCATACCTCTGCCCGCAGCGGCGGCTCCAGCAACAGCAAGAGCCTGAGAGCTCCTCGCCGGCGTCCTCCTCTCTTCCACGAGCTCCTTCTTGAGCTCCACCGAGCTTTTGCGGTCGCCTTCCTCCTCCCCCGCTCTCACTCCCTCGCACTCTCTCACTCTCGCTCCTCCCTGCTCTCCCTTCGCCGACTCCTCTCTTCCTTGCTGCGGCTGTAGCACCAGGGATGGGAGGGGAACGTGGTTGTCGCGGAGAAGGTGGAGGTGGCGGTGGCTTGTGTGGTGTGAGGAGGAGAGGAGGGGAGAAAGGAGGGGGTTTATATAGAGGGAAGTTAGGGTTCGGGGGGTGAAGAAGAGAGAGAGGGAGTGGCCTCTGCATGACGCTCGCGCGTAGAGCGTAAGGCTTAGTACGAAAATCTCACTTTCAGACGTCCGGACACTTGTCTAGACGTCTGGACAGACGTTTGACTGAAACTCCAAATGTCTTATCGGGCTAAAAATGTAACAGGTCATTATATCACAATAAACTTAAAGGAAGTTTCATCCCCGAAACCTGGGCTAACTAGAGGCAGGAAGAAGGAACGTGGAAGCGCATAAAAAACTTAAAGAGGACTGAAGTAGGTCTGAAAGGACGTCCCTCAAAAATCTCCGGGCACCGCTCTCGTATCGCCGCCTCAGGCTCCCAAGTCACCTCCTCGTACCGTTGGCTTCTCCATAGGACCTTCACCGGTGGTACCTGCTTTCGTCTCAGACTCCAGATGGCTCTGTCTAGTATCTATATTAGTCTCTCGAGGTAGGTCTGGTCATCACCCACCTCGATGCTCTCGTGGCTTAAAATGTAACTGGGATCGACGACATACTACCTGAGGTTGGACACGTGGAACACATCATGCACTCCAGAAAGCTAGGGAGGAAAGGCAAGCCGGTAAGCAATGGGTCCCACTCGCTCCAGGACCTCAAAGGGCCCCACAAACCTTGGCGCAAGCTTCCCTTTCACATCAAAATGCTGCAGGCCCTTCATGGGCGAAACACGAAGGAAGACGTGATCCCCAACCTCGAACTTCACCTCTCTGCGTTTCTGGTCAGCGTAGCTCTTCTGCCTGCTTCTGACAATACGGAGACATCTGTGAATCTGCTTTATCACCTCCCGACTCTGCCAGATCAACCTGGGACCAACCTCCCACTTGGTCCCCACCTTAACCCAACTTAAGGGTGCAATACACCTCCGTCCGTACAGAGCCTCGTAAGGTGCCATGCCGATGCTCGAGTGGTAACTATTATTGTATGCAAACTCTTCCAGGGGTAAATGCTCCTCCCAGGAGCTTCTCCAGTCTAGTACACAGGCACGCAAAAGTTCCTCAAGTGTCTGTATGGTGAGCTCTAACTGTCCGTCTGTCGGGGGTGGTAAGCGGTACTGAACCTCAAACGCATCCCCAAGGCTTGCTAAAACTTAGCCCAGAACTGGGAAGTAAAACGAGTATCCCAGTCGGATACAATCTCACGTGGGACTCCGTGCAGGCGCACCACATCTCGGATGTATCTCTCTGCTAACTGTGCTAGCGCAAAGGTGACTCGGATCGGCAAGAAATGCGCCGTCTTCGTCAACCTGTGTACTATCACCCAGACTGCGTCGTGGCCCCGCTGGGTAACTAGTAGACCCACCACCAAGTCTATGGTGATGCTCTCCCACTTCCACTCTGGCATAAGAAGTGGCTGCAACGGCCTTGCAGGCTTCTGATGCTCGGCCTTCACCTGCTGGCATACCAAACACTGCTGCACAAACTAACCAAAATCCCTCTTCATCCCTCTCCACCAAAAGTTGCGTCGCAAGTCATGGTACATCTTTGTGTTCCCGAGATGTATGGTGAACCTGGACCTGTGCGCCTCAGCTAGGAGCTCTCTCAACGACTCCTCGTCCCTAGGAACGCCTAAGCGTCCCCTCATGCGCAGTATCTCGTCTGAAAAGGAAAAGTCTCCTGGATCTCCTGTCAACACCCTGTCTCGCAGCATCTGTAAGTACGGATCAGTCATTTGCTCTGTGATGATGCGATCTATCAGCTCTAGTCATGTCTGCCACGACACCGTCACTATCCCACAATACCCCTGTGACTCCTGGGGTTGCCAACTACCCAACTCCTCCATGAGTCTCCAACTTTGTGCCTGTAAACTGGCCAAGTGGGCAGGCGCCTTCCGACTCAAGGCGTCAACCACCACATTGGCTTTCCCTGGGTGGTAGGAGATGTTGCAGTCGTAGTCCTTCAAGAGCTCTAACCAACGTCTCTGTCTCATGTTAAGCTCCTTCTGGTCAAAGAAGTACATGAGGCTCTTATGATCAGTGAAAATCTCAAAAGTCTCACCGTAAAGGTAGTGCCTCCATGCCTTTAGCGTAAAGACGACCGCTGTCAGCTTTAAGTCATCGGTAGAGTAGCTATGCTCATGGGGCTTCAGTTGCAGCGAAGCGTAAGTGACGTGACCCCGCTACATGAGCACACCCCCTAACCCCTTCAACAAAGTGTCGGTGTAACCTACAAAACTACCATTGCTGTCTGGAATGGTAAGCACAAGAGCTGAAGTCAGTTTCTCCTTCAACTCCTAAAAGCACGCCTCGCACTCATCTGTCCAGGCAAAGGGCACGTCCTTCCAAGTCAGCTGGGTCATAGGACACGCAATCTGATAGAATCCTCTAATAAATCGTCGATAGTAACCTGTCAGTCCCAAAAAGTTGCATATCTCTATCACTGTGCGTGGCCTCTCCTACCTAAGTACGGCCTCAACCTTGGCTAGATCCATAGCCAGACCATCCCCTGAAATCACGTGGCTCAAGAATGTTACCTGCCTCAACCAAAACTCGCACTTGCTGTACTTGGCATACAACCTGCGTCGCCTCAAGGTATTCAGGATCATGCGTAAATGTTGTCCATGCTACGCCAGATCCCGCGAGTAAACAATTACGTCGTCGATGAATACCACAACAAACTGATCTAAGTACGGCCTAAAAACACGGTTCATCAAATCCATAAAGGCAGCGGGGGCATTGGTTAGCCTAAACGGCCTGACCAAGAACTCGTAGTGCCCGTACCGGGTACAAAAAGCTGTCTTGGAGACATGGATGCCCCTGATCGTCAACTGGTGGTAGCCCGACCTCAGATCTATCTTGGAGAACACTGTGGCATCTCTCAACTGGTCGAAGAGGTCGTCAATCCTCGGCAGCAGATACTTGTTCTTGATGGTGACCCTATTCAACTGACGGTAGTCAACACAAAGTCTTAGGGTACCGTCCTTCATCACAAACAGCACAGGGGCTCCCCACGGGGATGCACTGGGCCTCACAAAGCCCTTCTCCAACAGGTCCTGTAGCTATGACTTGAGCTCTCGCAACTCAAGGGGTGCCACTAATCTGCCGGAAACAGTAACCATACCTACCACCATTGAACCCGAAGCCTTAGCGTCTCTGTGTGTCAGACGAAGCAGTTACACTCTGGGTCGAGCGGGCAGTAGCTGGTCGGTACCCTCCTCATGACTGCTACCCTCCCCCATGTGCCTGGTGACCACGACCACCAGCTCGGCCTCCAGCGCTCGGTGCGGGGAGCATCTACTGTGCTCTGGCCTTAGATGGGCAGTCCCTCCTGATGTGGCCCTGCTTTCAACACTGGTAGCAGAGGGGTATACAACCTCCTTCCTCCGTAGGTCCCTGCTGGCTGTTGGGCGAGGGTCCGGCGCTGGCAACTGGCCCCTATCTGGGGCCCCTAAAGGCCACTAATGGCCCCGCAAAATGAGACAGCTCTCCTGTTGGCGCCGTGTGTCTTCGCTCCCGACTGTCCTGAGAGTACTTTGGCTGGTAGGGCCTCTTCCGTCCGCTGTCAGTGTCTTGCGCAGCCAGGTTGGTCTCCTCGTAAGTCATGGCTGCCTCAACCACACGAGAGAAAGTGGGCAGCTTCAGGGGTTTGACATACCCCCGAATAGCAGGTCAGAGCCCCTCAGTAAACCTCCACAGGCACTCCTCCTCAGTAGACACAGCTGTCAAGGTAAAGCGTGACAGCTCCAGAAAACGTGTGCGGTACGCGCTAACCGTCAATGTCTCCTAGCGGAGAGTGTGGAACTCCCGCCTTCTCTGGTCCTACCAAGTCTACGAAAAGTACTGCTCGCAGAAGAGAGCTACGAACTGGTCCCACATCGGCTGTCTCCCCTCCTGGCCTCTGACTGCCCTCCACCACCTATGTGTTGTGCTCTTTAGTTGGTACGTGGCAAAGGCCACGTAGCACTCCGCGGGAGGGCGAAGTGTGTCGAACACCTTCTCTATTTGCTCCAGCCAGTCCTCTACCTCAGACGGGTCCTCATCCCCCTTGAAGGATGGGGGCTTCAGCTTCCGGAACTGTCTGAAAAGCTCGTGGTGTAGCTGCAGTGGGGGAACGAGCACGCCTCCAGGCAAGGAGGGCTCATGCTCGAAAGTGTCAGAGTGTGGTGAGGGTGATGGAGGACCACCCCCTCCTCCTCCTACTCGTCCGGCGCTGCGACGGTCTCTCTGTCCCACCGAGGACTCCCCCTCTACGTCCTCAGGGAGAGGTGCCCATGGAGGCTGGTGGAGCTCCTCTCGCACGATGTCTCTGATCAGCTGGGCGAGATCCTGGGCCTAAACACCCAGGAGAAGAGGTGGGTCAACTGGTACTTCAGGTCCGGCACGTTTGCCCCTTCGACCTCGTCCTCGGCCACGACCACGGCCTGCCTCGAGAACTCCCCGATGAGGCATCTCTTGCAAGGAGACACAAGAGATAAAATAAGAGTGTTAACAATATCGGATTACATTGAGAAAAGGACTCGGAAACGAAAGTCAAAGCGATACGTTGTGGTGGCTATCCTAGTTATATGCATGTGAGTGGTTATTCTCAAACCAATTGGTTCATTTCTCAGGACGACCTTGCTTTGATATCATCTTGTTATGACCCAATTCCTGGATCCCTACAGGACCCGAGACCGGCTCGCCTCGACTAATCCCAAAACCTAGTCGTCTAACAAGAAATAACCAAAAGCAGGAAAATAAACCACATTCACACATGCAATATAACTAAGCAGAAGAAAAGTACGAAGCAGTAAAGAAGGTAGAACAACTGTCTCAAAACATAGTACGAGCCACCACAACAACAACAGAAAACGTAAAGGAAACAGAAAGTAACAGGAATAGTAAACTATATGTCCATTACTCACTACAACAGTAGGAAAGCGAAGGAGCTGAAAAAAAGGACTTCGGCTGGACTCGGCTGGGTCCAACACCCTCTGCAGTCGGAAACTTGGGCTGCTCAACTCCTGGTCCTGAACAAGGTTACGAAAAGACAGAGTTAGCAAACACTGAGTAAAGTGGTGTTTACATTATTTAAGTGCAAGTACAGTAAAACAGCAACAGGTTTATTTCTCATTTCTATTTATCCCATCTATGTGTTTCTAGTTCATTTATTTCTCTAGTATCCAGGTATTTCTTGATCTTGCATGTTTCTCATGGGAATGATCTTGATTGCAGTCTTTTCCGTAGAGTAGAAGGTACACGTGGTACTCTCCTGGCTGGGAGAGTCCCCAGTGGTAGTCCTACACCCTGTCAACCACCTCGAGGTCACTATCGAGATGTAGCAGTAACTATGGCACGCGTGATAAGCACACGGGTAGCTACCTTACATTGACACGAGAACAGTACAGGGCCTTGCCATCTCAGAATAGGCGTCTCGCCCCTCTATAGTTCACCTACCCTCGTCCGACTACCCCGGTTTGCCCAGAGGGCCTAGCAAAGTCGGTGTAGGGTGGCAAGCTGAACCCCGGGTCCCGTGGGGTAGCTAGCTCCCTCCCTACATTAGTAGCACACCTCGGTACTGCGTACGCGAGGGCCAATAGGAATCAGTGTAGAGTGGTCAATCCTAACCCCATGTCTCAACCTAAGAGAGGCTAGCTCTGCTCTACACTAAAAAGGGATAGTTGCTCTCCCTGGTATCGCATACACAAGGGACAGCTCACTTCCCATCTACATTCTAGATTTCCTTTCATCCACAGGATTTCTACGCCTACTTCTCTGTAGGGTTCATGCTCATATTCATCTCATTTATCCAGGTCCAAATCTCATGTTTCATAATTCGTTCCTCATCCATATACAGGTAGCTTGTGTTTTCATAATTCAATGCTAAAAAACATGCAACTTGTGGTTTCACAGGCAATTTCTCAATTACATACAGGCAACTCATATTTTAACATGCATCTCGTAATTATATTAAAGGCATTTGCTAGCAATTTATCTTAACCATGCATTTAAGTAAACAGTACAGCTCAAACAGGCTCACTCATTTCTACCCTAGAGTTCATTCCATATCCTAGAGTTCAATCCGTTTATTCCAACCAAGTACATTCTTATTTAAATATTAACAACTAAGTTAAACCACTCTATCGGCTATCATGGGTGGAATGGGGGCCTGTGCCGCAGATCTCGTCGTCTCCGCGGGCCCGAACACGCCACTGGCTGATAACCTGAACTAGTGATGAGTGGCTACTCATCATAGCTAAAAAGCTGAAGTTAAGCTAGACACTGGGTTAAACAACATCAAATTAGCAGATAAAAAGGGTTAAGTGTGGGAATCAAAGAAAAAGACCTAAAACCTTTATTCTGCGTTAAAATTGCATAATTAGGTCACAAAACGAGATATTCTCAAGATAAAGGACAAATGGTGACCCATGCGTTAACTAAACACATAAATAAGTTTAAAAGGCCAAATCAAAAGTATAATTAATTTCTTAAATGTTCAATTGAGCACATATAAAAATTTAAAGTCATTTGGACATCATTTAGACCTTATAGTATAGAGTTTACACTTAGGTCCTTCATGCATCACATTCTCGTCCTTAGAAATTCCTTTTGGACCTACTTGTAAACTGTAGGGACCCCTTTGAAAGGCTACAGGGTCCAACCTGTTGCGATTCTCTTCACTTATGGGCCTGCACACAATTTTTCTACCCCTTCGTGAAAGGGTTTTCCCTGAAATTTTCCCAACATTTCGAGAGACCTGTTGCTCTTTGCACGCACTGTAGTGCATGAAGAACATGACAAATCTCGGCCGTCTGTTCTCTCGCGATTTTTGATCTGCGGTTGGATCTGAACCGAAGCTTCGTGCGAAGCAGCGCGTGCACTCACCCCTCTCCCCAGATCCCATCTAATGGACAGTTTTTGAGTTGGCTCGCCGTGCGCACCTCTTCTCTTATCCCTACTGCCGGTTGCCTCATCGGTTATCCTCACCTGCGTGGCGATCTGAGCCACTGAGTTTGCTACTTAAGCACCTCAGTGGTCGCACGCGCAAGGGATCGCTCTCTCCTACATCTCTTAGCGATCATTCGTCCACTCCAATTTCTCCTCCCCACCAATTCTCTGATTTCACAGCCATCGGCTGTGAAATCACCGCCTTCTTCTCGACCTCCTCGTCGCTAAGGACCACGTAGCACCTAAGGACGACCCTAGAGCCTCACTAGCAGACTCTTCCCTCTGCTGGAGTCATCTTCCTCCCTTCATCCTCCTTAGCCACCAGCTAAGGACCCATAGGTCCCATTCTTCCTGTTAGAGTAGATTTATCATTCTGCAAATTAGTTGTAGCTATAGTTAAGTAGGTTTAGAGTAGAATTAAAGTAATTTGTAGTGTTTAATTGCACTGTTCTGATAGTGTAGCTGTAGCAGTAGATTTAGACTAGAATTTCCCCCCCTCACCTCCTCTGATCATTCCAGATCAGAGGCGATGGTTTCACATAATCCATGATTACGAATTTTCTCCCTCTCCATGTTTTTCTATAGTCGCTTCTGATTTCCACGACTTGTTTCTCACAATTCACCCATTCATTTAGACCTAATTTCATATCTGATTGGTTTCTAACCTCAGATCTGAAATTGACGTCAAAAAGCACATTAGGGGCTTCCCATTCACCCCATTTTGTTCACAAAAGCCCCTGATTTGAGCTAAAAAGTGATCAGTTTGTCGGATTTTTTTTTACTTCAGATTTCAAAGGGTTTTACTCAATTGGGTTTTGACTATTTTGATCTGACAAATTGGAGAATTCTAATTTTTATTCATTGTTTGGCAAGGAATCTGAGATGTTTCTGATGTCAGAATTCATCTCAGAAGAGCCATAATATGATCTGAGTTTTTATGAGGACTTTAATGCATTGAATGCATGATAGAGCTAAGGAAAATCACTGTGGTGATTTGAAGTTTTATCTTGTATTCATGAGTTTGTGTTTGTTGAGAGCACTGATGATTTCTTAACCTAAGGAGTTCTCAATACTCCTTAAGGTTTCAGAATTTGGGATTTGAATTGTGGATTTTAATTGGTTGATTTAACTCTTTCTACATGCTGTCTATAGCATTAGGAAGAGCTAGATAGGTGTTTTTGCTGATTGAATTTGATGAGAATTTATTGACAAGGGTTCTTGCATTTGAGTTGGAACATTCAGTGTTTTTAATGAGAAGTGAAACCCTTGTTAGATGGGTTGAGGGAATTTTTTTTTTTTTTAAGTTTGGATTTATGATTTTAATCCCAGAGTCACAGCAAGTTGCTGCACTTGCAGCTACATTCCCCTTCTTTCCATAAATCTGATTTCATTCCAGATGGACTAACTGCAGCAGCAGTTAAGCCGTCTGGAATCAGATCTGATTTGCTGCAGGGTTGGAGCTTAGAGTCCTTGCTGCTGCTCTCTATTGTCTTAATGTGTAGCAGAAGTTTCTGATTTAAAAAATCCTGTAGAATGTAGTCTGAAGATAGCTGACATGTAGTTGTATTGCATTCCTTGTATACAAGCTTTCCTGTATAAGTAATTGAATTTCAACCCTTTGAATGCTTGCTATTTTTCTTTTAAACATCTGTCAGCTAGTTCATGTTAAGTCTAACTGTCTAAATACATGAATTTTATGAGAACTAAACTGAAGAACGTATTAAAATGGATAAAATTCTTTTCAGACTTCATACTAACTGTAGTTAAGGCAATCAATGCCTTTTCAGATCTCTTTAAGATCCATCCTAAGCCTTTAGGACCCCTTAGAAATCTTTTGAAAGGCTTAGGATGGATGAGATTTGAAATTCAATAAAAATTAGTAAAAATTCTAAAAAAAATAAAATAAAAATCTCTGATTGAAGATCATAAAGTTTTCTAACTACATACCAAGTTGCATGGCATGCAGAACCCTCGACTTGATATAATTTACCAGTCGATGGATCTGTATACCATGAAACTTAATAATAGAAGTTATATCTAAAAACATCAAAAACACCTCTTTCTCCTCGTCTAATTCTTTCCTTCTCATCTCTTATCTCTCTATAACATGTATAAAAATCATAAAAAGTGAAAAACTCTAAAAATACAAAAAAAAAAAGGTACTTTGTATATTAAGTATATTCTCGTAAATATAAGCTTTATATTAAGTTATATATGTAAATAAGTAACATATGTATATAAACTATACAAATAAATTATGTATATATTGTATACTGTAAATTGGGTATTTAAGTTAGATTATACTGTATATATATTAATTATATAACTATTTATTAATTAAATTAACTTATATGGACTCTTAGACTATATAAATCAATAAACAGTATAAATAACAATATTAAGCTATAATACTGTATATACATATTTATATGTAGATTATAAACAAATTAAACCCTGTACCTTAACTTAATTCTTTATACATAATAAATAATTAATTTATTAAGTTAATAGCTAAGTTATTAGATTAAATTAAATAAATTAGTAATTTAGAGTTAGAATTAAGTAAACTGATTCTGTATATTTAGACTAATGTACTTTAAGTAATTTAAGCTAATTGAAGTATATTTATATCTTATTATATTATTTAAACTTAATTTATAAATAAAACAGTTCAGAATATGCTATTTAAATGTAAATAGAATGGAAATTAAATCTGTAAAATACAATAAAAATGTCTATAAAATACTTATACATGTATACTAACTCTGTATAAGGTCAATTAGATCATATAATAATTAATTTATATGTAATTAAAGAATTAAACATGAAAATCAGTATGTACAAACTGTATACTTTAGTTAATTTATTTATCTAGTAAAAATAATTAAAATTTCAAATCAAGTATACAATTATATAGTATTATATAAATACTTTATTTTCCCATAATCTATTTTTATTTTAAAATAAATTATGACCCTCGAATTGAGGGCCAAAACCCCCTTTATCGTGCAGCCGCACGCAATTTCAGCACAGATGCGGCACTTGAATAGCGCCACATCATGTGCTGAAGAGCGAGCGCTGTTATATAAATTGAATTTGTTAGTATAAGGCGCAGTCGTCAAGGGCGCCAGGCGCCCGAAACAACCTAACCTTACATACTTCTGAGCATGAGCATGGCATGAGCATTTGAGGGTCGGGGGCCTGGGGGTGTGTGTGTGTGAGGGCTGAGAGGCCCTCTGATCTAAGCTTGATAATACATAATTAAGCAGCCTAATGACAAATTAGGGTGCGCTTAGTACAAGTCTGGTCCCACCCTCTAGGTGCTATGTATCCCTCGAAAAGCATGTCCGTAAATTAAACACATTTTTTGATTAATTAAAAGGGGTAATGACAGCAGTTAATCACCTATTATGCCATTGTGTTACGTAGACTTACAATGCAGAATAAGACTAAGAAGAAGAAGAAGAATGACAGAAGAGGCGTAGCGTAGAAAGAGAGAGAGTGAAGGTGTAAATACGTATGGTGAAGAAAGAGAAAGTGAGAATACAGATACAAAAGATTATAATATATATATATACACATAGTATAGCCATTTACTTTCATGTAAATAACTTCGTACCTTTACTAACAGAATAAGAGGTCGCTGTAACCGTCACTACAGACCCTGGTTTTCCTCTTTTAGTTTGTATATAGTTTTTTAGGGTCCAGCGACGTTTGCATCTGTCACTATAGCTATTATATGTGTTACTGTAGGTGTCTGCATAGTAAGTTAAATTAGTATACTATGTAGTCTTAGTTGGTAGTGTATATTTATGTAAGTATTAGTAATATAACTTATAAAGAGATAGTTTAGAGTATGGTGATGAAGTGTTTGGAGCTTGTTTATAATTGATTTTTGCAAGAATTTTAATTGATTCTTTGTACACAATTAAACTAAGTATTCATTCATTCATTCTTTGTTAGACATAAAACTTCTTTTTGGAATTAAAGGATAATTTTGGACTTAGAGAGTGATGTAAATCAATAACTTCCTCCCAGTGAACGACTTGGAATAAAACCAGTAAAAATTAGTTAATTAAATAATGGTTGTAATGAGGGTTGGTATTTTATACAATTCACTACAATGACACTTATGATATTTTCATCAATAAATACAACATCATCCACCATCCATCATTATCAGAACCATCAACCAGTGACCAATGTACATTAGATGAGCTCAAAATAGTAGATGCTCAACACGAATACGTAGAGGAACTCGAGTGGAAAACAACGATACTTCGTTTATGGAAATCCGATTTCATTTGGGCCTTAAATAGGCCAAAAACACGGTTACTGATCAAAATCAGATGTCTAGGACTAATCCCAGACACCTTAAAAGACGTCAAAACTCACCTTGTGTTCCCTACAGCTAATTAGACGTCCAGACTCCCTCTGCAACCGTCTGGGGGTAGCTCTAGACGTCGGACAAGGTCTCCAGTCGTTTGGAAGTACCTCCGAACGTTTAGCGACGTAATCAGACGTCCAAAAGTACTTGGGAAAGCGCATCACGCGCCTTCCCAAAGCCTGTCCTATGTACGAAAATGCAGGCACTATCTTAGCCCAACAACTCCTGCGCTGAGATCTTCTACATGGTGATAATCAGCGCAGGGACGTACGTATCTCGCGCAATACGTGCTTTCAGACTTTGATCTTAGCTCCGGACGTCCAGGTGCCTTGACAGTCGTCTGGACTTCACTTCAGACGTTTGATACTGGAAAATTTCCAGTATCAGAACCTCCTAGCAGCTCGCCCCGCTCGCACCTTCGCCCACAGTGGCGGCTCCAGCAGCTGCAGGAGCTTGAGTGCTCCTCGCTGGCGTCCTCCTTTCTCCCACGAGCTCCTCGAGCTCCACCAAGCTCCTGCGGTCTCCTTCCTCGCCCTCCCACTCTCACTTCCTCGCACTCTCTCACTCTCGCTACTCCCCACTCTCCCTTCGCTAGCTCCTCTCTTCCTTGTTGCAGCTGCAGTAGCAGGGATGGGAGGGGAACGTGGTTGTCACGGAGAAGGTGGAGGTGGCAGTGGCTTGAGTGGTGTGAGGAGGAGAGGAGAGAAGGGAGGGGGTTTATATAGAGGGAAATTAGGGTTCGAGAGGTGGAGAGAGAGAGGGAGCGGCCTCTGCACGTCGCCCGCGCGTAGAGTGCAAAGCGCAGTACGAAAATCTCACTTTCAGACGTCCGGGCACATGTCCAGATGTCTGGATAGACGTCTGACTGAAATTCCAGACATCTTATCCAGCTAAAAATGTAACAGGTCATTACAAAAATCATTTCCAACGAGTTAAAAATTATTTCCAACCAGTGTGTTTTGGTTTACTTGATTTTTAACTAATTGATTCTGATTTTTAATCGATTCATTTTGATAGCGTGTTGCAAAATGCATTGCAATGTACGAATCCGTACTCTTGTCCTAATTTTTTTGTGCCATTTTTATCCAAGGTGATGCCCTTGTAGAATATGTTTGGTTATTTCTATTATTACTTTATTATTCACTTGATGTAATAAATAATATCTCCCCTCTTATCCATCATTTACACTTATGCATCACCAACCTCTTTTACTCTTATTTTCACTAGCAATCTATATGTACCTCTACGCTCTTCATTTATACCATATTCTTCGAACTCAAATATTTAAGTAAGATAGTATAGGAAGTATTATCCAAAATGACTTTACTACAGTCAAATTTAAACTATATCAAAATAGCCAATACATAAACTACTAGCGATCATAAGTATAGAAATGAATATTTAAATAAATTTTTGACTAAAATAGTGATGGCTTTATCAAATTGATAAAAGAAAATATTTTTGCATTTTAAGTCCTAATTTTTTTTAAATATCGAGGTATAAATTTTGAAAGAAGAATTTTCTATCCAATGAAATGCTTTCCTAGATATAAGTAAATACTTTTGTGTAAATATAAAAATTCAAAAGATAGTTATCTATAATTCTATCAAAATATAAAATTATTTAACATATCTTCTCCTATGTTAATTAATTAATACTAATCATATTATATTTTCAAAATTAGAAAATTATGATATATCTCCCAACATCGTGTGTGTTGATCAACTAGTTGCAACTAAAGCATGGATGCATGTTTTTTTGATGTATGCATTGCCCTAGCATTTACCTCTTTCTAAAAGAATGATAATAGGTGTATATCATTTTATATACTAATTTATATACCTACTCACAGATCATATGACATCGTCCAAATACATATAACATCATACATGACCTCCCATTTTAATAATGCAAAGTCATTCATGTATACTTGTATATATACTTCCGCGTACACAAGGTATTTTAAAAGGGTTGAGAATCTGGAACCAGTGGCATCCAATCTCTCTTCGACATATATATATATATATATATATATATATATATATATATATATGTAGACACACTCTGAAGGGGTGTGGATCTGCCACTGTTCGTTACCTTAATCAGTCATTCAGCTCATCGACAGTTATTTTTGCACTAGTCACCCACTGTAGCGACATCTACGTATACTCTCTCTCTCTCTCATTCGCACACTCTAGTGACGTCGGCGGTGATTCCGCTGACATATCTCTCTCTCTCTTTTTATTTTTTTGTCGGCTGCCGTCCAAATTTTCCTTTGTTTGGAGGACTTTCATATATATATATATATATATATTTTTTTTTTTTTCGTATATATTTTTATAAAATTATTTCGTTAAAATCATATGTTCCTACCACGTTAAATTTAAAGAAAATTGTTATAAAAATTTTAAACAAATAAAAAAATTTATATATCCATCCTCGTATTCATCACACATTTACCCCTCGCCTCAAACAACCCAACTCCCCCCTCCAACCAGCTCCTCCCACTCCCCACCCCGTGCGTCCTCCAGCCTCTCCGGCCTCCTCTCCCGCACCTCCTCCTTCCTCCTCCCCTTCGCCGACCTCCTCCCCGACGCCTTCCCCAAGAAGGCGACCCCCTCCCACCCCTCCGGGCGACAGAAGTCCACTGCCAAGCCCTCCAAAGGCGACGCTCCCTCCTTACCCAATCCCCCAGCCTCCCCCAAAACATGCTCCTCCTTTTCTTCAGAAAAAACCTCCCTCGACTCTTCCCACACCCCACGAATGCCCACCCACCGAAACCCACCATCTCCTCACGCGGCTTCTCTTCAAAGGTCACCTCCCTGCCCCCCTCCTTCGCTCCCCTACTGGCCACCTACTGAGGCTACAACATACTGGAGGAGGAGACCAACACCATTGTCGCCAAGTTCCCGATGCTCCTCACCTTGAAGCTCGACAAGAACCTCCGGCCCAAGCTGGACTTCCAGCGGGGCACCAGCTTCACCGACGCCGATATCGCGCAGATCCTCTTGGCTAAGAGCCTGGAGAGGTCCATCTCCTCCTCCGTCGACTTCCTCAAGACCATCCTCCCTTCCAAGGAAGCCCTCATCCAAGTCCTCAAGTCCACCAATGTGCTCCTCACCCGCAAGCAGGAGGCCGACATCAAGCTCCTCAAGGATAGGGGCGTTATGGACCCCCTGATCGTCAAGCTGCTCCACATCCAGCCGAGGGCGCTCACGAGGAGCGAGAAGGAGTTCGCCGCCGCCGTCGGGCATGTGGAGGAGCTGGACTTCTTCCTCCTGGAGGGTTAGGAGGGGGCCGCCTTCTTGGGGAAGGCGTCGGGGAGGAGGTCGGCGAAGGGGAGGAAGGAGGAGGAGGTACGAGAGAGGAGTCCAAAGAGGTCGGAGGGCGCGCGGGGTGGGGGTGTGGGAGGAGCTAGTTGGAGGGGGGACTTGGATTGCCTTAGGCGGAGGGTAAGGGTGCCATGAATATATGAATTTTTTTATTTTTTAAAAATTTTTTATGATGTTTCTTTTGTTGGGTTTACAGTAGTAGAAATGTAGGACTCATCCTTCTTTTTAAAGAGATATATATACGTCTTATTAAAAATTTATAAAGGTGTATAAGTAAAAATTCATCCTTCTTTTTTTGTATGAAGTTTTGAATTTAAAGAGAAAGTTGATAGATGAGCTATTGGGATGTTCAAACATCAAATTTGTAACCTTATTTTGATATGTAAATGTCAATATAGGTAAAAATAAAAATTTCACCTTTGTTTTGAATTCAAAGAGGAAGTTGATAAGATGAACTACTAAGATGTTCAAACATCAAATTTATAATCTTATCCTCATATATAAATGACAATATAAGTTGATATAAAAATTTCAATAAGTAAAAGGCATCACGAGAAATTTACTAAATAAATGTTAACTTTGTAACTTGGTGGCATATAACTTAGTTCCTTTTTAAGATGGGACATTCTTTTGTTAATTGCATTCATGGAATAGATTTTGTTGGAGGTGTTGGTGTAAGTGATGAAATAATATGAGTGGATGTAATAAATGAATTTATATATTATAAATTATAAGTTGATGTGATGTAGAGTACATCATTCATCTAGCCATTCATTTACTTTATTAACTACATTTCATCTGTTCAAGTGGCATGATATGCATTATTGTGGAAGTGTTTTTGACGTGGAAGGAACAGCGAAGATCCAACATAAACTCCCCCACACCCATATGAGCTTAGTGGTGTGGATTTTCCTTGAGCAACATGCCTAGTTATCCTTTCCAACTCTGTTTGGTTAAGGAATAGAGTTTGTTCTTGGATAAAATTTAGGATAGAATAAATTTTAATGGTATTGGAGGAAGTGATGAAATAATAGGAGTGGATATAGTAGATAAGTTTATGTATTATAAATTGTTAGTTAATGTAATTTAAATATAAATAAGAGAGTTATAGTTTATTTGTTCTACATTTGATATTAGGTTTTCTTCTTTTCTTATTTTGTTATTGTTCTATATCGAAGTAATTAAAAGTTAAATGTGATAGGTGACTTAATGTTATATATTAAGATTTAAGGTGATATGTTATTCTAACATATGACACTATTCATGATGCTATTCATCCTATATATATTATCTCACCTAGTAAACTTTCTTATTCTATATCCAAACACATCCCTGCTTATAAGACTATTCTATAAGTGACACTATTCATGATGCTATTCTGCTACTTGTACCTTTTATTTTTTTTTATTATCTTTTATATACCTATCTTGCTTTTTTTCTTTTCTTTCTAAGTGGCAAAATGATCATTCCTTTTAATATATATACACAACACCCTCTTTTAGGGGTAATTCAATGAATCACATTCCTGACGTAAAGTGCATGCTAAAAATTAATTTCCTTAAAAGAATGAATGTGATGGAACATAAAAATAACTTAATAGTAGCTATACTATAGGTATTAATTTCATAGATAATCATAGGAATTACATCTGATTTCTTCCTCTCCTGTAGAACAATATTAGACCTAAAAAAGGCAAGGAACGAGAATAAAAATATTCAACAACTGAAAATATAATCCTCTACATCGATCCCTATGTAATTTGAAATTCATCTTAATTCTTCAGCTACCAAGTTTCATTTGTCATCACATTAACTACCAACTTCGAACCATCATCTAGAAGATGTTGTAATATCCATAATTAAGATAAGATTTATCTTGTTGTTGTTTGCCCCAACAAATAGTTGGAAAGAGACAAAGATCCATGAAAGAAAAAATCGAACGGGCATCATAAGCATATTTATAGGAGATTTGTTTACACCATGCAGCAATCATGGTTAAATTCTACAAATATAAAAGAAAGAAAAGTTAGAAGTGTAGAATATGCATCAGCACATGGAGAACCACCGTCATGATCAAGGAACATCCAGGTCGATATTTTCTCCAAATTATGAATCACTTTTCATAGATATCATCGCCAGAGTAGACTCTCCTTACAAGACCTCTACAAAAAGTGCCAAAAATAACTAAACAACTAAAAACTAATCTATTACCATTTATTAGAACCTAACATTAGCTTAAACATTAGATTTTTTTCCCAAAAAAGAAACTATGATTTCTTGTACATTTCCTGAGCACACGTATTTTTTTACTTTTATAATCCTTTTATGTTAGGGATCTTTTGCACAGACGATGAGATGAACCACCTGCAAAGGACGAGTAATTGGGCATATGAGAGGTGGATGGGATGATCCTCAAGCAGGAGATGAACGATAGCATAGGAAGGTTTTTTCGTGATTTACTTAGTGGACAGTTCTCATATAATTCCGTTTACCTTACGCCAATTAATTTTTTGTTACTAACATTTATTACACATACTTTGTATAAAGAAATCGCCCATCCCTTACCGCGGTAAATAATATTGGATGTAAACGTTTCGTAACTTGTAAACATTGTACTTTATTCAATGAATTACAATTTTCTTATTTTCTTACGTAATTCTCCTATGCAATATCCTTTATAAATTTCGCAACTCAAATTCCATGATTGATGCCTGCTCAGCTCCACGATAGATGATTTCGTGCATGTGGATTTACAAATATTTATTTCACATTAGACAACTCCAAGTGATCACAATAATTTTTTTATGAGACATATTAAAGTTACTAATATTCCAAATCATCATCCTACCAGGCATATTACACCAACGTACAACACGATGAAGTAAAGAAGGGTTCACACATTACTCATACTCAACCATCTACTCGGAGTGGAGAACAAAAGAAACAAAAAAAAGAAATTATTTACAAACTTACGAAGTAAACTATTTACTTTTTTATTTTATTTCAATTATATTCTGTGAACCGCGCTATAAGTTACATTCAAATTTTTTTTAACCAAAATTCATGATGATTGCAACCTGTCTGGATCTTTGATACCAATGCTCCTCTTTTTGCAACATGACCTCATCATAGTCTCTAAAGTTCTCTTTCTCTATCCCAATCACTATCCTCAAGTACTTTCCCTTGTAAATCAATATCTCTAACTTTAGGTTGGACTTCCTCCATTTCCGATTAAGCTCTACCTTCAAATACCATTTTTTAAATTCCCTAGCTAAATGTTCACTTCTCTCCCTAATCGTCAAGACAGCACTAATGTCTTCCCCTTCCCAACCCTTCTCAACCACAATCTGATAGTCATCTCTAACTCAGTGCCCATCCTCCAGACAATTGAGGGCTGGTTTTTTCTTTCTCTCTCTAAAAGCAACAAAATTAGGCTATTGTCACTCCCCAACGTTGACAAATGCAACACGCTATCCGAGGTTAATGTTTGTTTCTGCATATATAAGCCTGACCCAAGAATACTAAATCCATCAACCCCAATCTCAAAGTGAAGATTTTTAGGTGGAAAAATTCACTGGCATGATTGTTGTAGCTAGGGGTGTAAGTTTTAATAAATCCGACTCAACTTGACCCAAAAAGAATGGGTAAAATTCGACTTTAATCCGACAAGGTTCAGGTATAGGTTTTATTGAAAAATCCAACTGGGTATAGGTATGGATCTATACCTGATTACCTGACCCGAGTACCTAAATAAATCTCTATTTACCCAAGATATATAAGTCTCAACCGAAGTCCCTCATTCTCCCAATTTTGATCTCCCTCATAATTCCCTCCATTATTTTAAAGGTTAGGAATATTTTTCAAATTTCTATTGAACATTTATTTCTTGGATGGAGATATTTTATTTGAAATTGACTTATATTTTATATTTCTTTATATATGTTTTTTATATATTTCTCTTGAAGTTTTTTTTTTGTAATAATTTCAACGAGAATCACTAAAATTGGAGTAGCCTAAGTCCCTATATTTCAGGTTTGTCAAAAATAAATAATTAATGAATTGTGTTACAGATTTTTTTTCCTTTTTTAACTCTAATCTGAGGATGATTTGATTATAAGATTAATTTATAAACAAGTACCTGATGACATCGCCATCATCCTCTGTATTTAACTTAATTTGATTAAATTCTAGAGCTAAATTCACCTAATTGGTATATTAAAGGGTATAATTCAATCAGGACTAAATCATGAGGAATTAAACTAAATTGGGTTAATTCTGCTATTTTAATAGGTGAATTTTGAATGTAGAATAACTAATGGGTGAATTTATGATTAATTAAATGTTAATTAAGTTTAAATTTTCAATAAGTTAGCTGATATTGAGTAATTTAGGATTTATATTCAATTTGAATGTTAATTCTTAATTAAAAGTACTAATTTCAACTCCACTTCAATTAAAAGAATGTTGATGGAAATAAATGTAATTTAAATATTTTAAAAATCATTTTAAAATATTTCATAAAGTTTAGAACAATAAATTTGACAAAAAGAACAAATTTTTACCTAAAATAGAGACCTAGGGGATACTTAATACATTTGAGTTAAATCATAAATTGACCACGTAAACTTCATTAAAACACAAAATTGAAGTTATCATTAAAGTTCTTAAGTTTAAATTAAGTTACTATAAAAATTTCGACTCATTTGTACTTCATCTTCACCTACTTCGCATTCTAGTTCTTACTTTCAATTTCTCTCAATCTACTGCAAAATCATGCTTTCCAGGTTCTCGGGTGACGTCACCTATCTTCCACCTCTAGTCGGCGACCATGGCTGTGAGAAACCTCTATGGTGCAAGTTTTGAGGAGAGATTCCTCTGAATCTGTGCAGTGGATCTCCACAATTTTTGTAGGAGCGATTCCTCGTATCAAGTCGAGTCAAACGAGCTCGATTGAGTCCCCATCAAACGGTTTGATCGGCCAAATCTTCGCCATGATACGTGGGTTTCAAACAGAACAAAATCCACTTAATTTGTGTTGAATCAACTTGATCTGATGTGAGTATAGGTTCTATATAAACCCCTCCTCGTTGCGAAGCTCAAGGTATGCTCGATCAATTGGCGTGAACTCCTCTTGTTCTTCGTGGCATTAACGAGTCACCTCGGAGCTTCTTCAACCTCATCATCCACCGCTCTTCCACTAAAACTGGAAGAGGGTTCTTCTTCCCCATCCTCCTATGAGGCTTCACACGAAGCTTCGCGTGGTCTGTCGCCTCCTCCACTTTGATTCCTCCTTCGACTTGGTTGCCAGCCGACCCTCGTCGACAGGTAAACTCGCTCCTCCTCTTATCCAATTAGTTTAGGGCTTCCTTAAGTTTAGGTGTGAATTAGAGATCTGGAGCTTTAAAGCTCCATTCGTTAGATCCTCCTCTTTCGCCAATGCACCTACCATTGATGGCGAGGGAGTTTCTTTGAGAAGCTCAACCATCTCCCCTTGCTCGCAATTGTTTGAGGGGTTAGCTCCGGTGCATCTCGTCACAGCTTTCAACGTATTTAATTAAGGTTGTGCTTCCTGTTCTAGGGGCTTGCTGGACACACCCTTGTCCACGCTGTCGACCACCCTCCTTTGCACCTCCAACTGACGAGCCATCACCACCATCTCGTCAACAGTTAGCCGACGATGCTCCTTCGCCGCTTGTCGGTCTTCGAAGCTAGCTGGGGTGCGATTTCGACCACTCGCCAGCAAGTCTCGCCGAAGAAGGAGGAGAGGCACTCTCTTGTGCAAACTACTGGCAGGGACCCTATTTAAACGAAGATTTTTTGTAGGGATCAAATAGCAAGCCACCAAGGACCTATTTGCAATGAATTAAGGACCCAATTGCAATAGTCCAAGACTGAGTTGCAATTTTGATTAAATTAATTCCAGATTTGTTTCTAAGTGATTTTTAGTGCAATATCTTATCCAACATTCTTGTTAATGCTCATTTGTATCTAATTAGATGAATACTTGATTATTATTTAATTATTATTTTTGTATTGAGCATTAAATAGCCATTTGATCATCTTTTTAAGCACTTAATCTCATTACCTCATTTTATGAATTAAAGTGCTATTGTGAGCTTGTTGAATTTTTAAGATTCCATCCTCATTACAAGTTTACCAAAGTCATTTGTAAATAATTAAATAGCAGTATTTGCACCCTTGATTGCTCTTAAAGAATAACCCCATATTTCTCTCATAATTCGAGTAATATAAATTTTAAATATTGACCCAGCTCTAATCATCTATACTATAACGTATATTTTTAAATTTGATTAAAGCATGTTAACAGTACCCGACGGGTAAATATATATTTGATAGGTAGATGAGTATGAGTATGAGTTTGAATTTTTATACCAAATGGGTAAATGAATAGGGTATATGTACGAATTTTGTAAATGGATATAGATATGGATTTAATCGAATTCGACCTGAATCCGACCTGTTTACATCCCTAATTGTAGCTCGACCAATTTTATCGGTAGCACAAAGCTAGGATGGAGTTAAAAATCTCGACTACAAATAAGATTCTCAGCATAATTGTCGAGCAACCTCCTCGTTCTCTTTCAAAAATTTTTCCTACAATTATGTTTAGATGTACCATATACACGCCATATGCCAAAAGAATCCTCTTAAGGTAATTTTTAGAAGAAGGCAATGAAACTCATAATATATGAGATCAACAGTTACAGTGTAATGAAAAAGAAGTCCTAGACCTCCAGACCTACCTTCAGCATCAACTGAGAAGTATCAAAAACCTTTGAATTTCTTTCCCACCTTCTCAAATATTTTCCTGCTTACAGAAATGAAGGTAATGCCAGCATATTGGTGGCTCCCATCAAGGTTTTCGAATGACAGATCGGAGAAGGTGACCCCAAACCTCTATATACATTCATGACAACTGTAGCAACAATTCAGACACAGTTGTTAAAGGCCCCATTATATATGGTTAAAACCTTCCCCCCTTATTAAAGGAGAAACCGACAAGTTTGATCGGCTGTTCCTTTCACTTTTTTTCCGATCAATAGATATAGGGTTCCTTCTATTTTGTTTTGAACCGAACTGCAATTTTTTTTTTTTTTTTTCTGTTATAACAGACAAGTGTAACTTGTACCCATCTGGTGAACTCTCTTGAAATTTCCTTCTAATCTAAGTTTTTCTTGATTACTCAAAATCCTTACATCAACCACCACGATACCTAGTGAGAGGAGTAAATTGGAGAAAAATTAGCGTCCTGCCCACCAGTCTCCAGATAATTAAGATAGGGATGTGGATTTGAACCTCAAATGTCTCTTAACAAAATCAGAAATCACCTCTATTCGACGATATCCCGGTGGGCTAAGTTTTTTTTTTGTGTTGACCAAGCTGAAATAGGGGAAGGTTGGATAACGGAAGAGTTGCAAAGGGGAAAAGTTATGAGCTTGGAGAGTTCGCGATATTGTTCACCACAAAAACCCTTACACCCCACAACAAGAAAGGTAGATGGGTGGAAACGGAAGCCAAGGAGGAAGGATGAGGAGGACAACTAACCCTAAGGGTGGGAAAAGAAAATGAGATAAACTCCAAGGGTGTAATGATTTATGCACACAACTTTGAAGACAAGATCTTAAGTGGAATATGCCAAAGTATGACATATGTCACTTTGTATTGATGTGGTGCATATATGATGTTTGGCATGTCATAATTGACATGATCTATTATTATAGATGAGGGATTATAAAATATGATTATGAAACATGACATGTCACGTGACGCTTTGTCTGTGTATGTAATGGTGCACAAAATTGTATCGGTCATGCATTTTCTTAAATGAAACTGTGAAGAATGCTGTTGGAAATTTACACCAGCCAGTGATAGATGGACCTATTTTTTCACCCAAGATTTCAAAAATGAGATCTTAGCTATCCATTGGAGGGAATGGAATAAAATAGGGGGGGAAGGGTGTTGCGCGAGAGATTTTGTGCCCCTTTCCTTTGATAGAAAAGAGGGTGGATTTTGACGGTTTGCCAAATATTTTCCATTTACACCGGCTTTCTGCACGTCGACGTGGGATATCGAACGTGGCCCTCCCCCACGTTAAGGAACAGAACGTACCCACATCACCAAGCTTGTACGATCATGCACTATACAAATTAAATATTCTACGGAGATGGTTTTCCCTCGATCCCGTTTCGTTAGACGGGATTATCCATCATTGCTTTCGAAAAACTACTCGATAATACTTGTTACTTCGAAGTGATCTTCCCTCCACGGTCGAATTCTCTAGAGTAAAATGAGAACATATATAATTTCCAAAAGATCCCAAAGTTAGCAACCTCAAGCTTACGGCATGAGCAAGACAAACGGAAACTTTTATTAAAGCACACAAATTCCTCGAAGGAGAAATTAAGTAGATGCGGAAGCATGCTGAAATTAGCTACATGCGGTTATGTGCATAAATACACTCCATTTTTTATCTAGTAAAGGTAATAGACGGACTCCATTAATGCACGTATTGGTCGCAAGATATCTAGTTTCCACCACCATACCCAGATCCGTAACCACTACCGCTGCCGTATCCTCCACCTTGTCCGCCTCCTCCGCCACCGCCACCGCCACCGCCACCGCCACCGCCGCCATTTCCACCGTTTCCTCCGCCAGAGCCAGAACCATATCTGTACCAGTATCCGGAGCCACCACCACCGCCACCTCCACCGCCACCCCCACCCCCACCACCTCCATACCCTCCATTTCCTTCACCGTAGCCTGACCCGGAGCCCGATCCATAGCCAGAGCCGCCTCCTTGTGCACCACCTCCACCGCCACCGCCACCTCCTCCCTTACCGTACCCTGAGCCATATCCGGATCCGGAGCCAGATCCATACGCACCATTAGACCCTCCTCCACGACCACCTCCACAGTAACACTGGGTCAGGACTCTCGCAGCAGAGGTCGTATCCACGAGAAGCAAGAAAAGGAACACCACCTTAGACGCAGCCATGATTAATGTTCTTAGAGAGTGGTAGAGGTTGGGATTGATACTTTAAGAAGTGGTACTTGCGGGTCTATTTATAGTGCATTTTTAAACCTAACCAAGTTTGCCGAGTCTGCCATCTACCGTGCGTATGGACGTCCATTAATTGCTGCCATCAGAATATGGAGCTGTGTGAGCAGCTCTACCTCAATTTTAATTGAAGGAAATGCATATAAAATTGTATTATGTGATGTATTTTGTAATATATAAATATGATATATCAATGTAAAATAATTTTATATTAATATAAAATTAATTTTATATTAATATAAAATTAAGGTAAAATCATTTTGAGTAATTTTATATTAATATAAAATCATTTTAGGTGATTTTATATTAACATAAAACAATTATAAATTAATTTTATACCATACAAAATAATTTATACCTTCTTACATCACTGTTCTAATGCTGTCTTCGGTTGAGCTCATCCATGCAACGTCACTTCATCATCCGTATCCATTTATTTTATTAACAATTAATTGTTCTAGGATAATTGGTTTCAATGCCACCCAACATTTACCTCATTTCATTTTTCATCTTAAAAAGTACGAGCCAAAGTGGTTGCTTTATTTGCATTTTGCAAATTTTTTAAGATTAATTTACTTGAAGGTTAATCTTTATTTAATTGAAGAGTTAATCCATGTAATTTTAACACTTATTTTAAAAGATTAACACATATTTTATTAACAATAATTTTAAGAGATATTAACAAAATATGTTTTACTCAATTTCATAACCTCCAAAAATAAATTAACCCTTAGAATACTTAGATAAAGGGACTTAGGATGAGGATAAGTGGAAGTTAAAAGGAGTATTTGGAAATTTCTATGTAATTAATTAGTCGCATCATGTATCTCTTTTCATCAATCTCATGAAGAAGGGCATGGTTATTTCTAAAAAAATCTGGTATCATATTGGTATTTTTCAATTGTAGAGATGGTATCAAATCTGCAGAAAGAAAGGCGGAAGACCAATCTATAAATTACTGAAAAAAATAATGATTGTGAATTTTTTTACTAATTTTGTTTTAGGGTTAAGCGTTGTTGAGCTTTCTTGAAATATCTCAGTTATCAAGGATTAGCACAAACTTTCTCTAAAGACCCACTCCTCTTTCAATGACCAAATAAAACCAAGCAACTATGGCACTTCAAGCAACTTGGAGATTATTTTTTCCTTTTTATTTTAACAAAATCAGAATCAAATTTTATTTATCCCCAATCCCTAGAAGTTAAAGAAAGGGAGGCAGGGGGACTAAACCAAGACCTGCCCCTTATAAGAAAAGATGAATTGCTAGAAGCCTATGAAGAGTTATATCATAAGACTAAGATGTCTAAAAAGGAAAATAAAGTTTAAAGAATAATTATCCAACATTAGAAGTAGATAAATCATATTTAAAAATGGAATTAGAAATGTCAAAAGAGACTAATAATCAGTTGCATGTAAAGATAGTAGAACTAAAACATATTTATGAGCATTTTGAGGATACCTTAAATAATCTCAAAACAACTAATACGTTAAATGATGAATTTTTTGATTCTTTAAAATAAATATTTCAGAGTAAAAAGAATACACAAAATAAATCACATGCACGTAGGCATGCATGGATGTATCAAAAGGTTAAAATTCTCAAGAATTATAGATTTAACAATAAAAAAGTCTACAAATCTCAAAATTTAAAAGATACTAACCCAAATGGACTCACAAGAAAATGGGTACCTAGAAATGATATTTTATATTGTTTTGCAGGATTAGATCACTAGGATCAACACGATCAATGGGAATTCAAGGCGAAAAATGGAAGAGTTCAACCATTCTACAAACTACATAAAGACCAAGAAAGATGGAATAGTGGAGTTTGGTATCCACATTCATCATACTACTACTGGCGATTTTTTTTTTTGCATGGTAATTTTTACCCCTTCATTTTTTTGTGCCTGACAAAAAGGGGAGAAAAATAAAGGGCAAATAGTAATATTTTTAGTGGGAGCATATATTGAGGGGGAGGATTAAATTAAAATTTTTTCCTTAATATAACAATTGCTAAGAATTATTTCTTTTATAATTATTTATTTGCAAGATAGTTTTGTCAATACCAAAAAGGGAGAGATTGTTGGAACCTTGTTCCACATCTTATTTTGGTATTAACAAAATTGTTATGTTTTAAAGTTTGCAAATTGAGTGATTTTCATATTTAAGTGAAGATCAAGGCAAATAACCATGATGACAAGGAGAAAGCAAGATGATAAGGAGTCGAAGAGAAGATCATCTTTGACTTTTAGATTCTTTAGATTATGTTTTTATTTCATAGAATGTATGCCTCTTAACAAAAGAATACAACTTAGATCGTACAATTAATTAGAGAAAACTAGGATTTGTGCTACGATCTTTTTCAAATAACGTAATTGATCAATTCACTTAAAAAATGTACTTGTTAACCCACAAGTATCGGTACTAAAGTTTAGTACCGATATATGTAAGTTACAAGTTTGGGTTTTTTCAAAGAAACAAACCTGTACATCATGAGTACTAGTACTCATTATCAGTACCGGTATTGGAGGCAACGAGTACCAGTACTTATGATCAGTACTGATATAAGTGGCTTACAGATTGTGTTAAGTATTTAAAACCCAAATCTGGAAGCAACGAGTACCGGTACTTATGATTGGTACCAGTATCCAATATGTACTGTCTGTGACAAGTTAACTTAAAACACAAAATAGTATGTCACTAGTACTGGTATCAGTTAGCCGTTGACTCAAATCTGAATATCTAGAAAATTAATTTTGAGACCATGAACGTTGGGATTTAAACCCCAATGCCTAGTAGACGTCCCAACTAGATCCTAACTCTATAAATAAACCCTTGGACTCTTAGTTTGCACACATAAAATAGAAGAGAAAATTTCTAGAGCTACATTTCATATTTCCACAATATTTTGAAGAGAAAAAGTAGTTTGTTACTCTCAACCTCTCTACACTTTTGCAAACTCATCGACATGTTGTCTTCACGCATTGTCAAGGCGTTTCACGTCCATTCTAGGCTCTCAAATCAGTAATATAATTTATATACTTGTTGGGAGGGATAGGAATTCTTATTGTAAGAGTTCTCTTTCTAACACCAGTTCTTATTTGTATTTTGAGCTTGTTGCTCGTTGGGTTGTAACAAACCCATTATTGTACTTGGGTTGAGGTAATCTATTAATTACCTCATTTAGTAAATTGATTTCCTCGAGGTTGAGAGAATCGGGTTAAAAATCCTAAGCTAGGAGACTTAAGTAGTGGAGTATCCAAGTAGGGAACCACTATACATGTTGTGTCAATTTCTGTGATTGTAATTTGTATAAATCTTTCTTGTTATTACTGATATTGTGTTTGAATGTTTATACGCGTAGCCATCTATTTATTAGATCCTATAGTTCTTAGGTCTGTGTTCTCTAAACCAACACGTCATTTGAAATTTACACCACCCATGCTTAGGAAGACCATCTAGACCATTCCAATTAAAATTGTCATGACGAATTTTATTCCTAGCCCACCAGACAATGCCAAATGAAACAACTCAAGACTCTCAAATTGTATCCCCATCTTTAGGAGGAACAAGCCCTCATGATAGATAACGCTTCCAGATCAATAGGAGAAATGAAACATTTTTGAGAAACCCACTTGCAAATGCTAATGACTAACTGTGATAGAAAATGTGATTGACAATCTTAATAGAGGGATTACAAGGACAACAGCAGCATTTAGAGACGATCATGATACCAAATTTTGAAATATTGTCAGTGGGAAGTCTTTTGTGAAGGATACGCCAGACACAGAGGGTCATGCACAGAGGAAGTTTAAGGTGCCACAAATGTTTCAACATCGAAATAGCAGCAGCACTTTGGAAGTTAAGATGATAGGTAGAGGATACAGAAAAGGAAGCCGAGGCTTGAGGAGACCAAATAGGCTTATCCTTCAACCCATCTAACAGGGTATTATCAATTTGGCCCAAGATATGATGAGGAAGGAACATTCTTAGAGGATTGGAATCAAAGGTAGGAATGATATCCTTAACAAGGATACTTTGGATAGAGCTATCTTCAGGAATGAAATCCTTAAGGGCCAAATCCCCAACCCAAATGTCAAACCAAAAATCGATCTTACCTTCATGGGCCTCCCAAACAAATGAACTATTTCATATCCATATAAGCATTATAAAGAGCGCGAAATCTGGAGGGAAGGGTAGAGAGTCTACCAGATTTCCATATATCGCAAACAAGAGTAGAAAAAATGGAATCGCCATAGAGAATGTTACAGACCCCTTTCATCGTCAATGCTTTAATAAAATAGGAAAGATTTCTAATTTGAAAACCTCCCAAGTCATGCAAAGAGGTGATCTTGTTCCACAAAATCCAATGATGCAGAGACCCTTCTGAAGAATTTCCCCAAAAAAAATTGGCAAAGATCGAATTGATCTTCCTAATCACGGAAGAGGGAACATCAAGAACAACCATGATGTGTATAGGGATAGAAGTAAGGACATGTTTAATCAAGAGCATTCTAGCAGCAGTAGAGAGGAAATTGGCTTTCCAACCTGCAAGTTTGGATTGAATCTTTTTAACAATATCAGAGAAACAGGAGATTTTGGACCTTCCTGAAAATATAGGTCAACCCAAGTAGGTGTAAGGGAAGGAGCCATATTGATATCCCATAATAGAGAGGAGGTGATATCCCATAATAGAGAGGAGGTGCGGGAGTCTACCAGAAGGAAAATTTTTCCCAACATAGAAAAAGCTCTTATGGAGACTGACCTTTTGACCAAAAGCCTTCTCAAAAGAGGATATGAAATTGACCAACGTCGGGATGGAATTAAGATTCCCATTGGTGAAAATGATGATGTCATCGACATGAAATAGGTTAATCGGAGGAGAGATATTATGCCTAAGGGAGAAGGGTTGACTTCTTCCCATATTTGTAAGGTGTTTGAGGTTCCTGATAAAGGATTCCAAATATATGTCAAACGAAAATAGAGAGATAGGGTCCCCATGCCGCAAACCATGGGAAGACTTGAAGAAAGGAGATGAGCTTCCATCAATCAAAATGGAGGACCCTTCATGACAAACACAAGCTCTAATCAAGTTAATACAGTGAGAAGAGAAACCAAAAGCCTCCAGAATCTTGAAAAGGATCCCCCACTCTACTCGATTGTATGCCTTTTCAAGGTCCAATTGGAAAATGACATTGGAGCTATAGACCTTCTTATCAAGGTGTTGGGTGAGCTCAAAAGTAGTGGCAATATGATCAAAGATAGATCTCCCCTTAATGAACTCGACTTGTTTGCGCGAGATCAGTCTGGGGAGATGGATTTCAAGACGTTTGGCCAGGATACCAGAGGCAATTTTGTAAACAACATTGCATAAACTGATAGACCTATAGTCACCAAGCTCAAGGACATCCACTTTTTTGGGAATCAAAGCTATAAAGGTACTATTAAAGGAGCGCAGGGCCATGCAAGTATCGAAGAAATGACAGGTTGCCTTCTTAATATCATCTTTAATGAAGTCTCAACAGTGCTTAAATAATTCAGCATTAAACCCATTCGACCTAGGGGTCTTGTTGGGAGGCATCTGGGACAAAGAATTTCTGCCTCAGAGGGAGGCTCAACCAGACCCTCAAAATCAACTGCCGAAATTAAGGGTGGAATGTAATGAAGGAAAGGTTCCAACCAGACGGCAATTGGGAAGCAAGAAGGCTCTTAAAATAAGATATGGACTTCTAGATCGTATCCTCTCTAAACCCATTACCAATTTTATCCACTAAAGAGAATATAGCCGATGTGGCAAAGTTTCTTTTAATAGTCATAAAGAAATATCTGTTACAACCTTCACCATCTTTAAGCCATTTCACTTTCCCCTGCTGCATATAAAGATCATTCAATTTAAAGGTAGCATCATCAAGGTGGATACAAATATCATTGAGCTCAACGGAGGTGTTGTCATCCCAATTGGATGCAAGAGAGGAGTCAAGATCATTATAGCAAGACTGAAGGTTATTAACCAGCTTATGAATGTCCCCAAAAGTCAATCTATTCCTAGTTGATAATGCTACATTTTATAGTGATAATTATGCCAATCGGAGTTTCTTAAGGATAACATACACAAATAACACATCATAAATAAGCATAGGAGCATTATATGTATTACACATTTAGATTGCTTATAATTAGTGTTAACGGCCATTTGTACAAGTTCATGACAAAACAGATCTCAGATAAGCGATCGGACCACACGGATGGATTTAGAACAACGAATGGAATCCAACGAACTTAAAATCGATCAAATCCGACATCCGGAACTCCTACAACTAACCCAAGAAGTCCTAGCCGTTGATCTGATGATCAACGACCCACAGGCAGGCATGTGGGGACATCTGGTGCACTCGCACCCGCAGCACACCTCATCGTCATGCCAAGAATTCTAAGCCGTTCGATCTGATGATTGGACAGTTGAGAGGCCACCGCATCGCCCTCGCTCTCTACCCAACACGAAGATCCGACCGTTGGATCTTCATCCAACGGTCGGCAACAGCCAAGCACAAATCCATCACCGTGACCATCCGCAGGTCGTAGCGCAACGGTCGATGCTCTTTCTCCGCGCACCTGACGCAAGATCGAGCCGCACCGCACATCAAATCCAAGGCGAAGGCACGCGCAGAAGAAATTGAACCGTTGATGAGCAAGCGGACAGAGCGGATGAAGGCATACGGTGTGATCGCGAGCATTCATTCCAAACGCATGCGATGACGCGCGGGGCGCACGCTGCACAAGTGTGATCCGCAAGCATGCCCTCTACGCAATCTCAACCGTCTGATCTTCGATTAGACGACCCTCAAGGTGCGCACACGGATCACGAAGGAGAAGAGCAGGTGCACACGTTGGACCGACGAGCAGGGGTCTACACTGACGCTTTTGGCATGGTTTTAGCGACGTTCCGAACGTCGCTGAAGCCCCTACCCAAATTAGAAACCCCTTATTCCTATATAAACCCCTCCAACTACTCATGTAAAGCATTCATTACACTTGCAAGCCTTTTACCTTACTCTTAGCTACCCCTAACACCTTTTTGTACTCACCGGTGTCGACGAGACATCGATGGAGCCCTCCACCGTCGTGGCTGCCTCGCTGTCTCCTTTCTCTTTCGCTCTCTCTTTATCCTAACATAACTTTACTTTTGTTTAAGCATTTGCCTATAGTTGTATTTATGAAAACTCAAGTTGCATGTTGAATTATGTTATCTCTCTTTTTATCGAGTTTTCTCTCATCGTGATTTGCATGAACGCTATGAGCAAAAGATTCTAACCTGACTCTCTCTCTCTCTCACTTTTCTCTCCCGCATTTTCTCGCAGCGTAAGCAAAAACCCACCATTTCCGAGACAACTAAGTGACAAAAAAAATCCACTTTCATGCTTCCTTGTGTTCGACACTCAGACTCGCATCCATTCTTATATTTAAAACCGACGTTGCAAATGCGAAGCTACGACCTAGTTAAACAAACACATCTGTACCACGCCATAAGTCTTCAGAGTCCTCTTCAAGTAGAGACAGGTAATAAGATCACCATAAAAATTAGACATCGATTCAGATCAAATAGAATGGACCAAACCAAAAAATCTATCATCCCTTAACCACATATTCAAAAAACAGAAAGGATGGGGATGAAATTAAGCAGAATCATTAAAGACAAGCAACATAGGAGAGTGGCCAAAATTGCGCCAAGAGAGGTATTTTCCAGAAGGAGAAAGGGACATAGCTTCATAATTAAGAAGGATGCGATCCAGTTTCTAATAAATACAGAAAATCCCTCTACGACCGTTGCACCAGGAAAGTTGGTTACCACCTAACGGCAAGTCAATCAAAGCCAAGTTATCAATAAAGGATTGGAAGTCAGTAGATTGAGACTCTCGATAAGGGGAGCCCCCACTTTTCTCATAAGAATTAAGGATACAATTAAAGTCTACACCAAAAATCCAAGGGATGCAGGCATTAGTGGCAAGGTGAACTAAGTGGGACTAAAGATTAACTCTAAGCCCTTCCTCACAATAAGCATAAATAGCGGAAAAAGTGACCACCTTGGATTGAAAAGCACATTCCATCATAAGGGATTGAGGCATAGATGTACGAAAGGCTATGCTCAATTCAGTTTTCCAAAAACACCAAATTTTAGGGAAGGCAGGGTCCATCAAGCACTGATCAAAAGCGATGTCAGCCATAACCTTTAAAGAGTCAACCTGAGCAGCAAAAGGTTCAGAAGGGAAAATAAGATTCAAGGAATGCTCCGAAATTAGAACTTTCAGACGATTTAAGGTGGGTATATTCAAATACCCTAACAATTCCAAAAGAGACACTTAATCATAAGAGGGAGGAAGACCTGGACCTAGAAAGACTTCGCGCAACTCCATCCAACCTCCTGGTGGGCCAACCTCCACGGGCTCCTCTAGACCTAGGGGTAGAGTGTGCCTCATATGCCAATGCTGGGAGTTAAGATCCGAAAAATCCGAACAACCAAGAGTCTCGCCATCAGATCTTGACCTCTCAGGGAATCCATCATCGCTCAAAAAAGGAACATAAGGGGCTGGATCCTTCTCAAGAATTTCTTCTATCCTCAGGAGCTAGATCGAGAGTCGGAGTCGGGAAAGGCAGGTAAATGCCCCATTTAAAAGCAGAAGAGCTAGAGACTTCAATGGCTTTAACGCAAGTCTGTTGATTCAAAACCTCACCAGCAGAAAATCAGGTTCTCACTAATTTAAGCAGAAAACTTTGAGTCTCAGGTGAGCCAAGACAAAAGAAAAGAGCCTGATCGTTTGAAGGAGATTTCAGAGGAATATCAACACTGCTGGCAGAAGAAAAAATACCATTCGCACGGCAGAAAATATCAAAGGAATGTTGAAAATCGTTACTCTCACACGAGGGGACAAAATCCAAATTCACTCCAGAAAAACCATCCACAGACGAAATCGGAAAATCACTAGGTAATGAAGCATCAACAGCATTCGCAACTTCCACAAGGGTGAACTCTGTTACCTAAGTAGGATCCTGAGACACTGGTAGGGAGGGCAAGGTCTTAGACCCCGAAGAATTGGCTGAAGAAAATTTATGGAGCCTAACCTTCTGTCTTTTCTTCCATTTTCGTCTACCCTGTTGAAAGGGAGAGGCCACAGCCTCCGGACTCTCCAAAGGAAGCTCATCTAAGACCACTCGTAGAGGAGGCACCGCTGCAATAGAAGGGGGGCTTGTGTTCCTTCATCAGCTAATGGGGGATCACACAGGTCAGTAGTGGCTTTCAGGGAAGGAGAAGCCTCGGAGGCTATATGGGGGATGACCTCAGGAACATTTAGATCCTGCTTCGAAGACCCTCTACAGCCTGGAGAGAAGGAGAACGGCGAACAAAAATGCCGAAATCTTTTACAATTAGCACAAAACGAGGGGACCTTTTCATAAATCACACGCTGCTTAACTTTGTCGTCTCCATTAAAAATCCACACAAAATCAGAGCGGGAAGCCAACAGATTAATTTCCACACAGACCCGAGGATGCCCAAGTCTAAAACCATCAACCGTACGATAATCCACACATATCGGATAGCCAATCTGGTAAGCAATCGACAAAAGAGCATTTGGGTGAACCAAATGGAGATTAAGCTCGGGGAATCCAACCCAAACCGGAGCAACCAAAATTGGAGCATCAATCCTAAAGGAACTATTCCAGCGGATGAACTGGACCCTCACATTGGAAAAGCACAGCCGAACCCAGAGCATAAATCTGACAAAAATCTGCATACAAGGCGTAAGAAATCAACCAATGCCTCAGATCAAGCGAGGTGAGGGAATAATCGTCCGATAAAACAGCTTTACGAGAGGGGAATCTCCTAATGACCTGGGCATGAGGCTTGGGACCCCATGCACGAACAACAACCGCAGAATCAAGGCTACGAGCCAAATTGAAAACCACTGCAGAAGAAAACCGCGTACCCAGGATCCCATCGACAACCTCAGGTTTGCGAACTTGGAGCGGAAGCTCCTTGAAAGGACGTATCGACGAGGATCCAGGACCGGCAGCTACCGAGGCGAAGGAGGGTTTCGGAGGAGGAGGGAGAACAGGCTCATCTCGAGGAGGATATGAGGACGAAGATCCAGTAGACTGGGCCATCTCAAAACCACCTCCGAAGACCCCAAAGAACAAAGCGATCAAAACCAAGGGCGATCAAGAGAAAACCCAAACAAAGAAAAAAACAGAGGCAGAGTCCCCAGAGGGAACCCAGCAAGGAAAAGAAACCCACGAGCAGAGGCTCAGGGCAGAGGCTCCGCCAAAGGAGAGAAGCCTTCGGACCCCCCTCCAAAGGAGGGGTCGAGGAAAGGCTCACCAACGCCACGGAGGGAGGGAGCACGAGGAAACCCTAGCAGCGGGGGGAAGGGAGCTCTAGCAACTTGAACATAAACATACGAAGTAGAGTCAAAGCGTTGTAACCAAATTCCAGATATATGTAAGGATAATTTCTATTACACAAAATTCATGAGTTCGAAATATCTTCGATCTCAAACATCTGTAACCTATGTCTATAAATACAATGAGATAGATGCGCATTTGAGTTGAGCGAGCACAAATTTCTTCTTCCATTACCATTTCTAGCAGTAAGATGTTAAAATTACCTTTGTGAGAGGTATATGTTCGAATTTCCAGAAGATTATACGGGGAAATAAGGGGGAGATGAGCACCTCTTATTGGCCATCAGATGAAAATAAGATGGTGCATGGTAATACTATGTTAGAGGTAGAAAGTGATCTCACAACATACCTAAGATTGTCGGTTAGAGATATTTTTTCAAATAAAAAATTAGTATAATTGGTAACATAACTAAAAAGTGTAATGTAAAATAAGTTATTCGTAATTGTGATTACTAAATATAGGTTAGGCAAATTGAATTAATACGTGTGCTTAAATGGTATGTTAAGCAATACAAAATTATATTTTGCAATTTAAAATGTATAGAAGTGCTTTATAAAACATGAGGTATCGTTGTAACAAAATAATAAAGATAATGTAACAACTAACAATGCAATTTGTAACAAATATAGGTGTAAAATATAACAGGAGGCTATGTTGTTGTAATAAGAATGCATTAACATTGTAATTAACCAACATGTTATTGGATATTATAATACAATAAGTTAAAGATACTTGTGTACGATAAATGTGGTCACGATAACGTATTATCGAATATTGTAATACCGTGAAAATTGTAACACAATGACTCAAACAAATACATAAACATATGCGGGTACGATAATAATCTCAACAAAAATTGTGTTACAATTAAACATAAGTGGACACCGCATCTTATCTTATATTAATAAATGAATGCAATACATTAAACACAATTTAGTTAACTTTGTGTATAAACATTATTTACCGAGAAACAATGTCAAAAAATAGGATACTTCTGATTTGTGTGTTACACAATTTTTATTTTACGTATTACAAATAAATTCGAGGGTGACTATCTTCCATTGAGATCCGGTTCATTTAAAATTGTTGTGTTACAACTATTGATATATGATAATACAAGTACATACACGAGTAGTTATCTTTCTGTGATTACAGTTGCATTAAAAATGTATGCATAATCCTAGTATAATACAATGGAATACATTTACACAATCATAAATGCACCAAATTTGGTTGCTGCTGATTTAAAAGGATTGTGTTATAGAACTTGTGATTTGCGTATTACAAATACATTCACAGGCGAGAATCTTTACCTGGGTACTTCTCTATTGAGACTGTTGTTTTACAAAACTATTGATCTGACGTATTACAAATAAAAAAACGAGCTAGTTCTTATCTCTCGGTAAGAAAAACAAGCTGCGTTCAAATTAATGTGTTACAAAACTTTTGATTGGAAGTATTACAAAATCATCACGAATATTAATCCCTCCATAGAACCAATCTGTTACAAGAAATTGATAACATAGCACGGAGACATAATTTATGTAGAATTCAAAACGACCTATTAAAGTAACATAATAGCATATTAACATTGTTGTATTTGAATTCATGTGATACAACTACATGAACGTAAATGTTGAAATATATGTTATCTAAAATAATATTATGATAAAAAGGTTTCAAAACATGTATTGTATTACATATATACATATCATTACTTAGAAGAATGGTCTCGTCCAGTATTCAAAAGGTAAATCCGTGAAGAACCAAAATGAAGTCACAGAAATAATGAAGAGTACGAGTGTAATGATACAAACAAAAGATGTTGCCGACCAAAAATATCAAAACAAATAAATTTAGCAACAAATTAACGTACCAGACTATGCATAACTTAAGAGATCCATATTTACTTTTTAATTTACGTATCAAATATACAACGTTGGTTTTTAAAAATGTTGTAAATCGTTATTGTGATACGAGAGTGGTTTCATTAAGAACATGCCTAATTGGACACACAAGAAGATAAGTTTTTTATGGGAAAAAAAGATACTGTATTCAATGGATCCTTTTCCTATATATACATATACGTATGTATATATATTTGATAGGTATCATTTAATAGTACATGACGAGATACCAAAACATATCTTTCCTTTCAATCATGTATATCATAATAGTCCTGTAGGATGAGTGATTCATGGTAGTCTTTCCCTCAATTATTTCATCTAGCATTTAATCCTTTCAAAAGAAAAGGCATATGAAAATCGCCGGAAAAATGCAAATGGTGTCATAATTTTTATTTCCTACCCATCCATTTGGCAACCCAACTTATTAGCTATAAGAACTAACCATCTTAATTAATTTCAATTTTTACCATAAAATGCTTCCATCTTCGTAATGGGGCTTGGAGGGTTAGAAGACATCGTCATAAAAGAATTTGTATAAAATAGAAAATAAAATATAACTATGAAAATAAAAATAAACGAAGAACTACATAAATAAGAGGGATTGTTGATCTCGTTTTCTTAATCGACGTATGTGTGTAAAAGGGATTTAACTTTCAATATCTACCTTAAGTGCAAATGAGATATATATATGAAATAATAAGCTCCGTTGCCATTGCGTTGCCCCCATTGTGTGCCCCCACCATGTATAGGTTGGAGGTAATTTATAGAATACAAGTGTAGAAGGTTACACATTTGGATGTGCCACCACTTAATTAGTAGGGAGTTATTGCGTTAACTCGTAACTATTCAATAGTTTGTCTCTCCACATTTCTACGTGGACCAAATCCAAGCAGGTTCTATTGGTCTGATCACGAGCTGATTGAGCTTATTTTGTAAGGGCAATTTCTTCCCTCATCAATTGTCCATCGTTGTTTGGTTGTGTTGATGGCAAGAGTAGACATGTTGTCTTTCTGTTTGCCCTCGTGAGGAAGTTACTCTTGCTCCCAGCAGCTATTGCTTGGTAGTACCGAGAGGTAGGTGCTTCATTGCTCCCACTCACCTCTTAGGAGGAGTTGTATGCGAACTGTCTCTTGAGAAAATAGGTCATTAGTAAAATATAAGTCGCAATGGAAGTGCGGGAGTTTATTCCTCGACTTTGAACTCGATCTTGACCGACTATTAGCGTTGGCGAGACTGCAGTACTCAGGCTATTCTGGGGTCCTTAAGAGGTAACCTACAGTAGAATGCCAAGGTTCCTTGCATGGAGTTGGGACCTCGGGGTCCACTCTGGTTAGGGTATCCACTAGTAGCCTGTCCCATGCGGATGATTCATGCATTTTGGGAATGCGAAAGGATTGTTTAGTCCCAACGTGTACCAATTTGTAAGCGGGTGGGAAGGTGGAGTGGCATATACATAATATAAAATTTGTAAATATATAGAAAAATTGAACTTATCTTTAAATGAGAGAGGAGATGCAAAGTTTCCTCTAAGTGAAATTGTTGGCCTCATATATTTTCTTCTAATGGTGCCTCCTATTTGACTTTAAGAGAGCTACTTCACTCTATCTTCCAAGACACTATCCAATCCAGGCAAATCTAGCCATATACCTTAGTTTGTTTTTTTTTTGAATGGCATAGGCTTAAATGGAACCATTTGATAGATATGGTGGTACTACTTTGGACTTAAGCAAAAAAAGCATCAGTAGATAGTGGTAACTGACGATAATATAAGAAGGCATACAAATGCTTGTAATGTAAATATGTCACGGTTAAGCAAAAAATAAAAAGAGTAAAAGTACTTCTCTTTTGGTCAAGATTGATGTTGCCTCCTAATGAGAGTCTCATCATGAGCCATAACTAGCTCATTTTGACCCAATAAAGAAGATAAAAGCTCCTACATAACCTAGAAGAAGGCCTAAATGAAGGAATAAGTGCTCTGAGAAGAAAACATGAATTAAAGGTTAAAACTGTAATTTTACCATTGCAGTACATAAATAGGATTTCTCAGAGGCAAAACATAGGTCAAATGGTCTAAATAAGATAAAAAGTGGGTTGAGTCAATCAGAAATGGGTTCATATGCAATTCAGGAATTAAATGACATTTGGTAACCCTAAAATAGACCCGCTTGAATTAACAAGGTTTCGGTCAGAATAAAAATCAAGTAAACCCTCTAAAAATCATGGAAAAATATCCTCTAGGGTTTAGAACACTTAATGTGGCCTTTGGAACCTAGTTTGACCTAGATTAGGGTCCTAGCCATTTAATTAACCTAATTTAGGTTTTTACTCAAAATGTCCAGTCAAACGAGGTCAAACTTAAAATTCATCTTCACCATTGGATTCCTTAGGTCCAAATTAGGTTTATACCAAAATTTGGACCTAAGTGGAGGTCATCTTGACCTACTTTGCAATTTAGCACACCCAAATCATAACTTGGTCCCTATCTTTTGAAAATCATTGCAGAGAGCCCCCTAAGTTCCTCGCCACCTTTGCAATCAGGTCCTATCGCCATTGTTAGGGCAGAATTGATCTCCGGCAAGGTTTAGAGAGGGATTACTCTCTGATTCCTCAGAGATTCCCTCCCAGAAATGGAAGGGAGATTCTCTGAGGAATTCCCTTCCATCTAAAGCCAATCACGATTTCTGGTGTGAACCCAATCTCTCGTGCGAACGCACGAGGGATTTGGGTATCCACCTTCTTTCCTTCTCCGGCGAGCTGGCGGAGGTGATTGTGTGCCCTCCACGCACTGGAAGGTTCGGCCAACACCTATAAAAGGATCCCCAGACCCGACCGCAGATCTTCAGCCTTGTTTTGACGGAGATTCCCCCAAGTTTTCCTCCCATCCATCTCCGGCCAAGAAACCCGTAAGCTCCGGCGACCTCCTCCCCTCCTTCTCGTTTCTCTGCTGCCATACCAACAGCAGAGTCAACTCCTCCTCTTTCTCCCGCGTCGCGCAGTACTAGGTGCGCATTCTCCTGACCTCGTCCTCGTCGCCGCTCTCTCCCTCATGGTTCTTCTCCGACGACGGCAGCTACGCGCCGTCCACTCCGTTGCCTCCCTCCCTTCCAGAACACTCCAGATACCTTCTCCATCTTTCCTTCTCTCTTTTCCCCCTGTTATTTTATTTAATTGCCCCCCGACATTGCTTGACCACCTCCATCTTCCTCGCCTCCGACCGACCTCCGGCGAGCCGCATCCACCATTCCACCCCTCCACATGGCTCGCCAACCATCTCATAAGCTCCACCTCACCACAAGGAACACTTTCCGCCCCTCCACTGCCACTCCACACCTCCCCAGTAACCCCCCGAACTCACCCACACCTCCGGTCGCAGGATGACCTAGGTACGCACACCTAGGCCGTCCCACGACCTGAAAACACCGTTCACCACCTTCACCGTGCCACGGCGAAGGTGCCTAGCTGGTCTGATTAGGCCAATAGGCCGTGCTTGTGTTTGACAGAATTTCAGTCCTGCCGCCATTGACGGTTGAAGCAGCTTCACAGCAGCTCTAGGCGTCAGGTCTTCCAAGCTTCAGGCGCAGCAGATTCGCGCAAGCAGTGCGAAGCCCTCGGGTCCAGCAAGGAGCGCTACGAAGCCCGCAGCTTTGGCAATTGTACGAAGAAAGCTCTGCAGGCGCGCGCGAGATTGGGGCAGGCCAGATAGTCCCACATCGGCGAAACGCAACGCGAAGGTATGCTTTAAATTGAATTTGTGCTATCTGCTATTCACCTCCGAACGCACAGGGGTGAGGTCCCTCACCTAACCCACGCCCGCCTCGTCCGCGGTTTCACCTCGCGGATCTGGCAGGATCCGACCCGACCCTAACCTGAGCACTCCTCGCGCATCACCCACTTGCCGGTGCGCCTGGTCCCGGGTGCGAGATCCAACCCGAATACCCGTGGCTCTGGGAGAGCGTCCTTGAGCGAATTGCAGAGAGAGAGAGAGACGTTCGGGTAGAGGGGAAGGGTTAGGTTTTGCTTCCCTGTGTGCAGGCAGGCCGGGCGGTGAAGAGAGGAGACTTAGCCGCAAGGAGAAGGAAGAAGCAGAAGAAGAGAAGACAAGGAAGAAAGAAGGACTGCAGACAAAAAGGAAGAAGACAGAAGAGAAACAAAGGCAGGAAGAAGAAGCCTTCGCAGGAAAGAGGAGAGAAGAGAAAGAAGTTCAAGGAAGAAAAAGACCTGTGGATCAGAAGAAAAGAAGAAGAAGAGGCAACGAAGAAGAAGGCAGAAGAGAGAAAAAAGACTTACTTTTAAGACGTCTGATAAAGAAATCATACGTCCAATTCTGTTTTCTTTTAGCAATTCTTTTTATAACTCTCTCTTTGAATCAATTGTTTTCATTTAAAAGTTGTATTCTTTGGTTTTAAAAGTACTGAGATTGCTCCCTGTGTTTGACCTCGGATACTCTAGTTTTTCGAGTAATAAAATTCTCTATATTTGTTTGAACGTTTTGTTGGCTATATTATAACGTATTATCTTTTAAAACCCCACAAAAGCGCACAAACACCTCCCATTTACTTTTTTATCTTTCTACCCCGATGTTTTTGTTGGCGGACACTTTTTTTGCTTGCGCGTCGGCTGAAGATGATAGAGAGATCTGTGCTTACTCCAAGCATGGCTGAGTGAGGCTCGTAGTAGGTGGAGCTCATGGTGGGGTTGGGAGCCGAATACTTGAAGGATCCCATAGGTGGGGAGAGCCACTAGCGAGAGGAGCCTCAGCAGAGGAGGACAACCGACCATTCCTAGTCTCAACCCCACCCGGGTGGTAGGGTTCTAGCGGGAAGATCCTTGCCATTGGAGGGATATGCTGGGGGGGGCGCTCAAGACCTACATCGAAATCGTCAATTGACTCTACTCTCACAAAAAGCGATGCAAGCTCCTGTGGAGGACGTCGAAGGTGACGTAGGCCTTGGAGGGAAGGTGGCCATGCTTTTTTCACACGTGCATGGTGATGGTGGCTTGAGGGGCCCACTAAATGGTGGAAGGGGCCAATGCACTTGAACGCATAACAAATGGTCACCTGATTTGCCAACCACCATCAGCTGACAAGGGGAAGCTGGATGCTCCTATAGTCGAACGGCACCCACAGTGAGCAGAAGGAGTGTTGGCTTATGACTGACGTGGGATTGGGTTTAGCCATCTTTAGGGGGAGGGCAGCTAGTGTGCACAACTGGAGGGTAGCTTGGGCCACATCGTAGCCACTAGAGGAGCAGCTAACGCGCTTAGGTGGGTGGATCGTGGGACTTCAGTCGAATGGAGTTGACGCTCCAATGGGGGGTGGTGACGCGCCACCAAGCTGCATTGTTGCTATTGTTATAAGGGGTGTCTGCATTGTTGCATGTTGCTCAGAGCGGGAAGAGGAAAGGGGGCAGTGATTGAAGTCCTTTTGGTAGGAGCCTCGACTCAAAGATTCAATAGGGCAATCACACAGAGAATTGGTGACCTAGTTCCACCCAAAGAGGTATAGGTCTGGGGAGAGAACAATGCTCCCAATATTTCACTATGCCTTCGTAGGTAGTACAATCACACTACCTTTTCTCCCTCTGATTGCGTAAAAAGTCCAAGCTATCTCATCTCAGTATTTATAATACAAAACCACTTTTCACAACGGATCTCGTGGTCCTCGTCGCTTCTCCTATTATGTGGCTATTAATAGGATTTAAGTGAGCGACTGACGTGGACCGTTAGTGCTCATGCCATCGTAACAACCGCCTCTTCAAATCTGGTCAACTGGGTCCTTAGGCGAGTTGTCAAATCCCAAGATCGGGTCGGATCTAGCGAATCCTTGATCAGCTGGATTCGCTAGGATCCACTTAGATGTTGAGATCCTAGGATCGAGTCAGATCCAGTGAATCCATAACTTGTAGCCTGAGAGCCGATAATGGAATTCTTAGCGAATCACTCAGCTGGATTCGATAGGATGCTGATGTAGACACATCTATTTAGGTTAAAATGCCTATTCATGCATGGTCCTAGGCTTAGATTTGCATTTCATGTTATAAATATTGTATAGCATGCATCATTCTACATTTAGAGTAGTTGTAAATAATTTAGGTTAATTACATCCTTTTTATGTTCAAGAGATAAGGATATTTATTTTGAAGCCTCGGATTGACGATCGCAGTCCAACGCCTCCGAAATCGCCTCGATCGGAGTCCCGTAGCACCATATGCAATCCAAGGAAGATCAACGGCTGGGGGACTATGTGACGCAATCCAGAGTGTCAAACAACAAATCCAACTGCACGGATGGATTTGGGTCAACGATTACAGCCCAACGGCACAACAATCGACTCAATCCGACCTCGTAGCATCCCCTACAAAGGAAAGAAGATGGACGGCCCAGATTGTGCCACGTGGCACAACCCAGGCCACCATGTGCACGCACACACCACCGCACGCGCACAGCAGCACGGGTGCACGTGCGTGCGCGGAGGCAGCGGTGGGTATCGCATGTGCGCGCGCGACATGGGCGCATGGAGTGCGCGCCAGTGTAGCGGCGAGTGGACGCGTGGCTATCTTCAGCGACATTTGCAGTGGATCTTCAGCGACGTTTGTGACTATCACTAAATGTCCTGTACACGAATTTGATTCTTTCCTCCACTATAAAAGAACCTCTACCCCTCCCATTTTTTTTCATCTCTTCCTTTCTTCCTCTCACCACCTCCAAGGCTCTAGAGAGAGCTTGTCCCAAGTCCGGGATGCTCCTCTAGAGTAAAATCAAATAGTTTTCCCTCCCCTCATTCCCATTCGTGGAGCATCCCATAGCCGTCCTCTCACCACTCTTCGGGAAGAAGATCCTCGCCGTAACGCCTTCCTGCCTCATCCTCCGTCCTTCGGTTCCGTCCTCCTTCGTCCCGCTCCTCACCACCTTCCTCCAGGCGACGTCAGAGTGAGTCGTCCTCCGAGCAACCGTCGAGGGGGATTTCTCTCACCTCTTTCTATCCTTTTACGCTTTCGTAGTGTAGTTTTCCTGCTTTCGTTGTTGTAACAAATAATTCTTGATAAATAGATGATTGTTTCTCTCTCTCTCTCCCTCTCTCTTTTATATTTTTGCAAGTAGATAAAGTTTTCATCGATCTAATCTCTTGCTTGTTAAAAATACAAAAAAAATTAGAAAAGACAAAAATGAAATAAACAAATAAAAGTGAAGCGCGGATTTCATAAAACCAAACATTCGCCTCCTCGTGTTCAATCCGGGACTAACTTTTTGAGTTTTGGTTATAAATTTTATTTGACCACGAGTTTTACAACTACGAAGACAGGTTACTTGTAACCTTGATTTCAAACTCACGAGACACGTGCGATCATTTTGGCGCCGTTGCCGGAGAGGCAACGGAATTTACTTTATTATTTTCTATGCTTCTTTGCATTTACAAAACACTAACCCCACTTATCTTTGATCTATTGCCTTGCAGGTACCCTAGCATGGAGATCCAAGTGTGGTAGACCGAAGTAAAGTGTGGGTAGAGTGTTTTGTAAGTGTCCCCCACACCACCCCCACCCACTAGTTTATTTCACCACACTAATAACTCAAACCCAAATCAACTTAGGTACTTTTTATAAACCTTAGGATAGATTTGGTTGTTTGTTTACCACCTCCACTCATCTCACCCCCACATATATAAAAAACAAAAAAAATACTTTTCTCTTGTGGGATTTTCTGAAAGCTACACACTTAACACCCACAACTTCTCACCCTAAGGTGCACAATCACATTAATTCTACCACTTAACCGGGATCTAACCTATGGACCCAGTACACTTAACTCAACACACAAATAAGTGAGTAGAAATCTGAATAGGTTAAACATTCTTGTGTGCCTTAACTAAGTGGTGCAACAGGCCAATTGATTGAGCTGTTTAGGCCGCATCACTTAATTTAAAACTAATCCATCAAGTAACTTGCCTCTTAGGGTTGATTTTTAGGGCTGAACCAGGCACTCCACATTTTTTCTGATTTCTAAAGGAATATATCATCACCAGTGCTTGCAAAACTTGGAGTGTTCTCTTGAACTTGGTTGAACAAACCTAAAAATTAAACCCTAAAAGACACATCATCAAATAACCTTGTTTGAAAACCCTGATTGTGCATGCACACACATTTTAACTGATCATTAAGGGCACAACCCATTTAAAGGGCCCATTACATTCCAAGAGCAAGATCATCCCAAGCCTAACTAAAATTGAGTAGATGACGAGTCGATTCTTCGCTTTTAAAGTCATTTGTCACATACAATGACGCGTCGTTTGTAGTTCTATGTGGTGGAAAAATCGACCAATCAATAATTAAAATAACCACCCACAGAAGAGCGGGTCATGTCCACAGGGAGGCAATGACATATTTAAACTCGCACTAGTTAAAAACATATGTTCATAGTTAGTTTCAACGAGAATCAAGCCAAATCTGCCTTCAGATTAAGAAAGCATCAAGAGAACATGCTGAAATGGCAATTTTGAACAACTAAAGGATATATTTTGCAATGCAGCTTAATAAAATAATAATAAAAGTTGACAATGGCATAGAATGTAAATATTAATATAGCTTTTACTATAGCAAAACAGGGGAACTTCTTCCCCTTGTCCATGCGCGAGGAGGAAGGAATGGCCGGAGGTGTGAAGCTCGGAGGAGGATCTCTAGACTGAGGGCTCCGTGATGGTGGTCACGGCGAAGTGCGAGGTGCCCCGAGGTGGCCAGACGGAGCTGCGGTCGAGGTGGGTTCCAGTGACTGATGGCCGTGCGTGGAGCGCGGGAAGTCTCCTGACGAGGAGGTGCACGCACTGGACTACACGCGCGCGGAGGGTGGTGCTACTGGCGAACACAGCTACTGCTACTGGATGCTGCTGGCCGCATGTTACAAGGAAGGCGCGGGTGTGAAGGCTGGAGGTGCTGTAGGGTGATGGCTGGCTTGTGCAGCCGGAGGGGCGCGCGTTCTGCAGGCACGTGGTGAGGCGCTACAAGGTGCGTGCGGAGGTGGGCGCGGGGTGCTGGCAAGCTTGTGCAGCCAGAGGGGTGCGCCGGCTGCATGTGTGGAGGATGATGCACGCAGCAAGGGCGTGCGTAGGGATGGCGGTCACGCAAGAGATGAGTGTGCGCGGTGGAGCTGTGGACGGTGCTGCACGCTGGCTACTGGAGGAGATGAAGAGGCGTGCGGTGTGCAGTGGCTAGTGGCTGGAAAAACAAAGGACAGGGGAGGAAGATGAAGGTGGTGTTGTAGGAGTTTCAGACGTCTGGGAACATTCCCAGATGTCTTAATTGACGGGGATGTGAAGTTGTAGTGGCTGTAGTGGTGGTTGTTGGTGATGACGGCGAGGGTGGTGCACACTGAAGTGCTCACAGTAATGCAGACGAGCTTCAGATGGCGGTGTGGCCTATCATGCCACACGCCCACGGTGGTGGAGGCTTATCGCCACGGTTGAGGCCGGTGGTGGTGAAACGGACGAGAGATCAACTCTCTGCACAGTGGTGGGTCAGGGATGGTGGCCTCCTCGTACAAGGCAGCCTCCCTCCTTTTGTAGCCACGGCCTTCGTTTAAAATTCAAAATGGCGTGGCGTAAATGTGATGTGCAGGAGGGGGAAGCGGAGGCGAAGTAGGAGGAGTTACCTGTGCAAAGGAGAAAAAAATAAAAATAAAAGAATAAAATATTATGGTTATTTATGCGTAAGCCCTTAAATTCTATGTTAAATTAAAACAATGCATGCAATGCACCCAATTGGTTAACTAATGCAATTTTAAGTTAATTCTAAATGCATTTAGTTATGAATGCAATGCATGAATTATGTAATTAAATTAGAAATATGAATTAATCTATTTACATCCTAATACATGCTAAATAAATGTTAGAATTAACTTAATGTGTAGGCACTTAAATACTTAAATAGCCCACAAATATGGGCTAATCAAATACCCCCATGCCTAGTTTTTGCTAGTCCCTAGCAAATCCAAGCAAAACCTAGCACTCCAAGTAGACTAGTCAACCCAATCGGTCTTCCTTTAGAAACATATTAAGTTTAGACTCTAGACCTAAGGTTCCCAAGTAGTTGCTGAATTACAGACTAGGTCGGCTAAAGACGAGTTGCAGGCACAAGTTTCCCTAATTTCTGACTCTACCCTAAGGTTTATTGATCCCTGAGATTAAAGCATCCGTGCATGTGCTTTGGTCTGAGTTATTTGAGTTAAAGGAAAAAGGATTTTCTTTTTAATATTCCTCTAAGTCTAACCTCAGATCAGTTATCAACATGGTCTATGTCGGATTCATTGTCCCCATTACCATACCTCGAAGGGTGCCTAGCTTTCGATGCTTTGAGATAGCATCGCCCATAACGACCCCAAGAACTCCTGGCAATCGACACTTCGAGATAGTATCGTCCATGGATTTCTTAAGCGAATTCAGGCCTATGGCAATCGGCACTTCGAGATAGGGCCGCCCATGGTACCTAAACTGCACAATGCGCTTACATGCCCCCATTAAGATGGATATCCTAAGAGACAAACGCCCAGGAGGTAATATGTTATCATCGCATCCTCAAGGTGAGTATATACTCCACCTCTCCTGCGACGGGAACTCTTCCAATCAAATTGTGTTTTCAAGCCTCTCCTAAGTCAAAACTAAGAGCCAAATCTCTTTTAAGAAAGGAATTAAGTTGATTACTTACACCAGACCAAGTGTGTGAAATTTGGATGCTTGGGTTACAAGGACCCGTAAACCAAAAGGTAGAACAAGACTTCAGGTACTACCCCACCTTTTAACTCAAACCCTAGCTTTCCTTCCTCAACCTCTTGAGGAATGGTCCGCAATTTAACTCCTACTTAAGTTTTTAAGTCCACAAAGGACCCTAAAGGTCTAAAGCTAGTAGCTCATTTAGCTTCTAAAGTTTAACCTTAGAATTAACTTAGTCTACCCTAGAGTTCTGATTTATTTAAGAATGCAGGATCTAGCCCATTAAGCTCAAAACTTTTTTTTATATATTTTTTATTTTTATTTATTTAGATTTTTTTTTAATGCAAATGTATGCATGCTATAAACAAAATGCCTCAGGTCCTCTCCCCCATGCCTGGTTCAAACAATGTCCTCATTGAAAACAAAAATAGTTAAAGGAAGATATTACTTGAGGCGGAGAATGGTAGGAGCTAAGGCTCCTCAAGAGTGACCTTGTCAACCAGATGGCCATCCAAAGTAATGTATGATTTTAACCATTGACCGTTGACGATAAAGGGAGTTGCTGAAGAGGAAGGGTTTTTAATCTCCACAGCTCCATGTGGAAATACTTTAGTGATTATGTAAGGCCCATCCCAACGAGATTTTAACTTCCCAGGAAAAAGCTTAAGTCTGGAATTGAAAAGCCAGACTTGTTGGTTGGGCTCAAAGGTCTTTCGAAATATAAACTTATCATGCAAGACCTTAGTTCTTTCTTTATAAGCTTGAGAGGTGTCATAAGCATCATTTCTCAGATCCTCAAGCTCAATTAATTCTAGAAGTCGTGCCTTACCTGCCTTCTCTAAATCCAAGTTAACACTTCGAATAGCACAAAGTGCCTTATGTTCCAACTCAACAGGTAAATGGCACGCTTTCCCATACACAATCCGAAAGGGAGAAGTACCCAAAGGGGTCTTATAAGCCGTTCGATATGCCCACAAAGCATCATCGAGCCTTTGGAACCAGTCTTTCCTATCAGGTCTAACGGTCTTTTCCAAAATATTTTTTATCTTCCTATTCGACACTTCAACCTGGCCACTTGTCTGAGGATGGCAAGGGGTAGCAACCTTGTGAGTCACTCCCAGACTCCTGATTAGCCGATTAAAGTGGTGGTTTCGGAAATGAGGTCCCCCATCACTTATAATGATTTTGGGGTAGCCGAAACGGGATATGATATTGGCTTTCACAAATTTCAAAACCACAGAGTGGTCATTTGTGCGTGTAGGAATGGCCTCTATCCATTTAGAGACATAATTGTTGGTGCTAGAGCACCACGATCATTTATTTTGATGATAACAAAACACGTGTTATTTAACATTTGCACTTGGAGTCTTAGATTTCAGGTTAATTGCAAATGTAGACGTGATTAGACGAAATTCGAGCTCGCATCCAGGACGGATTGGAGGAGCTTGATGGAGAACAGAGGAGATTCACGAGGAGCGATAGATTGAAGATGGAAGGACAAGAAGAATAGGATAGAATTCTATTTATTCCTTTTATGTACTTTTATCTTTATTTTCTTGCTCTTTATTTCCTTAGAAAATTATGTTAAAGAGCCTCAAAGTACTCTAACAGTAGTCCTAGGAATACCGGCACAACCCTAGGATACTTAGGTTTTCTGTAGAGAACTTAGAAAACCGATATAGGATTCAAACAGCATTTCCAGGCGTCTAATTCAAAAATCAGACGTCTGATAATGTGTTTTAAGACGTCTGACTGTTGATTCAGACGTCTGATAACATTTAGGCTGGACATAGTTAGTTCTGTCTGATGAAATCAGACGTCCAGACCTTAGACCAGACGTCTTAGGAGATGTCTGATGACTTTTCCAGACGTCCAATTAGTGGACCGTTGGATCTCCTAGCATACGCTCAAGGATATGACCGTTAGAGCCTTATCAGACGTCCTTAAGCCCTTCCAGACGTCTGATAATTGACAGTTTTGCCTCGACTGCCCCGAAAATCTCTTCTCAGAGATTTTATAGCCGTTGCAAATCCATTCCCACGAAAAAGTAGGTTTCCAGACGTCCAGACATAGTTCCAGACGTCCTGTATGTCGTCTGATGGACTTGCGCTAGAATCCTGTTTAGATCTGATTCAAGTCAGGAAGAGACCCGCCCAAAATCAGATGTCTGACATTATTTTCAGACGTCTTAAAGTGGTCTTTCAGACATCTGATGCCAGAATGAGACGTCTGATTACCCTGTCAATGCAATGATTGTTTCTGATTTCGGGTTGATTCACTTGGGCTTTGCACCCAACGGCTATGGAGCCTTTCCTAAGCCATCCAAAGCCTTCCTAAGGCCTCTATAAATAGAGGGGAACCCCTTGCACACCAAGACACACCTAAGAAACACAAGACACACCTTGCAATACACTTTCAAACCATTTTGTGTCTCTCTTGCTCTCCAAGCTCTAATTCTTCATCTAGAGAGCATCAAGCCTTCGCGCATCTGCTCTCCCACCGTAGTTCACGAGAGCGACGTTGCGCCGTTGCGTGGCTCACGCACCGCGTCATCAACCCGACGCACTCCTTGCAAAGGGGAGTTTCTTAATTCCTATAGAAGCTTAGGTTTAAAATTATTTTGTTGGCTCTATAGGATTATTTGTTATTTTATCTTTGTTATTTGGTTAGGTATTCGCTTTGCGAATTCCCGTCTCCTTCGTGGGACAAAATCCTTCTCGCGAAGAGAAGGGGTTGAGGAACGCTACCCTCGCACTTGTAGTGTGGTTGTAATTGAGGTTGAATTACCCTCGTTTAAAGTGATTCGTTTAGTGGATTTGATCAACTTGGTTGATCGGAAAATCCTAACTCGAGAGGGTTAGGTGGTGGTTTTCACCCAGTTTGGGTTTCCACCTAAAAATTTTTGTGTACTTTGTGTGATTGTATTTTGTGAGATTGTTTATATTTTATTTCCGCAATTATTACGTCACCCCTCCTGGTAGGGACGAATCTACAATTGGTATCAGAGCCAGGTTCTTGCTGTTTCGACGTAACAACCCGGCAAGAAGATCATGGAGGGGAGCAGTTCCGCGAGTAGGATTTCCGAGGGCCAGTCTACGACTCGTCCGCCGTTCTTCGACGGGAGCAACTACCCTTACTGGAAGCTGCGGATGAAGACGTGGCTTCAAGCCACTGATTTCACGATTTGGGCCAGGTGTGAGACCCCCTTCGACATTCCAGAAAAGCCCGCCGCAGGATACTCGCAACAGCAGATCCGGGAACTCTCGCTCAACGCAAAAATAATGAACGCGTTGTATTACGCGCTTAGCCCGGAGGAGTTCAACAAAATCTCGTAATGCGCCACCGCATACGAGATTTGGCACACACTCGAGGTAACTCATGAAGGTACCTCTAAGGTAAAAACTTCTAAACTTAATTTACTTTCACAAGAGTTTGAGGCTTTTTCCATGAAATCTAACGAAACTTTAAGTGAGATGAACACTAAGTTCACTCTCATAGTAAACAATTTGAAAGCTTTAGGGAAGACTTTCATCAAGGGGGAGCTTCAAGGGAAGCTTCTTCGTTCCCTTGGACCGGAGTGGGAACAGAAAGTCACCGCCATCGAGGAGGCGAATGAAGTGGAGGAGCTCAACATGGAAGATCTCCTAGGCAATCTAATGGCCTACGAGATAAGTTGAAGCAGAAGAAGAAGGATACGCCAGAGCCTAAACCAAAGAAGACTATCGCCTTCAAAGCTGCGTCGGATAGCGAGGTAAGTTCCGACGACGAAGACTTTAAATTTTTACTTAAAAAGTTTTCCAAGTTGTGTAGGGAATTGAAGAAGGAGAAGGAGAGCCCTAGACGTTGCTACCACTGCAACGAGAAAGGGCACCTGCGACCAGAGTGCCCTCTTCTCAAAAAGGAGAAGAAGAAGGAAAAAGAGAAGAAATCTAAGAAGAAGGCATTCCAAGCCACTTGGGACGATTCGAGATTGGAGGAAGAAGAAGAAGAAAAAGAAGAAGAAACCGCTTGCTTTGGTTTCATGGCCAGAGGAAGCAATAGCGACAGCGAAAGCGGAAGCGACTCCGACAACGAGATAAATTTCGATTTACAAGAAGCTTTTAATGAATTATTTGATGTTAGTAAATCATTAAGAATAAAAAAGAAAAGCATTAAAAAGAACCTTAGTTTTCTTAAAAATGAAAATTATAGGTTAGAAAAACAACTTAAGGACATGAAGCTAGTCCTAGAATTGATAACCTATTATTAGAAAATCATAACCTCATCAATGAAAATAATAAATTGATTGAGGAAAACGATAGTTTAAAGTTAGAAATCTGTGATTTAAAAACTAAGATGCATACTATAGAAAACTCTAACAAATTAATCAACAAAGTAGATGATTTATATAGCCCTAAGATTGAGAAAGGATCTCCATCAAGGAGACCCGCTAACAGATCCGGATCCAAGCCCACTTGGATATCGAAAAAAGAATTGGAATCTTATTTTGTAGGTTTCAGGGATAACTACAACACAAAGGACTGGACCTACAAACTCAAGGCTGGTCAACTCAAGTTGGGAGAACCAAGGAGTAGACCAAGGAGGAGAACAAGAAGATCGACGAGACGGCGAACAAACGATAGACCCGCCACAAGTCGACCACCAGACTGCAGACCGGCGCCAATGCCCGGGCCTCCAAGCTATGGATGGGAGCCCCATCCGATGTGGCATCCACCACCACCATTTGGCCCATTTTATTGGCCATGGTAGGTGAGGTAAAAATTCTTTACCCTATCCTTTTATCATAAGCATTTAGATAAGGGGAGCAAAAAATTATAAGCTAATTGTCAATTTTTAAGGGGGAGATATAAGGTAGCTAAATTTCCTTTAGAAAGGAGGAGAAAAATAATAGCTATCTTGTTGTTATAAAAAAAAAGGGGGAGGACATTACCTTTGTTAAAAGAAATTTATAGAAGAGAATGTTTTAAGGGGGAGTTATAGAAAATTTAAAATCAATCAAACCTTTTTGATAATGTCAAAAAGGGGAGGATTTTTTGCATTATTATTTATGGTTTTGTCATCATCAAAAAGGGGGAGATTGTTGGTGCTAGAGCACCACGATCATTTATTTTGATGATAACAAAACACGTGTTATTTAACATTTGCACTTGGAGTCTTAGATTTTAGGTCAATTGCAAATGTAGACGTGATTAGACGGAATTTGAGCTCGCATCCAGGACGGATTGGAGGAGCTTGATGGAGAATAGAGGAGATTCGCGAGGAGAGATAGATTGAAGATGGAAGGACAAGAAGAATAGGATAGAATTCTATTTATTCCTTTCATATACTTTTGTCTTTATTTTCTTGTTCTTTATTTCCTTAGAAAATTATGTTAAAGAGCCTCAAAGTACCCTAACAGTAGTCCTAAGAATACCGGCACAGCCCTAGGATACTTAGGTTTTCTGTAGAGAACTTAAAAAACCAATATAGGGTTCAAACAGCATTTCCAGGCGTCTAATTCAAAAATCAGACATCTGATAATGTGTTTTAAGACGTCTGACTGTTGATTCAGACGTCTGATAACATTTAGGTTGGACATAGTTAGTTCTGTCTGATGAAATCAGACGTCCAGACCTTAGACCAGACGTCTTAGGAGATGTCTGATGACTTTTCCAGACGTCCAATTAGTGGACCGTTGGCTCTCCTAGCATACGCTCAAGGATATGACCGTTAGAGCCTTATCAGACGTCCTTAAGCCCTTCCAGACGTTTGATAATTGACAGTTTTGCCTCGACTGCCCCGAAAATCTCTTCTCAGAGATTTTATAGCCGTTGCAAATCCATTCCCACGAAAAAGTAGGTTTCCAGACGTCCAGACATAGTGCCAGACGTCCTGTATGTCGTCTGATGGACTTGCGCTAGAATCCTGTTTAGATCTGATTCAAGTCAGGAAGAGACCCGCCCAAAATCAGATGTCTGACATTATTTTCAGACGTCTTAAAGTGGTCTTTCAGACATCTGATGCCAGAATGAGACGTCTGATTACCCTGTCAATGCAATGATTGTTTCTGATTTCGGGTTGATTCACTTGGGCTTTGCACCCAACAACTATGGAGCCTTTCCTAAGCCATCCAAAGCCTTCCTAAACCTCTTGCACACCAAGACACACCTAAGAAACATAAGACACACCTTGCAATACACTTTCAAACCATTTTGTGTCTCTCTTGCTCTCCAAGCTCTAATTCTTCATCTAGAGAGCATCAAGCCTTCGCGCACCCGCTCTCCCGCAGTAGTTCACGAGAGTGACGTTGCGCCGTCGCGTGGCTCACGCACCGCGTCATCAACTAGACGCACTCCTTGCAAAGGGAAGTTTCCTAATTCCTATAGAAGCTAGGTTTAAAATTACTTTGTTGGCTCTATAGGATTGTTGTTTATTTTAATCTTTGTTATTTGGTTGGGTATTCGCTTTGCGAATTCCCGTCTCCTTCGTGGGACAAAATCCTTCTCGTGAAGAGAAGGGGTTGAGGAACTCTACCCTCGCACTTGTAGCGTGGTTGTATTTGAGGTTGAATCACCCTCGTTTAAGTGATTCGTTTAGTGGATTTTGATCAACTTGGTTGATCGGAAAATCCTAACTCGAGAGGGTTAGGTGGTGGTTTTCACCCGGTTTGGGTTTCCACCTAAAAATCTTTGTGTACTTTGTGTGATTGTATTTTGTGAGATTATTTATATTTTATTTCCACAATTATTACGTCACCCCTCCTGGTAGGGAAGGATTCTACAATAATCAACTGCCACCAAGATATATTCATAACCATGGGACAACGGGAAGGGGCCCATAAAGTCAATTCCCCACACATCAAAAATTTCAACAGATTGAATAGGATGATGAGGCATTTCATTCCTCTTCCCAATCGTTCCAGTCCGTTGACATCTAATACAGGCCTTAACAAAATTATGAGAATCCTTAAATAAGGAAGGCCACCAAAAATCAGACTGGAGAACCTTAAAAGCAGTTTCTTAGCACCAAAGTGTCCACAATAAAGTTCATGGCAAAAACTCAGCACACTTTGTTGTTCCTCTTCAGGTACACAACGTCTCAATACTTGGTCTTATCCAATTCTAAATAATTCTAGCTCTTCCCAATGAAAATATCTTGCTTGGGAAATGAATCTCTTTCTTTTCTGCTCATCCCAAGAGCCAGGAGTTTGTCCAGTGACCAAGTAATTTACAGTATCTGCATACCAAGGTAAAGTTGGTGTTACCGCCATCAGAGTTTCATCGGGAAATGTCTCGCGAATGTCTTCGAAAGAGAGTCATTAAGAGGAAGGCGAGACAGGTGGTCAGCCACAACATTTTCTACTCCTTTCTTTTCACATATTTCCAAGTCAAATTCTTGAAGGAGTAGGATCCACCTAATCAGACGTGGCTTAGAATCTTTCTTAGCAATGAGATGTGTCACTATCGCATGATCAGTAAAAATAACCACCTTAGACCCAAGCAGATAAGACCTAAACTTCTCCAGAGCAAAAACTACAGCAAGTAATTCTTTTTCAGTGACGGTGCAGTTTTGATGAGGTTCGGTTAAAGTCTTGCTTGCATAATGCAGCACATGAGGTCTTCCTTCAACCCTTTGTCCAAGGACTGCTCCCACTGCATAATTCGAAGCATCACACATCAGCTCAAATGAGAGTGTCCAATCAGGAGCTTGGAGAGTAGGTGCAGAGATCAAGGCCTCCTTTAGAGTTTGAAAGGCCTTGGCACACTTTGAATCAAAATTGAAGGAAGATTCCTTCGCCAACAAGTTGCAAAGTGGCCTAGAAATTTTACTAAAATTTTTAATAAAGCACGTATAAAAGCCGGCATGGCCCAGAAAGGATCTAATCTGTTTGGCGTTCGTAGGCAATGGGAGTTTGGAAATAGAATCAATCTTGGCTTTATCTACTTCCAAACCTTGCTCGGATACAACATGCCCAAGTACAATTCCTTTCTGTACCATGAAGTGACTTTTCTCCCAGCTGAGGACTAAACCAGTCTCCTTACATTGCTTCAACACATTCTCCAGGTGCAGGAGACACTGGTCGAAAGACGAGCCATAAATGGAGAAGTCATCCATAAACACTTCAACATACTCGTCAATCATGTCCGAAAAGATAGACATCATACACCGCTAGAAAGTTGCAGGGGCATTATATAATCCAAACGGCATACGCCTGAATGCAAAAGTACCGTAAGGACTCGTGAATGTCGTCTTCTCCTGGTCATCAGGAAAGACTGCCACCTGATTGTACCCAGAATATCCATCGAGAAAGCAATAGTACCTATTCCCTGCCAATTTCTCGAGAATTTGATCAATAAAAGGCAAGGGAAAGTGATCCTTCTGGGTAGCGGTGTTTAGCTTGCGGTAATCAATACAGACCCTCCATCTAGTTGAGGGTCTAGTGACAACTTGTTCACCTTGGTCATTGAATTCCACAGTAAAGCCTGCCTTCTTTAGCACCACATGAATAGGACTTACCCATTTACTATTTGCAATGAGATATATGATCCCAGTGTCCAACCACTTCAAGATTTCCTTTTTTACCACCTCCCTCATATTAGGGTTCAGACGTCTCTGCATGTCCCTAACTGGCTTGATGGAATCATCAATATAAATGTGGTGCATGCAGAGTGTAGAGTCCATACCCTTAATGTCAGCAATGCTCCAAGCAATAGCTTTCTTGTGCCTAGACAAGCATTCAATCAGGGCTCCCTCCTGTGCCTCAGATAGCACAGCCAAAATGATAACGGGGAGCGTATCATTGGCACCTAGGAAAACATACTTGAGAGTGTCAGGGAGGGGTTTCAACTCAAGGTTAAGGGCTTGTATGGTTGAGGGTTTCATAATAGATGTCCCCATCTCAGGTAGCAGATCTACCTTCGGCAGAAATGATGAGGGAAGAGACTCAGCAGAAACACCTAGCAATTCCTCAAGCCTTCACATTCCTCCAAGAGATAGGAATGCTCATTTAGCATGACATGTTGAAGGGGGTCATCACATAACATTGCAGGGGTTGCCTCTTCAATCAGGTCATCTATCACCTCAACTTGAGAATAATCCTCAAGTCCGGCTTGTTTGTAAGCATCAAACACATTAAGCCGGATTTTCCTATTCCCAAAGCCCATTTTCAATGCCCCAGTATTGCAATTGATTGAAGCATGCGAATTTGTAAGGAAGGGGCGGCTCAAAATGATGGAGGGTTTGGTTGGCTTGTTGGTAGGGTCAGTGTCCAAAACTAAGAAGTCAACGGGAAAGAAGAAATCCTCCACTCTTATGAGGACATCTTCCAAAATTCCTTGTGATGTTTTAAGTGATTGATCAGCAACTTGAAGGATTACAGGGCTACGCTTCATATTGCCTCCCCCAAGTTGTTCATACATGTAGCTCGGAAGGATGTTCACCCCCACACCCAGATCAAGTAGAGCCTCATCAATTTGTAAGTCACCAATAACTACTGAGATGTATGGGGCTCCTGGGTCCTTAAGTTTCGGGGGTGTGCCATGTTGAACAATTGAGCTAATAGAATCAGGCAGGACAACTTTTGATTGGACCTGTTTTCTAGATTGCCGCTTTTTTGTGCACAGGTCCTTTAAGAAGCGGGCATAAGACGGAATCTGCCTGATAACTTCAAGCAAAGGCAGGTTAATCTGCACTTGTGTGAAAGTTTCCATAATCTCATCCGTCTTATCTTTGGCTCCAGATGAACCAGCAGAAGTCTACCCAGAGATGGATAAACGCTCTGGAAAAGGCACTCTCGATCTCTGGGTGGAAGGGTTGTCATGTCGAGTAAGGGGTGGAATGGGGGCAACTTCTTCCGGTGAGGTGATTTCAAGCAGAGAAGATTTGGGCAAGTCTTCTCCGGTGGGGGTGAAAGTTGGGGTGGATGGCTTTTTAGGGGATGAGACTATAGGAGCATCGGGTTTGGAAATTTCTTTCTCACTCCTCAGAATAGTCACTGCCTGAGCATGCTCCCTAAAGACAATCCCTTTTCCTTTAGGATTTTCCTCAGCAGCACTAGGGAGCTTCCCAGTTTCCCTCTGTCTAACGGCCTCAACAAGGTGTCCTATTTGTGATTTCATCTCATGTATAGCCTTGTCATGAGATTGGATGATGGCACTTTGACTTTCTTGCATAGTTTTCAACATCGCCTTCAATTCATCCATCTCAGAGGTCTTAGGTTGGGCAAAGGTCTGAGGTTGGTTCATTTGATTGTTTTGAAAGGATTGTAGTTTATAATTCCCTGAATTTGAGACATTTCCTTGTCTCCATGAAAAGTTTGGGTGGTTCCTCCATCCCTCATTATAAGTGTTGGAGAAAGGGTCATTCGAGGTCTAGAACGGAACCCTTGAGCGGCATTCAGATCCACTTGTACAAGCTCAGGGAATTGGGAGGCCAAGTGGCAACCCACAGTGGCGTGTGTATTGCCTTGGAAAATTAAGCATTCGGAAGCTTGGGATGTGGAGGTGTTAGATACGAATGAACTCAGGTTCAACATAAGCCTTTCCATGTTTTGATTTAATAATTGAATCTGATAGGCTAAATTCTAGGTGTCCCTTGCCTCATTCGCCTCCAACTTTCTTTGCATGAGAGTGGGCTTTCTATCCATGTAGGCAGAATTCAAGTGAATAGAATTCTCACTCAAAGTATCAAAAAGGTTTCAAGCTTCATCCTCAGTCTTAGAAAGAAAGGTTCCTGCACAGGCACCATCCACAGTTTGCCTATGCAAATCATTAAGTCCGGTGTAGAACCTTTCAACTAGTTGCCATTTAGGCACCTGGTGATGTGGGCAAAGTCTCAGCAAATCGTTAAAGCGCTCCCACGCATCATGGAACGCTTCCCCATCCTTTTGAATAAAACTCATAATTTCCCTCCTAAAGTGATTGGTTTTGCTCATGGGGAAGTACTTCAAAAACTCCTTCTTCAGGGCATCCCAAGTGTTAATATTATCAAGAGTGTGATACCAATACTTGGCTTTGTCCTTAAGGGAGAAGGGAAAGAGGTCCGCATTTGAGCGTCATCAGTAACGCCCTGCAGCTTCACCGTGGAACAGACCTCGGTGAATTCCTCTATATGCCTGTAAGGGTCTTCCCTAGCAGTACCATAAAAGGAGGGCAGCAAGGATATGGTACTGCTTTTGATCTCATAAGGATTGCCCCCTCTAGGTCTACGTAGTGCAGGACCAGCTTGATTGGTTGGAATGAAATATTCCTTAAGGCTCCTTTGACTGGCCATTTCTATCCTTGGAAGGTTTCTTCTTAAGATTCTTTCAGGTTCAGGATCAAACACAAGTTATCTCCTAAGAGAATGCCTACCGAACATGCACTACAAACACAATTCAAAAGGACTTGTTCAGTCTTTACAAATTTAAGCTTTTGACTTTAGTTCACATTGTAGGTGACAAAGCAAGTTGCCTAATCAATTATGTGCCTATTGTCAACCTTTGAAATGCCTAAAAAGACCTAGTTGGAGCTTAGGTATTCTTCCCTAAATCTCAAATGGTCAAGCAAATCCAAAGATGGAAAATCGAGGGATGCAAGTAGTCCTAAGCCTTCCTTTGAAGCTGTGCTTTCGCGGTGCTTCTCAACTACCCCCAAAATTCCGTGACAGGGTATCCCCCTCTTTGGATTTACAAAACCTTTGATCTCAAGTTCCAAACACTTCAGAATCCAACAATAGGAGGGCTCTTGTCCTAGTCGTTCCAAGACTTAGGAGTGTCTAAATGCGTGCCGTGGTGCAAAAGATATAAGTGTGCATTCACCGCAAAAAGATTTTGAATTTTGAATCGCACACCATGTTTGAAAATCAAGTCCTTGATTTTTAGATGTCCCTCCTTTAATTAGTCCTTTTTCAAGAATATATGTGACCACTTGTTAGATCACTTCAGGACAAATTTTGTGGTCTTCGAATTAAGTCCAAATGCAATGTGTGATCAAGAATAGGATGCAAAGTAAGAGAATGCGTACCTTGCTTCCAGCAATCAACAATGAGATAATGCACGCAATGCAGAGAAGTAAATATAGAGGCTGCTCATATAGACCTAAATGGTTCGTCCTAGGGGCAGGCAGCTCGTTTATTTTTATTATTATTATTATTTTAACTACTTATGCATAAGCAAATAAAAGTAAGCAATCCACAAAATAAACTAAAAACCTAAATCTAATGAAAAGGGAACATGCTCCCAAAATTACCCAACACGGGCCTAAAACAAAATTGGGGAACAAACACCTCAAAATATACCCCAGAACAAGGGTTTCAAACCAAATGTGCAATGAAAAATTAAGTCTAAAGTCTTCATCCTACTCTAATCAAATCAGCGACTAAATGTACAGAGATGATCGTCGCGTCCTCGTCCTTCCCCTCCTTTGCAAGGTAGCTCGATCAATTTCTCCTCTGGCGACGTCAAGGGTCGCCTCTCACGATGGCTGATTCCTCGCACAAATTTCTCGCACTGAAAAAATAATAAATGGTCAGATCACTGTGCAATGAGAAATAATCAAAAAAATAAAATCAGGTGAAATTATTGTGTCTGTTGCCTCCCCGGCAACGGTGCCATTTGACGAGTCGATTCTTCGCTTTTAAAGTCATTTGTCGCATACAATGACGCGTCGTTTGTAGTTCTATGTGGTGGAAAAATCGACCAATCAATAATTAAAATAACCACTCATAGAAGAGCCGGTCGTGTCCACAGGGAGGCAATGACATATTTAAACTTGCACCGGTTAAAAACATATGTTCTCAGTTAGTTTCGATGAGAATCGAGCCAAATCTGCCTTCAGATTAAGAAGGCATCGAGAGAACATGCTAAAATGGCAATTTTGAACAACTAAAGGATATATTTTGCAATGCAGCTTAATAAAATAATAATAAAAGTTGACAATGGCATAGAATGTAAATATTAATATAGCTTTTACTATAGAAAAACAAGGGAACTTCTTCCCCTTGTCCGTGCGCGAGGAGGAAGGAATGGTCGGAGGTGTGAAGCTCGGAGGAGGATCTCTAGATCGAGGGCTCCATGACGGCGGTCGCGCCGAAGTGCGAGGTGCCCCGAGGTGGCCGGACGGAGCTGCGGTGGAGGTGGGTTCCGGTGACTGCTGGCCATGTGTGGAGCTCGGGAAGGCTCCTGGCGAGGAGGCGCACGCGCTGGACTACACGCGCGCGGAGGGTGGTGCTGCTGGCGGACGCAGCTATAGCTGCTGGATGCTGCTGGCCGCACGTTGTAAGGAAGGCGTGGGTGTGAAGGCTGGAGGCGCTGCAGGGTGCTGGCGGGCTTGTGTAGCCCGAGGGGTGCGCCGGCTGCGTGCGTGGAGGATGATGCACGCAGCAAGGGCATGCGCAGGGATGGCGGTCGCGCAAGAGATGAGTGCGCGCGGTGGAGCTGTGGACGGTGTTGCATGCTGGTGGCTAGAGGAGATGAAAAGGTGTGCGGTGTGCAGTGGCTGGTGACTGGAAAAACAAAGGACAGGGGAGGAAGATGAAGGTGGTGCTGTAGGAGTTTCAGACATCTGGGAACATTCCCAGAAGTCTTAATTGACGAGGACATGAAGTTGCAGTGGCTGTAGTGGTGGTTGTTGGTGATGACGGCGAGGGTGGTGCACGCTGAGGTGCTCACAGTAATGCAGACGAGCTCCAGATGACGGTGTGGCCTGTCACGCCACACGCCCACGATGGTGGAGGCTCGTCGCCACGGTTGAGGCCGGTAGTGGTGGAACGGATGAGAGATCAACTCTCTACACAGTGGTGGGTCGGGGATGGTGGCCTCTGAAGGTTTCGTCCCTACCAGGAGGGGTAACGTAATAAATTGCGGAAATAAAAATATAAAGCAATATCACAAGAAATTAAGCAATCACACAATGTACACAGGTATTTTTAGGTGGAAACCCAAATCGGGTGAAAACCACCACCTAACCCTCTCGAGTTAGGATTTTCCGATCAACCTAGTTGATCAAATCCACTAACCGAATCACTTTGAACGAGGGTGATTCAACCTCAATACAACCACGCTACAAGTACGAGGGTAGCGTTCCTCAACCCCTTCTCTCCACGAGAAGGATTTTGTCCCACGAAGGAGACGGGAATTCGCAAAGCGAATACCCAACCAAAATACAAAGATAAAATAAAACAACAGTCCTATAGAGCCAACAAAATAATTAAACCTAGCTTCTATAGGAAATAGGAAACTCCCCTTTGCAAGGAGTGCGTCGACGATGACGCGGTGCGTGTGCCACGCGATGGCGCTACGTCGCTCTCATTATCAACGTCGGGAGAGCGGGTGCGCAACGGTTGAATGCTCTCAAGAAAATGGAGCTTGAGCTTGGAGAGCAAGAGAGTCTTTTCTTTAGACACAAAAGGTTTGAAAGTGTATTGCAAGGTGTGTGTCTTAGTGTGTATATGTCTCTCTAGGTGTATGTCTTGTATTCTTGTGTTACAAAGGTTCTCCTCTATTTATAGAGGCCTTAGGAAGGCTTTGGAAGGCTTGGAAAAGCTTCCATAGCCGTTGGGTGCAAAGCCCAAGAGAATCAGGCCGAAATCAGGACAATGATTGCATTTGACAGGGTTATCAGACGTCTAACTCTGGCATCAGACGTCTGGAAGGCCACTTTAAGACGTCTGATTTCAAGGTCAGACGTCTGATTCTGTGCGGGTTTCTCCCTGACTTGAATCAGATCTAAGCAGGGTTCTTGTGCAAGTCGATCAGACGACAAACAGGACGTCTGGCACTATGCCTGGACGTCTGGAAACCAACTTTTACTACGCAATGGATTTGCAACGGCTAGAAAATCTCTGAGAAGAGATTTTCGGGTCAGTCGAGGCAAAACGGTCAATTATCAGACGTCTGTAAAGTCCTATGGACGTCTGATAAGGCTCTAACGGTCATAATCTTGAGTGTCTTCTAAGCCAGCCAACGGTCCACTAATTGGACGTCTGGCAAATTCATCAGACGTCTCCTAAGACGTCTGGTCTAAGGTCTAGACGTCTGATTTCATCAGACAGAACTAACTATGTCCAGCCTAACAGTTATCAGACGTCTGAAACAACAGTCAGACGTCTTAAAATTCTTTATCAGACGTCTGATTTGTGAATTAGACGTCTGGAAAGTCTGTTTTAACCCTATATTGGTTTTCTAAGTGTTCTACAGAAAACCTAAGTATCCTAGGGTTGTGCCGGTGTTCCTAGGACTACTGTTAGGGTACTTTGAGGCTCTTTAACATAATGTTCTAAGGAATCAAAAAGAGCAAGAAAATAAATACAAGAGATACATGAAAGGATAAAAAAGAATCTATCATATTCTTCTTGTCTTCTATCTTCAATCTTTTCGCTCCACGCGAACCTCCTCTATTTTCCGTCAAGCTCCTCTAATCCGTCCTGGATGCGAGCTTGAGTTCCGTCTAAACACGTCTTCATTTGCAATTGACCTGAAATCTAGGACTCAAATTGCAAATGTTAAATAACACGTGTTTTGTTATCATCAAAACAAATGATCGTGGTGCTCTAGCACCAACAGCCTCCTCGTACAAGGTAGCCTCCCTCCTCCTTTTGTAGCCACGACCTTCGTTTCAAATTCAAAATGGCGTGGCGTAGATGTGATGCGCACGAGGAGGAAGCGGAGCCGAAGCCGGAGGAGTTACCTGTGCAAAGGAGAAAAAAAAATAAAAGAATAAAATATTATGATTATTTATGCATAAGCCCTTAACTTCTATGTTAAATTAAAATAATGCATGCAATGCACCTAATTGGTTAACTAATGCAATTCTAAGTTAATTCTAAATGCATTTAGTTATAAATGCAATGCATGAATTATGTAATTAAATCAGAAATATGAATTAATCTATTTACATCCTAATGCATGCTAAATAAATGTTAGAATTAACTTAATGTCTAGGCACTTAAATACTTAAATAGCCCACAAATATGGGCTAATCAGTAGACATTAGTCTTAAGGATTGATTCGCACTTCGGGGCTTAGACTGAGATTTTTTCGATTAATCTGCTTCTGCTGGTCCATCTGATGTCTAACTAGGGGAGTAGCATTAAACGGTCGCGGCTGGGGGGTACACTAAAAATCGGAGGCGCAAGCCAAAGGAAGAACCTTCTCCCCAGTCCCTCCTTCTAACTGGTTGGATTTACTGGATAAAAGTTGATAGAATTGTTTATAATCTCAAGACGGGTCCTGGAAGTTTGTAAGTCTTTAGGCTAACCCACCTAAGGATAGGGTTGATTACTTGTACTGTAGGCCACCTTTCTCTCTTCTGTTTTCCCTCCTATTCTACCATATATCCTTCCACTTCTTACACCCATTTCCCATCCTATCCTCCTACCACCAGTTATCCCCAAGATGATTACTATTCCGACTTGACTTGTAATTATCCATCTACTAGCTGGGATGACTTTGAATGGGGATATGAATACGGACCTCAATGTCCAAGGCCTAACCCTGGACAACAAGACTATGATTATTATCCTTCCTAGAGCTACAATGATTATAGATATTCATCCTTTAATCACCAAACAAACCCGATCTACAATCAGGAAGGATATTATAACACCTACCATCCCCAGTATTCCACTGAATGTAGGTCACCACCATCCTTTAAACAACCTGAAACGACCTACTATCAGGGAGGGACCCGAGAATCTCGATATCTTGACTCCCCTAGATTTAACCCGAACCCACCTAACCCTGAACCGAACCAGTCGGTTCAGGTGAACCAGATCTAGGATAGGGTGTTGGCTAATTTGAGGAACACTATACAATCTATAGAAGCTCAGCCAACACCATGCACTGAAGCATTGGAGCCTATGATCAAAATGATTGATGAACTTAATAGTTCTCTATTGGATTTGCTCCAAAATGTTATGGATAGGGACCTAGGTGAGTTTCTTCTTGGGAAATTATCAAGGATGAGGATGAAATTTGTGGTTGCCCTGGTCAAATCTTGGGATGATTCTTAAGATGAACTCCCTTCAGGAGAGCCAATGTCTGAACCTGCTCAGGCGCCTGTCGGGGGGGATACATTTTCTGAGATCGAGGATGACCAGGTTGGGCTAGAGCAACCCATTGAGGTTGAATCGATTGATTCACCCGAGATCCCTGAGCCAGGGAGCGAGGAAAAACATGTCTCTTTGAACCAGGAAATGACAATCGATTTTGAGGCATATATAAATGAGGATCATGGATTCTTTGATTCTGAGGGTGAAGAATCTCTTAGTGAAGTCTCACTTGAGCATAAGGAAGATGATTTTAGTGAGACAAATGGGCTTGAGGAATCTGACGAACTATTTAATAGCCCAATTATTGAAGATTTGGATTCGGTTGGGGCTAACTTGGAGGATTCGAATCCTCATTTACTAGAAGATTCAATTAATAGCCCCATTTCTCAATCACACCCTAAAGGGATTGATTTTGATTTGAAAATCATTGTACCCAAGTCAATTCTGAGTCAGCCACGATTTCTAGACTTGGGTAAATCTTATGGGGTGAATGGTATGCTAGAGGTCCCAGAACCTGAGCACTTGATGTTGGAGGATAGGAATGTTGAAGTGAAAGTTTGGGAGCTTAATTTTGAGGGAAAAATAAGTTTGGATCTAAGGGTTCCTATTGACCTAAAACCACCAACTTTTTACCAGGACCCTTACGATATCTTTCATGTGCAACCCAAGTTTGAAATAACTGATTATTTTTCTGAGCTAGATGTTAAGTGGACAACCGCACCTATTGAACCATCCTTACCCGTTGTCCGACACTTTGGTCTTGGGTTGCACACCACTAAACTGTAGGCTCGGCCTCACAAACACAACAACCTTCAATTTTGGGTGATTTTCATCCAGAACCTGAGAACCACTCGACCCTAGGGCATGGGTCTACATCATAATCTGGTCTACGTCTGTGGACATCTTCTACTGGCGGGTTTCAGAATCAATATTTTTATTTTGATTCTAACCCGCACTTGTGAATTCTCAATTTCTTCTTTGTATGTATGTTATGCCTAGTTGAAGGCATTAACTTAGTGCGTGTGTATACACTCTTCTCTCTGCGGAGTTGAACGGATTTTCATGACACTCAGGTGATATTCTGTTTACTTCGCCCTTTTCATGTCTTTATTTTTACAATGAGGATATTACATCATTTAGGCATGGGGGTGGATACTTAATCCTGAAATCATTTTGTTAACTATGTAGAATTTCTTTTAGTTTCTTTAAAAAAAAATGAAAATTCAAAAAGATAAAAAAAAGAAGAATTAGGAAAAGAGAACTTAGGCATTTGGAAGTTATTAACTTTAGGAAATGATACGAGAGGACCTAAACACTTAGACTCTTCAGATCTTCAGACTTAATTAGCTCGAGTGTTCACTCGAATGTGGACTTAGTCTCGAATCCTCGCCAATTCAAATTCATTTTTAATTTGGCTAATAAATTGGGGTGATAAGTATACGATTTATCAACCTACCCTCTGATTTGAGGGGACCTTAAGCCTAAGCATCACACACATTTTTTTTTTGCACTGACTCATTTTTCGGCAATTTCTTCAGAAATTAGGTAGCTAATGACTATCTAGAGTGGTATGGCTGGCAAGTTGTCGGTGGTAATAGCTCATTGGCCGGTTGTCCAGAGCCCAGTCATAAGACCATTTTCATTATACTGCTTTTAGGTAAATCTTAGATCAGAAAAGCCCCCTACTTAAAAAAAAAAAGAGAAAAGAAAAAAAAATAGAAAAAGGAGAGACAAAAAAATAAATAAATAAAACCACACTTCACCACAAGAGTATGGCTGGTAAGTTGTCGGTGGTAACAGCTCATTGGCTGGTTGTCCAGAACTCAGCTCACAAAAAAATGCACAATAATTCCCAAAACACTTAGGGAAGAAGCAGGGAAGTAGAATAAATCGGGGAGATATATACTGGATTCGCCCTTGTGTTAACCCCATAAATAAAAGAAGTAGGGAGAAAGCTACCATTCGAAAAGATAAACCTCTAAGCAAGGTCATCTATGGTCGTAGAAACTCGAAGTCCGTTTTAACAGTCACCTAGTGAGTCTTTCACTATTTCCACAAGATGCTTAGTAGTTAGAGTCCTTTTCGAGTCTTGGAGGGTCCGGCAGAGGTAAAAAGTTATCCTGGAACTCTTAAACTCCAAAAGTACAAAAAAATTAGAAAAGAAGAAAAATAAAAAGATGTATCTTCCCTTTTCAAATAAGGTGAGGACTTGGGCGGTCTGCATTTTGGCAGGCACCCTGGTATTGTTGAGTTTTCGTTATTTAGGACCTTAGTTGAAATTTTCTATTGTTAATAAACGACTTAGGCTTAAGCGATCTAATCCTAATTTTGATTTTATACATAGCATGTAGTTTAATTTTGCTAGGGGCTAGCAAAAGATAGGCATGGGGGTATGATGTAGACACATCTATTTAGGTTAAAATGCCTATTCATGCATGTTCATAGGCTTAGATTTGCATTTCATGTTATAAATATTGCATAGCATGCATCATTATGTATTTAGAGTAGTTGTAAATAATTTTGGTAATTGCATCCTTTTTATGGTCAGGAGAGAAGGATATTTACTTCGAAGCCTCGGATTCAAGATCCGACCAAACGGATCTGATCAAGACGATGATCGGAGTTCAATGCCTCCTAAATCGCCTCGATCGGAGTCTCGTAGCACCATATGCAATCCAAGGAAGATCAACGGATGAGGGACTAGGTGACGCAATCTGGAGTGTTAAACGACAAATCCGACCGCACGGATGGATTCCGATTGACGATCGCATCCCAATGACGTGAAAATCGACTCAATCAGACCTCTGTAGCATCCCTTACAAAGGAAAGAAGACAAACGGCCCAGATTGCACCACGTGGCACAACCTAGGCCACCCATGCGCACGCATGCACCACCGCACTCGCACAGCAGTGCGGGTGCGCGCACGCACGCGGAGGCACGCACGTGCAAGCGCAGCGGCACACATAGCAACACAGCCTGCGTGAAGGCAACGACGCGTATCGCACATGCCCGCGTGACACGGGCTCGTGGCGCACGCGCCAGCGCAGCGGCAGGTGGGTACATGGGCAGTCTTCAGCGACGTTTGTGGTGGATCTTCAGCGACATTTGTGAGCGTCACTAAATATCCTGTATACGAATTTGATTCTTTCCTCCACTATAAAAGGACCCCTACCCCTCCCATTTTTCTTCATCTCTTCCTTTCCTCCTCTCACCACCTCCAAGGATCTAGAGAGAGCTTGTCCCAAGCCCGGGATGCTCCTCTAGAGTAAAATCAAATAGTTTTCCCTCCCCTCATCCCCATTCGTGGAGATCCCATGGCCGTCCTCTCACCGCCCTTCGGGAAGAAGATCCTCGCCACAACATCATCCTACCCTATCCTCCATCCTCCTTCGTCCTGCTCCTTATGACCTTCCTCCAGGCGACGTCAGAGTAAGTCGTCCTCCGAGCAACCGTCGAGGGTGATTTCTCTCACCTCTTTCTATCTTTCTACACTTTTGTAGTGTAGTTTTCTTGCTTTCGTAGTTGTAACAAACAATTCTTGATAAATAGATGATTGTTTCTCTCTCTCTCTCTCCCCTCTCTCTCTTATATTTTGCAAGTAGATAAAGTTTTCATCGATCCAATCTCTTGCTTGTTAAAAATACTAAAAAAATTAGAAAAGACAAACGAAATAAACAAATAAAAGTGAAGCACGTATTTCATAAAGCCAAATGTTCGCCTCTCCGTGTTCGACTTGGAACTGACTTTTCAAGTTTCGGTTATAAATTTTATTTGACCACGAGTTTTGCAATTATGATGACGGGTTACTTGTAACCCTGATTTCAAACTCGCGAGGCACATGCAATCAGATGTTGAGTGATGGTAATGCCATCATGAGCCATAACTAGCTTTAATTAGTCAGAATCAAATGACAAATGCTCCTACATAGTAGCCTGAGAGCCGTAATTCCATGCAAATTCATTCTGAGGAGAGAACACTCAAATAAGGTTAATTCTGCAGTTTTAACATCATATCACAAATGCAGAGTAACCACGGGATTTGTCAGGGGTTAATTAAAAGTCAAATGTGTTGGAACCTTGTTCCACATCTTGTTTGGTGTTCACAAAATTATTATGGATTAATGTTTGCATTAAGTGTTTTTTAGATTTAGGTGAAGGAGCAAGGAAAACAATAAATGATGGAGGCATGATCATGTCATGGAGGATGACAAGGATGAGTCGAGGAGAAGAAGATCATCTTCGACCTTAGTTTCTGTAATTTAGATTTTATTTTCATAGATTATATGCCTCTTAACAAGAAAATGTAACTTAGATTGTAAAAATAATTAGAGATAAATTAGAATTAATATTGCGATCATTTTCAAAGAACGTAATTGATTAAATCACTTAAAAAGGGTACTTGTTAACCCACAAGTACCGGTACCAAAGTTTAGTACCGGTACATGTGAGTTACAAGTTTGGGTTTTGTCAAGAAACAAACCTGTACCCTGCAGGTACCGGTACTCATGATCAGTACCAGTATAGGAGGTAACGAGTACCGGTACTAATGATCAGTACCGGTACAAGTGGGTTACAGATTTGTGTTAAGAGTTTGAAACCCAAATCTGGAAGCAACGAGTATCGGTACCCATGATGAGTACTGATACCAGGACTCTTGTACTGGTGGCAGTGAGCTGCTAGTACCAGTACAGGTACTTTAGTACTGGTACCAGGTAGCTGTTAGCTCAATTCTGAACGGCTAGAAAATTAATTCCAACAATATGAACGTTGAGAATTAATTCCCAATGTCTAGTAGACGAGTATCCTAGGTCCTAAACTTTATAAAATGACCCTAGGACTCTTTGTTTGCACACAAGAGACACAAGAAAAGAGAAGAAAAAATCCTAGAGCTAGAATTTCAAATTCCCACCATATTCACAAGAGAGAAAGAAGAAGCTTGCCATTCACTCTCATAGTATTCTTGCAAGCTCAACGACGCATTTTTTTTTACGCATCTACAAAGCAAATCACGCTCTTTCTAGGCTCTCAAATCGATAATATTATTCTGTATATTGTTGAGAGGCTTAGGAACTTAGTTGTAAGATTATACTTTCTTACACTTATACTTTTGTATTTGAGCATTTGCTAGTTGAGTTGTAACAAACCCGTTATTGTACTTGGGTTGAGGTAACCTGTTAATTACTTCGGTTAGTAAATTGATTCTCTCGGGGTTGAGAGAATCGGGTTAAAAATTCTAAGCTGGGAGGCTTAGGTAGTGGAGTACCCAAGGGAGGGGAACCACTATATATCTTGTGCCAATTTCTATGATTATATTTTGTGTAAATCTTTTTGTTTTTACTAACATTGTGCTTAAGTCTTTGTGTGCGCGTAGATAGCTATATTACATATCTTTAGATCCTCTATCAAAATGAGCATTAAAGTCTAATGAGTAGGTCCACATAATCCGAAACAAGGTTTCACGTGTTTCGAGAACCAATACAACACCTAAAATCCTAATTTCAGACCCACTTGAATTACAAAGGTTTAGGATAGGATAAAATTCATCTAAACCTTCAAAAATTCATATAAAAAATATTCCTATAGGTTTATGACCTTTGGTTGGATCATCTGAACCTATCTTATCCTTAGACAGAGTCTCAAACAGAATTCTACCCTAATTTGGGTTTCTATGCAAATTTCCCTATCAAACTTGGTCAAAACTCAAATCCTACTTTACCATAAGATTCTTTGGGTCCAAATTAGATTTGTACCAAAATTTGGGCTCAATCAGAGTCCATCTTGACTCAGTTTGCATTTTAGTCTATTTAAACTCTGTTCCTCTCAATTAAGCCCTTAACTTTTGAAATTTTTGCATTCAGGTCCATAACTTTATCATCATTTTTACAAGAAGGTCCCTACTGCCATTGGTGTGAACAGAGCTTTCTCGTTGAGATTCGAGCAAGGTTTTCTTGCTCGATACTCAGCCAAATCTTTCCAAAATTGGAAGGAAGAATCCTTGAGAGATCCTCTATCGGTTGGACCAGGTCTTGGACCTTGATTGGCTCTAGAAACTTCATGCGATCGCTCGCAATCTTAGGGATCCTTTTCCCTAAGTTTGCGATTTGCCAAGCTCCATACCTTGCTTGGAAAACATGTTTAAGTGAAATCGTCGTTATTTAAGAGATGCGTCGTAGTGTAGGACAAAATTGCTCAAATCATTTAAATTTATAATAAAAGTTAGAGGAGTGTCCGAGGTCGAACATAGGAAGCAAATAATGGAATTTATACAATAATATTCATTCAGAATTAGTGAGCATAATTAATGGATCACAAAATAAATATTCAATGAATGAAACTAATCAGAATTAATATTCGAATATACATTAATGTATCTCAAGGTTGCATGGAATAAAAAAGAAAAGAGAATCAAAATAATGGTAATTTGAATCACCACTTATTCTTTTAATTAATCATGCATTCGATTATTCAACAGTAACTCTAATCAGATACTCAATGTTAACTTTATTACTTAAATCATTCAACAATGCTAAATCAGATCAAACGACTTACGTAGGCACAAGGCTCTTCAGAAGCATTGCTTCTTCTTTCTTTAATCCTGTCCTTCCTTCTTTTCTTCTTCAACTTCTTTCCTTCTTCTTCTTCACAAGGCCTTCAATGACTTCTTACACACAGAGCACAGCCTCTCCTTCAGCGACTAAGTCTCGCACAGGGTCAAGCCTTCAAGAGCAAAACCCACCCCTTCTCTCTCACAAATATTCTCTTTCTCTCAAACCCAGCATGTAATCGGATTCGGATACGGGTTATCAGATCTAGAACAGTGTCTAGGCTTGCGGGCGTGGTCGCAAGCGAGGAGTGATTAGTATGCGGGTAATCAGTGAGAGGGTGTATGGGGACCCAACCCCCGGTGCTTGGGCGAAGAGGCCTTAGCAAAAAATCAATATATCTGTAGTCGTCAGCCTTGCGGTTCATGATGTTGCACTAAAGTGCCACATCCCTTCTTGCGTGCAGCAGCCGAGAATTCTTCTTCAATTGGAGTGGCTGAGGCTTCGTGCCTTTAGTTAGAGGACCTGGGAATGCACCTGGGAATGTTGTGCATGACCTGGAAGTGGAATTGAGGGAGATTGCGGTCGGAGAACAGCCGATGTGGTCGAGGATGATGGTGGCGATGGTGGTCAGAGGACGGATACCTGAAATAAGAATAAGGCCTCACGATCACGTTAAAACATTTCAAGATGTTTGCCAAGTGAAGGTGAAGGTAGTCGTGGTGTTTGGATGGCATGGGAGTGGGCATGGAGGTCAAATGAGGTCAAGAACGGAGTGCGTTGGAGATCATGTCCGGCGGGGTGTTTGAGCTAGTGAATCAAAGAATTAGGTGAGGGGCTTCGTGCGATGAGGTGAGGCGAAGCTTTTGGAGGTGGAGCAGTGGCGTTTGGTGGTGTGTGGCATTGGGGAGGCGTCGTTGGAGCTTCGCCGGAGCGAGGGAAGACGAAGAGGGAGAGGCGTGGTCTGTGGTCGAAACTAGGTTTTAAAGAGGGGGAAAGAGAGTAGAGGGGAAGAGGAAGTGAGGGAACCTATGGTTAACGATCGAAATGGGTAGGAGGGTGCTGGCTGTGATTGGCCGACGTCGTGGAAGAGAATACCTCCGGTGAGAAGGCGATGAGGAAGGAAAGTGTCTAGAGGGCTTCTGCCAGTGTTGCGAGAAGCAGAGGACGGTGAGGAAGGCAATCCCGTTGCCTATGGTATGTGGCAGTGGGCGAGGAAGTCGAGGAAGAGAACATTGCCGGAGCTAGTCGGAGGAGGCCGGAGGGAGAGGTTTTTGGCGAAGAAGTGCAGCCAAACCAAGCTAAGGAAGAGCGGTCGTGCATGAGGGAGTTTTATAGAGCTTCAGGGTAAGCTCTAGAATAGGAAACAAGCCTAATTGGCTTGCTTAGGATTCAAGAAGAGCCCGCTGATCTCATGGGTTCGCATGGCCAATCAGGTGCGATTCGGGATCCAAGGATGGTCCCAAACGATTCTCCATGGTGTGAACATCAATCCTACCAATTTTTGTGGGATTTGATGATGATTTGAATAGGATTCATGGAGGTAAAGCTTGCGTGGAGGTCAAGTTTGACCTCAATGGCAGTAGGGGGCTATTTGTGAAGGGGATGACAAAGTTTGGGGCCTAATCGCAATGATTTCAAAAGTTAGGGATGTGTATGAGAGAAAAAGAGTTAGACTGGACCAAAATGCAAACTAGGTTATGATTTCTAATTGGGCCAAAATTTTGGTACAAACCTAATTTTGACCCAAGAAATTTGATGGAGAAGTCAGATTTCAGTTTTGATCAAGTTTGATTGGGTAATTTGTGTAGAAACCCATATTAGGGCAACTTTCTATCTGAGACTATTTGAGGTCAAAATAGGTTTAGATGATCAAATCAAGGGTACCAAACCTCATGGAATATTTTTCTTTAAATTTTAAAAGGTTTAGATGAATTTTATCCTAACTAGAACCTCTTTTATTTAAGCGGGTCTGAGATTAGAGTTTTAGGTTATTAATCAGTTCTCAAAGTGCGTGAAACCCTGCTACTTTTTACACGGACCATCTTATTAGTCATTTATGAACATTTTGTAGGTTTCGGGCCCTACTAGGAGGGGTGACGTAATAAATGCGGAAATAAAATATAAAGCAATCTCACCAAGGAAACAATCACACAAAGTACACAATTGTTTTTAGGTGGAAACCCAAACCGGGTGAAAACCACCACCTAACCCTCTCGAGTTAGGATTTTTCGATCAACCTAGTTGATCAAATCCACTAACCGAATCACTTTAAAACGAGGGTGATTCAACCTCAGTACAACCACGCTACAAGTACAAGGGTAGCGTTCCTCAACCCCTTCTCTCCACGAGAAGGATTTTGTCCCACGAAGGAGACGGGAATTCGCAAAGCGAATATCCAACCAAAAGACAAAGATAAAATAAAACAAGTAATCCTATAGAGCCAACAAAGGAATTTAAACCTAGCTTCTATAGGAAATAGGAAACTCCCCTTTGCAAGGAGTGCGTCGAGTTGATGACGCGGTACGTGTGCCACGCGATGGTGCAATGTCGCTCTCGTAGACAACGGCGGGAGAGCGGGTGCGCGAAGGTTTGATGCTCTCAAGGGAATGGAGCTTAAGCTTGGAGAGCAAGATCTTTTCTGGACACAAAAGAGTGTGAAAGTGTGTAGCTAAGTGTATCCAAGTGTGTGTTGTGTTTCTCTTTGTGTATCTTGGTGTATCTTAGTGTTGCAAAGGTTTCCCTCTATTTATAGAGGCCTTAGGAAGGCTTTGGAAGGCTTAGGAAAGGTTCTATAGCCGTTGGGAACAAAGCCCAAGAGAATCAGGCCGAAATCAGGACAATGATTACACTTGACAGGGTGATCAGATGTCTAATTCTTGCATCAGACGTCTGGAAGGCCACTTTAAGACGTCTGATTTCAAGGTCAGACGTCTGATTCTATGCGGGTTTCCTCCTGACTTGAATTAGATCTAAACAGGGTTTTTGCGCAAGTCCATCAGACGACATACAGGACGTCTGGTACTATGTCTGGACGTCTGAAAACCTACTTTTACTGTGGGAATTGATTTCCAAACGTTGCAACGGCTAGAAAATCTCTGAGAAGAGATTTTGGGTCAGCCGAGGCAAAATGGTCAATTATCAGACGTCTGTAAATGCCTAAGGACGTCTGATAAGGCTCTAACGGTCATATTCTCGAGTGCCTGCTAAGCTAGCCAACGGTCCACTATCTGGACGTCTGGCAAGTTCATCAGACGTCTTCTAAGACGTCTGGTCTAAGGTCTGGACGTCTGATTTCATCAGACAGAACTAAGTATGTCCAGCCTAACAGTTATTAGACGTCTGAAACAACAGTCAGACGTCTTAAAATACTTTATCAGACGTCTGATTTGGGAATTAGACGTTTGTAAGTGCTGTTTGAACCCTATATTGGTTTTCTAAGTATTCTACAGAAAACCTAAGTATCCTAGGGTTGTGCCGGTGTTCCTAGGACTACTGTTAGGGTTCTTTGAGGCTCTTTAACATAATTTTCTAAGGAAAATAAAGAGCAAGAAAAATAAAGATAAAAGTACATGAAAGGATTAAAAAGAATCTATCCTATTCTTCTTGTCTTCTATCTTCAATCTGTCGCTCCACGCGAACCTCCTCTGTTCTTCATTAAGCTCCTCCAATCCGTCCTGGATGCGAGCTCGAACTCCGTCTAAACACGTCCACATTTGCAATTGACCTGAAATCTAGGACTCAAATTGCAAATGTTAAATAGCACATGTTTTGTTATCATTAAAAAAAATGATCGTGGTGCTCTAGCACCAACACATTTGACCTTTGATTAACCCCTGGGAAACCCCATGATTACTCTGCATTCATGATTTGCTGTTAAAACTGCAGAATTAACCATGTTTTAATGTATTCTTCTCAGAAAGGATATTCAGTGAATTACGACTCTCCGACGATTATGTAGGAGCATTTGTTAATTAATTCTGATTAATTAAAGTTAGTTATGGCCCATGATGATGTTATCATCAACACCCTCTGAGGTCTTTAAATAGGTTCTGAAATGACCCTTCCCAAGGGTCGGTAGGCTTTTTCCAGAGACTGTGAGGGTTTCGTTGCAAATTTTAACCCCTTAAGTTTTTAGTGGAAGGATTTGTTGGAGTTTGGCAATGTTGCGAGGCTTTCTATGTAAATTTTTCGGGCCCACACCCACACCCCACACACACCACTCAAACCTTAACTCTAGGCTACCCTATAAAAACCCCCAGCCTTGGAGTTCATGCCCTACCCCACTCCCTTCTTCCTTGCGGCTGCACACACCCACCCCATCTGCTTCCTTCATCCTTTCCTTCCTTGTCCACATTGCTCCTGAGGGAGCTGCTACGCGAGGAGTGTGCGAGCTCAAGGAGGAGGCGGAGCCATCGTGGGAGCTTGAGGGAGGAGTTCCGTGTAAGGCTGAGGTAGCGCGGAGCTACTACAGCTCCTGTGCATGAAGGAGAAGACTTGGCTGCGAGGAAGAAGGCCTCACAGCGGTTCTGCAAAATCATTTTTTCGTAGAATCAGACATTTGGGAGAACCCTTAGACGTCTGGTTAGACGTCCAGAGTTGTATCTAGATGTCTAAAACGGCACAAAAACCTGAGGTAAGACCCTATTCAAGGTTTGTGCATTCGTACCATCCCTACTACTAGCCTGAGCCTTGCGCCGTGTGTCACCGAGCAAAGAGGAGAAGCCTCCCGCGACGAGAAGGCTCGCGAAGGCCTGTGCGAGGGACTTTTTCCGCGAATTGGATGTCTGCACCTCTTGAAAGACGTCTTACAGGACGTCTCGAGGCAGCATTAGATGTCTGACTAGGTGGTTTTCAAAGGTATGCGCTCTGGATGATCTCTGTGTGTTTTGGTACGAATCGCTCAGAGAAGGTCTGACCATACGACACTGTGTACGTCTGTAGAGCTGTTGGGAAGGTGCGTAGGCGCAATGACCCAGACACTTTAGGATGTTTGGAATCTCCCCGGACGATTGATACCTGTCCTAGACATCCAAGTGAACTGACAGATGTTTGGAAGGCCCTAGGATGATCGTAAGGGTTGCAGACGTTCAGCCTTCAGCACAGAAAGCAAGGTGAGCTTCCTATTGTTGTTTAAGACTTCTGGGACCTCTCGCAGATGTCTGATGTTAGTTTGATTTGATGGATTCAGGCACCAAGTGGCTGGTCCAGCTGGACTAGCCTGCTTGGTTTGGTTCAAGTGAACCGGGAAGGGTGCTTGGGTTGGTTCAGAACTCAAACGAAGTCAATTTTTTTGTAAATAAGGTACCGTTGGGTTCCTATTGGAAATCCCCATGTGATGAAGCCTTGTTCTAGCTATTTTGAAATCTTTTTTCCTGTCTCGAGAAATATTGAAATGGTTGACCTGACCATCCATGTTAATAGGACACCAGTCCGTGGTGTGCACGGGACCCACAGAGGCTACACGGTCCACCGTTTGTGCCCCCACACCTCCCGATTACTTTGGTAGAGTGGTCTTTACTATCCCTTGTGAATTAAATGATGAAAGTGCATGTTATTTAGAATTAATTGGCTGAACCCTAGGATGTACAATGAACCCTAGGGCTGAGGTAGAAAAATGAATAATTATACATGCTGTGAATGTTAAATTGTGGTAATGTTTCCTGAATATGCTGAATTACGAGTTGCCTATTTACATTCGCTGAATCATGGTTTGAACTGAAATACATGTTGTACCCTATTTAGCTTGATTGATGAGATAAGTATCGAATTGTGAAACCATGGGTTGCCTATTATACCCTAAATTTATCATGATATGAATAGAGGCATGTGTATTGTATGGAAGTAAGAAATTACTAAGCACGAACCCTACGGGGAACTAGAAGAGGAACTCACATGTACGGAATAAATATCTGATGTTGATGGAAAGTAGCTGGCCCTCGCGTACACGGTACCAAGGAGAGCTACTGTACTTAGTGTAGGGCGGAGCTAGCTGCCCCACGGGGCCCATGGTTAGGACTGGCCCCCTACACCGACACTTGTTAGGCCCACTGGGCAAATGGGGATAGTCAGATGATGGTACGCGGATTGTGGAGGGGCGAGACCCCTGTTCTGAGAGGACAAGGCCCTGTGCTGTTCCGTGTTGTACTTTTGGGCATACCCACTAGTGGAAACGACTGAATGCGTGTCAGTGCGGGGTAGCTACCTGTGCACTTATTGCATGTGCCGTAGTCACTGCTACGTTGCGACCGTAACCTCGGGGTGGTAGACCAGGCGTAGGACTACTACGGGGTGCTCTCCCAGCCAGGAGAGTGCCACGTGTACATCCTACATCGAGGGAAAACTGCAATAAAGATCGTTCCCTTAGGGAACATGAAGATTGAGAGACATTGTAGACTTTTTGCTAGAAAAACACTAATTGTTAAATTAGCTATTGTTCAGATAATTAGATAATTACATGTAAACCTAATTGCGAAAATGATATAACTGTTGTATATGCCACTCTACTCAGCGTAAGCTGACTCCCCGTTATATATAATCATGTACAGGTCAGAGAGTCAAGCAGCTAGCACCACTAGCTACAGAGGGTGCTGGGCTTAGTCGAGCCCAGCCTTAGTTTCTAGTACTAGTTCTTTTTCAATCTTTTCTACTGTAGTGAGTGTTTCTATTTCTTGTTGGACTCGATGGTGTGAACTTTTATTGTCATGATGGCTAGATTTGGGATTATGTTTACTATCTTTTTGAGCTTCAGTTATTTTCGCTGCTTCCTTTAATTTTTCTACCTACTTGCATGTGTGGTTTGTGTTGGTTTCGTGCATATGGGTTAGTTTCTCATTGGAAAATCAGGTCTTGGGATTAGTCAAGGCGAGCCATTTTCGAGTTCCCAGAGTTGCCGAATTTGGGTCATAACAGGTTCCCCTTGCGAATCCCAGCTCCTTAGCAAGGTTTTGGCCCAAAATTCTTCTTCTCCTCCATCCCTGGTATTCTCCGACTGAGCTTCGACGACACCTCCTCAATCTCTTCCTATGATTAGCCAACGGTCAAATTGGCCGGTCCTCCTTCTTCCCTAACTTCATCTGCTCCTCGACAGCCAAATTAGGGGTTCCTTCGACCCTTCCTCATCGCCATCCTCTCTAAAGGAGACTTCATCCCCTCTGGCGCCGGCCAATCAAAGCTGGCACGGACTTCTTCCCCTTCGTCCCTAGATAAGCCATTCCTCTCCCTCTCCTTCTTTAGCTTAGATTCCACCTCTGATATCCTTGTTTCGACCAACAATCCACTACCTTCCCCTCTGTCTTCCTCCGCTTCGGTAATGCTTCGGTGAAGCCTTCCGCACTCCACAGTCTACCAAACATCCTCGCATCACTTCCACAACCTTTGCCTCACCTTCTCCATTCAAACCCCTCTCATTATTTTGCATTTCACTCACCCCACACTCCGGCCGAACAAACCCATCAACCCCCTTCATTTCTGACACCGTCTGACCACCACACTCCATGATTCACCACATAAACCCCACCACCATCTTTTCCATGATGCGGCAATGTTCCTGGACCTTTTAATTAGGGTTTTTCAGCTCGTACTCATGATTTTAGGTGCCGTCGTCTTCGCCTGTCACTGCCATCATCTCCAGCTCTAACCGCCGTGCTTCATCCTGATCCAACTGCATTGCAACCTCCAGGCACTGTGGCCCAGTTCTAGGAACCTTCCTAGGGCTTCAATTGAGACGTGAAGCCATAGTAGCTGCGTCGATTTGGGAAGGTTCACCTCCTGCTGCTCCGCAAAGAAAGAACATGGGACAGTCCCACATCGTAAACGTTGGAGCGGCTACAGCGATATAAAGTGACTTCTTGCCATTGACTCCTCGCCCAGTACACTTGGGGGATGGGTCCCCTGCACACAGCACGTGGGCCTGGTCCCTTGCCAGGATCCGATTACCTGCATTCTAACCCGATTAAACCCAGTTCTGAGAGAGAAGAAAAGGAGGATTTGTGAGAGTAGGGGACAGGGTTTTGCTCTGAGATCCTGCATGCATTCCTTGGGATGCGTGCTGAAGGAAAAGGCTAACACTTAGCCTCTGAGGAGGGTTTGCCTTTGTATGCCTTAAGAGAAGGCAGTTGCTCTTGTGTGCTTATTGAGGCTTAGTGTCTTAACACTTAAGCCATCTGAGAATAAGGAGCGACATCTGGTGAAGCTCTGTGCTTGGCTTTGGCATGAAACTCTGATACTGTGGAAATATTTAAGTGCTTAAGTTGACGTGGATTATTGATTAAAGACATTGTTGATTGATTTGAATGCTTAGGATACATGCTTAATTAAGAGGATTTAATTGGTGATTCAAATCACCATTGTTTTGCTTCTTTATTTCTTTTTATCCCATTACTCTTTGAGATATTATTGATTGTTATTGAATATCAATCTGACCAATTTATTTATTGCATATCTCTTAGTGTGCTTAATTTACTGTGCTCATTAATTTTGAATTGAGATTAGTGCGTGAATTTCATATTTGCTCCCTACGAATGACCTTAGACTCCAAGTAGATTCTGAGTTTATAAATTTAAGTGTTTTTTGTGCGATTTAGGGAGTGTACTACGATGACCATTCCTTAAATCTCCTCATTTCGCACCTACAACACTGAGTAACCAGGTAGCCTGGTTTACCAAGACACTAGGCAATCATACCTCTTAAGTATTGTGCAAAGTTTTAATTGAGAGTGCTTTTTATCCCTCATCATATGCTCTCACTCTCTAGCTAGCTTATGCTGCTAAGAGAGTAGTAAGTATATTAAAACTTCTCATGGATGGTGCCCCCAATGATATGCCAGCTAAGTTTTAGTCAGGATAGTCATTTGTAGGAGGTGTATAGTAAAGTTTTAGGCGGGTAAGACCCATTAATGGAACCACTACTCATTGGAGGGAGCATAGGCACATTGCCGCCTGAGTTCCTGTTGGCCTTAAGAGGCCAACATCCCGGGAATAAATGCGATGTAAGCATCGCCTTTTGTAAGCGGTGGCCAATTATTGCAGAAACTGATTTGTCATTTTGTGTGACAAGATGGAATTAATTGTCGTAATCATGAGTAAGTTTTGCCTTAAATATCGCAATAGCCAATGGGGCACTTGTTAGAAATGAATCGCAGCGAAATGATACACGTGCAGGGGCATTTAATTCTTGTAATGGTGGCAGGATTTGATTGGATTGAAATCCTTTCACCATGGGGTTATAAATAGGGGTGTAGGGTTGCAATAAATGACTTGACCCACCCCATTTACTACGAGCCTTTTGTGCACGAAAGCTTTGCGAACCTTAGCAGTGTGAGGGCCACTTCTTATGGAGGAGAAAGGTCACTAGAGTTGTCTCTTCCCTCTGCGAAGAGAATGTTGGGCCTTGTAGGGAAAGGTGAGTCCACCTCTTTCTCATCAAGGATATCACTTGAGACAAGGCGATTATATGATTTTAGTTTAGACTTTCGTAGCTGTTGAACGTGTTTTTCCAATCGCTACGCTTACGTGTTTGGTTTTGGAAAACCTGTCGTTGTAGTTCGAAAGCGAAGAATTCGTGTTCAACAAATAAAATTTATACCGAAATGAAAATTCCGGGTCGAACACAGAGAGGCGGACGTTTGATTTAAAAACTTCGCATTTCTTTTTATTTGTCACAAAATAATTCAATTTAAAACTATCTAATTATTTACAATAAATAGAAGAGAGAGAGAGAGAGTAAGAGAGAAAGAGAATATTACACAGAGAAATCAAAATGAGATGTAGAATAAACAAGGAATTTTTTCATTGAAGAGATTGTTCATTACAACTAGAAAGCATAAAACAATTACTCTAGAAAGTGATAAATTTACTTTAGAAAGCATTAAAAGAATGGAGAGAGAAATGTCCTCCTCGACGGTCGCTTGGAGGACGAGTAGATTAATCTAGAAAGCAGTAAATCTATATTAAAAAGCAGTAAAAAGAATAGAGAGAGAGAAATCCTCCTCGACGGTTGCTTGGAGGACGAGCTGGACGGGACGACGCCTGGACGAAGGAGAACGAAGCAGGACAAAGGAGGACGAAGCAGAAGAATGGGAACGAAGCAGCACGCCGTCGTCGTCGCGGGATCCACTTCTGAAGGAGAACGAAAATTGGACTTTATCTCGCAAGAAGCATCCCGGGTGTGGGACAAGCTTCTTTTGAGCTTTGGAGGGGTAGAGAGGAGAAAGAAGGGATGAGAATTTCGTATGGAGGGGGTCTCCTTTTATAGTTGCAAGGAGTGGGGGCAAAATGGACATTACAACTTCAAAATAATAAATAACGGGTCTTTAGTGACGGATAAATCCATCACTAAAGCCCAAACGTGGGCGTAGGGGCCGACTCGCGCGTGCCTCCTCGCCTGCTCGCGCGCTCAACGGTCATGCACGTTCGTCGCTTTTCAGCCGTCCGATCGCGAGATCGGACGGCTTAAGATGCGTCCGCGCCCGCTGCGTTGCGCGCCCCCCGCGCGTCTGATTGCGCGTTCGATTGCGCGTCCAATCGCGCGTCGACACTATTGGGTGCGTGCGGCCGTCCGATCTTCATCCGACGCTCCACCCGCGCCCAATCGCTCGCGCCCACCGCTCCTCGCCACGACTCGAACCTGTGCCCCGTGCTCGCGGATGGTCGAGCGCACGTTTTTAAATGCGAGCGCCCACAGCCGTTGGATTAAGATCCAACGGCGGAGAGCGATCGGGTGCGGAGCCTTCACAAAATGAAGCGGCCATTTGGGCGGCTGAGATGGCACCACGTGGCGCTATCTTGGCCGTCCATCTTCTGGAAGTTGTAGATGGTGCCACGGATGTCGGATTGACTCGATTTTTGTGTCGTTGGGCTGCGATCGTCGATCCGAATTCATCCATGCGGTCGGATTTATCATCTGAAGTGCAGATTTACACCATCCTGGCCCTTGATCTTCTAGGGTTCCCGGGTCACTATCTGATGCTACAGATGCCTGATTAGGGCGATCTTGGAGTCGTTGAACTCCAATCGTTGCCCTGATCACATCCATACGGTTGGATCTTTGATCTGAGGCTCCAATAAAATGTTTGCCCTGTCCAAGCACATAAAAGGAGACAATTAACCTCCATTTTATTCAAACTACTCTAAATGCAAGATGATGCATGTTATGCAATATTTATATCATGAAATGCAATCCTATGCTTAAGAACATGCATAAATAGACATTTTAATTAGTGTAAATGTGTTTACATCAGTAGCAAGACAACCATTTAGGAATTTTTGATGGCTCATGGGCTCAGTCATTTCCGTTTCCAACACGCAAGTCCCATGACTTGCCTATGTTTTGATGGTGGGTAGGATTTTTTTTTTATTTGTAAATATGACATAGAGAATGGCCTTCGTGTGCCATTAAACCCTTTTCTTACCTCCATCGACTACTACACCTTAACTGCTAGCTTATCCTTAACACCTTTACCATCATTTGTTTTCACTTAGGAATCCATCCCAGGGTAAGGCTATTCCGCCTCCTTTTGGCATTGATGCCTCTTAAAGTGAAGAAGGGAAAGTCACCGTCCGAAACCTATACCCTTTATAGTCGGATAGTTTGAAAGGGTAAGATCGCCATTTTTTAAGTTCCTAGTAAGTAGCAGAGTCTGCTTGAGAAAGACCTCCCGCCCACTACACATGAACTTGACCTGGATGCTTCTAATGATGGTGAAAAATTCATGAAGTTTAGGCCTAACCGATCAGAATTGAGGCGGGCTAATGTGTTGGTGACACTGTCCTGGGTGGCTAATTCTTATCCCATGCCATGTAAGTTGGAGGGTAATAGCTTTAGATAATATATTTTTCCAATGAATCTAAATAATGGATTTTTTTGTCTTTCTTAAGCTTTTTGGTAGTTTGCTCATCCAAATACTCCAAGGCGGTGACCCGAGAGCTCGTCTCATAGTGGATCAAGGCGGGGGAAGGCACAAGACAAGCCCAAAGAGCAAGGCGAAGGAATCGGATCTTCCCGCTATAAGGAGAGAAAAAGGAAGGAATCAACGAACAACAGTTTGGAAGTGGTCCCCCTTAAGCGCTTGAGGAGAGGGCCCACCATGGCGACCTCGATAGAAGAGGCGGCAGTGCCTAGGTCCTCAAGTTTTGGAGGGATTAAAATAACAGACACCTTCTCAACCCCACTTGGCTAGTCCAAGCACACCACATTATCTATCTCCCTACGGCAAGTTCCTAGCATGGTAGCTGAGAAGGGAAGTTTCGGCCTACCTATCCCTATGACTGGAACTCTGAGCGCCTTTGCGAAGGTGGTACAAGAGGAGGTGAATTTAGGAGGTTTTTTGGGTGACAACATTTTCAAGCGGCCACAGTATAGGTGGAGTGCAACAGGGGCGCAAATGCTAGTGGACCCTCGTTGCTGGGGAGGCTTTAGGGTTATAGGCCAAACCTTTGGGGGAGGTAAGGGGGTCAGTGTTGGAAGGTACCTAGGAGGGTGGTTTATCCAGTCGAGAGAATTCAGCTTAAGCGGGCTCTTCAAGTAGTGCCCTTATGTTAGAGAGGCAGGTGCTACGACACCTACAAGATGCCCTAACGTGGGCTAACCCTCCTCAAGGAAGGATGAATTTCAAACACGTTTTCTTCTACTGTATGCATGTGATAAGATACTTTCCTTACTCTCCTTGAGATCTTGTTATTTGAAAGACAATAAATTTCTAAATCCCACTAATTTGCTGTGGATAGGTTGAGACTCTTAGGACTACTTTAATTCCTGGTAGCGACGATGTAACTGGGAATGTTGACTTCGAGGTTCCTGCTGAGGTGGTTGATATGGCCGTAAAATGGGTAGTGACCGCCAGGGAGGAACAGAGGAACTTTGCCCGCCAGCTTGTCGAAGCTAGTGTCGCCCGCAAGAAGGTGGAGAAGATTGCTGAGGAAGCTATCAAGAAACTCCAGCTACAGCAGTAAGCAGTCGACCAGATATCTTTCCTGCAGAAAGAATTGAAGGAAGCCTACCTGGGGCTGAGGACAGTCGGAGTGCTTGTCGAAAAGTTTGAAGACTCACTTGGTGCCATGCACAAGAGAGATCTTTTGAAATTATGTGATCTTGATGAAAGACTAGAATCCTCCTGTAACAGCATGCTCTGGCTAAAAGAGGAGGTACAGGTATTGAAGACCGCAAACTCCTCTGTGGTGGAAGGGTACAAGGCGACTATAGAAGAGGAGCGCCTCTGCCTTAATGCAACCATTGATGGACTCGCTAGCATCAAGGCGACTGTTTGTTGCGCTAAATCAGGTTTTAAAAGTATTGTGTTGTAGTATAGCCGAAAAAGCGTTCAAAATAGATATAATTTTATTACTCGAAAAGATTTCCGAGGTCGAACACAGGGAGCAAATTGATATTTAGAAATCAAGATCACAATTTATACTGAAAGAAATTGCAATAAAAGCAGTATCAAAGTGCAAAAATATTGGAGTAAAATGGTGATGTAGATCACCAAATACTCCTACGGTATCACCAAATGATGCAATGTAAAAATATGCAATGAGGCTAAAATCTGTCAAATGTCTGATTGCTTTTCTCTTTCTCTGCCTCTGTCTTCTCCTTCTATCTTCTTCTTTCTTTGGCTTTCTGCCTGAATTCTGATCCTTCTCTTTCTCTTCTCTATCTCTCTTTGCCTTTGCTTCTTCTTCTTTCTTCTACCCTGGCCTTGAGCTGTGTTGGCCTTCTCTTCTTCTTCCTTCTCTTTCTCTTCTTTGCCTTGCCTTAAGCCCTGCGGTGCTGGCCTTCTCTCCTTCTTCAGCTTCTTCCTTCAGTCCTGCTCTTTCTCTGAATTCGACTAAGTGTTGAAGGTAAACTCCTAAGAGCAAAACCCCCCTTCCCCTGCGTAGCTCTCTTCTCTCTTTCTCTCTTTTCTATTTCAGAGCCGCTCTCCCAGAGCCTTTAACCGGTCGGGTAATAGGACCTAACGGAGACCCGGGTCCAGGCTCATAGGCATGTGTGGTGAGCGAGGAGTGAATAGGTAGGGTAATCAGGTTGTGGCCAGGTTTGAGGGCTATATCATGGACGAGTCTTTGAGAGGGGGGGAGGAGGACCTCACCCTCAGTGTTGGAGGCAAAGAGCCTCTAACACTTTTTCCTTTTATGCTCACATGGGCACTTTTCCACTTTCGAGGTGGGACTAAATGTCCTACCTCCCTTCGCACATCTGCCGCAGAGCATGCTTGGCCAAATTGAAGGGCTGCAGCTACTGGAGTCTTCATGCAAGGGCTTGGATGCATTCGTGAGAGGATTCCGCACAGCCTGGGGTGATCTCCTGGAGCAGAGCGAAGCCTGGAGTGAATCGAAGCTTGCTTCAAGCTCAGCAACAATGGCGGAAGGCGTCCTGAACCTGAAATCAATAACACGACCTCGCGGCCATGTCAAAATGTTCAAAAGGGATTGCTGGAGCACGACGAAGATGCTGGGATGGTTAGCGTGGCGTGGGGGTGCCTATGTGAGTGTACCTAGGGCTTACTATGGGCATGTGAGTGGGTGTGTTCAGTGGGGCGCTTGGGTGATTGATGGAGAGATTGGAGTGAGGGGATGTGATTAGGGAGTCAAGGTGGAGGTCGTAGGGTGGTTAGCGAGGTGGATGGAGGTGCGGAGTGACGGGAGCACCTCGCCGGAGGTATCGCTGGAGGTGGAGAAGGTGACGGTGGTGAGTGGCGTCGGTGGGTCGTTTTGGGAAATAAAGAGGGGGAAAGAAAGTGAGAGAGAGAGAGAATATAAAGACCTACATCTAAGGGACGAAAGGGATAGGGGATCCATGCCGGTATGGCTGCCATCCATGGGGAAGACGAAGCTCTGTAGATGAGGCGGCAGCGAAGATGGGGCAGAGGCGACGTCTGCCAGTGTTGCGCGATGTGGATGATGGAGAGGAAGACAACCCGACCACTGGTATTGTGGTTGGGCGACGAGTGAGTGAGGGAGAAACCGTCGTAGCTTGCGGAGATTGTGGTAGGCGAGGGAGAGAGGAATATAGGGAGAATCGACCCAATTTCAAGCTTGGAGAATGAGGTTTGATCTAGGGCTCCTTTTATAGGTCATTTGGAGAGGAATTTGTGCTTGGAAACCAAGCTTCCAAGCAAGGCAAGGTCGCCGGAGTTGGAAGCCGTTAGGATACCCATGTCTCTCATGCATTCACACGAGAGATTGGGAAAGAATCTAGGATCAAAGATGGGTTTAGACGAGAGAGAATTTCTCAGAGAATCTCCCTTCCAATTTTGGAAGAGATTCTCTGAGCAATCAGGGAGAACTCTCCTTCCAAAGCTCACTGGAGTAGAATCCTCTGCTATAATGGCAGAGGGACCTAATTGTGAAAATGATGAAAAAGTTAGGGGGTTGTTTGTAAGGATTTTTGAAAGTTTGGGGTAGAGATGTAATCAGGTTGGACCTGTTTGCAAATTATGTCAAGATGAGTTCCCCTTAGGTCCAAATTTTGGTACAAACCTAATTTAGACCTAAGGAATCTAATGGTGAAGTTGGATTTTGGGTTTGACCACATTTGATTGGGAAATTTATGCAAAAGCTCAATTTAGGGCAAATATCTATTTGACCCCATTCTAGGTCAAGATGGTTTCTAATGGACAAATTAAAGGTTCTAAACCATAGAGAATATTTTTCTATGATTTTTAGAGGGTTTAGGTGAATTTTTCCTGACCAGAGCCTTGGTTAATCAAGTGGGTCTGTTTTAGGGTTTCAAGAAGTCATTTAATTTACAAGATACACACGAACCCTTTTCTGTCTAATCCAACCCACTTATTATCTTATTAAGATCCTTTAACCTTAGTTTAGCTCTTGAGAAAATACGTTGTTGTACTGCATTGGTAAACTTGCAATTTTACCCCTAGTTTCTTGTTTCACTCTCAGAAAGGTTATGCAGTGAATTAGGACCTTCAGTTGGTTATGTAGGAGCATTTATTCTCTCAATTGGGTCAAAATGAGCTAGTTATGGCTCATGATGGTATTCCCATCAGCAACTCATGAGAAGGCAGAGGTGGACGCGACAAGAGTAAGGGAGGACCTTGCCAAAGCCCACCAGCTCGCAAAAGAAAGGGCCAAAAGGGTCCTTTAATTGGAGAATGCTCCTGTGTTGGAGATGAACCTTAAGGCAATGATGGATTTCTTCACCTTCGATCCGTCTATGAAGGAGAGCAGGGACTTCGTCTCAAAAGTGGCCAGGAAGTATACTCTAGTGGCGGCGTAGGCCATCTTGAAGGGTGGTCAAACTACTGCAAAAGAACTATGCGGATGGTCCATAGATCAACTAACTTTCGAGTTTGACCGCCAGAAGGCTGAGGGATTGATAGAAGACAAAGCTCCAATATTGCCACCTAAGGACTAGCCGGGTAGCCCAGCTCTTGAAGAGGAGGCAAAGAAGTCTGGTCCTTCAGAGGCCCTTGAACAACCTTCTTGTCTCGTGAGCCCTGCTTATGAATTCACCTCACCTCCTTTGACTCCCTGGGTTGATCTCCTAGAAGATTCCAAATGAAAGACTATGGTTGTTGTTGGTGTTCTTTTTTTCCCCTTTTTTTAACTTTTTCTCTTTTTTATCGGTCATTTGATGGCAACCAGCAAGAAAGGCAATGAAAGAAAGACTTTCTTCTTTTGTTTGCTTCATTCAATCTTATAAATGATACATCCTTATATTATTGGCCTGCCAAATGCGAGGAATTGACTTGCCACCTAAAGTTTGTAGTTTATAGAAGTATCTTGGACTCTCTTTGCAAACTCTGAAAGGTCCTTACCATGGAGCGTCAATCTTTGCGCTTGAGTTACTTGGCATAAACACTTTGCTCTTTTGCAAGACTAAGTCTCCCTCAGAGAACTTTCTCTTGCGTACCCGCTTATTGTAGGTGGCTGTAGTTTCCTTCTTGCATCGTAGCGTCAATTTTGACGCCTTGTCTTTCATTTCTTCTACCAAGTTCAGGGCTAGGCGGACTTGATCATTGTTAGTGTTAGGGTCATATAGCTAGGAGCAATATGTAGGAAGGATTGTTTCTATAGGTAGCTGGGCTTTCATGCCGTACACCAAGCTAATAGATGTGTAGCCTGTGAAAGTTCTTTGGCAAGTCTTGTAACCCCATAACACATCCAACGGTTCTTCTGCCCATCTGCCCTTTGAGGAATCTAGCCATCATTTCAATGCAATAATGATAGTGCAGTTAGTTACTTCCGATTGTCCGTTTGTCTGAGGGTGTGCTACGGACGTGAAACATAGGCGAATGTCCCAACTTGCACAAAATTCTTCAAATTTTTTACAAGCAAACTAGGTGTCATTGTCGGTGACAATGGCACGAGGTATTCCATACCAGGCTATGATGTTCTTTCTCACAAAGGACATGACCCTGTCGGCTGTTGGGCTAGCCCTAGCTTTAGCCTCTACCCATTTGGAGTAGTCCACCGCCACCAAGATGAAACGCTTTTAGGCTGGTGCCAATGGAAAAGGGCCAATGCAATCCATTCCCCATTGTGCAAAAGGGATAGGTGACATGATAGGTACCAACTTTCCAAACGACAAATGGTGTAGAGAAGCCAATCGTTGGTAGTTATTGCATTTCTGCACAAAACTCTTGCAATGCTATTTCATTTGAGGCCAGAACTACCCTAACTGAAATAGCCAGGCTAGGAGTGCCTTGTACCCTTCATGGTTGCCACAAATGCCACCGTAGGCTTCTCGAATGGCTTGTAACGCATCCTCCTGTGTGAAGCAACGTAATAGGGGGTGGAATATCTTCACTTATATAATTGTTCGTCAATTGGGGTATACCTGGATGCTTTAAGGCGGAACGCCTTGGGCTATGGCTCCTTCTAGGGTAACTCACCAGTATTCAAAAATTTTATGATAGGTGCCATCCAAGATAAGGACTGTTGTATCAAAAATGTTTTGGGAAGGAGCACCATTGGCTCGTTTAGCATTTGGAGGCATATGTCCTCTTCTTACTCTAGCTAACGAGATCGTGGACAACAGGCGGGCTAAAGCATTTGCTAGAGGGTTGTCGAACCAGGGTACCTGATTGACTGAAACAGTCTTGAAATCCGACAACTCATCCTTGACTTTGTCGACATATAGAATTATATTTGGATTCCTAGCTTGGTACTCACATTTACTTGGTTAGCTACCAATTAGGAGTTCGTATATACCTCCAATGATGAAGCACCCTTTGACTTGGCCACCTAGATGCCGGCTAACATGGCCTCGTATTCAGCCACGTTGTTGGAGGTAGGGAAAATAAGCTTGATGGCATATTTATGAGCGATATTGTCTGGGGTGGTCAAGGCTCTGCCGACCCTAGACCTAGCTGCCATAGAAGAGCCATCCACATACAACTTCCATGGCAAAGTGAGGCAAGTGTTTGGATCTGTAAATTTTGCCACGAAATCCATCGAAACTCTGCCTTTGATTGACTTCCTTGGCTAATATTGGATGTTAAACTCCACCAACTCTATGGCCCACTTTATCTGCTAAGTAGATCTTGTGGGTCTATGCAGCATCCAGTGTAGAGGGTAGTCAGATAAGACTACTATTGAGTGAGCTTGGAAGTATAGGCATAGCTTTCTGGTAGCGGTCACCAGTGCTAGCTTGAGCTTCTTGATCATAGTATGTTTGGTCTTTACGTCGGATGAGGTGTGGCTCATCATAGCTAAAATGCCCAAGTTAAGCTAGAAACTAGGTTAAACACTACTGAATTAACACATGAAAAGGGTTAAGTGTGGGAAATAGTGAAAAGGATCTAAAACATCAAATCTATGTTAAAAATACGAAATTAGGTCATTAAATGAGGTATCCTATTTATTATTGTAAAAGGTGATCCAATTGCTAATTAAACAAACATTTAAGTTCAAAAGTAAAATTAACTTTCCAAATGTTCAATTAAGCTTCAACAAAAACTTGGTCGCATTTGGACACTACCATGACCTTGCATTAGTAGTTTTACATTTAGGTCCTTTGTTCACATACATTTATTCACATTAAAAAACTTCCAGGGACCATTTTGAAAGTCACAGGGGCATATTTGCAAAATTTGAGGACGGCTCTACAGAACTTCTTAGCCACTTATGAGCTTTATTGCTATTGTTCTACCCCTTCACCCATAACGTCTTCCCCACAAAAATACCAACTCACCTGTAGCTGCAAGTCACTGTAGCCTCATGAACTCGCCCGAATGTAGCCATCTATCCTTGATCTCACGATCCTGTGCCCTCCTCCAATCGAAACTTCGTGTGCTTCAACGCATGTGATCACCTCTTGCCCCAGATCCCATCCAATGGTCGCGATTTGATTTGAAATCTCGTGCACACTCTTTTTCTCATCTCCACTTCCTAGGCCCTATGTGCTTAATCACACCTGTGTGGTGAGCACATTCACTGTCTCAGCTACTTAAGGAGATCCCCTAAGCTGCGTGCACGCGATCGACTCCCTACACCTTGAGTCGATCCTTTCATCCACCCTCCAATTCTCCTTCCTCCTTCATCAGGGCCGCTAGTGACAGGGGTGACTCTCCCTCAATTTCATCGTTGCAATGACCAGCTGCAGCCCAGAGACCTCATTCCTCGCTGGAGTCTTCCTCATCTCCCTTCGTCGCTACAATGATCAGCTGCAGCCCAGGCATCCCATTCCTCCTTTACATTAGGATTTCCCTACTTTATAGAGTAGTTTAGAATAGTTGTTAGTGTAATTTAGATTCAATAGAGTAGAATTAGTGCATTAGTTCATAGAATTAGTTAATGAACTGGTTTATGGATTAGGGTAGTTTAGGAGTAGATTAATATAGATCCATTCCGCCCTCTCTAATCAATTTAGATCAGAGAGGTGTTTTTCCACTGCCATTTCGACGCATACAGCTTTCTCTTCGCTTCACGATTCACTTATGATTGTTCCTCAAATTTTACTCATCATCCACCCATCCATCAAAGTCAAATTCAGATTTGAAGCCTTGGCTTCTAGTTCTGAATTTGTGCCTAAAAACCCATTTGGGGGGTCTCCCACTCCATAAATTCACAAAGACCTCTCGATCTGATTTTATTGTCTCAAATTGCTCAATTATTTTCAAAGTTGCTTTTAATGCCCAATCTTATGAATTGGTGATCATTTGGTTTTATCGGATTCAATCGAGCTTTTTGAGGTTTTTAATTACTTAATTAAGTGTCATGCAATGAATCCAAGGTTTTGGATTTGGTTTTTAATGTGTGGATAAGCATGCACTTAATTTAAGTGTTATTTGGAGAGTTTGCCCAAGGATAATCAATAATACTGATTTGAGATCAAACGAGGACCCAACTGATTCTGAGTTAATCACTAGATCATCTTGAACACCAATCAATGGTGTTTAAGTAGATCAGATGATTTATTTAGATATTAAATCACATTAAAAGCCTAAATCAAGGCAACATGGGTTTTTGATATATACAAAATCCAATCTGGAAATTATGCTCACCAGTGGATTTTCATATCTTCAATTATGATTTTAAAAGGGTTTTGGGCATATTTGATCTGCCAGAAGTGTTTGTGCATTCATGTGCCTTAGATCAGACCTTCTTAGGTCTAATTTGGGGTGGTTTTTGGAGACAACTGCAGCAGCTATTGCTCCTGAGATAGTAGCAGAAGTTAAGATGTCTGGTAACTTGTTATTCCATCATATGATTTCAACTGAGCGCAGTAGCTGCAAATCAACTGCTGGGATGGCAGCAGTTCAGATTTCAGCAGCTGTTGCTGCTATGTTTATTGCAGCTGCTATAGGTCTAGAATTAAGGGTCTGAACTGGTTTGGTTGGGTTTCTGAGATGAAATGAAGCTAACCTATTGTGTAGTACTATGTATATCTTGTATAAGCATTCCTATAACTTTTATTGATTGAAATTCAACTTGGATTGCTTTTTATCCTACTTAAATTTCTTTGTCAGCTAGTTATTTTTTTGTGCTTAGCTGTCCAAATGACAATATTAATGAAATTCACATCAAAAATCATGTTTAAAAGCTCATACATCTTCTATGTGTCGTGCTGGACATTGTTGAATGTTTAAACTACATTCCCAGGCACTCCAACTGGTTTTAGGGCCTTAGGTTCTCTTTAAAACTCTTTGAAGGCCTTACTTGCTGAACTTTGTAAATAAATAAAAATATATAAAAATTACAAAAAAATAAAATAAGCCTGTATTAGTCAAGATTAGGTATATTTTTAGGTGTGTGCCAAGTTTCAAGGCATTCTAAACCTCCGGCTTGGTAGAACATACCAACCGACGGTTCAATATACCTTAAAACTTAATAAAAGAACTAAACATCAAAAATATCAAAAACAACTCTCTATCTCTCATCTCTTTCTTTCTCTCTCTCCCCCTATTTTAATATATATCTATAACCCATAAAAATAAAAAAATACCCAAAATTCCTAAAAATACTATGTATACTATGTATATTTTTGTATATATAACATAAACCTAAGCTATATGTAAATATTATATAATATGTAAAAAATGTAAATAAATAACTTATATAAGTATTCTATGTATTAAATTAAGTACTTAGAGTAATCTAATGTATCTATAACTTTATTGTATTATTTTATATTAATTTATATAACTTAAATGTAAAATAACTAAGTAATTATACAAACCTATTTAAATGTACATATCTATAAATCATACTGTACATACGTATTTATATATGTATTATGTATCATATAATACCTTTAATGTAATTTAATTATATATATACAGTAACTTAATAATTAGGTTATTAAGTTAATTAGGTAATTTATTAAGTTAAAATAAAATAAATTAGTAAATTAAGTTAATACTGAGATAATTTATAGTGTATACTTGTAATATATTATACTAAGTATTTTCAACTAATTTAAACTGTATTTATATTGTATTATACTATTTATAGTTTATTTATATGTATAACTAACTAAAACATGTAATTAATTCTATATAAATTAAAATAAAGCTTCTAAAATATAATAAAAATATAGAAGAAATAATTTACCATGTATATTAATACTCTACTAAGTTAATTTGATAATTAATTAACTAATTTATACTGTAATTAGCAAATTAAACTCGAATTTGACTTGTATAAACTGTAAATTTTACTTAATTTAATTATATAATAAAATAACCTATTTTTGTAAACTAACTACATAATTATATAGCCCTATGTAAGGGCATTGAATTCCCATAATTTATTTTTAATTTGAAATAAATTATGGCCCTCAAATCGAGGGCCAAAGTTGGTTAATTAGAACAGCACAGCGCAGCTACAACACTTACGCGAGTGCCTGTTTTAGTCCCATATCGGTAACGTTTGCACTCCCATACCGCCTTATTAATATTTTGTGATATGGCTTTACCAGTTGTCAGGCGTTGGGTGCCCTTATACACACATTACTCCTCTCACTCTCTCTAATATTGATATGGCATGAATATATGGTGTGCAGTGCATGGGCTGAGGGTCGTGCATTGTCCGTGGGCCTATGTAGGCCCAATAACGAGCATTAAACCGAATTGAAATACACGTAATAAAAACTAGGGTGGCCCTAGTAGAGGTCTAGTCCCACTCAGTAATGGGTGCTGCGTATCCCTGAAAAGGCCGCCTGCTCACTAAACGAATTTTTGAACCGGTTGGGAATCGAATCGAGCCGGTCTAAACCAGCTAAGAAGCGAAGAGGAGAAGAGAGTTGAAATATCCCCTAAGTGTTGAACCCCCTGTGCTTGTGTCTATGTGTGTGCTGTGTGTGTTAAGTGTGTGTGTTGTGCGCATGAGTAGTGTGTGTGTATATATGTGAGTAGATATATATAAGTATATAGTATATAAAGTATATGTATATAAATAATATAATGTAATAATGTATACCGTAAATAATAGTGTGTATTAACATATGTATAGGTAGTAAGCTTGTTTGAGCTCTTATACGTAAATATATAAAACAAGAGCTTTAGTGATAGTTGCATCCGTCACTGTACATACCTATATATATGTTAGTATAGTTAGTTATTTTACCTTATGTTATGTAAATATTTTACTAAGGTTTTAGCGACACTTATATAAATTACTGTATATATTATATATGTTGCTATAGATATTAGTATGTTATAATGAGTTAGTATAGTAAGAATTATTAACTATTTTTGTAACTATACTTAGGTATTAACTATATTAGTTGTAAATAATTAACATAGGGTAGTTGTACATAGTTTTTAATGCTTGTGTGTGTACATTTGTTTCTAAGCATTGTAATATGTTTTGATTTATTTTTTTTATTCATTGATTCTTTCATTCATTTTTGTAAATAAAATCAATATTTTGGAATTAAAGAATGTTTTTGGACTTAGATAGTAATGTATATCAATAACTGCCTCACAGTGAATGACCTGGAATAAATCATTCAAAATTAAGTATATAAATAAAATTAATGCAACATCGATTTGTATTTGTGACATGTACTACAACATGGATATTTAAAACCCCTTTTCAATGCGAATTGGTCGTCGACGGTTATATTTTTGACGCCATTGCCGAGGACAAAAAATTCGTCAGTAGCGCTTTATTGTGATTGTTTGACAAATGTCGCAACAAGCCGATTAGCGCCTTGATAAGTCTTGTTGACAATATACTGGCCGTTGCCCCCCTTCCCGATCACTAAATAGAACAACACTGACGACAGACATAGATGTTGCTAAGTAGAGGAATAAAGATTCCCTGACCCTAGGATCCGTCAAAATTGGAGGGAATTGAAGGGTGTTCTTTACCTCCTCCAAAGCCTTCTAGCAGTGGGGGCTCCAATGGGCAGCTGTATAGCATTTTCCCTTTTTAATACACTCGAAGATTGAATGATATTTTTTGGAAGATCGAGACAAGAAACGACCTAAAAAGGAAATCTTACTGACCAACAACTGTATTTCTTTTAGAGTGTTTAGTGGTGTCAAAGCCATAATTGCCTAGATTTTGTCGAGATTGGCATGTATTCCTCAATTAAAGACCAAAAGGCCTACAAATTTTCCCGATGAAATGCTAAAAACACACTTCTCAGGATTTAAGCAAAGTTAGGTGTTCCTTAAGATATGGAACAACTATACGAGATTTGCGAGATGCAGAGGGAAATTCAATCCCTTTACTAACATGTCATCGATATACGCCTCAAATGATTTTCTAATTAATTGAGAAAAAATCATGTTTACAAGATGTTGGTAAGTTACTCCAACACTTTTTAAGCCAAAGGGCATGACTCTATATTGAAATAGACCCCTATCAGTTATGAATGAAGTATGAGGTCTATCTGCTGGATCTAAACTTATTTGGTGGTATCCACTGTAGGTGTCCAGGAAAGACATGTGAGACTGGCCATTGCATGAATCCACAAGAGTGTCGACTCTTGGTAGGGGGAATTCATCCTTGGGGTAGGCTTCATTTAGGTTTGTGAAGTCTATGAACATCCGCCACTTGCCATTCATCTTTATGACCATGACTACATTGGATAATCATGTAGGGTATAAATATTTTTCAATGAATTCAGCTTCCAAAAGCCTTTGCACCTCTACCTCAGCTGCTTGCCATTGCTCCACTGATTTGTGCCAACAGACTTATTTCACTGCTCAGGTGTTCGCCTGAATGTTGAGAAGATGCTAAATTAGAGACGAATCGACCCCCAGTAGGTCATTGGCGGACCAAACTAATATATCCACATTGGCCATAGCTAATTTCCGAAGGATCAAGGTCAGCTTCGACTCGAACGAGCTTGTCCTTCGCATCAGGATATAACTTTATGGCCATAGCTAAAGAGCCTGGCTGAACTTCCGAAGCCACTGGGGGATTGGTCGAATTCACTTCTTATTGAATCGCCTGGATTTGGGTCCTCTTTTTTCCCCATTTCTGTGGTTTCAAAGGCCTTGGCTCCATGGGTTGCTCCAGCTCCATCTGTAAAAGCTCACGCTTGGCAAATTGATCCTCCTGCATGATGGGAATAACATCATAGGTCATAACTAGACACTTTTAGTCAGATTTGATTAATAAAAGCTCCTACATGATCATCTAAAGGTTGTAATTCCATAATATTCTGATTTGAGAGAAGACTGGGAAATTAGGATTAATTCTGTAATTTGAACAACACATCATGAACACAGATTGACTATAAGGTCACTTAGGGGTTAAATGAAGGTAAAATGACCTCTAAACTCTAAAAAGTATGTCAACACTAACAGAAACAGGTTTTCACGTTTTTTGAGAACCATAACTGCACATAAAACCCTAATTTCTGATCCACTTAAATTGAAGAGATTATGTTCAGGATAAAATTCATCTAAACCTCCTAAAATTCATATAAAATATTTTAAGAGGTTTGGGACCCTTGGTTTGACCATCTGAACCTATTTTAACCTAGAATAGAGTTGTAGATGAAATTTTGCCCTGATTTGGATTTCTTTGCAAATTTCCCAATCAAACGTAGTCAAAACTCAAATCCAACTTTACCATTAGATTCCTTGGGTCTAAATTAGGTTAAGACCAAAATTTAGGCCCAATCAGAGTCCATCTTGACCTAGTTTATAATTTAGCCCTTCAAAACTCTATTTCTAACATTTAACCCCTTAGGTTTCGACTTCTTTGCAAATAGCCCCTAACTTCTCTTCATTTTCTTCATTTAGGTCCCTACAGCAAATAGAAGTGGGAATGCACCTTAGTTGAGATTTGTAGAGAGATTTCTCTCTCGAATCAAGACCAAATCCCTCGAAATTTGGAGGGATTGATCTTGAGGAGATCCCCGATCTATTGAGCCATACCAAGAACCCTAAATCATATTCTAAAGGTTAGGCAAGTTCGAGGATTTTGGGAAACTTTTTCCCCAAAAATAGTGAATCAATCAAGCTCCTTTCCTCATTCAAAGCTCGTCTTGAAGCTCTGTATAAGCTTCCCTATGCTCGGCCATCCTCCTTAGCTTAGAAAATGTGGAGAACTAGTTCTCTCTGACCGACCACATTTCGAGTTTCAGCAACTGTCCCTGATCTCCCCTTCTGACTATCCAACAATTAAATTGGATGGCCCTCTTCCTTCCTTTCGTGCTTCTTGTCACGACCCGATCCCAAATCCCTACAGGATCTGAGATCGGCTCGCTTCGGTTAATCCCAAGACCTAGTCGTCCAACAAGAAATAACCAAGTAACATTCATCAAACCACAATCACACAAGTACAGTAACTAAGCAGAAAGAAATTTACAATAGGGGGGAAAAGGAAAAGTAATATTATGTCATAATACAGCCATCATAACAAATGAGTACATGTAGCAGAAAACAAAGCTATAGAAACTCACTATCAACAGTAGAACTAAAGTTAGGCTTGACTAGGCCCAGCGTCCGTAGCAGCCAGTGGCTCGGGTTGCTCAAATCCCTGACCTGTACAGAATTTATTTAACTGGAGTCAGCTAACGCTGAGTAGAGTGGTGGCTAAGAAGTAACATTCATTTAACAAGTAGTTAACATAAAATCTTCCATTTTCCAATTATATTATACAAGTGGGTACGTAGAGATCTCTAATTAGGATTTGTTAATTAATCTTCTTGTTCCCTATAGGAACAATTTTGCTTGCAGCTTCTCGTGATATAGAATGCCCACGTGGCACTCTCCTGGCTGGGGGAGTCCCACCGTGGTAGTCCTATATTCGGACTACCACCCCAAGGTCATGGTCGTGATGTAGCGGTGACTACGGCACACGTGATAAGCGCGTGGGTAGCTACCCCACACTGGCATGCGGTCAGTCGTTTCCACTAGCGGGTACGCCTCAACGTACAGTGCAAAACAGTATAGGGCTTTTCCCTCTTAGAACAGAATAGGAGTCCTGCCTCTCAATCGTCTCACCCCTCCGGAGTTCGCATACCCTCGTCCGACTACCCGGTTTGCCCAATGGGCTAACGAGAGTCGGTGTAGGGTGGCCATACCTAGTCCTAGGCCCCCTGAGGCGGATAGCTTCCCCCTACACTAAGTAGCTCACCTCGGTACCACGTACACGAGGGCCAATAAGAGTCGTCGTAGAGTGGCCAAACCCACCCTGGGTCCCAACCCAAGGGCGGCAAGCTCCCCACTACACTACAAGGGATAGTTGCTCTCTTCGGTACCACGTACACGAAGGTCAGCTTACTTCCCTTAACAGCTACCCATGGGCAGCAAATTTTCAGAACCATCTGGTTCTCCATATTATGGTGTTCTTGTTTACATTCCCTGTGGGGTTCGTATAGGAGTTTCTTTTCACATCCGAGTTGGAATGTACGGAACAAATAGTTCAATTTCCATTTTATCTCAGTAGGGGTCCATTTTAGATAAAAATAGGCAGCTTTTGATTACCCAATCATTCACATGCAGTTTCTTCTAACCCTAGTGTTCATGCCAAGACCTAGGGTTCAAGAATTTATTTTCGAGTATACGTTTATTCCTTCCTAGGGTTCATCTCAAGTCCTAGGATTACTTACTTGCATGTATTAAATTAGAGATTTAAGGTTGTAACCACTCTACCTGGGTAATCTGGTGGAATGGGGGCTCATACAGTGGCTTCCAACATCTCCACAGGTCCTGTACACCCGACGGACTGGAGACCTAAAACATGGATTGATGGGCCAAAAGGTTCAGAAGGATATAAACAAGGTATCATTATACAGAGAAACTCGTACGGGAACAGAGACGGTTTGTTTGCAGAAAAGCGATAATAATAGGGCCTTGCACGGCCCAAAAACAGGTTGTCAGACGGAAATCAGACGTCTGGGAAAGGTCGCAGACGTCTTAAAATAGTTCTCAGGGATACCTCTCTCGGCGTTCCGCTATGAGACGTCTGGAATTCAATATCGACGTCCAAGGACTCCGTTAGACGTCTGGGGGTGCTCCCGGATGTCTGAAACTTCCTCAGCTATGCTTCCACCTTCTGACACATACACGTACTGTAACGACCCGATTCCCGAGTCCCTACGGACACGAGGACCGGACCGACTCGACTAATCCCAAGACCTAGTCGTCCAACGAGGAAGTAACCAAAAGAGCAGTAAAATAAACCACATTCAACATGAAGTATAACTAGCAATAACAAAATACAGCAGTAAGAAAAGGAACTACTACAGCATGTACCACCACAATAGTAGAACAACATTTAACATAACAAGAACTACGAGTAAAGAAAAGTACAGAGAGTAACAAAAACTACTCACTACAGTGGAAACAAAAAGGGCACAAAAGAGCAGTGGTAACTCTACTGGACCCTACTTGGCCCAGCGTCCTCTGCAGCCGCTGACCCTGGCTTCTCAACACCTAGTCCTGAAAAGTTACGAGTGTAACACGTCAGTGAAACGCTGAGTAGAGTGGCAGCTAAACTAAAGAAGCAGTAAGGTGTACAGTAGCTGTTTTATTTTCTTTCTTCCTTTATTTACGTCTTTCTATTGTTTCACAATTTATCTATTTCTCAAATCCTTCACTTGATCTCGAATGTTCCTCATGGGAACGATCTTGATTGCAGTCTTTTCCGAACAGTAGAAGTAGCATGTGGTGCTCTCCTGGTCGGGAGAGTCCCCCGTGGTGATCCTACTCTTAGTCAACCACCCCAAGGTCACGGACAGACGTAACGGTGACAACAGCACGCGCGATAAACGCACAGGTAGCTAACCCGCACTGGCACGCGGTCAGTCGTTTCCGTTAACGGGTGCGCCCAAAGCACAGGACGGAACCAGTACAGGGCAAAGCCCTCTCAGTAACAGGGGTCCAACCCCTCCACAGTAACCAAACAGGGGCCTTGCCCCTCCACAGTCCGCGCACCCTCGCCTGACTACCCTGGTTTGCCCAGTGGGCCTAACAAGTCGGTGTAGGTGAGCTAGCAGAACCCCGGGGCCCGTGGGGTAGCTAGTACTCGCCCTACACTAGTAGCTCTCCTCGGTACTACGTACACGAGGGCCAGCGAGTCGGTACAAAGTGACCAGACCTAACCCCGGGTCCCTGGGGCGGCTAGCTCCGCTCTGCACTAAACAGGGGGACAGTCTCTCTCCTTGGTACTCCGTACTCAAGGGCCAGCTCACTTCCCCAATTCTATTCCATTCACTTTCCAGGAGTTCTACTCCTAATTCCCCGTAGGGTTCCATCTCTTTTAACTCAGCACATTTAGATTTCACCTTTCCAGTTTCACGTTCATACAACCCATGTTCTCAATCATGTTCATTTATTCATAACAGGCAGCTGTTAAACCAATTTACAGGCAGCTATTATTTCCTTTCCACATTTTCAAGACTGCAGTATTCGTATATTCCACTAGTTTTCCCATCCTAGGATTCATGCCATACCTTAGGATCTATCATACAATCTAGTTTTCCAGCCCTAGGATTCATGCAACACCCTAGGATCTACCATTCATTCTAGTTTCTCATTCCTAGGATTCATGCAATGTCCTAGGTTCTATTTATGGTTCCATAATTTAACAGATTATTCTAATAAACTTAAAAGCCACTCTACCAGTTACAACAGGAGTACTGGGGGCGTGGTCGGGAATCCCGCGTGCCTCCGCAACCCCCGAGACTGCAATGGAACGGGATCCTATCACAAGGATCAAACACAAGGAGTTTCTCAAAATAGTATCTAATCACTGTAGACGGGTAGAGGATTTTATTCCGAAAAGGATGCAACTCGAAACGTGGAAAACGGACTCCAAACGGGCCCTAAACGGGTCGAAAATGACGAAACAGTGCAAAATCAGACGTCTGGAACTTCTTCAAGACGTCTTAAAAATGGGGATCAGATGGTACCTTGTCCTGCATAGTCTCTCAGACGTCCAGAAGCCTGTGGGGGCGTCTGACCTAGTTCCCAGACGTCCGATGGTCACCCCGGACGTCTGGAAGTCCCTCTAGTCGTCTGGCACTGCTGCCAGACGTCTGATTCGCGTTGGATGGCGAATCTCAGAACTTGCGCGTACCCATTCCTCGCTCTCAGTACGGATAGTCGAAGAGAAGGAGGAAGTACAAAAATAACTTACCTTTCAGACATCTGGACAATCCTCTAGACGTCTTCCCCGTCGTCTGGTTGGAAACCCAGACGTCTGATTCTGGAAAAACTTCCAGAATCACAACGTGACTCACCCTCCGCCCGCGACGCACGGCCGCGTCGCGTCTCGTCCGCCTGCTGCTCGAGCTGCAGCAGACCTCCCGTGTCACTCCGTGCCCGCTGTGCCCCCGCCGGCCGGCTCTAGTAGCCCCGGCAAGCTCGCCCTCACGGCCGAGCGCCTCCTCCCTTACGCAGCACCTCCTCCTGCACTCACCGCGGCTGTCGCTGCCGCCGCTCGCTCGCGCTCGCACTCGCGCACCGACTGGAAGGAGAAGAGGAAGGGAGCGGAGGTGATGAGAGTGAGGGAGAGGGCGTGGCTTTTTAAAGCCGTGCGGGGAGAGAGAGAGAGCGAGACAGACTGCGGTCGCAGGAGGAGAGAGGGAAAAAGAGAGAGGAAGGCGGTTGCAGGTCTGCGCGCACCTACGCGCAGACACAGTCCCGCGTGCCACTGAAAATAGATCCCAGACGTCTGGAAGGGGTTCCAAATGTCTGGCCAAACGTTTGGGCCACCTCCCAGACGTCTTAAAAAAAATGTCTTGGAGTGCGTTCGTAACAATATAACAAACTCAAAGGAAGTTTCGTCCCCGAAACTTGCACTAACTAGGGTGCGGGAAAAATGTCATAATAACCATAACAAACTCAAAGAGGACCGAAGCTGGTCCGAAAAGACGTACCCGCGAAGAGTTCCGGGTACCGCTCCTGCATTGCCGCCTCAGGCTCCCAGGTAGCCTCCTCGTATCGCTGGCTCCTCCACAAAACCTTCACCAGGGGTACTTGCTTTCGTCTCAGATTGCGGACGGATCGGTCAAGAATCTGCACTGGCCGCTCGGGGTAGGTCAGGTCATCGCCCACCTCGACGCTCTCGTGACTCAGTACGTGACTGGGATCAGCTACGTACTTCCTGAGGTTAGACACGTGGAACACGTCGTGCACACTAGAAAACTGGGGAGGGAGGGCAAGCCTGTAAGCAATGGGTTCAACCCTCTCCAGGACCTCAAAGGGCCCCACAAACCTCGGCGCGAGCTTCCCTCTCACCCCAAACTGCTGCAGGCCCTTCAAGGGAGAAACACAAAGAAAGACGTGGTCCCCAACCTCAAACTGCACCTCTCTGCGTCTCCGATCCGCGTAGCTCTTCTGTCTGCTCCTGACAGTGCGGAGTCGCCTATGGATCTGCTCGACTACCTCCTGGCTCTGCCGGATCAACCTGGGGCCAACCTCCCACTTGGTCCCCACCTCAACCCAACTCAAGGGTGCCGTACACCTCCGTCCGTACAGAGCCTCGTAGGGAGCCATGCCGATGCTCGAGTGATAGCTGTTGTTGTATGCAAACTCCGCCAAGGGCAGGTGCTCCTCCCAAGAGCCCCTCCAGTCCAGTACACAGGCACGCAAAAGGTCCTCAAGTGTCTGTATCGTGCGCTCAGACTGTCCGTCTGTCTGGGGGTGATAAGCTGTACTAAACCTCAACCACGTCCCCAAGGCCTGCTGAAACTCAGCCCAAAACTGGGACGTAAAGTGGGTATCCCGGTCGGATACGATTTCCCGCGGAACTCCGTGTAGTCGTACCACGTCGCGGATATACCTCTCTGCCAACTGTGCTGGTCCTAAAGTGACTCGGATCGGCAAGAATTGTGCCGTCTTCGTCAGTCTATCCACAATTACCCAGACAGCGTCGTGTCCTCGCTGGGTAATAGGTAAGCCCACCACCAAGTCCATGGTGATGCTCTCCCACTACCACTCTGGCACTGGAAGCGGCTGTAGCGGCCCTGCAGGCCTCTGATGCTTGGGTTTCACCTGCTGACACACTAAGCACTGCTGCACGAATTCACCCACATCCCGCTTCATCCCCCTCCACCAAAACTCGCGTCTCAAGTCATGGTACATCTTCGTGTTTCCGGGATGTATGGTGAATCTGGAACCATGTGCCTCAGTCAGGAGCTCTCTCAACAGCTCCTCGTCTCTGTGAACGCACAACCGTCCCCTCAGGCGCAGCACCTGGTCTGTGAAAGAGAAGTACCCTGGGTCTCCCGACAGTAGTCTGTCGCGCAAGGACTGTAAGTACGGATCGGCCATCTGTCCTGTGATGATGCGGTCTATCAGCTCTGGCCTAGTCTGTCGTGTCACCGTCACTGCCCCACAGTACCCCCGTAACTCTAGGGGTCGCCAGCTGCCCACCTCCTCCAAAAGGCTCCAACTCTGTAACTGTAAACTGGCCAAGTGTGCGGGCACCTTCCGGCTCAAGGCGTCAGCCACCACATTGGCCCTACCCGGGTGATAGGAAATGCTGCAGTCATAGTCCTTCAGGAGCTCCAACCAACGCCTCTGTCTCATGTTGAGCTCCTTCTGATCAAAAAGGTATTTGAGGCTCTTGTGATATGTGAAAATCTCGAAGGTCTCACTGTACAAGTAGTGCCTCCAGGTCTTCAGCGCGAAGACAACAGCTGCCAACTCCAGGTCATGGGTAGGGTAGGTATGCTCATGGGGCTTCAGTTGCCGCGAAGCGTAAGCGACAACGTGACCCCTCTGCATGAGCGCACCTCCTAACCCCTGTAAGGAGGCATCCGTGCACACAACGAACTCGCCACTACTGTCAGGGATGGTAAGCACGGGAGCCGAGGTCAACCTCTCCTTCAGCTCCTGAAAACACGCCTCACAGGCGTCTGTCCAAGTGAAGGGCACGTCCTTCTGGGTCAACTGTGTCATAGGACGCGCGATCTGTGAAAAACCTCTGATGAAACATCTGTAGTAGCCTGTCAGTCCCAGGAAACTGCGAATCTCAGTGACTGAATGCGGTCTCTCCCACCTGAGCACTGCCTCAACCTTGGCTGGGTCCACCGCCAAGCCGTCTCCAGAGATCACATGACCTAAGAAGGTCACCTCCCTCAACCAGAACTCACACTTGCTGTATTTGGCGTACAGCCTACGTCGTCTCAGTGTGTCCAGAACCATCCGCAAGTGCTATCCATGCTGCGTCCGATCTCGAGAATAGATGAGTACATCATCTATGAATACCACCACGAACTGGTCCAAGTACAGTCTAAACACCTGGTTCATCAGGTCCATGAAAGCAGCAGGGGCATTGGTCAGCCCAAACGGCATGACCAAAAACTCGTAGTGTCTGTACCGGGTGCGGAAGGCTGTCTTGGAGACGTCGGTCTCCCTGATCCTCAACTGGAGGTATCCAGACCTCAAGTCGATCTTGGAGAACACCATGGCACCGCTCAACTGGTCAAACAAGTCGTCGATCCTCGGTAGCGGATATCTGTTCTTGATGGTGACCCTATTCAGCTGTCAATAGTCCACACAAAGGCGTAAGGTACCATCCTTCTTCTTCACAAACAGTATCGGGGCTCCCCAGGGAGACGCACTGGGCCTCACGAAACCCTTCTCCAAAAGGTCCTGCAACTGAGACTTGAGCTCTCGTAGCTCAAGCGGTGCCATCCTGTATGGAGCGGTGGAGATGGGCTAGTCCCTGGTACTAGTGAGATCTCAAACTCGATCTCATGCTTGGGCGATAGTCCTGGTAACTCGTCTGGGAACACGTCAGGGTACTCTCTGACCACCGGGATGCTCTGGAAGTCTGCCACAGGGCTGGGCTCTGCCACCACACAAGCTAGGAAGCCTTCACACCCCTGGCTCAAAAGTCTCGTCGCCTGAAGTGCCGAAATGCACCTGAAGCCTCCATCCACTGGCTGTCCGTGAAACTCGAAAGAAGGCAACTCCGGCAAGGAGAAGATAATCTTCCTCTCAAAACAGTCCACCAAAGCGTGGTAAGCGGACAGCCAGTCCATCCCCAGAATTACGCCAAAGTCCTCCATCTGTATCATAATCAGGTTAGCTGGCAAGCTATGTCCCCCGACGCTGACCTCGCAATCCGTGTACACCTCCTCAGCTACAAATAGTTGACCACTCGGACCTCTGATTACTAACGGATTCTCTAACAGCATATAGTCCCGGCCCAAACTAACTGTGAAACTGGCTGCGACAAACGAGTGCGTAGCCCCGGAATCGAAAAGTGTGTAAACGAGTCTGCCGGAAACTGAAACCATACCTGCCACCACCAAGCCTGAAGCTCTGGCATCCCTGTGTGTCAGGGCGTTGATACGCCCCTCAGCTCTAGGTGCGGACGAAGCAGCCACACTCTGCGTCAGACTGGCAGGTGCTGGCCGGTACCCTCCTCGTGACTGCTGTCCTCCTCCTCGCGCCTGGGGACCGCGGCCTCCAGTGCTCTGCACGGGAAGTATCTGCTGACCTCCTGCCCTAGACGGGCAGTCCCTCCTGATGTGGCCCGGCTGGCCACACTGGTAACAGAGGGGAACCTGACTCCCGCCCTCAGTGGGTCCCTGCTGTCGGCTAGGCGAGGGTCCGGTGCTGGCGACTAGCCTCTATCGAGGGCCCCCAAAGGCCACTGATGGCCCTGCAAAACGTGACGGCTCTCCCACGGACGCCACGTGCCTCCTCTCTCGCCGGCCCTGTGAAAAGTCTGGCTGAAAGGGCCTCTTCCGCCCACCGTCAGTGTCTCGCGAGGACGGGTTGGTCTCCTCGTAGGTCATGGCTGCCTCCACCACCCTCGAAAACGTAAGCAGCTTCAGGGGTTTGACATACCCCCAAATCGCAGGCCGGAGCCCCTCGGTGAACCTCCAAAGGTGCTCCTCAGTAGCTACCGCTGTCGCTGCAAAGCGGGACAGCTCCAGGAAACGCGTGCGGTACGCGCTCACGGTCATCGTCCCTTGGCGGAGAGTGTGGAACTCCGGCCTCCTCTGGTCCTGCCACATCTGGGGAAAGTACTGCTCGCAGAAGAGGGTGACGAACTGGTCCCAGGTCGGCTCGTCCCTCTCCTGTCCCCGGATCGCCCTCCACCACCTGTGTGTCGCACTCTCCAGCTGGTAAGTGGCAAAGGCTACGCGACACTCCACCGGGGGGCGAAGGGTGTCGAAAATCTTCTCCAGCTACTCGAGCCAGTCCTCTGCCTCGGTCGGGTCCTCATCCCATTTGAAGGAGGGGGCTTCAGCTTCTGGAACTGCCCGAAGAGCTTGGAGTGGCACTGCTGTGGGGATGCTGGTGCACCTCCAGGCAACGATGCCTCATGCACAGAAGTATCGGAGGAAGGTGGGGGCTGTGGCGGCCCATCCCCTCACTCGTGTCTAGTGCCGCGTCTGTCGGGTGGTCCCACAGAGGACTCCCCCTCCGCAGCTCCAGGGGGAGGCACTCGGGGCGGTGGGTGGAGCTCCTCTCGCAAAATATCCCGTATCAGCTGGGCGAGGTCCTGGGCCTGGACGCCCGGGAGTAGTGGCTGGTCCACTGAGGTGTCGGCAACGGCACGCCCACCTCACCGACCTCGTCCTCGGCCGCGCCTGCGGCCCGCCTCACCAGTCCAGCGACGAGGCATCTCCTGCAAGGAGACGCGAAACAAAACGGAACACGTCAATATGGAACGATACCTAACGAAAACGTCTAAGAGCTCATGTCAAAAGATATGTTATGGTGGCTACTCTAGTTATAGACATGTGAATTGGTTATTTTCCAATCAGTTGATTCACTTCTTGGGACGACCTTGCTCTGATACCATCTTGTAACGACCCGATTCCCGAGTCCCTACGAGACACGAGGACCGGATCGACTCGACTAATCCCAAGACCTAATCGTCCAACGAGGAAGTAACCAAAAGAGCAGTAAAATAAACCACATTCAATATGAAGTATAACTAGCAGTAACAAAATACAGCAGTAAGAAAAAGAACTACAACAGCATGTACCACCACAACAGTAGAACAACATTTAACATAACAAGAACTATGAGTAAAGAAAAGTATAGAGAGTAACAAAAACTACTCACTACAGTAGAAACAAAAAGGGCACAAAAGAGCAGTGGTAACTCTACTGGACCCTACTCGGCCCAGCGTCCTCTGCAGCCGCTGACCCTGACTGCTCAACACCTGTTCCTGAAAAGTAACGAGTGTAACACGTCAGCGAAACACTGAGTGGAGTGGCAGCTAAACTAAAGAAGCAGTAAGGTGTACAGTAGCTGTTTTATTTTCTTTCTTCCTTTATTTACGTCTTTCTATTGTTTCACAATTTATCTGTTTCTCAGATCCTTCACTTGATCTCGAATGTTCCTCATGGGAACGATCTTGATTGCAGTCTTTTCCGAACAGTAGAAGTAGCACGTGGTACTCTCCTGGCCTAGAGAGTCCCCGTGGTGATCCTACTCTCAGTCAACCACCCCAAGGTCACGGACAGACGTAATGGTGACTACGGCTCGTGCGATAAACGCACAGGTAGCTAACCCGCACTAGCACGCGGTCAGTCATTTCCGTTAACGGGTGCGCCCAAAGCACAGCACGGAACCAGTACAGGGTAGATCCCTCTCAGTAACAGGGGTCCAACCCCTCCACAGTAACCAAACAGGGGCCTTGCCCCTCCACAGTCCGCATACCCTCGCCTGACTACCCTGGTTTGCCCAGTGGGCCTAACAAGTCGGTGTAGGTGAGCTAGTAGAACCCCGGGGCCCTTGGGGTAGCTAGTACTCGCCCTACACTAGTAGCTCTCCTCGGTACTGCGTACACGAGGGCCAGCAAGTCGATACAAAGTGGCCAGACCTAACCCCGGGTCCCTGGGGCAGCTAGCTCCGCTTTGCACTAAATAGGGGGACAGTCGCTCTCCTTGGTACTCCGTACTCAAGGGCCAGCTCACTTCCCCAATTCTATTCCATTCACTTTCCAGGAGTTCTACTCCTAATTCCCTGTAGGGTTCCAGCTCTTTTAACTCAGCACATTCAGGTTTCACCTTTTCAGTTTCACGTTCATACAACCTATGTTCTCAATCATGTTCATTTATTCATAACAGGCAGCTGTTAAACCAATTTACAGGCAGCTATTATTTCCTTTCCACATTTTCAAGACTGCAGTATTCGTATATTCAACTAGTTTTCCCATCCTAGGATTCATGCCATACCCTAGGATCTATCATACAATCTAGTTTTCCAGCCCTAGGATTCATGCAACACCCTAGGATCTACCATTCATTCTAGTTTCTCATTCCTAGGATTCATGCAATGTCCTAGGTTCTATTTATGGTTCCATAATTTAACAGATTATACTAATAAACTTAAAAGCCACTCTACCAGTTACAACAGGAGTACTGGGGGCATGGTCGGGAATCCCGCGTGCCTCCGCAACCCCTGAGACTGCAATGGAACGGGGTCCTATCACAAGAATCAAACACAAGGAGTTTCTCAAAATAGTATCTAATCACTGTAGACGGGTAGAGGATTTTATTCCGAAAAGGATGCAACTCGAAATGCGGAAAACGGACTCTGAACGGGCCCTGAACGGGTCAAAAACGACGAAACAATGCAAAATTAGACATCTGGAACTTCTTCCAGACGTCTTAAAAATGGGGATCAGATGGTACCTTGTCCTGCGTAGTCTCTCAGACGTCCAGAAGCCTGCGGGGGCGTTTGGCCTAGTTCCCAGACGTCCGATGGTCACCTCGGACATCTGGAAGTCCCTCCAGTCGTCTGGCACCGCTGCCAGACGTTTGATTCGCGTTGGATGGCGAATCTCAGAACCTGCACGTACCCATTCCTCGCTCTCAGTATGGACGGTCGAAGAGAAGGAGGAAGTACGAAAATAACTTACCTTTCAGACGTCTGGACAGTCCTCCAGATGTCTTCCCTGTCGTCTGGTTGGAAACCCAGACGTCTGATTCTGGAAAAACTTCCAGAATCAGAGCGCGACTCGCCCTCCGCCCGCGACGCACGGCCGCGCCACGTCTCGTCCGCCTACTGCTCGAGCTGCAGCAGACCTCCTGCGTCACTCCGTGCCCGCTGCGCCCCCGCCGACCGGCTCTAGCAGCCCCGGCAAGCTCGCCCTCACGGCCGAGCGCCTCCTCCCTCGCGCAGCACCTCCTCCCGCACTAACCGCGGCTGTCACTGCCGCCCCGAAAATAGATCCCAGAAGTCTGGAAGGGGTTCCAGACGTCTGGCCAGATGTCTGGGCCACCTCCCAGACGTCTTAAAAAAAATGTCTTGGAGTGCGTTAGTAACACGTACGCTGTCAGTACTTGTCAAAGAGAAAAGTATGGAACGTAGATCTCTACCAGACATCTTGCTCTACCTTCGAATGTCTGGTAAGACATCTGTGTGTCTCTCCAGCCGTCTGATTTCGCAGAAAAATAACTTCCACGGAACCGCTCTGGCTCTCCTTGCCTACAGGCGCTGTAGCAGAATGGTGCTACACCCTTCGCTCTCGCGCTTCCTCTCGCTCGGGCTCTCCGTCTTCACTCGCTCTCACCCTCGCTCTACTCTCGGCTAAGGGGTGGGCAACGAAGAGGAGGGGGAGTGGTTTATAAAGGGAGAAGAGGTGAGGGGGGCAGGATGGCGAAGCGTGGCACGGAGTGGCATCGCAGGAGGAGGTGTGGTGAGGCACGATGAGGGAGGAAGTATGGCGTACGTACGTTCCATGCTAAAAAGCATTTCCAGACGTTTGGTGAACATCCCAGACATCTTAAATGACCAAAGGGTGGTGGGTCGTTTCAATATAACAAACTTAAAGGAAGTTTCGTCCCTGAAACTTGAACTGACTAGGGTGCGAAAAAATATATATATAACGTAACAGCATATAACAAACTTAAAGAGGACCAAAGTAGGTCTGAAGAGTCATACCTTCGAAAAGTTTCAGGTACTGCTCTCGCATCGCCAACTCATGCTCCCAAGTTGCCTCCTCGTACCACTGGCTTCTCCAAAGGACTTTCACCAGGGGTACTTCCTTCCACCTCAACCTCCGAATGGCTCGGTCTAGTATCTATACCAGTCTCTCAAGGTAGATCAAGTCATCTCCCACTTCGATGCTCTCGTGGCTAAGGACATGGCTGGGGTCAGCGATGTATCTTCTGAGGTTTGACACGTGAAATACGTCGTGCACTCTAGAAAGCTAGGGAGGAAGGGCAAGCCGGTAAGAGACGGGTCCTACCCGCTCTAAGACCTCAAAGGGTCCCACATATCTCAGTGCAAGCTTCCCTCTCATCCCAAACCTCTGCAAGCCTTTCATCGGTGAAACACGGAGGAAAGTGTGATCTCCAACCTCAAATTGTAGCTCCCTACGCTTTAGATTGGCGTAACTCTTTTGCCTGCTCCGAATAGTACGCAGTCATCGATGGATCTGCTCGATCACCTCCTAACTCTGGCTTATCAGACCGGGGCCTACCTCCCACTTGGTTCCCACCTCTACCCAACTCAGGGCAGTCATACACTTTCTCCTGTACAGAGCTTCATATGGTGCCATGCCGATGCTCGAGTGGTAACTGTTGTTGTATGTGAATTCTACCAAAGGCAAATGCTCCTCCCAGGAGCCTCTCCAGTCCAGTACGCAAGCGTGCAGAAGATCCTCAAGGGTCTGAATGGTGTGCTCTGATTGTTCGTCTGTCTGGGGGTGATAGGTTGTACTGAACTTTAGACAAGTCCCCAAGGCTTGCTGAAATTCTGCCCAAAACTGGGAAGTGAAACGAGTGTCTCAGTTTGAAATAATTTCACGGGGAACCCCGTGAAGGCGTACTATGTCTCTGATGTATCTCTCCGCCAACTGTGCTAGTCCATAAGTGACTCAGATTGGCAAAAACCATGCCGCCTTTGTTAATCTATCCACAACCACCCAGACTGCATTGTGCCCTCTCTGTGTCACAAGTAACCCCACTACCAGATCCATAGTGACACTTTCCCACTTCCATTCTGGAATGGGAAGTGACTACAATGGCCTTGCAGGCCTCTGATGCTCAACCTTCACCTGCTGGCATATTAGACACTGTTGAACGAAAAGGCCAACATCTCGATTCATGCCTGTAATGACCCGATTCTCGAATCCCTACGAGACACGAGAATCGGACCGACTCGACTGATCCCAAGACCCAGTCGTCCAACGAGAAAGTAACCAAAAGAGCAGTAAAATAAACCACATTCACCATGTATATAACTAGCAGTAACAAAATACAGCAGTAAAGAAAGGGAATACTACAGTATACACCACCACAACAGAAGGGAAATAAACATGTACATAACATAAAGTTTTCGATAAAGAAAGTACAGGGAGTAACAAAGAAAACTACTCACTACAGTGGAAGAAAAGTACAGGAAGTACTACAGGTAACCCTACTAGACCCTACTAGGCCCAGCATCCTCTGCAGCCGCTGACTCTGGCTGCTCAATACCTGGTCCTGAAAAGGTAACAAGGGTGACACCTCAGCGAATCGCTGAGTAGAGTGGCAACTAAAAGCTAAAGAAGTAGTAGAGTGTACAGTAGCTGTTATATTTTTACTTTCTTTATTTACGTCTTTCTATTATTTCACTATTGATTTATTTCTCAGATCCTTCTCTTGATCTTGAATGTTCCTCATGGGAACGATCTTGGTTGTAGTCTTTTCCGAAAAGTAGAAGTAACACGTGGTGCTCTCCTGGCCGGGAGAGTCCCCCGTGGTGGTCGTACCCTCAGTCAACCACCCCAAGGTCACTGACAGACGTAACGGTGACTACGGCAGGCACGATAAACGCACGGGTAGCTACCCCTCACTGGCACGTGGTCAGTCGTTTTCGTTAACGGGTGCTCCCAAAGCATAACACAGAACCAGTATAGGGCAGAGCCCTCTCAGTAACAGGGGTCCAACCCCTCCACAGTCCGTGCACCCTCGCCTGACTACCCTGGTTTGCCCAGTGGGCCTAGCAAGTCGGTGTAGGAGGGCTAGCAGAACCCCGGGGCCCGTGGGGTAGCTAGTGCTCTCCCTACACTAGTAGCTCTCCTTGGTACTGCGTATCGAGGGCCAGCAAGTCGGTGTACAGTGGCCAAACCCACCCCGGTCTCAACCCGAGGGCAGTAAGCTCCCCTCTACACTAAGAGGTAATATGTGCTCTCTTTGCTACCACGTACCCAAGAGACAACACACTTCCACGTTTCACTTTCTCAGTTCCATTCCATTCTCTTTCCAGGAGTTCTACTCCTAATTTCCCGTAGGGTTCATGTTTTTTTTGTTTGGCCATTTTGGGTTTCACCGTTCCAGCTTTATATTTATATAACCCATGTTCTTAATCGTATTTATTCATTCATAACAGGCAGCTGTTAACCCATTTTACAGGTAGTTATCAATTCCTTTCTACTTTTCCAATACTGTAATATTTATATATTCAACTAGTTTTCCAGTCCTAGGATTCATGCCATACCCTAGGATCTATCATTCAATCTAGTTTTCCAATCCTAGGATTCATGCAATACCCTAGGATCTATCATTCAATCTAATTTCTTAGGGTTCATGCAATACCCTAGACTCTATTAATTATTTCATAATTGTAACAAATTTTGTTAAATTAATTAAAAAGCCACTCTACCGGCGAAACCGGGAGTACTGGGGGCGTGGTCTGCAATCCTGCGCGCCTCCGCAACCCCCGAGACTGCAACAGAACGAGGTCCTAACACAAGGATCAATCACAAGGAGTTTCCCAGAATGGTATAAAATTACTGTAAACGGATAGAGGAACTAATTCTGGAAAGAACGCAACTTGAAACACGGAAAACGGACTCCGAACGGGCCTTAAACGGGTCAAAAATGACGAATCTGTCCAAAATCAGACGTCTGGAACCTCTTCCAGACGTCTTAAAAGGTGGATCAGGTCGTACCTCAATCTGCACAGTCCTTCAAACGTCCATATGCCCGCTGGAATGTCTGGCCTTGGTTTCCAGACGTCCGATTGTCACCCCGGACGTCTAAAGGTTCTCTCCGTCGTCTGGCACTATGGCCAAACGTCTGATTCACGTGGTTTGGCGAGCCCTCGCGCCCTCCCGAGCAGAACCTACGCACACACACACCTGCTCTCAGCACGACGAAGCGCAGAAGAAATCGCGGCGGACGGCTGCATGGCCGTACACGCGTAAAAAGAAGATAAGAAATATCTTACTTGTCAGACGTCTGGACCGTCCTCCAGATGTCTTTGGCATCGTCTGGACGTAAGTCCAGACGTTTGATTCTGGAAAATTTTCCAAAACCAGAACCCGATTTGCTCTCCGCTCGCGACGCATGACCGCGCCGCGCCTCGTCCGCCGGCTACCCGAGCTGCAGCACCCCTCCGCGATACCCTACGCTCGCCGCTCGCCCGCCAGCCGGCTCTAGCTGCCCCGGCAAGCTCGCACCCTCGCGGTCGAGCTTCTTCCTTCCGTTCGCAACCCTCCTTCCTGCACGCTCGCCGCGGCCGGTGCTGCCGCCGTCGCTCACTCACTCGCGCTCTCGCTAGCAGGGAGAAGGAGAAGAGAAACGTGGAGGAGATGAGGGTGAGGGAGAGGGCGAGGGTGTATATAAGGCAGTGCGGGGAGAGAGAGAAGAGAGACGGCATGTCTGCAGGAAGAGAGAGGAAAAAGAAGATGAAGGCGGTGGGCGCAATCTGCGCGCACAAGCACGCAGACGCAACCCGGTACGCCGAAAAAATTTATTACCAGACGTCTGGGAAGGGTTCCAGACGTCTTAAAAATCCGTCTGATGCCACATTCGTAACAATATAACAAACTCAAAGGAAGTTTCGTCCCCGAAACTTGCACTAACTGGGGTGCGGGAAAGAACAACATATATATACAAAACAAACTCAAAGAGGACCAAAGCCGGTTCGAAAAATCATACCCGCGAAAAGCTTCGGGTATCACTCCCGCATCGCCGCCTCAGGCTCCCAGGTAGCCTCCTCGTACCGCTGGCTCCTCCACAAAACCTTCACCAGGGGTACTTGCTTTCGTCTCAAACTATGGACGGCTCTATCAAGAATCTGTACTGGCCGCTCGGGGTAGGTCAAGTCGTCGCCCACCTCGACGCTCTCTTGACTCAGGACGTGACTAGGATCGGCGACGTACTTCCTGAGTTTGGACACGTGGAACACGTCGTGCACACCAGAAAGCTGAGGAGGGAGGGCAACCCTGTAAGCAACGGGTCCAACCCGCTCCAGGACCTCAAAGGGCCCCACAAACCTCGACGCGAGCTTCCCTCTCACCCCAAACCGCTGTAGGCCCTTCATGGGCCAAACACGAAGGAAGACGTGGTCCCCAACCTCAAACTGCACCTCTCTGCGTCTCTGATCCGCGTAGCTCTTTTGCCTGCTCCTGACAGTGCGGAGTTGCCTGTGGATCTGCTCGACTACCTCCTAACTCTACTGAATCAACTTGGGGCCAACCTCCCACTTGGTCCCCACCTCAACCCAACTCAAGGGTGCCGTACACCTCCGTCCGTACAGAGCCTCGTAGGGAGCCATGCCGATGCTCGAGTGATAACTGTTATTGTATGAAAACTCCGCCAGGGGCAAGTGCTCCTCCCAAGAGCCCCTCCAGTCCAGTACACAGGCACACAAAAGGTCCTCAAGTGTCTATATCGTGCGCTCAGACTGTCCGTCCGTCTGGGGGTGGTAAGCTGTACTGAATCTCAACCGTGTCCCCAGGGCCTGCTGAAACTTAGCCCAAAACTGGGATGTAAAGTGGGTATCCCGGTCGGATACGATCCCCCGCGGAACTCCGTGTAGACGTACCACGTCGCGGATATACCTCTCTGCCAACTGTGCTGGTCCCAAGGTGACTCGGATCGGCAAGAATCGTGCCGTCTTCGTCAGTCTGTCCACAATTACCCAGACTGCGTCGTGTCCCCGCTGGGTAATAGGTAAGCCCACCTCCAACTCCATGGTGATGCTCTCCCACTTCCACTCTGGTGCTGGAAGCGGTTGTAGCGGCCTTGCAGGCCTCTGATGCTCGGCTTTCACCTGCTGGCACACTAAACACTGCTGTATGAATTCACCCACATCCCGCTTCATCCCCCTCCACCAAAACTCGCATCTCAGGTCGTGGTACATCTTCGTGTTTCCGGGATGTATGGTGAATCTGGAACCGTGTGCGTCAGTCAAGAGCTCTCTCAACAGCTCCTCGTCTCTGGGAGCGCACAAACGTCCCCTCAGGCGCAACACCTGGTCTGTGAAAGAGAAGTCCCCTGGGTTTCCTGACAGTACTCTGTTGCGCAAGGACTGCAAGTACGGGTCATCTATATGTCCTGTGATGATGCGGTCTATTAGCTTTGGCCTAGTCTGTCGTGTCATAGTCACTGCCCCACAGTGTTCCCGTAACTTTAGGGGTCGCCAACTACCCATCTCCTCCAAAAGGCTCCAACTCTGTACCTGTAAACTGGCCAAGTGTGCGGGTGCCTTCCGGCTCAAGGCGTCAGCCACCACGTTGGCCTTTCCCAGGTGGTAGGAAATGCTGCAGTCATAGTCCTTCAGGAGCTCCAACCAACGTCTCTGTCTCATGTTGAGCTCCTTCTGGTCAAATAGGTATCTGAGGCTCTTGTGATCTGTAAAAATCTTGAAGGTCTCACCATACAAGTAGTGCCTCCAGGTCTTCAGCGCGAAGACAACAGTTGCCAGCTCCAGGTCGTGGTTAGGGTAGCTATGCTCATGGGGCTTCAGTTGCTGCGAAGCGTAAGCGATAACGTGACCCCTCTGCATGAGCACACCCCCTAACCCCTGCAAGGAGGTGTCCATGTACACAACGAACCCGCCACTACTGTCAGGGATGGTGAGCACGGGAGCCGAAGTCAGCCTCTCCTTTAGCTCCTGAAAACACGCCTCACAGGCGTCTGTCCAAGTGAAGGGCACATCCTTCCGGGTCAACTGTGTCATAGGACGTGCAATCTGTGAAAAACCCCTGCTGAACTGTCTGTAGTAGCCTGCCAGTCCTAGGAAACTGCGAATCTCAGTGACTGTACGTGGTCTCTCCCACCTGAGCACTGCCTCGACCTTGGCTGGGTCCACTGCCAAGCCGTCTCTAGAAATCACATGACCTAAGAAGGTCACCTCCCTCAACCAGAACTCGCACTTGTTGTATTTAGCATACAGCCTACGTCGTCTCAGTGTGTCCAGAACCATCGGCAAGTGCTGTCCGTGCTGCGTCTGATCTCGAGAATAGATGAGTACATCATCAATAAATACCAACACGAACTGGTCCAAGTACGGTCTAAACACCTGGTTCATCAGGTCCATGAAAGCAGCGGGGGCACTGGTCAGCCCAAACGGCATGACCAAAAACTCGTAGTGTCCGTACCGGGTGCAGAAAGCTGTCTTGGAGACGTTTGCCTCCTTGATCCTCAACTGGTGGTATCCAGACCTCAAGTCGATCTTGGAGAATACCGTGGCACCCCGCAGCTGGTCAAACAAGTCATCGATCCTCGGCAGCGGATATCTGTTCTTGATGGTGACCCTATTTAGCTGTTGGTAGTCCACACAAAAGCGTAGGGTACCATTCTTTTTCTTTACAAACAGTACCGGGGCTCCCCAGGGAGACGCACTGGGCCTCACAAAGCCCTTCTCCAGAAGATCCTGCAACTGAAACTTGAGCTCTCGCAGCTCAAGTGGTGCCATCCTATATGGTGCGGTGGAGATGGGGCTGGTCCCTGGTACTAATGAGATCTCAAACTCGATCTCACACTCGGGTGGTAGTCCTAGTAACTCATCTGGGAACACGTCAGGGTACCCTCTGACCACCGGATGCTCTGGAAGTCTGCCACAGGGCTGGGCTCTGCCACCACACAAGCTAAGAAGCCCTCACACCCTTGGCTCAAAAGTCTCACCGTCCGAAGTGCCGAAATGCACCTGAAGCCTCCGTCCACTGGCTGACCGTGAAACTCGAAAGAAGGCAACTCCGGTATGGAGAAGACGATCTTTCTCTCAAAACAGTCCACCAAAGCATGGTAAGCGGACAGCCAGTCCATCCCCAGAATTACGCCAAAGTCCTCCGTCTGTATCATAATCAGGTCAGCCGGCAGACTATGTCCCCCGATACTGACCTCGCAACCTGGGTACACCTCCTCAGCTACAAACAGCAGACCACTCAGACCTCTGATCATGAACGGATTCTCTAACAGCATATAATCCTGGCCCAAACTAACTGCGAAACTGGCTGCGACAAACGAGTGTGTAGCGCCGGAATCGAAAAGTGTGTAAACGAGTCTGCCGAAAACTGAAACCATACCTGCCACCACCAATCCCGAAGCTCTGGCATCCCTGTGTGTCAGGGCGTTGATACGCCCCTCAGCCTTAGGTGCGGACGAGGCAGCCACACTCTGCGTCGGATGGGTAGCTGCTGGCCGGTACCCTCCTTGTGACTGCTGTCCTCCTCCTCGCGCCTGGTAACCGCGGCCTCCTGCTCGCCCTCCAGAGCTCGACGCGGGAAGTATCTACTGACCTCCTGCCCTAGACGGGCAGTCCCTCCTGATGTGGCCCGGCTGGCCACACTGGTAGCAGAGGGGAACTCGACTCTCGCCCTCAGTGGGTCCCTGCTGTCAGCTGGGCGGGGGTCCGGTACTGGCAACTGGCCCCTGTCGAGGGCCCCCAAAGGCCACTGATGGCCCTGCAAAACGTGTCTCCTCTCTCGTCGACCCTGTGAAAAGTCTGGCTGGTAGGGCCTCTTCCGCCCGCTATCAGTATCTCGCGCGGATGGGTTAGTCTCCTCGTAGGTCATAGCTGCCTCCACCACCCTCGAGAACGTAGGCAGCTTCAGGGGTTTGACATACCCCCGAATCGCAGGCCGGAGCCCCTCGGTGAACCTCCAAAGGCGCTCCTCCTCAATGGCTACTGCCGTCGCTGTGAAGTGGGACAGCTCCAAAAAACGCGTGCGGTACGTGCTCACGATCATCGTCCCCTGGAGGAGAGTGTGGAAATCCCGCCTCCTCTGGTCCTGCCACGTCTGGGGAAAGTACTGCTCGCAGAAGAGGGTGACGAACCGGTCCCAGGTCGACTCGTCCCTCTCCTATCCCTTGACCGCCCTCCACCACCTGTGTGCCGCACTCTCCAGCTGGTACGTGGCAAAGGCCATGCGACACTCCATCGGGGGGCGAAGGGTGTCGAAAACCTTCCCGAGCTGCTCAAGCCAGTCCTCTGCCTCGGTCAGGTCTTCATCCCCCTTGAAGGAGGGGGGCTTCAGCTTCCGGAACTGCCCGAAAAGCTCGAAGTGGCGCTACAGTGGAGATGCTGGTGCACCTCCATGTAAAGGAGCCTTGTGCACAGAAGTATCGGAGGAAGGTGGGGGCGGTGGCAGCCCATCCCCTCCCCCGCGTCCAGCGCCGCGTCCGTCGCGTGGTCCCACAGAGGACTCCCCCTCTGCAGCCCCAAGGAGAGGCGCTCGGGGTGGTGGGTGGAGCTCCTCTCGCACAATATCCCGTATCAGTTGGGAGAGGTCCTGGGCCTGAATGGCCAGGAGCAGGGGCTGGTCTACTGAGACGTCGACCGCAACACACCCACCTCGCCAACCTCGTCCTCGGCCGCGCCCGCGGCCCGCCTCGCTAGTCCCTCGTCGAGGCATCTCCTGCAAGGAGACGCGAAACAAAGCGGAAACACGTCAATATGGGACGATATCTAACAAAGAAGTCTAAGAGCTATCTTCAAAGGAAATGTTGTGGTGGCTACTCTAGTTACAGACACGTGAATTGGTTATTTTCTAGTCAGTTGATTCACTTCTTGGGATGACCTTACTCTGATACCATCTTGTAACGACCCGATTCCCGAATCCCTACGAGACACAAGAATCAGATCGACTCGACTGATCCCAAGACCTAGTCGTCCAACGAGAAAGTAACCAAAAGAGCAGTAAAATAAACCACATTCACCATGTATATAACTAGCAGTAACAAAATACAGCAGTAAAGAAAGGGAATACTACAGTATACACAACCACAACAGAAGGGAAATAAACATATACATAACATAAAGTTTTCGATAAAGAAAGTACAGGGAGTAACAAAGAAAACTACTCACTACAGTGGAAGAAAAGTACAGGAAGTACTACATGTAACCCTACTGGACCCTACTAGGCCCAGCGTCCTCTGCAGCCGCTGACTCTGGCTGCTCAATACCTGGTCCTGAAAAGGTAACAAGGGTGACACGTCAGTGAAACGCTGAGTAGAGTGGCAACTACAAGCTAAAGAAGCAGTAGAGTGTACAGTAGCTGTTATATTTTTACTTTCTTTATTTACATCTTTCTATTATTTCACTATTGATTTATTTCTCAGATCCTTCTCTTGATCTTGAATGTTCCTCATGGGAACGATCTTGATTGCAGTCTTTTCCGAAAAGTAGAAGTAACACGTGGCGCTCTCCTGGCCGGGAGAGTCCCCCGTGGTGGTCCTACCCTCAGTCAACCACCCCAAGGTCGCTGACAGACGTAACGGTGAATATAGCACGCGCGGTAAGTGCACGGGTGGCTACACTGCACTAGCACGCGGTCAGTCGTTTCCATTAACGGGTGCGCCCAAAGCACAGCACGGAACCAGTATAGGGCAGAGCCCTCTCAGTAACAGGGGTCCAACCCCTCCACAGTCCGCGCACCCTCGCCTGACTACCATGGTTTGCCCAGTGGGCCTAGCAAGTTGATGTAGGAGGGCTAGCAGAACCCCGGGGCCTGTAGGGTAGCTAGTGCTCTCCCTACACTAGTAGCTCTCCTCGGTACTGCGTACGCGAGGGCCAGCAAGTCAGTGTACACTGGCCAAACCCACCCCGGTCTCAACCCGAGGGCGGCAAGCTCCCCTCTACACTAAGAGGTAATATGTGCTCTCTTTGGTACCACGTACCCAAGAGACAACACACTTCCACGTTTCACTTTCTCCGTTCCATTCCATTCTCTTTCCAGGAGTTCTACTCCTAATTCCCCGTAGGGTTCATGTTCTTCTTGTTTGGCCATTTTGGGTTTCACCGTTCTAGCTTTATATTTATATAACCCATGTTCTTAATCGTATTTATTCATTCATAACAGGCAGTTGTTAACCCATTTTACAGGCAGTTATCAATTCCTTTCTACTTTTCCAAGACTGCAATATTTATATATTTAACTAGTTTTCCAGTCCTATGATTCATGCCGTACCCTAGGATCTATCATTCAATCTAATTTCTCAGTCCCAGGGTTCATGCAATGCCCTAGACTCTATTAATTATTTCATAATTGTAACAAATTTTGTTAAATTAATTAAAAAGCCACTCTACCAGTGAAATCGGGAGTACTGGGGGCGTGGTTGGCAATCTCGCCGCCTCCGGAACCCCCGAGACTGCAACGGAACGGGGTCCTAACACAAGGATCAATCACAAGGAGTTTCTCAGAATAGTATATAATTATTGTAAACGGATAGAGGAATTAATTCTGGAAAGAACGCAACTCGAAACGCGGAAAACGAACTCCGAACGGGCCCTAAACGGGTCAAAAATGACGAATCTGTCCAAAATCAGACGTCTGGAACCTCTTCCAGACGTCTTAAAAGGTGGATCAGATCGTACCTCAGTCTGCGCAATCCTCCAGACGTCCAGAAGCCCGCTGGAACGTCTGGCCTTGGTTTCCAGACGTCCGATTGTCACCCCAGACGTCTGAAGGTTCTCTCCATCGTCTGGCACTGCAGCCAGACATTTGATTCACGTGGGATGGCGAGCCCTCGTGCCCTCCCGAGCAGAACCTACGCACACACACACCTACTCTCAGTACGACGAAGCGCAGAAGAAATCGCGGCAGACGGCTGCATGGCCGTACACGCGTAAAAAGTAGAAGATAAGAAATATCTTACTTGTCAGACGTCTGGGCCGTCCTACAGACGTCTTCGGCGTCGTCTGGACGTAAGTCCAGACGTCTGATTCTGGAAAATTTTCCAAAACCAGAACCCGATTCGCTCTCCGCCCACTACGCCGGCCGCGCCCCGTTCGCCTGCTACCCGAGCTGCAGCAGCCCCTCTGCGACACCCCACGCCCGCCGCTCCCCCGCCGGCCGACTCTAGCTGCCCCTGCAATCTCGTACCCTCGCAGTCGAGCTTCTTCCTTCCGCTCGCAACCCTCCTTCGCGCACGCTCGCCGCGGCTGCTGCTGCCGCCGCCGCTCACTCGCGCTCTCACTGGCAAGGAGAAGAAGAGAAAGGCGAAGGAGATGAGGGTGAGGGAGAGGGCGAGGGTGTATATAAGGCAGCACGGGGAGAGAGAGAAGAGAGATGGTGCGTCTACAGGAAGAGAGAGGAAAAAGAAGATGAAGGCGGCGGGCGCAGTCTGCACGCACACGCACGCAGACGCAACCGGTACGCAGAAAAAATTTATTACCAAATGTCTGGGAAGGGTTCCAGACGTCTGGGCCACTTCCCAGACGTCTTAAAAATCCGTCTGATGCCACATTCGTAACAATGCCTCTCCACCAAAAATCAAGTCGTAGGTCGTGATACATCTTCGTGTTCCCGGGATGTATGGTAAATCTGGATCCATGAGCCTCAGTCAAGAGCTCCTTCATCAGCTCCTCATCTCTAGGAATGTACAAGTGTCCCCTCATACGTAGAACTCCGTCAGTGAATGAGAAATCCCCTGGGTTCCCTGCCAATACTCGGTCTCGCCTTGTCCGTAGATATGGGTTCGTCATTTGTTTAACCTTGATGCGATCCATCATCTTTGGTCGTGTCTGCCTTGCGACTGTCACTGCCCAGCAATACCTCTATGACACCTGAAGTCGCCAGCTACTCAACTCCTTCATGAGCCTCCAACGTTGTGCATGTAAGCAAGCCAAGTGGGCGGGCGCCTTTCGGCTTAAGGCGTCAGCTACCACACTAGCCTTTCCTGGGTGGTAGGAGATGTTGTAATCGTAGTCCTTCAAGAGTTCCAACCAGCGTCTCTGCCTCATGTTGAGCTCCTTCTGATCAAACAGATATCTGAGGCTCTTATGGTCAATGAAAATCTCGAACGTCTCTCCGTACAAATAGTGCCTCCAGGCCTTCAATGCGAGGATGACTGCTGCCAGTTCTAGGTCATGGGTGGGGTAGTTATGCTCGTGGGGCTTCAATTGCCGTGAAGCGTATGCGACAACATTACCCCGCTACATAAGCACACCCGCCAATCCCTGCAACGAGGCGTCTGTGTAGACGACAAATCTGCCACCGCTGTTAGGGATGGTGAGTACAGGAGCGGAGGTCAACCTCTCTTTCAGCTTTTGAAGCAAGACTCACACTCGTCTGTCCAAGCAAAGGGTACGTCCTTCCGAGTTAATTGAGTCAGAGGACGGGCAATCTGCGAGAACCCTGGGATAAAACATCTGTAATAACCAACCAGCCCCAGGAAACTGTGAATCTCTGTCACTGAACGCGGTCTCTCCCACCTGAGTACTGCCTCTACCTTGGTTGGATCCACAGCTAAACCGTCCTCTAAGATCACATGGCTCAGGAAGGTGACTTATCTTAACCAGAATTCGCATTTGCTGTATTTGGCATACAACCTGTGCCGTCTCAAGGTATCCAAGACCATGTGAAGGTGTTGCTTATGCTGCGTCTGGTCTTGTGAATAAATGAGCACGTCATCAATGAAAACAACCACAAACTGATCCAGATACGACTGAAAGACGTGGTTCATCAAGTCCATGAAAGCGGCAGGGGCGTTGGTCAATCCGAATGGCATGACCAAGAACTCGTAGTGGTCGTACCGTGTACGAGAGGCTGTCTTGGAGACGTCGGTCTCCCTAATCTTCAGCTGATGGTATCCTGACCTCAGATCTATCTTTGAAAATACCGTGACATCCCTCAGCTGATCAAAGAGGTCATCTATGCATGGTAATGGGTACTTATTTATGATGGTGACCTGGTTCAGCTGTCTGTAGTCAATGCACAGCCGAAGAGTACCATCCTTCTTTCTCACGAACAGGACGGGGCTCCCCACGGAGAGGCACTGGGCCTTATGAAGCCTTTCTCTAGTAGGTCCTGTAGCTGTGTCTTGAGCTCTCGCAGCTCAAGCGGGGCCATTTGGTACGGTGCTGAAGAAATGGGGCCTGTCCCCGGTATCAGTGAGATCTCGAACTCGATCTTGCGCTCAGGTGGCAATCCTGACAGCTCCTCTGGGAAAATGTCAGGATACTCAAAGACACTGGAATACTCTGTATACTGTCCATGGGACCAGGCTCTGCTAGGATGCAAGCAAGGAAGCCCTTGCACCCTTGACTTAGTAGCTTTGCTGCCCGAAGTGTGGAGATGCATCTGAATCCTCCATCTACAGGCTGGCCGTGGATCTCGAAGGGAGGCAGTCGTGGTATGGAGAAAACAATCTTCCTCCTAAAATAATCTACAAGGGCGTGGTATGCAACCGACCAGTCCATCCCCAAGATTACACCGAAGTCATCCATCAGGATCATGATCAGGTCTATAGGGAGACTATGTCCCCCTATCATGGCTTCACAGTCAGTGAGAACCTCCTCGGCAACAAATACCTGCCCACGTGGTCCTCTAATCAGGAAAGGCTCTAAAAGTACACTACTCACTCCCGTGCAGACAGCGAAACTCGTAGAAACAAACGAATGCATGGCTCCAGAATCGAAAAGAGTGTAGACGAGTCTGCCGGAAATAGTAACCATACCTGCCACTACGGAGACCAAAGCTCTAGCATCTCCGTGAGTCAGGGCATTAAGACGCCCTTCCATCCTCGGTACAGAAGAAACAGCCACGCTCTAGGTCGGTGATGAGAACCTCATCATGACCCATAACTAGCTCATTTTGACCTAATACAAAGGATAAAAGCTCCTACATATCTCAAGGAAAGGCTTAACTCAGAGAATTCTGAGTTTGAGAAGAAAATAAGTCATAAGGGGTAAAAGTGCAATTTTACCAGTATAATCTGCATACAGGGTAATTCAGGGCCCAAACATAGGTCAAAGCAGCTTAATAAGAATAAAAGTGGGATGAGATGATCTAGCAAGGGCTACAGCACTTCCAAGAAACTAAATGATAATCTGTAACCCTAAAACAACCCACTTCAATTCACAAGGTTCGAGGCAAAGTAAAAATAGAATAAACCCTCTAAAATTCATAGAAAAATAATCTCTAGGGTTTAGAACCTTCAATTTGGCCTTTAGAACCCATTTTGACCTACATTGAGAACCATGCCCAATTAATAACTTAATTTGGGTTTTTACGCAAATTGACCGGTCAAACAAGGTTTAATATGAAAATGAAATTCACCATCAGATTCCTTAGGTCCTAATTAGTCATGTATAAAAACTTGAGCCTAAGAAGAAACCTCCTTGACCGACTTTACACTTTGGTCCTCATATATTTACTCTTTGGCCCTCAACTTTTGAACCCTCGCATTTTGGCCCCTAACTCTCCTTCGTTCTTTTCAATCAGGTCCCTCCTGCAAAACCTGCCAGCACCATGCTCCGGTGACCTTGCGCGGAGCATGGCGCCGCGCAGGGTGAGGTGGGGGACCTGGCAAGTAAACCGGGGGTGCCCTGCGTCGTCAGCCGTCGCAGGGACACCCCCCTGGTCATTGTAACCCACCATACCGGCCGTGCGAACGCACGGACGGTATGGGTTCTTGTTTCCGACCATCCTCCGGCGAGGGAGACACGTCGTCTCCCTCCGCCTTCCTCCCTGTTTGATCCCTATAAATACCCCCCGTTGCTCCACCGACCAGGGCAGCCTGGATCTGACGGAGAAAATCCCCAACTTTCTTCTCTTCTTCCTCCGGCAGACGCTCACCAGCTCCGGCGGTTTCCTCCCCCTCCAACTCTTCGCTCTGCCGCAATACCAGCAGCAGAGACTTCCTCCCCTGCTCTTCCTGCGCCACGCCGCACCCAGCTGGCGCCTCTCCGGCTCTCTGCTCGCCGCCGCCCCTTTCCCTGAGCATCGTCTTCTCCGGCGACAGTCGATACGACTGTCGCCCTGTTCCTCCCCCTTCGTCCCTGCAAGTAAGCTAGAGCTACTCCCCTTCTCCTCCTCTTTCTTTCCCCGCTTTCAATTTATTCAATTAAGCCCTCTACCGACCCTGACCACCTTCACCCCCTTCGCCTCCGACCACCCTCCGGCGAGCCGCTCCCATCACCTCAGCAACCCACACGGCTCGCCGACCCTCACCGAACCTCCGCCTCATAACACTGAGCACCCCCCACCCATCCACTGCCGCTCCACACCTCCGTAACACTCCCCCGAACGAACCCATTCCTCCGGTTGCAGTCCGACCCAGGGCTGCCGCCAGACACCACCTTGCGGCCTGCCGCGCAGCTCCTCACCTTCGTCATGCCACGGCGAAGGTTCCCCAGTGGTTTGATCAGGCCGCGAGGCCATATTCGTGTCCGACAGGTTTTGAGGTTCGACCGCCATTAACGCACATTGAAGCAGCTTCTCCCGCGCTCCAGGCTTGAGGACTCCAGGTCTCCAGCTGCTGCGGAGTACGGGGAGTCTTGCGAAGGCAGCCAGCCAGCAACCTATGCAAATCGAAGCCGCAACTGCAGAAGCCAGGCCGCGGTCTCCCAGCAGGCGCACGCGAGGAAAGGTCTGCGTTTAGTCCCACATCGGTAAGCCTCACACTCGTTCCACTGTTTAAATTGATTTTGTGCAGTAGCCTTACTGCCTCAGTACATGGGGTGAGGTCCCCTTACACCAGCCCGGTTACCCGGTCTCGTCCGCGCTCACGCCCCGCGGACCTGACCCGACCCGACTTAGACTGACCTGCACTCCTCGCCCACCACGCACGCCGGTGGGCCTGGACCCGGGCGTGACCCGAACCCGATTACCCGGTAGCTCTGGGAGAGCTTTCCCAAGAGTGGTTTCAGAGAGAAAGAGAGACGCGGGGGGGTGAGGGTAGAGTAGGTTTTGCCTCTGACGAAAAACTCTGAAGTGTGCAGGCACAGGCGAAGAAGAAGACCCGCGGAAGAAGAAGGAGCTGCACTGTAGCAAATGCATAGTTAAGTCGTCTAAGCACCGGGTCAGACGATGGAAGGTCAGCAGCCAGAGCAGGAAAGAAGGCAGGCTGAAGAAGAAAGAAGAGGAAGGGCCAACGCAAAGAAAAAAAAAAAGAGAAGGAGCTCTGAAGAAAGAAAGAAAAGAAGAGCAACGGCCAAAGCAGAAGAAGAAGAAAGGAAGACTTAGTAGCTGAAGGCAGAAGCTCTGCAGCCATAAAGAAGAAAAGGGAAAAGAGAAAGGGTCACCACAATTGCAGAAAAAGAAGAAGAGAGGCCAAGACAGAAACCAAGGAAGAAGAAGAAAGAGATCTGAAGAGGAGCATCACCTCTGCAGAACGAAGAAGAAGAAGAAGGAGCTCTGAAGAAAGAAAGAAAGAAGAACATCACGAGGAGAAAACGAAGAGAACAACAAATTCTTTCCCTCTCTCTTTCTTTATTTTGTAAAAGAAACATGTATATCTCTAGAATACAACTTGCTCCCTGAGTTCGACCTCGGGAACTCTTTTATTTTCCGAGTAAAAAAATTTATATTTGAAATGTTGGTAATAACCGGCTTTACTACAACGTTATAACAAACTAAAACCCGGTTGTCGCACGTCAGTCGGGTAGGAGGCAGCAGGCCGGTACCCTCCTCATGACTGCTGCCCTCCTCCTCGGGACTGGTATCCACGGCCACTAGATCAGCCTCCAATGCTCGGTGCTGGGAGCGTAGGCTGTGTTCCAGTCCTAGATGGATAATTCCTCCATTTGTGGCCCAGCTAGCCACACTGATAGCAGAAGGGTACGCGACTTCCCTCTGTCTGCTGTCCCTGCTGGTGACTAGGTGGGGGTCTGCTGCAGTCGGCTAATCCCTGTCAGGGACCCCCATAGGTCCCGGGTGGACCCACAGAATGGGACGGTTCCCCTACTGGTGTCTGGTGCCTCCTCTCCCGGTGGCCCTGTGAGTGCTCCTATGGGTCGAGCCTCTTTCATCTTCCTCCATCAATATCTCGTGCGGACGGGTTGGTCTCCTCGTAGGTCATGGCAACCTCGACTATGCGGGAGAAGGTAGGCAGCTTCAGGGGCTTTACGTACCCTCGGATGGCTGGTCAGAGACCCTCGATGAATCTCCACAGGTGCTCCTCCTTGGTGGATGCGGCTGTCGGGGCGAAGTGTGATAGCTCCAGAAAATGCGTACGGTACGCGCTATCATTGCCCCTTGGCGGAGAGTGTGGAACTCCTGCCTCCTCTGATCCTGTCAAGTTTGTAGGAAGCACTGCTCACAGAAGAGCGCCACAAATTGGTCCCACGTCAACTCTCCCTCCTCCTATCCTCTGACTGCCCTCCACCACCTGTGGGGTGCACTCTCCAGCTGATACGTGGCGAAGGCCATGCAGCATTCAGCAGGAGGACAGAGGGTGTCAAAGATCTTCTCCATCTGCTCCAGCCAATCTTCTACCTTAGACGGGCTTTCCTGCCCCTTGAAAGAGGGGGGCTTCAGCTTCCTGTATTGGCTGAAAACCTCATGGTGTAGCCGCACCGAAGGAAGGGGTGCACCTCCAGGCAAGGAGGACTCGTGCCCCGAAGTGTCTGAAGGGGGCAGTAGAGGATCACCCCCTCCCCCTCCAGCTTGTCCAACACCGTGGCAGCTTGTCTGCCCCACAGAGGATTCCCCCTCCGCATCCCCAGGAAGGGAAGGCTGAGGAGGAGGCTGATGGAGCTCCTCTCGTATGACTCCGGATGAGTTGGGCGAGATCCGGGGCCTGGATGCCCAGGAGGAGAGGTGGAGCAGCTCTATCTTCAACCATCGCTCGTCCTCCCCTGTGACCACGTCCTTGGCCACAACCACGTCCACGGCCTACCTCAATAGCTCCCTGGCGAGGCATTTCCTACTCAGAGATCGAGGATGAACGAGATTATTGGTGCCTATTTGACCAAAGAGGAGATGTAAGACTCGGATACAACAACCAAGAGAAAAACGTGTTACATGTACAAGTGTGGTGTTTTCCGGTCTACTTGGTTCATTTCTTGGGACGACCTTGCTCTGATACCATCTTGTCACGACCTGGTCCCAAATCCTTACAGGATCTGAGATCGGCTCGCTTCGGTTAATCCCAAGACCCAGTCGTCCAACAAGAAATAACCAAGTAACATTCATCAAACCACAATCACACAAGTATAGTAACTAAGCAGAAAGAAATTTACAACAGGGGGAAAAGGAATAGTAATATTATGTCATAATACAACCATCATAACAAACAAGTACATGTAGCAGAAGACAAAGCTATAGAAACTCACTATTAATAGTAGAACTAAAGCTAGTCTCGACTAGGCCTAGAGTCCTCAGCAGCCGGTGGCTCGGGCTACTTAAATCCCTGACCTATACAGAATTTATTTAACTGGAGTCAGCTAACACTGAGTAGAGTGGTGGCTAAGAAGTAACATGCATTTAACAAGTAGTTAACATAAAATCTTCCATTTTCCAATTATATTATACAGGTGGGTATGTAGAGATCTCTAATTAGGATTTGTTAATTAATCTTCTTGTTCCCTATAGGAACAATTTTGCTTGCAGCTTCCCATGATATAGGATGCCCACGTGGCACTCTCTTGGCCAGGGGAGTCCCACCGTGGTAGTCCTATATTTGGTCTACCACCCTGAGGTCACGGTCGTTACGTAGTGGTGACTACGGCACACGTGATAAGCACGTGGGTAGCTACCCCGCACTGGCACGCGGTCAGTCATTTCCGCTAGTGGGTATGCCTCAACGTACAGTGCGAAACAATATAGGACCTTGCTCTCTCAGAACAGAACAGGGGTCCTGCACCTTAGGGGTCTCATCCCTCCTCAGTCCGCGTACCCTCGTCCGACCACCTCGGTTTGCCCAATGAGTTAATGAGAGTCGGTGTAGGGTGGCCATACCTAGCCCCAGGCCCCTGAGGCGGATAGCTTCCCCCTACACTAAGTAGCTCACCTCGGTACCACGTACATGAGGGCCAGTAAGAGTCATCGTAGAGTGGCCAAACCTACCCCGGGTCCCAACCCAAGGGTGGCAAGTTCCCCTCTACACTGCAAGGGATAGTTGCTCTCTTCGGTACCACATACACGAAGGTCAGCTTACTTCCCTTAACAGCTGCCCGTGGGCAGCAAATTTTCAGAACCATCTGGTTCTCTGTATTATGGTGTTCTTGTTTACATTCCCCGTGGGGTTCGTACGGAGTTTCTTTTTCACATCCGAGTTGGAATGTACGGAACAAACAGTTCAATTTCCATTTTATCTCAGTAGGGGTCCATTTTAGATAAAAATAGGCAGCTTTTGATTACCCAATCATTCACATGCAGTTTCTTCTAACCCTAGTGTTCATGCCAAGACCTAGGGTTCAAGAATTTATTTTCGAGTATACGTTTATTCCTTCCTAGGGTTCATCTCAAGTCCTAGGATTACTTACTTGCATGTATTAAATTAGAGATTTAAGGTTGTAACCACTCTACCTGGGTAACTTGGTGGAATGGGGGCTCGTATAGTGGCTCCCGACATCTCCACAGGTCCCATACACCCGACGAAATGGAGACCTAAAACATGGATTGATGGGCCAAAAGGTTCAGAAGGATATAAACAAGGTATCATTATACATAGAAACTCATACGGGAACAGAGACGGTTTGTTTGCAGAAAAGCGATAATAATAGGGCCTTGCACAACCCAAAAACACGCTGTCAAACGAAAATCAGACGTCTGGGAAAGGTCCCAGACGTCTTAAAATAGTTCTTAGGGATACCTCTCTCGGCGTTCTGCTATCAGACGTCTGGAATTCAATGCTGATGTCCAAGGACTCCGTTAGACATCTAGGGGTGCTCCTGGACGTCTGAAACTTCCTCAGCTATGCTTCCACCTTCTGACACATACACGTATGCTGTCAGGACTTGTCAGAGATAAAAGTATGGAAAGTAGATCTCTACCAGGCGTCTTGCTCTACCTTCGGACGTCTGGTAAGACATCTGGGTGTCTCTCTGGCCATCTAATTTTGTGGAAAAATAACTTCCACGGAATCGCTCTAGCTCTCCTTGCTTGCAGGCATTGCAGCAGAACGGCATTGCACCCTCCGCTCTTACTCTTCCTCTCGCTCGGGCTCTCTGCTCTTCACTTGCTCTTGCCCTCTCTCTGCTCTCGGCTAAGGGGTGGGCAACGAAGAGGATGGGGAGAGGTTTATAAAGGGAGAAGAGGTGAGGGGGCGAGATGGCAAAGCATAGTGCGGAGTGGCGTCGCAGGAGGAGGTGTGGTGAGGCACGGTGAGGGAGGAAGTATGGCGTGCATACGTTCCACGCTGAAAAGCATTTCCAGACGTCTGGTGAACATCCCAGACGTCTTAAATGACCAAAGGGTGGTGGGTCGTTTCACTTCTGCCTTTCGCCGATCAAAGCAGAGGTTCTCCACGCCTTCATCGTTGTCGCTCTACCTCACCACCTTCCTTGCCTTCTTCCACGTCGGCCAGCCAACGCTAGCGCCTCCTCTTCCCTGTTCTTCATCTTCCTTCCCTCTATTCTCTTCCTCTAACCCTCTCTTCACTTTTATCCACTTAAATCTCACTTTCGACTGTTGCATCACCCGCACCACCTTCGTCTTCCCCACATCTGCATGAGCTCCGGCGGGTTTGTGCCGGTGCCACACACATGCAAACACACTACCACCACTCCTCAAACACTTAGCACCACACTACGATTAAAAGCCCTAAGCTAATCAGGGCGATTGAGCCCTGGTTTCTCTAGCCAGTCGCCACATAGCTTCGCTACCTTCTTCGACTCAGACAAGCCACTCCGCACCTCTAACCACCACATCATGGCCACCACCGCACTCGCCGCACATCGGCGAAGCTCTTGAACTGCTTTGATTGGGCCATGAGTCCATATTTTGCTCTTCAGGTCTTCGCTGAAGCCCCACTGTCACCACCGACTTCTCCAGTTACATTCGCTCATCTCTGACCATCATCTGCCCTGCTGCCACTCCCCATCGACGTGGACACAACTCCTGAAGTCTCCCGAGCCCTCAATCAAAGTAGCAGGCAGCATCCATTGCCTCAATTTGATGAGACTCGCCCTGCAGCTGCACGTGAAGCTACGCGCAAAGGAACCCAGGGATATTAGTTCCACATTGTGTGGGACAAAAGCGAAGCAACGCATAAATTGAATTTGTCTCAACAGTTGTTTGCCTTCGAGAGAACAGGGGTAAGGTCCCTCACACGCCCCACCACACGTGGTTACACGTGCTTGTCCACCCGCCCTGGCCCACGATCGCGCTCGTAGGTCTGGGCACTAGATTCGTTTACCCGATTGCCCGGGTCCAACCGAGTTCTGAGAGAAAAATCTGAGAGGGAGGATGGGGGTTTTTGCTACCTTGGGATTCATGCCCTTCCTCCCCTCTCTCAACACTTAAGTAAGATTTGAAGAAGGGCATCTGTGTGGGTATGCTGCCCTTGTGCCCTTACTCTTGTGAGGCCCTTGCGCCTCTATCTGTTGTGCCTTAGTGCCTTGAGGTTAAGGTGTTTGAAGCCTTACACTGTTGCCTAACTTGGTGCTTGATTGGTTTGATACTGAATATTGTGGAGATATTTGTTGTGGATGTTTGATGGAGGATATTGTTTAATTATTTGAGTTGATTGTTGAGCATAACATTAAGGTTAATTTGGTAATTTAAATCACCTTTTTAACCCTATCTTTTTGCACTCTCATTTTTGGTTTATTGCTATATTATTCTGATATATACTTTGAGTATTATTTTGAATATATTTTCTCATAATTGTGATTAGTGATTAAAATTGTCAATTTGCTCCCTGCGAACAACCTCGGACTTACATCAATTTCGAGTTTATAAATTTAAGTGTTTGTGTGAATTTCGTCCTATAGTATGATGCACATTTCTTAAAACGATGGTTCTCTCAATAAACAGTGCACTATTCCTACTCCACAAAGAGTGTGAAAGAGTCTAAATTGGAAATATGAAGACGGGATCGCCCGGAAGGCATAGGTTGTTGGGCGGCCAATGATGCTGGCAAATGCTGTCTCTAAGTCGACCACGATGAATGTGGCCATTCGATTCAGATGCTTGTCCCCATCGTAGATAGGCATAGGCAAACTGATTTCTCCCTTAGGCATTACCTTATGGTTTTTGAACCCCACCAGTAGGTAGGTTGAGGGGGAGAGGTGTTCTTCTTTAAACCCCAGCCTTAATAGTGTTTTCAAGGATAAGACGTCCAGTGCACTGCCCTATTCAACAAGGAGCCTAGACTAGAGCTGTTCCGCAAGTAGGAGAGTCATAAGAAGCAAATCTGTAGGGGATGTTGGGTCTAGTAAAGTGGAGAAGAGCTTCGAAGTCACCTACCTGACAGTACTCCTTTGTTCCCATTGGAGGGTAGGGAAAACATCTCGGGGCACCCCTTCGACATGGGTGGTTTGTAGACTAGGAGCAACGTTTACCCGAAAAATGACCTCGACTTCCTCGATCGTTGATTAAGTTGAGGAAAGATCAAGTGCATGGCTATTTTAGGGTTGCGCTGCTATCACCTCCAGGACCTGCCAATGATACTCCATAGGGAGAAGCCGTAGAGATACCCTCTGCTCAACCAAATGAGCCATGGATTCGTCCAGCTCCTGGTTAGCCACAAAGACCATATTTATCCCTCGAAGCTATTGGAGCTTCTCCTTGTGGTATTCTTCTGGACCCTCCATGGTCTTTTTATTCTGTTTAACAAAATATGCTAAGCTGTCGTGCCGGATCTGAGACTCAATTTGGTCACACAGATCCTGACAATCTTCTGTGACATGCCCTTGGGCTCGATGATACTTGTAATAAGGCCCTATGTTGGCCTTCTTCTTGAAAGGCTTTGACAGAGGTAAGAGGTCTTTATCAGTGGATCACACCTCTGCCAACACATCCGCCTAGTTTATGGATAGGGGAGTGTACTCTTCAAAAAAGTTTCGCCTAGGCTAGTGAGGTTTGTTATTCAAGCCTTTGTTGGACCTTTCATTCCTTTAGTCTTGGAAGTTTGCCTTGCACTTGTTGAAGTGGCCACCACTGCAAATGGATATAGGTGTTGCATCGCTTTCGTCGAGTTTTAAGAAAATGTGTCGTAGTAGAGTGAACAAAAGAGATACAACATTTAAATTTATAATCTCGAAAATAAAAGTGACTTTAAGGTCGTTCACAGGGAACAAATATAAGCAATTCAATCCACTAATCACAATATCAAAAATGATATGCAATTGAAATCAGAATGATGCTCAATATATGTCAGGAGAATATCTCAAAATGTCAGGAATAAGAGTGTAAAATGATTGGGTTAAAATGGTGGTTTGAACCACCAAACTAACCCTACAAGTTAAGCTCTAATTCAATCTCAAATATATGAACAATAATCGTAATCAAATGTCAATGCAAATGTAACCACAATAACTAGCAGAATCAACACAAGGCCTCAAACGACGGGTTAAAGGCTCAGACGCCTTAACCTCAAGGGAGCCAAAGCATCAGCAGAACAGAAGCATAAGGTTCAAGGGCCTCACAATGGTTAAGTGCTGAGCAAGGGGGCACGAATCCCAAGGTGTAAAACCCTCCCCCTTCCTCCTCATATTTCCTTCCTTCAGAACCAAATTGAACATAGGTAACCAGGCAATCGAATTTGACCTAGACCCACAAGCAAATTTGCGGGTGAGGGCACGTGAGCGAGAGTGTGGGTTGATACGGAAAATTATGCGATTTTTAAGATTAAGGTTTAAACTCGCTGCAACACGTAAATCTGTTTGCTTTTAAAATTTGTAACCTAGATAGGGGAGTATCTAGGGTCGTCCAAGGAGGTAATATTTTATAAATCAATGTCTTGCTTGGAAATGCAGAAATCACCTTTCTTTTTGGTCTTTTCAAATATGTATTTTTTTTGTTTTTTTTGAAATAAAGGGGCAATCGCAAGATGGTGGTAGAAAAAGACTAAATCTAATTTAACTACTAGGTGACAAGAAAGACCTCTTCTCAAGCTCACCCTAGGCACGTGAAGGCCTAGGATAATTGAGAAGAGGGAGTGAAAGTGCTAAAAATTTAAAGTAAGAAGATGCTACACCAAGTAGAAAAGGCAACTTAATATTAAGCATTTTTCTGTTTTACAAAAGTAGAGGAAAGCTTCTACTACAAAAAGTAAAACTACAAAAATTAAAACACAAATTCTGGATGATGATGATGGTGAAGAGGGAATGCTCCTTGCTCCAACTGCGGCTACTCCCACAGTTAAAAAGGATCCTCCTTCTCTTTGTCTTGAACCAGAGATAGTCTCCTCCTAGCAAGCCCAAGGGGGGCGTGCTTAACTCCTCCAAGGTGGGTGGATTTCCACCTTCAAAGGCTCCTCCTAAGGTGGCGTGGACCACCTTTGATTCCTCCTCCAAGGGTGGTAGTGTACCACCCTCAAGTCCTCCACTTCCTAGGGTAGGCGTGTACCCTAGGTTGTCCTCCAATGCCTGGCTTCCTTCCTTGGCTGGCGTTTGCACAAGAGAGAAGAGAAGAGGGGAAGGCACCAAGGGGATAGAATATCCCCTTAATCTTCTTCTTCTTCTCTTGACCTTCTATGTAGGTGGAAATATAGGTAGAAAAATTGTAGCCAAGGGTGTCCTTTAATGGTGGTAGTAGGGGGTTTATATAGAAGTGGTGATGGGGTAGGATAGTTAATGGATGAAGGGCTAGGATGGGTTGTAGATGGTGGTTATAGGATCCAAGGGTTGATATGGGTGGTGCCAAGGTGGAGGGTTGCATGCTTTTTGGCACCAACCCTATGTAGGAGCTAGGGTTAAGGGTAGGTTAGGTTTTGTATGGTGGAGATGGAGTAATGTGGTGGTGGTTATAATATGGAGGGAGAGGATAAGGGTGTTAGGTGGTGGTTAGGATGTTGGCACCAACTCTTTTAGGGTTAAGGGTTAAGGTTGGTGTGGAGGTGAATGAAGGGTTAGGATGAGGCCTTTAGGTGGTGGTTATATGGTGGAGGGTGTAGGTTGTTTGGCGCTACATGAAGGGTTGCATGGAGGTTAGGTGTAGGTGGAGTTGGCGCCAGATTAGATGGGTTAGGTGGCTCCACTTTAAGGTTTCTAGAAGGGGGTTATGTGTAGGGTTTAGATGTGTATATAGGGTGAGGTGTAAGGCTAGGATGGGGAATCATGTTGGCGTCAAAATGAAGGGGTGTCTAAGGTGGTGGTTATGGTGGGTTGGTGCCAAAAGGGAGTGGGTTAGGTTAGGGTTAGTTATGGTTAAGGTGGAGGAGTGGAAGGCCATGGATTTTTAGGTAGAGCTGGAGCTTAATTAAGCTAGCTTAGATAGTAGAGTAGAGGTGGAGGAGCTAGGGTTTTATGGAGGAGAGCTGGAGAAGAATATTCTGGAGCTGATGGCAGCTATGCTGGAGCTGGATCTACTGAGGTAGCTTGAAGGGGAGCTCAACTACTGAGCTTTAGCTACATAGTTTTTGTGCAAGTAGCAAAGCTTGGGTAGTTGAGCTGGCTTCAGCCTAGCTGGAGCTAGGTTGAGCTGGGACTACCTTTGATGAGGACTCCAGAGCTAGCTAAGCTACTAGTTGACAAGTAGTAGCTCAGCTAGCTTAGAGATTAGCTATTGTGAGCTAGCTGGAGATGAGGTGAGCTGAGCTTGAGTTGAGGTGGACTCATGTGAAACTAGTTGAGCTAGCTGGAGCTCCCAGAGAGCTGGTGGGAGTTGAGATGATCTAGACTTAGCTAGGTTGAGCTAAGGTGAACTCTAGTCAACTCAGCTGAGCTAGCTAGAGCTCCCTGTGAACTAAAGGGAGCTGAGATGAGCTAGACTTAGCTAAGTTGAGCTAGATTTAAGCTGACCTAAAGTAAGGTGAGCTAAGATGAGCTGAATGGAGCTAAACCTAGTCCAAGGGAGCTGCTATCCAGCCATGATGAGCTGGAATTAGCTGAGTCCTAGCCTGATTGAGCTTCCTCTTCAATAGTTGCCTTTCCGAGTGCTAGGGTTCTGGAGATCTGACTCTCTACTTATTCCTAACACTCCAAGAAATACATCAAAAATAAGATAACAAATGCAATGTAGGCCTAACCTATTTAATGCCTAAATGCAACCCAAAAACTCATTTACGGAGCAAAATCCTAAGAGCTAGGTTTGTTTTAATACATAAGAATGATGATAAACTGGCATTTATCATGGGTGAGCACATGCATGGGGGCCTCACCCTTGTGCATGCTGAGGCAAACAACTAAAAGCGCCTTTGCATATTATATGCCTTCGCGAACCCCTACATCCCCGATGTGGCCTAAATTCCCACTTTCTTTGTGAGCAGTTGCAACTGAGAGGCTTTGGCGAATTTGGCCACTTAACTAATCCCTGCTCCAGCTGAGAGTGGATTTATCTTCACGTGTCGGTTCTGCGTTACCTAGATAGGAATTGAAGCTCGTTGGCTGCTGGAACACTGCAAGCAAACACGGTGGAAGGTGGTTGTCCAGTGAGACCTACAAGTCAAGAACACGACCTCTCGGCCCAGTAAAAGAGCTCAGGAGCCTCGCTTGAGTGTGGCGAGTGTCATTGAGTAGCGAGGTCGTGTGGTGTGGTGCGAGGGTGTGTGTCATTGAGTAGCGAGGTCGAAGAAGGTGTAGTAATGGTGTGTTGCTCGGTGGAGTGTAGTGGCATGTGTCTCGTGAAATTTGTAGTGGGGTTCTGATGGAGGGTGTGTGGTGAGTCTTTTGGGAGTTGTCGTAGGTGATTTGGTGGCGTATAGCGATGGCGTGAACTCCAGGGTTGGAGAAGATGACGCGGTTGAGGGTGATGCAGTAGTCAATCCTATAGTATAAAGGGGTGAAGGTGTTTTGGAGAGGGAGAGGAAGAGAGTAGAGGAGCTTAGGAGATGAGACAGAGAGGGATCAAGGCCAACTATGATTGGTCAGCGTCAGAGGAGGTGATGCCATTGGTGAGGGAGTGGTAAGACAGGAGAGGGCGAAAATGGCCGATCTTTAACTGGACACGGCCACAAAGAAGAGGCGAGGAAGAAGAGTCGGTCAATTTGACCATCGACTGGCTTGATGAAGCAAGCAGAGGTGCTCACCGGAGCTTGAAGAAGTAAAGGCAGGAGGAGAGAAGAAGAGGGTATTATGGCCTTTTCTTGAGCTGAGGAAAACAGTCAGGAATTGGGGCCTCTTTATAGAGCTCCAGATCGAATTTAAAAACACAGGAGGGCTTGATTTGGCCACGCAATCAAGGAAGAAGACCCCTTGATTTTCTCAAGCTTGTCCGAGTTCTAAAGATCTTCTCGAAGTCTTTGATCTAGCTTAAGCGATTGGGAATTGCTTGAGGATCAATCTCTCCAATTTTGGAGAGATTTGGCTTTCATTTGAGAAAGAAAACCTCCCTTGAATCTCACTGCTGAGCTTGGTTTCACACCAATGGTGGCAGGGACCAAAATGAAGAAAGCGATGAGAAGTTAGAGGCCCATTTGCAAGGAATTTCAAAAGGTAGGGGCCTGAAGGTAGGAAATAGAGGTTTTAGGAATTGAGATGCAAACTAGGTCAAGATGGACTCTGATTGGGCCCAAGTTTTGATCTTAACCTAATTTGGATCCAGGGAAACTAATGGTGAAGTTGGATTTGAGTTGTAACCACGTTTGATTAGATAATTTGAATAGAGACCTAAAAGGGCAAAATCTCTTCTGAAACTCTATTCTAAGTCAAAATAGGTTCTGATGGTCAAACCAAAGGTACCAAACCTCCTAGAATATTTTTCTACAAATTTTAGGAGGTTTAGGTGAATTTTATCCTGACCAAAACCACTTTGATTTAAGTAGGGCTGATAATTAGGGTTTTGTGTTGTTTTCAGTTCTCGAAATGCGTGAAACCCTATTTCTGTCAGTGTGGACCTACTTTTTAGTCTTTTATGTTCATTTGACCTCTAATTAACCCTTAAGTGACCTCGTGGTTACTTTTCATTCATGATGTGATGTTAAAACTGTAGAATTAACCCTCTTTTAATGTTCTTTCCTTAAAACAGATTTGAGTGAAATTACGTTCCTCAGGCGATCATTCAAGTGCATTTATCTCTTGATTCCAACTAATTTAAGCTAGTAATGATTGATGATGGTGTTGGGGTTTTCTTCTCATCAGAGGAATAGAAATCGTCCCTATATCCATATGTCAACCAGCTACGAGACCGGAGTCATCTTGTTCTGTAAACCTCATGGCTCAGTCCCATAGTTCTGCCATGTATCTTGGCGGAAAGTCATCATGTCATTCCAAAACCTCTAGATCAGGAGACCTGACTTAAAGTACTAGATGGTAATGGCATCATGAGGTCTTTTGCACTTGAAGTACTAAGTCTTGAATCGATTGAAATAAGACAGGAAAGACTCAACTTTTAGCTGTTGGATCTCTGAAAGTCTCTCTGGGTTGTCTCTAACCCGCTACTGCCTTGCAAAGTATTAGCAAAATTTATCCACCAATTCCTGGAAGCAAGCAATATGCTCTCTATCAAGGCAGCCATGATGAGCATCATCTAACGGTAGTTCCCCACAAAGTTGTTGGGATCCATTGTCTCGTCGTAATGTGCCATGATAGGATGCTTAAATTTTCCCAGCAAAGGGGGGTTGTCATTACCTCTTCAGTGAAGGGGTATATAGTGACATATGCCCGTAGGCGTATACCCCTCATCGCTCGGGTGACTTGTCGGACGATTTTAGGCAAGGAGCCTCCTCCACTAGTCATTATAGGGTGGGCCACGGATTGTGATGGGAACATGATGAGAACCTCATCATGAACCCTAACTAGCACATTTTGACCTAATAAATTGAACAAAAGCTCCTACAAAACCTAAGAGAAGGCCTAAATCAGGGAATTGCAAATATGAGAATAAAACATTACACAAGGGGTAAAACTGTAATTTTACCATTGCAGTGCATAAACGGGATTTCTAAGGGTCTAGACACAGGTCAAATGGACTTAATAAGAGAAAAAGTGGGATGGTTTGGTCAAAAAAGGGTTATGACAAAATCTGGGAATTAAATGACATTCTGTAACCCTAAAACAAATCCACTTTAATTCATGAAGTTTCAGGCAATATAAAAATCAATTAAACCCTCTAAAATTCATGAAAAAATACCCCTTATGGTTTAGAACCTTCAATTTGGCCATTGGAACCTATCTTAACCTAGATTGAGAACCATACCCAATTTTTGACCTAATTTGGGTTTTTGTGTAAAATATCCAGTAAAACATGGTCAAACCTAAAATCCAACCTCACCATTGGATTCCCTAGGTCCAAATTAGGTTCATACCAAAATTTGGACCTAAGAAAAGGTCACCTTGACCCATTTTACAAAATGGTCCTCAATAATTACTTTTTGACCCTTAACTTTTTGAAACCTTGCAAGGACCCCCTATCTTTCCCGTCATCTTCTTCAATCGGGTCCCTCTACCACCCGCCTACGTAGGCCATACCTCTGACGACTTTGCACGGAGGATGGCGCCGCGCATGCATGGGGAGCTGGCCCCAAATTTGAAAGGGGGACTCCCTACGTTGTCCCCTGCAGCATGGGGGGCTCCCATGCCCTATCGGCCACCATACCTCTCGTGCAAACGCTCGAGAGGTATGGGTCTCGTTCCGGCCATACCTCCGGCGAGGTATTCCCTCCTCATCGCAATTCTCTCCCGGACGATGCCTATTTAAGGAGTGGCAACCCCTGCCGCATCCTAAGAAATCCCTCGAATTTCATCTCCTCCTCCTCCGGCCATTCGCCCGTAGGCTCCGGCAATTCTCCTCCTCCTCTCTCGTCACCCTGCCACCATACTAATGGCAGGGTTACCTCCGTCGTCTTCCGCCGTGCCTCGCCGTACCAGCAGGCACCCTCCAACACCTCTTCTTATCGTCGTCTCTTCCCTTAGGTACCTTCGTCTCCAGCGACGGCAGCACAGCCGCTCGCCACCTCTGCCTCCCCCCTTCGTCCAGAGACTCATAGATAAGTTCCTTTGCTCCCCCTCTTCATTTCCCCTCTTTTAATTCACACTTTCAACCCCTCTACACCACTGTCCACCCTCACCATCTCCACCTCCGGCAGACCACAGGTGAGGTGTTCCCACCGCTCCACACCTCCATCCACCTCGCCAGACCCCTCAAAACCTTCGCCACCATCCACTAAGCAACTTTCCCATCTCCACTGCCCGCCACACACACTCCACATCTCTACCGACCTAGGCACGCACGCTTAGGCCGCCCTGCGGCCAGCCAACTCCCGCCTCACCTTCGCCGTGATACGGCGAAGGTTTTCCTATGGTCTGACAGGGCCGTGAGGACGTATTCGTGCATTTCAGGTTCGTGCCTCCACCGCCATTAGCGAAGGTGTGAAGGAGCTCCCTCTCCAGCTCCAGGCACTTCCAGCTCCAGGAGGCACGCCCAGGTCGGGTGGAAGACTGCTGCGCACATCTCCAGGTCTTCAATTGGCTGCGAAGACCTTTGCTGGAGTGGCGATTGAGCGCGGTTGCTGCTGCAGGTGCACAGGCGGCAGGGTAGGACGTTTAGTCCCACCTCGTAAGTTTGCAAGTGCCCCACAGCACATAAGTTGCAAAAGTGACTAAGGCTTATCGTCTCAGTCACACGAGGTGAGGTCCCTCTCACCCACTCACCCGGCCTCGTCCGCGACCACCCCTCACGGACCTGGCCCGACCCAATTACCCAACCTGTGCACTCCTCGCCCACCACCGCACATCAGTGGGCGTGGTCCCGGGCGCGTTACCCAACCCCATAACCCTAGAAGGCTCTGGGAGAGCTGTCTTGAGAGCAAAATAGAGAGAGAGAGACGCGGGGAGAGTAGGGGTTAGGTTTTTCCTAACCGTATGCCTGTGTGCAGGGAATAGAAGAAGAAGCATGGAAGGCGTAGCTGAGGACTTAGCCAGCTGCGGCTAGAGAGAAAAGAAGAAGAAGGACTTGGAGGTGTAGAGAAGAAAAGGGAGGAGGAAGGTGGCAATGTAGCTGCAGAGAAGCTGAGGCAGAAAGAGAAGGAAGAAAGAAGAAAGCAAAAGGCGCAGCAGAGAAGAAAGAAGAAGTCAGAAGAAGGCAGAGAAGCCAAGAAGAAGAAGAAGAAGCAGCAGCAGCTGAAAAGAAGGAGAGCATAAGCACTGTAGCATGTGGCCCTTAAGGCGTCTGACCCTTGGAGTCAGTCGTCTGAAAATAAAGAGAAAGGAAAACAAAAGAAGAAAGAGATAAGAAAAGAGAAGAGACATTTTGATTTTCCTCTCTTTAATCTTTTTGTAAAACAGTATATTGTAAATTGTGATTTTCTACGCTTCTAGAATCAAGCTTGCTTCCTGAGTTCGACCTCGGAGAAATTTTTGTATTCGAGTAATAAAATATAATCAAACCGGTGTGGTTACACAAAAATCAGACACCAGTTTTTGGCGTCGTTGCCGGGGAGCAACGGGCATTTTAGAAGTTTTAAAATCACAATTTTTGATTTTATACTAATTTAATCTCTCTTTTGTTATGCAAGAAGGGAAGGCAAGGAAGAACAAAGCAGCCGCACAACAAACACACCAAAGAATAGGTAACCCTCAACCCTCTCTCTCTGAAACTCCCACATTCTAAAGAGGAAAAAGAAAAGAAAGAAAAAATCAATCTAGGGCTACCTATTTTCTATACATAGCAATTCACAGAGTTTCCTGTTTTTTAAAATTTCAACACATTTTATCTGCATATCCACTTAAGTTAACTAGGGCTAAAACCTTCTTGCTTGAGCCCTAGTTACCCATTTCTAAGGCAACTAATTGGACCAATTAGAGCCAACCTAGGATTCTAAGCTAGGGTTTTAGAGACAAATCTTCTAACCAAGAACTGAAGATTCCAAAAAGAGGTGTGCCTAAACCATTGTTTGAAAAGATCTATTAAGAGAAACACTAAGCAATCCAACTCTTAATTGACTTGAACACTAAAAGAAAGGACCTAATAAGCTCTCACAAGACAAACAAGTGAAGTTGATCCCTTGGATCAACCAACCTTCAAATTAGGTCACTTTTGCACAACAAAAGGCTTAAAGTTCAAGTGAAACCCTAAGCACCTTGATCTTAATTAAAAGCGGTAGACTTAAGAGGTCAAGGTCCCCATTCTGGTCTACCTGGAATCTCAGTGACAAGAGAGGTCGGGTGGGGGAAACCCTGTAACCCGTGGGGGCGCTCTACCATGTAGGGGTCTTCGCAGGACTCACCCTCTCTGGCTGCCCAGGTAATTCTTAGGTGGACGACCTTCTGATCAAGGGGTATCATCCGCCCCGAACCTCTATAGTCACCCAGCATATTTTGGGTGTCTTGATTGGGTCCAATACCTTCTAATCTCATCCAGTCCATCAGTGCATGTTTGGTAGGAGGTCCTTGAAACCTCTGCTAGAAATCCACTCTCCCCGAGGCCAAGCCTCGATACCCTTGTTTGTGCGACAACCACTCCACATAGACCTCTCTTCTGATTCTGAACCTAGTTCCCCTTCTTCTTCCATCATCGCTCAGCCTGTTGAAGAAGAAAATAATCTTGAGCACCAGCTCTAGTGTCTTAATGATCTCTTCCAAAACTTCATGAACCCACCGCAGCGCCCCATGATGCGAGATCACTATAATCCCGCTGCGGTGGCAATTGAGCCTCGAGTCAGAATCTCGACTAGAGGACCTGATTCCAAATTGAAGCCCAGCATGATTCACGCTATACCTAAATTCTATGGGTTTAACTCTGAAGATCCCTTCCAGCATATCAAACAGCTCAAGCATCTGGCCCAGACCTTCGGGTCAGATGCACAAAATCGGGATATCTTACTCATGAAGATGTTCTCTTTCTCCCTTATGGACAATGCGGCTCATTGGTATCAGACACAGACCCGCCCGATCAACACTTGGGAAGAACTCCAGTCTGAGTTTTTGAAGAAGTTTTTTCCTGTTGGTCGGACAAATGCCTTGCGCCGTCAGATTACTCACTTCACACAGCAGACGGGAGAACCTCTTCATGAGGCATGGGATCAATTCTAGGATCTCATGAGAAAGTGCCCCCATCACGGAGTTCCTAAATGGGAACAAGTTCAGTCTTTTTACTAGGGACTCCGTGAAGATATTAGATTGTTCATCAATGCAATTTACGAAGGGAATATCATGGGTCAACATGAAGACACAGTGTGGGAGATTCTCAAAAATATGTGCGAGAACTCCATCAACAATGATTCCATGGGATTATTTGACCGGACGAATACCCATGCAGCGACGAACCTTAGGGGAGCACATGAGACGCAGGGCCTGTCTACATCAGTCGACCTGGAATTAATGGCTAGTCAGTTGGACAAGGTCTCAATTATTGAGGAGAAGTTGGACGAGCTAACTCAGCACTTGCAACGAGCCACCTCTACACAAAACTCCTTCGCACAGCCACCTCCCACATGGGAAACTGTGCAGAACATTTTCCACTGACCTTCTCCTGGGATGGACTCGTATCCACCCCCATCCGACTCCAGCATCGGAGGGACCTTCTATCCTTTCTATTCTTGCCGAGGGAACTCTATTCCCCCATTCTCCGACGCTCCTGAGGTTCCTCAGACCTGCGAGGACCTCAACGCCATCCAGAATGACCCATTTTCCAACACCTACAACCCTGGATGGCGAAACCATCCAAATTTCTAGTGGGCGGGAAATTCTCAAAACCTAAGACCACCCTTTCAGCCCCGTCCATAGGCCCCTCGTCCTTATCAGCCACCTCAGCCTCGGCCCAACCCCACTTATCCATCCGAGCCCAACCAAGACCAAATGTCCCTTATCCTCCAAACTCTGGCTGACATTGAAAGAGCGAATGCGACTATCTAGAAGCAACATAAGGACAAAATCACAGAGGTCTGCAACCAACTTGCCCAGTTGGCAAATTCTCTCCAATCAGGCACACTTCCTTCTCAACCTCTGCCTAACCCAAATAACGTGTCGACCCAGCGGCGCGTTATGAACCCAAACCCAGGCCAAGCACACTTGATCTATCAGGCCCCTTCTGTTCCATCAGTTGACAGGATGGAAGCATCAACCTCCTATGCGGGTTACCAACAGCAGCAGCCCATCTTACCAACCCCCAACCAGAACCAGGCGGGACTAAATCTTGTGACAACCCTTAGTGGTAAAGCAACCCAAGACCCACCTTGTCCAAACCACTCCAAGCCTGGTAGTGACCCAAACCCTAGGATAGTCATCCAGGATGTTCCTATCTCTGACCCAGATCAAAAACCTGGACCTATCCTAGAGGAACCAACCAAGGTTCCATTTCCCGGGGCCTTGACCAAGGGAAAGAGGATAGCTAAACCCGTGGCTCCTGAGGAGGACTTGATCAAGCTCTTTGAGCAGGTCAAAATAAACATCCTCTTGATGAATGCAATCCGCCACGTACCGGCTTACGCACGATTCTTGAAAAATGTGTGTATACTTCAGCGTAAGCCACGAACCAAGAGTGGGAGTCCGATTGTACTATCAGAGCAAGCCAGCTCTGTGATCCTAAGTAAACTCCCACCCAAGGCAAAAAACCCAGGCACTCCCCTGATTTCATGTAAGATTGGTGAAATCCAGTTTAATAGAGCATTATTAGACCTAGGTGCCTCCATAAACCTGATACCCACATCCCTGCTTAACCACCTAGAAGAATCCGAACTGAAACCGACTGAGGTGACATTGCAATTAGCCGATCGATCTATCAAGTCACCTAAGGGAATTCTTGAGGATGTTATTGTTAGGGTGCGGGATTTCTACTTCCCTGTAGATTTCATAGTTCTAGACATGGACGCACTTGAGAATCCAAGGGATACACCAATCATACTAGGGAGACCTTTTCTGGCCACTGCAAGGGCCAACATAAGTTGTGAAGAGGGCCAAATAGAGCTGAAATTTGGGAATCAGACTCTCAAGATTGATATCTTTAAGGCCCAACAAGGGATTAATTGCGGTGTGATAGAGCAAATTTGTGACATCAGAGCCGTGGTTGATGAACCATAAATTGAGGACAACATGATTATCCCTCATCAACCACAAGAAGATCTAAAACCGCAATTAGAGGAGTCAGAACTTGATTTAGACAAACCCACAACTCCCACCCTTGTACCCCACACCCACTCTAACCCATCCGCTGCTGCTGATAACCCTGCTCTAGAATTCAATCCCCTTCCCGATCATTTGAAATATGTCTTTTTGGGTTTCAATCAGACACTTCCGGTGATTATAAACTCCAAACTCACACCTGACCAGGAATCCCGTTTGATTGCTGTTCTCCAGCAACATTGTAGAGCCATTGCTGGACTCTCGATGATTTGACTGGAATAAGTCTCTCTTATTGCACACACCGCATCTATTCTGAAGAGGGCACACGACCTTCACGTGAAATGTAGAGACGTTTGAACCCCAATCTGTAGGAGGTCATGAAAAAGGAGATCATTAAGTGGTTAGATGTAGGGATCATCTACCCGATCTCCGACAGTCGTTGGGTGAGCCCAATCCAGGTTGTGCCTAAGAAGGTAGGGCTCACCACCATCACGACTGAAATCGGAGAATTCATACCTACCCGTATAGCCAACTCATGGAGAGTCTGCATAGATTACCGAAGACTCAATTCCTCCACGAAGAAGGATTATTTCCCACTACCGTTTATTGATTAGATTCTCGAAAAACTAGCGGGAAATAGATTCTTCTGCTTCCTTGACGGGTACTCCGGTTACAACCAAGTGGCGATTCATCTAGAGGACCAAGAGAAGACCATGTTTACCTACCCCTTCAGGACTTACACGTTCTGAAGGATGCCTTTCGATCTCTACAATGCACCTACGACTTTTCAGCGGTGCATGCTTGCCATATTCTCTGATATGGTAGGTGATTATCTAGAAGTCTTCGTGGATGACTTCTTAGTTTTTGGAGCATCATTTGACGATTGCCTCCAGCACTTGGTTCACATACTCAGACGATGCATTGACGTAAATCTGGTTCTTTCCTGGGAAAAGAGCCACTTTATGGTGCCTAAGGGGATCATCCTAGAACACTTAATTTCTAAGAGAGGCATCCAAATGGATCGAGCCAAGGTTAATCTGATTTCTAAACTTCCTATGCCTAGCTCGATCAGGGACATCCGATCTTTTCTGGGGCACGTCGATTTTTACCGTCGTTTCATCCCTGAGTTCTCAAAAATCGCATGTCCCCAGACACTCCTCTCTCCAAGGATGTACCCTTTGAGATTTCCAAGGAATGCACTCAAGCTTTTGAGATCCTTCATGACCGAGTCACCAAGCCCCGATCCTACAGTCCCCTGATTGGTCTCAACCCTTTGAGATCATGTGCGATGCATCTGACTTCGCTGTAGGAGCGGTTCTGGGGTAGAAGATTGATGGGAAACCCGTGGTCATCTACTACACTAGCAAGACACTTGATGAGGCTCAGTGTAACTACACGGTTACGGGGAAGGAGCTACTAGCTATACCTTGAAAAATTCAGATCTTATCTCCTGGGTTCCCATGTTATAATCTACTCAAATCACATAGCTATGAGGCATCTCCTTGCAAAGAAGGACGCAAAGCCTCAATTAATCCGATCGATCTTGCGTTTGCAAGAATTTGACCTTGAGATTCGTGACAAGGTGGGAAGATAGAACGTGGTAGCTGACCACTTGTCTTGCCTTCCTTCTGAGATCATCAACACTTCTGGACCTATCACGGAGCATTTTCCTAATGAGCACCTCTTGACTATTGGTACCGAGCTTCCATGGTTTGCTGATATAGTGAACTACTTGGCATCACACCAGATCCCGTCTGATTTGCCGAAAGCCAAGAAAGACAAGTTGCGCTCCGATGCCAAGTACTACATCTGGGAAGACCCGTACTTATTCCGCATAGGTGCTGACCAAATTATCCGGCGATGTGTCCCGGAGGTCGAAATCAATGACATAATCTCTTTTTGCCATGACCAGGAATGCGGTGGCCATTTTTCTGGGCATAAAACCGCATCAAAATTCCTCCAGTGTGGCTTTTACTGGCCCACTATCTTCAAGGATGCATATAGTCACTGTAAGGCATGCAGTCGTTGCCAAACTTTGGGCAACATGAGCCATCGCGATATGATGCCTTTACAGTCGATTCTCGTATGCGAGATTTTTGATATTTGGGGGATTGATTTTATGGGCCCCTTCCCTATCTCGGATGACTTCGAGTATATTTTACTCGCTGTTGACTACGTGTCCAAATGGATCGAAGCCATTCCAACTCGAACCTGTGATCACAAAATCGTCATCAAATTCATTCATCAGAATATCTTCTCACGGTTCGGGATTCCTCGTGCTATCATCTCTAATGGAGGGAACCATTTTACCAACGCTCAGTTCAGGTCACTGATGACCAAATACGGGGTGTCGCATCGAATCTCTACTCCTTATCACTCCCAGACTAATGGTCTAGCCGAGCTATCAAATCAGGAGATCAAGAAAATCCTGCAGGTTACTGTTTGACCTGACAAGAAGGACTGGTCATCCCAACTTCCGGAAGCTTTGTGGGCTTATAGGACCACCCACAAAACCCAATTAGGTATGTCTCCTTTTAGACTGGTGTACGGGAAGGCGTGTCACCTTCCCGTCGAACTGAAACACAAAGCCTATTGGGTAGTACAGAATTGCAACCTAGATCTTTCTAAGGTTGGAACCCACAGAAAGCTTCAGATAAGCGGGATTAATGAATTACGCCTTGATGTGTATGAAAACTCGTAAATCTACAAAGAGCGGGTTAAAGACTTTCATGACAAGCATATATCTAGAAAGATCTTCCACCCTGGTCAGAAGGTCCTACTCTTCGATGCCCGACTTAAATTGTTCCCTGGAAAACTACAATCCAAGTGGGTCGAACCATATCTTGTCCGACAAATTTTTGGAAATGGAGCCGTCAAGATCAGTCCGCTTAGCCACGATTCTGAACCTTTCATCGTGAACGGCCAGAGACTCAAACCGTTCATTGACATAACCAATACAGATTTGGCTGAGTCATCATTTATCCTCCATTCTCCTTGAGCCAATTGCGCCTAGCCGATGGAGTAAAACTCAGCGCTTAATGGGAGGCAGCCAGTCATTCTTTTTGAAAACTTGAAACCTTTTTCTGACATTTCTTTGCACTTTAGGTTCATTCCTTAGGACAACCGACTTCACCTCAGGTACTCGTACCTGAGATTAGAAATCATCCGCAACAGTCACCTCGACCCATCCACTCACCTAAAATCTGTCCTAATGCATAAACCAAGCCAAATAAAAACCCACCTAATGTACAATGAGGACATTGCAAACCTTAGGCATGGGGGGGTATGAAAGTGCAATGAAAAGTCATTACAAGAAAAGGTTTTAACAAAAAAATTCACATATACATAAAAAAAATAAAAAAAAAATTGGAGGGAAGAAAGTGCTAGTAAACTTCACAAAAGGAGGAGGAAAAGAGCAGAATATTAAAAAGGAGCACAAAATAAAAAAAGAAAAAGGGATAGTCATTAGTAAGAAATTAAGGAATTAACCAAAGTTTTAGACCACATTAAAGAAAAGTAAAGAGAAAGTGTACAACAAGATTAGTAAGAACGCGAACCTTAGGCATTCTTGACTAGACTCTTAGTACCCATTAAGATCTAGATATTCCTCAAGAGGTTGAGGAAAATGAAAAGCCTAAGTATTAGGTCTAAGGCTTAGGGAGTATTAGGCCTCGTTAACTGACCTTCAGTTTATGGGACTCAATAACCTAAGCACCTAAATTCACATGCACAGTCTGGTTCAGCGAGCATAAATATCAAAATCATGCAGAAGCATTTCAAATGTTCTGAAAATGTCACCTAGATTAGGAGCAGCTGGTCAACACAAGTTGATTTGGACAAGTTCCCATCGCGAAGAGGTGGGAAATTCCCCCCGAAGATGCATAACAACATATCATCTCCTTGGTGCTTGTCTCCTAGGATATTTACATATCCTACTGGGGGCATGTAAGCACTCTGTTGGTTCAAATTCCATGGATGGCATTATCACGAAATGTCAATTGCCAGGGTCTGAATTCGGCCACGGAACACCATGGACGAGATTATCTCGAAATCTCAAAAGCCAGGGTTCTGGGGGTTACCATGGGTGGTGCTATCTCGAAGCATCGATTGCTAGGGACCTTTGAGGATTGATGATGCGGATGAGGAATCCGATATAGACCATGTTGTGAAGCCAATTCTAAGCTAGAATTAAAAAGAAAAGAGAGAGAAAACTCTCCAAACAAATAAACCCTCTGTCTCTCTCTTACAAAACACGCTGCAAACTGAACCAAGGCTAAAAATGTCTCAAGCACGGGTGCTTTAACCACGAAGTCCAATAAACTTTAGGGTAGTTCCTGTGGGTCTTAAAAACCTTTACTAAAGACTAAGGCTAAAGCTAGACAGATCTAGATCTTGGTTGGTACTAGAGTACCTTTTAGGCCCATGGTTGGCATTCTGACCTAATCAAGGAAACAAGAGAAAAAATCACTTATCAAATTTGATGAAAGAAATTCATGGTCTAGAATAAAGGTTTAAACCTTAAATTTTTGCTAAGGGACTAGCAAAAGGAAGGCATGAGGGTATGATGAGAACCTCATCATGAACCCTAACTAGCACATTTTGATCTAATAAATTGAACAAAAGCTCCTACAAAACCTAAGAGAGGACCTAAATCAGGGAATTGCAAATCTGAGAATAAAACATTACACAAGGGGTAAAATTGTAATTTTACCATTACAGTGCATAAACAGGATTTCTAAGGGTCTAGACACAGGTCAAATGGACTTAATAAGAGAAAAAGTGGGATGATTTTGGTCAGAAAAGGGTTATGACAAAATTTGGGAATTAAATGACATTTTGTAACCTTAAAACAAATCCACTTTAATTCACGAAGTTCTAGGAAAGATAAAAATCAATTAAATCCTCTAAAATTCATGAAAAACTATCCCCTAAGTTTTAGAACCTTCAATTTGGCCATTGAAACCTATCTTGACCTAGATTGGGAACCATGCCCAATTTTTGACCTAATTTGGATTTTTGTGCAAAATATCTAGTCAAACATGGTCAAACCTAAAATCCAACCTCACCATTGGATTCCTTAGGTCCAAATTAGATTCATACCAAAACTTAGACCTAAGAGAAGGTCACCTTGACCCACTTTACAAAATGATCCTCAACAATTATCTTTTGACCCTCAGCTTTTTGAAATCTTCCAAGGACCCCCTATCTTTCATGTCATCTTCTTCAATCGGGTCCCTCTGCCACCCGCCTGCGCAGGCTATACCTCTAGCGACTTTGCACGGAGGATGGCACCGTGCATGCATGGGGAGCCGGCCCCAGATTTGAAAGGGGGACTCCCTGCGTTGTCCCCTGCAGCATGGGTCGGCTCCCATGCCTTGTCGGCCACCATACCTCTCGTGCGAATGCTCGAGAGCTATGGGTCTCGTTCCGGCCATACCTCCGGCAAGGTATTCCCTCCTCATCGCGATTCTCTCCCGGCCGACACCTATTTAAGGAGCGGCAACCCCTGCTGCATCCTTCAAGCCTGATTTGGCCGAAGAAATCCCTCCAATTTCATCTCCTCCTCCTCCGGCCATTCACCCGCAGGCTCCTACGATTCTCTTCCTCCCCTCTCGTCACCCTGCCACCATACCAACGGTAGGGTTACCTCTGTCGTCCTCCGTCGCTCCTCACCGTACCAGCAGGCACCCTCCAACCCTTCTTCCTCGTTGCCATCTCTTCCCTTGGGTACCTTCGTCTCCGACGACGGTAGCACAGCCGCTCGCCACCTTCGCCTCCCCCCTTCATCCAGAGACTCATAGATAAGTTCCTTCTCTCCCCCTCTTCATTTCCCCTCTTTTAATTCACACTTTTGACCCCTCTACACCACTGTCCACCCTTACCATCTCCACCTCCGGCAGACCACCGGCGAGGTGTTCCCGCCACTCCACACCTCCATCCACCTCGCCAGACCCCTCAAAACCTCTGCCACCATCCACTAAGCAACTTCCGCATCTCCACTGCCCGCCACACACACTCCACACCTCTATCGACCTAACCCACCTTGACGGCCACAGAGCGACCTAGGCACGCTTGCCTAGGTCGCCCCACGGCCAGCCAACCCTCGCCTCACCTTCATTATGATACGACGAATGTTTTCCTATGGTCTAACAGGGCCGCAAGGCCATATTCGTGCATTTCAGGTTCGCACCTCCGCCGCCATTAGCGAAGGTGTGAAGGAGCTCCCTCGCCAGCTCCAGGCTCTTCCAGCTCCAGGAGGCACGCCCAAGTCGTGCGGAAGACTGCTACGCACATCTCCAGGTCTTCAATTGCTGTGAAGACCTCCGTTGGAGTGGCGATTGAGCGCGGTTGCTGCTGCGGGCGCACAGGCGGCAGGGTGGGACGTTTAGTCCCACCTCGTCAGTTTGCAAGCGCCCCACAATGTGTAAGTTGCAAAAGTGACTAAGGCTTATCGCTTCAATCACACGGGGTGAGGTCCCTCTCACCCGCTCACCCGACCTCATCCGCTACCACCCCCCGCGGACTTGGCCTGACCCGATTACCCAACCTGTGCACACCTTGCCCACCACTACACGTCGGTGGGCCTGGTCCCGGGTGCGTTACCTGACCCGATAACCCGAGAAGGCTCTGGGAGACCTGTCCTGAGAGCGAAATAGAGAGAGAGAGACGCGGGGAGGGTAGGGGTTAGGTTTTTCCTAACCGTATGCCTGTGTGTAGGGAACAGAAGAAGAAGCAAGGAAGACGCGAGTGAGGACTTAGCCGCGAAGCCAGCTACGGCCAGAGAGAAAAGAAGAAGGGCTTGGAGGTGCAGAGAAGAAAATGGAGGAAGATGGAATTGTAGCCACAGAGAAGCTGAGGTAGAAAGAGAAGGAAGAAAGAAGAAAGCAAAAGGTGCAGCAGAGAAGAAAGAAGAAGAAGAAGAAGAAGAAGCAGCAACAACTGAAAAAAAGGAGAGCACAAGCACTGTAGCAAGTGGCACTTAAGGTGTCTGACCCTTGGAGTCAGACGTCTAAAAACAGAGAGAAAGGAAAACAAAAGAAGAAAGAGAGAAGAAAAGAGAAGAGACATTTTCATTTTCCTCTCTTTAATCTTTTTGTAAAATAGTATATTGTAAATTGTGATTTTCTACGCTTCTAGAATCAAGCTTGCTCCCTGAGTTCGACCTTGGAGAAATTTTTGCATTTGAGTAATAAAATATAATCAAACTAGTGTGGTTACACAAAAACCAGACACCAGAATACCATCATGAGCCATAACTAGCTTAATTTATTCATTATCAAGGAATAAATGCTCCTACATAACCGCCAAAGGACTATAATTTATTGTATAATCATTCTGAGAGAAAGATAAGAAAATAGGATTAAAACTGTAATTTTACCATCATATCTTGAATGCAGAACAACCATGAGTTTTCCAAGGGGATAATAAAGGTTAAATGATCTTAAATATCCAACAAGTGGGTTCATACAGACAGAAAAGGGTTTTCGCGTGTTTTGAGAATTAAATGACTTCTGAAACCCTAAAAATTGACTCGCTTAATTAACTGAGGTTTTGGTCAAGATAAAATTCTCCTAAATCCTCTAAAATTCATATAAAAATATTCTCTAAGGTTTGGTACCTTTAATTTGACCATCAGAACCCATCTCCACCCAAAACAGAGTCCTAAATAGACATTTGCCCTAATTTGGGTTTTTGCATAAATTACCCAGTTAAACTTGGTCAAAACCAAAATCCAACTTCACCATTGGATTTCTTAGGTCCAAATTAAGTTTGTACCAAATTTGGGGCCAATCTGAGATTGTCTTGACCTAGTTTGCAATTTGGTTTTGTTTGATTCTTTTATATCACACATTTGCCCTTAACTTTCAAAATCCCTACAAAAAGGACCCTATCTTTGTCATCATTTTCACAAATAAGTCCCCACGCCATTTTTGGAAGGTTAAACCTTCACCGTCGAGTTTCGAGCGAGGATTTCTCACTCAATTTTCAATCAATCTCTCCTAAAATTAATACGGGGATTCCTTGGGAAGTTACCTTCCATTTGAGCCATTCCTTGGGCTCTAAGTCTTTCCCAAAAGGCCATGCTAACAGTTCAAAGGTTCAGGTATCCTATTTTGCAAAAAATTACGAGCTTGGAAGCTTCTTTCCAAGCTTGGAAGAGCTTCTTATGGCCTATAAAAGAACCCCTGTCGCACGGCCAAGCTTTTCAGCAACTCTTGGCACATCAGAAGGCCCTAAAAACCTATCTCCGACTGCCGTAGACCCCTGCTCCGGTGACCTCTTCGACCCTCCTCCTCCGGCTGTCCAAGCATCAAATTTGATATCCAACTAGGTTTCTCTCTTCCTCGCGACCCTCCCTAGCCAAAGGGAGGTCCTTCCCTCGTCTCGTTCGTCACCATCGCCTCATCACCTCTACCTCCTTCTCGGCTCTGGTCGACCAACATCGAAGCCCTCCACCTTGCTACCTCATCCCTAGGTCCCTCTATCTCTCCCTTTTCCTCTCTACACCATTTTCCCACTCTCGCAACACACATGACCACTGATTCTCCCTCAACACCGTCACCTTCTTCCGCTCCAGCGAAGCTCTGGTGATGCTTACACATCACCAAACTGCTCGAAACTCACCACTATCACCTCCATCAGCTCTGCCGTGCTCCAGTAAACAAAAGCCCTCTACCAATTCACCCTATTTGCCACTTTACGACTCCACCAAACTCCACCCTCACTACACCGACGTTTTGCGGTCGTACAACCTCCTTACCCCACCAAACATCACCGCACGGCCACCATCACATTTGTCATCGTCCGGCAACGCTACTAAGCTGGTTTAACCGGGTCAAAAGACCGCTCTTTGGATTTCAGGTTCAAGACCTTCGCCTCCATTGCCGCAGCTACTTCAAGCAAGCTTTCATCACGTTCTTGCATCTTCCGCCCCAGGCGCTACGCCCAGGTCACGCGAAACATCTCTAGGTAGGATCCTAGGGAGCTAATTGAAGGTGTCGTCCTTCGCAGTTGCGCCAATTTGAGGCATCTTCACTACCTGCAGTGCACGCGAAGAAAAGGTGGGACTTTAGTCCCACCTTGGTAGCTAATGAAGCGACGCATGGACTTAAATTGATTTTGTGCTACAGCCTGTTCGCCTCAGTAAGTACGGGGTGAGGTCCCCTTGCACGTGCCCACGTACGCCCTCACCCGCGCTCACACCTTGTGGGTCTATACCTTGGTCTGTTTACCCGGATACCCGGGTCTGGTCTAATTTGCTGGTTCTGATAGAGGAAGAAGAGAGAAAGAGAGGAGAGGGGAGGGGTTTTGCTTTGCCGCCCTCCTTTTGACTCTTGTGAGATCTGAAGAGGCCTTTGTTTCTGCTGGCATGCTAAGTCCTGTGCTGAGCCTTCTCTAAAGCTAAAGGAAGAAGAGAAGGAAGAGAAAGAGAGAAAGAGAAGAAAGAAGAGGATAAAAGGAAAAGAAAAAGAAAGAAGCCTCTCCCTGAGGCTTGAAGAGAAGAAAGGAAGAGGCCTTTGCCTCTGCTAAGGAGTCTAATACAAGCCTCTACCGTCTGATTGCACACATTTGAGGCTTTATTTTCTTGATTGATACTGTTGATCTAGTTGCTATTATTATGAGGAGTAATTGGTGATTCAAATCACCATTTTACTCCATTCTTTTTGCACACTGATACTTGACATTATTGATTAGATCATTCTGAATTAATTCTGATTGCAAATTCTTATATCTTTGATTGTGATCTAGAGTATTGAATTGTCACTTGCTCCTTGTGTTCGACCTCGAACTTTCATTCGAGTAATAAATATTATATGTTTTCACACTGATTCGATCTATACTGCAACACGACGATTCTAAAACCCATTTCAGAGCAACTAACATTTTGGCGCCATTGCCAAGGGGCAACGCGCAATTTAGATCTCTTGATTGCAATATCTGATTTGGTACTAACTTGCTCTATCTCTTTTTGATTGTGATTTGTTTTAGGGGGGACTCATTGAAAGAAGATCAGCTGCACATTAGCCATTCCAGGGGCAGGTAAACTCCATCCACCCTCATCTAAGCCCCTGATTCTGAAAAGCTAAAAAAAAAAAAGAAATCAATTAAGGCTACTTGCATTTTATTCTTAGACAAATCATCAAGTTTCCTGATTTGATACATTCTAGAGAACATCCAAACCCTGATTTATGCACCTACTGAAAGCTTAAAGCGTCCAAGGCTATCACCTTCTTGCTTGAGCCCTAGGTACCACATTTGGACAAAATTAAATTGGACCAATCAGAGCCAATTAGGGTTTCCAGTTTAGGGTTTTAGAGACACACTTGCTTAATCAGGAATTGATCTTCCTAAACAGTGTGTGCCTAAGCCTTGGTTGAATTGATCTATTCAAATCAAACCCTAAAAATAGGCTTTTAATTTCATTTGAACACTAAAAGAGGGACGTAAATTTCTCAAAGGACAAAACAGGTGAAGTTGACCCACCTTGTTGGGTTGACCAATCTTCAAATTAGGTCACTTTGCACAAAAACATCTTAAAAGTTCAAGAGAAATTATAAGCACCCTTCTCTTAATTTAAAACTGGTAGACTTAAGAGGTCAAGTTTCCATTCTGGTCTACCTGGATCCTCAGTGACAAGAGAGGTCGGATGGGGGAAACCCTGTAACTCGTGGGGGCGTTCTACCGTGTAGGGGTTTTCATGAGACTCTCCCTCTCTGGCTGCCCAGGTAATTCTTAGGTGGATGGCTTTCTGACTAAGGGGTATCATCCCCCCCGAACCTCTATAGTCATCCAAAATTTTTGGGTGTCTTGATTGGGTCCATCACCTGTTATCCTTTTTCCATTCCATCGGTGCATGTTTGGGAGGAGGTCCTTAAGACCATCCTTGAGGCTTCCATTAGCTATTCACTCTCGTCGAGGCCAAGTCTCGACCTCCTTGTTTGTGCAACAACCCAACCCGATCGATATCTCTTCTGATTCATCTGAACCTAATTCTCCTTCATCCATCATCATGGAGCAACCGACAGAAGAAAACAATCTTGAAAATCAGCTTCAGTGCCTCAACAATCTATTCCAAGCCTTTGTAAACCCATCGCAGCATCCTATGATGTGAGATCATTACAATTCCGCTGTGGTGGCAATTAAACCTTGAGTCCAAATCCCTGCTGGAGGTTCTAATACTGAACTCAAGTTCAACATGATTCATGCTATTCCCAAATTCCATGGGGGTAATTCTGAGGATCCTTTCTAGCATATCAAGCAACTCAAGCATCTGGCCCAGACCTTCGGATTAGAAGCTCAAAATTAGGATGTCTTACTCATGAAAATGTTCCCCTTCTCTCTCATAGACAAGGCTGCTCACTGGAACCAAACCCAAACACATTCGATCAACACCTGGGCAGAACTACAGTCTGAGTTTCTGAGAAAGTTCTTCCCTGTTGGTCTGACAAATGCTCTACAGCACCAGATCACGCATTTCACGCAGCAAGCAAGAGAACCGCTTCACGAAGCATGAGATCATTTTCTGGATCTCATGTGAAAGTGCCCCTACCACGAAGTTCCTAAATGGGAACAAGTCAAGTATTTTAACCAGGGTCTCCATGAGGATATTCGATTATTCGTCAATGCGACTTGTGCAGGAAACATCATGGGTCAACACAAAGACACCATGTGGGAGATTCTCGAGAATATGTGTGAGAACTCCATCAATAATGAATCCATGGGCATGTTCGACCAGACGAATGCCAGTTCATTAACGAATCCAAAGGGAGCATGAGACGCAGGGCCTATCCTCTTCCGTCGACTTAGAACTGATGGCCAGTCACCTGGACAAGGTCTCTATCATTGAGAAGAAGGTGGATGAGATAACTTGACACTTGCAACGAGCCACCTCTACGCAAAACCTGTTCGCACAACCGCCCTTTGGCAGGGAGGCTATGCATAATATCTACCATCGATCTTCTCATGGGATGGACCCGTATACACCCTCGTCTGATTTAGGGTTCGGAGGAAACTCTAGACCTGCCTATTCTAGTTGGGGGAACTCTGGACCTGCCTATTCTAGTTGGGGAAAATCTAAACCCTTGTATTCTGACTTTTCCGAGGCTCCTCAGACTTATGAGGACCTCAACACCATTCAAAATGATCCATTCTCAAACACCTACAACCCTGGATAACGTAATCATCCTAATTTCACATGGTCAGGGAACAACCAAAATCAGAGACCTCAATATCAGCCTCGACCACAAGTTCCTCGTCCATATCAATCGCCTCAGCCTCGGCCCAAACTAACTTATCAATCCGGGCCTACTCAATCAGATTAAATGACTTTTATCCTTCAGACTCTGGCTAACATTCAAAAAATGAATGCGGCTATGCAAAAACAGCATAAAGACAAAATCACAGAGGTTCGCAATCAACTCACCCAGATGGCAAATCCCCGCCAACCTGGTGCACTTCCTTCACAACCTCTACCTAATCCGAATAACATGCCGAACTAGAGGCGCGTTATGAACCCGACTCAGGGCCAAGCTTACTTTGTCTATCAGGCCCCTTCTGCTCCATCACTCGACAGGATGGAGGCTTCGACATCATATGCGGGTTATCAGCAGCAATCACCTCTTTTGCCCACACCAACCTAGAACCAGGCTGGTATAAATTCTGTTACTACCCGTAGTGGCAAAGCAACACAAGACTCACCTTATCCAAGCTATTCCCAACCTAGTAATGCAAACTCAAACCCTAGGATAGTCATCCAGGATACCTCTATCCCAGATCAAGAACCTGGACCAATTCTAGAGGAACCCACAAGGGTTCCATTTCCCGAGGCCTTGACCAGAGGAAAAAGGAAACCCCAACCCGTGGCACCTGAGGAGGACCTGGTTAAGCTCTTTGAGCAGGTCCAAATAAACATCCACTTGACGGATGCAATTTGCCACGTACCGGCTTATGCACGATTCCTGAAAGATGTGTGTACACCTAAGCGTAAGCCGCGAACCAAAGGTAGGAACCGAATTGTACTGTCAGAGCAAGACAGCTCTGTCATTTTAGTAAATTTCTACCTAAGGCAAAAGACCCAAGCACCCCTCTAATCTTCTGTGCTATCGGTGATATACAATTTGACCAAGCCTTATTGGACCTAGGAGCATCTATAAATTTGATACCTACATCCCTATTAGACTACTTTGAGGAATTTGAACTTAAACCGACAAAGATGACTTTACAGTTAGCAAATCGATCTATTAAGTCACCAAAAGTAACTCTTGAGGATGTCATAGTTAGGGTACATGATTTCTACTTTCCCATGGATTTCATTGTCTTAGACATGGATGCTCCTAAGAACTTGAAGAATACATCGATCATTTTAGGGAGACCCTTTCTAGCCACTGCTAGGGCCAATATTAATTGTGAGGAGGGCCAAATTGAGTTAAAATTTGGGAGCAAGACACTGAAGATCGACATATTTAAGGCCCAACAAGGAATTAATTACCTAGTTATAAAACAAATTTGTGATATCGAGGCAGTAGTTGACGACATATGTATCGAGGAAAACCTGACTATTTCTGATCAACCACAAGAAGATCAAAACCTGCAATTAGAGGAGTCTGAACCTAGCATAGATACTCCCATGACTCCTTCCTTTGCTCCTGACACCCACCCTGAACCACTTGCTGCTGCTGATAACCTAGTTATGGAATTAAAGCCTCTTCCCGATCATCTAAAATACATCTTTTTGGGTTCCAATCAGATGTTTCCTGTGATTGTCAACTCCCAACTCACCTGATCAGGAAACATGCCTAATTTCTATTCTCCAACAGCATCGGAGAGCCATTGGATTAACTCTCGATGATCTGACTGGTATCAGCCCTTCATACTGCACACATCACATCTATACTAAAGAGGGCTCGCGACCATCCCGTGAAATGCAGAGACACCTAAATCCAAATCTGCAGGATGTCCTAAAAATGAAAACCATCAAGTGGTTAGATGCAGGGATCATCTACCCGATCTTCGACAGTCGATGGGTGAGTCCAATCCAAGTTGTGCCTAAGAAGGCAGGGCTCACTATCATCACGGCTAAAATCGGAGAAACCATACCAACCCATATAGCAAACTCGTGGAGAGTCTACATTGATTACAGAAGACTCAATTCCTCTACGAAGAAGGATCATTTCCTACTTCTGTTCATTGATCAGATTCTCGAGAAACTAGTGGGAAATCGATTCTTCTACTTTTTGGATGGGTATTCCGGTTATAATTAGGTCACAATCCATCCTGAGGACTAAGAGAAGACCACCTTTACCTGCCCCTTCGAGATGTACGCATTCCGAAGGATGTCGTTTGGTCTCTACAATGCACTTGCTACTTTTCAGCGGTGCATGCTTGCCATATTCTCAGATATGGTAGGTGAATACCTTGAGGTCTTCATGGATGACTTCTCGGTATTTGGAGAATCTTTTGATGATTGCCTCCTGCACTTGGTCCAAATCCTCAGGTGGTGCATTGAAGTGAATTTGGTTCTTTCCTGGGAAAAGAGCCACTTCATGGTACCTGAGGGAATTGTCCTGGGACATCTCATCTCTGGAAAAGGCATCCAGGTTGATCAAGCCAAGGTGAATCTGATTTCCAAACTCCCTATGCCTAGCTTGGTCAAGGACATCCAATCCTTTCTGGGGCATGTTGGTTTTTACCGTCGATTCATTCTCGATTTTTCGAAGATCGCTCGCCCCATGACAAATCTTCTATCTAAGGATGTCCCCTTTGAAATTTTCGAGGAATACACTCAGGCATTTGAGATCCTACGTGATCGAGTTACCTAAGCACCTATCCTGCAGTCCCCTGATTGGTCTCAACCCTTTGAGATCATGTGCGATGCATCTGATTACGCTGTAGGTGCAGTACTTGGGCAAAAAATAGACAAGAAACATATGGTCATCTACTACACTAGCAAGACACTTGATGAGGCTCAGCGTAACTACACAGTTATTGAGAAAGAGTTGGTAGCCGTTGTATTTGGCCTGGAAAAATTCAGATCTTATCTTTTGGGTTCTCGTGTTATCATATACTCGGATCACACTACTGTGAGGCACCTCCTAGCGAAGAAGGACGCGAAACCTCGACTAATCCGATGGATCTTGCTGTTGCAAGAATTCGATCTTAAGATTCGCGATAAAGCGGGAAAACAAAACGTAGTAGCTGACCATTTTTCCCACCTTCCTTCTTCCATCATCACCGAGCATTTTTTGGACGAGCACCTGCTAACCATTCACAGTCTCCCATGGTTTAATGATATTGTAATTACTTGGTTGCGAAGAAAGTTCCGCTAGATTAGACGACTTCCAGGTGGGACAAATTGATTGCCGAGACCAAGTACTATATTTGGGAGGAACCATACCTTTTCCACATTGGCAATGATCAGGTGATCCGGAAATGCATTCCTGACGACGATGTTAATGACGTGATATCATTCTGTTATGACCAGGCCTGTGATAGCCATTTCTCTGGGCGTAAAATCGTAAAGAAAGTTCTCCAGTGTGGGTTCCTTTCGCCCACGTTGTTCAAAGACGCACAGACGTATTGTAGGGCATGTGCTCGTTGTCAGACCCTCGGCAACATGGACCCGCGGGATATGATGCCCTTGAACCTGATTATTGTGTTCGAAATCTTTGACATATGGGGAATTGATTTCATGGGACCCTTTCTCAGATCTAACGGCTTCAAGTGCATTCTGCTCGCTGTTGATTATGCCTCTAAATGGATCGAAGCTATCCCCATGAGAACTAGTGATCATAAAGTTATCCTCCGATTTATCCAGCAGAACATCTTTACCAGATTTGGGGTTCCTAAGGCCATCATCAGCGATGATGGGCCTCATTTTAACAATGTGCACTTCCAGTCCCTGATGAAAAAGTACGGGGTGTCACATCGTATCTCGACTCCTTACCACCTCCAGACTAATGGACTGGCGAAACTGTCAAATCGAGAGATCAAGAAGATCCTTCAGGTCACTATTCGACCTGATAGGAAGGATTGGTCTACTCGCCTTCCGGAAGCATTGTAGGCCTACAGGATCGTCCACAAGACCCAATTAGGCATGTCTCCCTTCATATTAGTGTACGAAAAGGCATGTCACCTTCCTATCGAGATGGAACACAAGGCCTATTGGGCAGTACGGAAGTGCAATTTGGATCTAATGATGGCTAGAATACACCGCCGGTTGCAATTAAGCGAGATAGAGGAACTACGCAATGATACATATGAGAACTTGTGTATCTACAAAGAGCGAGTTAAGGCCTTCCATGACAGGCACATTGTACGAAAATCTTTCCATCCTGGTCAAAAAGTTCTACTCTTTGATGCCAAACTCAAATTGTTCCCAGGAAAACTCAGATCAAAATGGATTTGACCATTCTTGGTAAGATGAATCTTTGGAAATGGAGCCATTGAAATTAGCGAACTCAGCCTTGATTCTGAACCTTTTGTCGTGAATGGTCAAAGACCCAAACCGTTCGTCGAACTCATTGACTCAAACTTGGCTGAGGTATCTTTTGCCCTCTATTCTCCCTAAACTCATTGCACCCAGCCGATGGCGTTAAACTCGGCACTTAATGGGAAGCAACTCGTCATCTTTTTGAAAAAACCCGAAACCCTTCTTGACGCATCTTATGCTGAACTCATATTACACTTTAGGGTTCGTCCATTAGAACAGCCAACTCCACCTCTAGTACCCATACCCGAGCTTGAAATCGTCCGCAACAGCCACCTTGACCCGTCCACCCACCCAAAACTTGTTCTAATGTACGTTCTAAGATGAATTCGAACCCACCTAATTTATAATGAGGACATTGCAAATCGTAAGCATAGGGGGGTATTAAAGTGCAAAATGCTTTGAGAATCACTTCACAAGAAAAGGGTTTCATCAAAAAAATTACATATTCCAGAAACCAAAAAAATAAAAAACTGAAAAAGAATAAAAAAATGGAGTGATGAGTCCATTTTAATGGACTAATAGAAAGCCTAAGTAATTCTCTTTTAACAATTTAGGGTCGTTAATAACTACACTAAGTTATAGAATAATTGTATGCATCATGATTTAATTCTATAACATTCTATGACTTAATGTGTAATGATTATGTCTTTTTATTTGTAGGTAATAAAACCTAGAAAGAACAAGGGTAGGGGGATAATTTCCCCAACACATCCAGCCGCAGCAGTGATTCTTTCCCCCTCCCCCGTCGGACTTTGGGGCAATCTTCTCCAACGGTGGTCGGCCAAAAACAGAAAGGGATTTGCAAATCCCTAGATTGGCTCACTGAGGGAGAGAGAGGACTTAAAAGTGAAGAGGCTGCGTGCACAAGAGGAATCTCCCCCCTTGCGGGGAAAAACTCCACCGCATGCACTGTGCCCATGCTCTCTCCCTCAGCCACCACAGCGCCCGCATGCCACCTGCAGGCGCTCCTCACCTCACCTGCCCTACCGCGTGCCTTCACCCCACAGCGCCCGCACGCCACCTCTGCAGCCGCGCCCTAGCGCACCAGTGCACGCCCGCCAACGCTTTCAATCTCCCTGCAACCGCGCACCGCTCCTCAGCCACCACAGCGCCCGCACGACATCTCCAGCATCCCTCATCACCTACCGCTCGCGCGCCGGCACGCCACCTACAGGCGCTCCCTCTACCTGCCCGCACGCAAACTGCGCGCCCCAACACCCTCTCGCCCGTGCACGCCTCCACCTTCAAATCTGCAGACCGTCTCACCCGCGCCAGACTTCCTCCAGCGCGCCCCACCGCCAGCTGCAGCCAGACCTCCTCCAGCGCGCCTCCACGCCACCAGCAGGCGCTTCCTGCCTGCGCACCAGTGGGCGCACGCGCCCGCTCGATCAGCCGAAGCAGCAGCCGCCCTCCATTAGACCGGCGTTCTTCACCTCCGGCCACCTCTGGCCACCGCCTCCAGCCACCTCCGCCACTGCCGCTACCACTGTCAGAAAGCCCCCATCCTCGCCATCCTCCTGAGCCTCGCAACTACCCCGCCGGTGCTCTCTCTCTCTCGTGAGGAAGAGAGAGAGGAAAAGCTCTTTTTTTGTTTGAATTAGAAATTACATTCAATGCCATTGCAGGAAATTTCATTTTTTTTTATTAATATTATATTCTGGCAGAATTGCATTCACGCACTCACAGTTCTTTTTAATTACATGGTATTAATATTGGCTAGTTTAAACATTGATTTTGGACTTGATTTAAGTATTAATTGTCTATAGTACACATCACATGAAAATTGCATTAATTCATCCTAAATTTATTGAGGATTTCTGTGAGGGAAAACTGCACTTACGCCCTTAACCTTTTAGGTTATTACAAACCTACTTTCCTTCACATTTTAAGTTCAATTTGAAAAGGAATTTCGCACTATCCGAAATAACATTAAATAATTAAGTATTGATTGCATCATTGCCTCCCTGTGGACACGACCCACTCTTCTGCGAGTGGTTATTTTCATTATTTTTTATTCGTCTATTTTTCCACCACTTAAATACTATAACGCTAAGCGAAAAGTCGACTTATCATGGAGAAGGGAGGAAATTTTGAGTGAATTAATTGCATATCATTGTTGAGGAGAAAAAGGGGTGGTGATATAAATGTCAAAAAGGAGCACAAATTGAAAAGAAAAAAAAAAGAGATAGTCATTAGTAAAAGATTAAGGAATCTACTTGGTTCTAGACCATTCAAAAGAAAGAAATAAAAGAAATAAAAGTGCTAAGAGACAAAAGAGATTACTATGAACGCTGATCTTAGGCCTCTTGGGCTGTAATTTTAGGCTTAAAAATTCAAGTATCCGTTAAGATCTGGATAGTCCTCAAGAGGTTGGGGAAAATGCGAAGCTTAAGTATTAAGTCTAAGGATGAGGGATTATTCAGCCTCGTTAATTGATCTCTGGTTTGTGGGACTCAATAACCTAAGCACCTCAATCCACACACAGTCTGGTTCAGTGCGCTTAATGACCAAAATCACGCAAATGCGTTAATTCTGTTTTGAAAAAGCTATTTAGATTAAGAGCAGCTGATCAGCACAAGTTGATTTGGAAGAGTTCCCGGTACGAAGAGGCGGGAAATTCCCCTCGAAGATGCGCAATAACATACCGTCTCCTTGGTGCTTGTCTCCTAGGATATCTAAATATCCTACAGGGGGCATGTAAGTACCTTGTGTTGGTTTGGATGCCATGGGTGGCGTTATCACAAAATGTCGATTGCCAGGGTCTGGATTTAGCTGCAAAATGTCATGGGTGGGATTATCTCGAAATCTCAAAAGCCAGGGTTCTGGGGGTTGCCATGGGCGGTACTATCTCGAAGCATCGATTGCCAGGGACCCTACGAGGATTGATGGTGGGAGCTAGGAATTCGATGCAGATCGTGTTGTAAAGCCAATCCGAAGCTAGAAATAAAGAAAGAAATGAGAGAGAAAACTCTCCAAAAAATAAAAAAATCTTTTGTCTCTCTTTTACAAAAACTCACTGCAAACTGAACCAAGGCTAAAACATGTTACAAGCATGGGTGCTTTAACTGCGGAGTTCAAAGATCCTTAGGTTAGTTCCTGTGGGCCTTAGAAACCTTCACAGCAGACTGAGGCTAGAGCTGGTCAGGTCTGGATCTTGGTTGGTACTTGAGTACCTCTAGGCCTACTATTGGCATTCTAACCTAATCTACAAAAGAAAGCACACATCTGAGCATAAAAAGACATATGGTCTAGAATTAAAGTTAATTCCATGAGATTTTGCTAAAGGACTAGCAAAATCTAGGCATGGGGGTATGATGGGAACACCATCATGAGCCATACTAGCTCAATTCAGTCATTATCAAGGAATAAATGCTCCTACGTAACCGCCAGAGGACTGTAATTCATTGCATAATTATTCTGAGAGAAAGATAAGAAAATATAGTTAAAACTACAATTTTACCATCATATCTTGAATGCAGAACAGCCACGGGTTTTCCCAGGGGGTATTTAATGGTCAAATGATCTTAAATATCCAACAAGTGGGTTCATACAGAGAGAAGGGTTTTTGCGTGTTTCAAGAATTAAATGACTTCTGAAACCTTAAAAACAGATATGCTTAATTAACTAAGGTTATGGTCAGGATAAAATTCACCTAAACCCTCTAAAATTTATATAAAAATATTCTATAGGGTTTGGTACCTTTAATTTGATCATTAGAACCTGTCTCGACCCAAAATAGAGTCCTAGACAGATATTTACCCTAATTTGGGTTTTTGCATAAATTACTCAGTCAAACTTGGTCAAAACCAAAATCCAACTTCACCATTGGATTCCTTAGGTCCAAATTAGGTTTTTACCAAAGTTTGGGCCCAATCTGAAATTGTATTGCCTAGTTTGTAATTTGGTCCTGTTTGATTCTTTTATATCACACATATGCCCTTAACTTTCAAAATTCCTACAAAAAGGCCCCTAACTTTGTCATCATTTTCACAAATAGGTCCCCATGACATTTTTGGAAGGTTAAACCTTCACCGTCAAGTTTTAAGCGAGGATTTCTCACTCGATTCTCAATCAATCTCTCCCAAAATTGATATGGGGATTCCTTAGAAGTTACCTTCCATTTGAGCCATTCCTTGAGCTCTAAGTCTTTCCCAAAAGGCCATGAAAACCTTTCAAAGGTTCGGGTATCCTATTTTGCAAAAAGCTTCCGAGCTTGGAAGCTTCTTTCCAAGCTTGGAAGAGCTTCCTATGACCTATAAAAGAACCCCTGTCGCACGGCCAAGCTTTTAGCAAGTCTTGGCGTGTCAAAAGGCCCTAAAAACCTATCTCCGACCACCATAGACCCCTACTCTAGTGACCTCTTCGACCCTCATCCTCGGACCGTCCAACCATCAAATTAGACAGCTGACTAGCTTCCTCTCTTCCACATCACCCTCCCCAACCAAAGGGAGGTCGTTCCTTCGTCTCGTTCATCATCGCTGCCTCGTCGCCTCTACCTCCTTCTCTGACTTCGGTCGACCAACACCAGAGCCCTCTGGCTTGCTACCTCATCCCTAAGACCCTCTAACTCTCCCTTTTCCTCTCTACACCATTTTCCCACTCTCGCAACATACACACGACCACCGATTCTCCCTCAACACCGTCACCTTCTTTTGCTTCGGCGATGCCTACACACCGCCACACTGCTCAAAACTTGCCACTATCACCTCCATCAGTTCCGCCGTGCTCCACTCAACAAAAGCCCTCTACCAATTCACCCTATTCGCCATTCTACAACTCCACCGAACTCCACACTCACCGCACCCACGTTTTGAGGTCGTATGACCTCCTCACCTCGCCAAACATCACGGCACGACCACCATCACATTTGTCGTCATCCGACGATGCTACTGAGCTGGTTTAACCGGGTCGAAAGACCATTCTTTGGATTTCAGGTTCGGGACCTTTGCCGCCATTGCCGCAGCTGCTTCAAGCAAGCTTTCATCACGTTCTTGCGACTTTCACTCCAGGTGCTATCCCCAGGTCACACGGAACACCTCCAGGTATGATTCCAGGGTGCCAATTGAAGGCATCATCCTTCGCCGTTGCGCCAATTTGAGGCATCTTCACTACCTGCAGCGTACACGAAGAAAGGGTGGGACTTTAGTCCCACCTTGATAGTTGACGAAGCGGCACGCGAACTTAAATTGATTTTGTGATACAGCCTACTCGCCTCAGTAAGCACGGGGTGAGGTCCCCTCGCATGAGCCCACGCACGCCCTCGCCAGCGCTCACGCCCCGCGGGTCTGGGCCTTGATTCGTTTACCTGGATACCCGGGTCTGGTCTGATTTGCTGGTTCTGATAGAGGAAGAAGAGAAAAAGAGAGGAGAGGGGAGGGGTTTTGCTCTGTCGCCCTCCTCTTGACTCTTGTGAGATCTGAAGAGGGCTTTGCCTTTGCTGACATGCTAAGTCCTGTGCTGTGCCTTCTCTGAAGCTACAGGAAGAAGAGAAGGAAGAGAAAGAGAGAAAGAGAAGAAAGAAGAGAAGAGGAAAAGAAAAAGAAAGAAGCCTCTCCGTGAGGCTTGAAGAGAAGAAAGGAAGCGGCCTTTGCCTCTGTTAAGGCATCTATTACAAGCCTCTGCCGTTTGATTGCATACATTTGAGGCTTTATTTCCTTGATTGATACTGTTGATCTAGTTGCTATTATTGTGAGGAGTAATTGGTGATTCAAATCACCATTTTACTCCATTCTTTTTGCACACTGATACTTGACATTATTGATTAGATCATTCTGAATTAATTCTGATTGCAAATTCTTATATCTTTGATTGTGATCTAGAGTATTAAATTGTCACTTGCTCCCTGTGTTCGACCTCGGACTTTCATTCGAGTAATAAATATTATATGTTTTCGCACTGATTCGATCTATACTGCAATGTGGCAATTTTAAAACCCATTTCAGAGTGACTAACAAATTGCTTCTCCGATTCTCGTGAAGGCAAAGGGGGAGCTTGAGGTGGTCTAGAAGGGACCTCTCCCTTCTTACTACTGGGCTCTTGTTTTAACTTTTCGAGATGTTCGCATAAGCAAGCATTTTCCTCTTGTATCACGTGACGCCATTTTAATTGGTCATCTATGGGACTAGTGTTATAGGGCTCCTCTGGCTGAACATTTCGACTTTCCTTGACCATTTTCATCTTTAGGAGTTGGTCCGCAATCAACTGCTGTTTAGCCTTTAAGGCTTCCAATTTGGCCTTGCACTCCTCTTTCGCCTATATTTTTAGGAGGGGATCCCCCTGAGGATTCTCAGGATGAGAAAGCTTAGGTTGCCGATTGGGACATGTGACATTAATCATAATAAGAACGCTGTTGTTGGGTTTTTATCCCTAGTGACGGCGTCGAAAATTGGTCGATGAAAAACCTATCTGCATAAAAATAATTATTTATGGATGTCATTATTGTAGCATAGTATCATAATGCAAACAGATGTGTCATTTTATTTATTTACATAATTTTTACTGGTTTATTCCAGGTCGTTCACTGGGAGGCAGTTATTAATATACATCACTCTTTTTTGTTCTAAAAATACTCTTTTATTCCAAAAATATCAATTACATATACAAAATGAATCAATGAATCAAAGAATAAATGAATGAGTTAATTATGTACAAAATAAACCAATTAATACTAACTAAAATACCTCAAACATATTTACAACTAAAAAGACATCAAAAACTAAGTAAAACTACTCTATGTTAGGTATGTCCAATTATCTTAGTCAATGCCTAAGTGTAGGCACAAAACCACTATACATTTATACTAAACTAAGCTATACTAACATATAATGTACCTATAGTTATATATATAGACGTCGCTAAAGCCTTCAATATATATATACAAATAAGGTCTCAAACAATATGTATACACTACTTATACATTATGTATATACATATACTATACACTGATATTTATAACTATACATATACGCTATACACACGTACACTATATACATAGACACACAACTAACACTAACACTTATGCACACACACAGACACTCAACACTTAGAATAATTTTTGGCTTAGACCCTTAGTCACACTGAGTCTTCACTTAACCAAAAATTAGGTTTTTAACGGCGAACCGGGCTTTTCATGTGATACACAGCACCCTCAGGGGTGAGACCGGGCCAATACTAAGCCTAGTTGTAGTTCTTAATTATTTGCATTTTGGTGCATAGTTTTGGCCCAAAGTTGGATCAGTTGAATCAAACCCAGACCAAATCGGGCTCCTAGCCCACATGCTCAATAGTATGCTCAGTATATGCTCAAAAGGGTATCGAGGTAAAGGGGTATAAGGCATTGGTGTGCCCAACACGTATCGATTGAAGTGGCTGAGGAAGGAATTTGTTTTATACCGTTGTACGCGGTCATCAGCCCATGAGGTGGGGCTAAAAGAAGGCATCATTTTGAGAGCACCTTAGTGTGATCTGGGGCCATCTTTGGCCCTCAATTTGAGTGCCTAAATTGGATCCATTTTCCAATTAAATTATATATTTGGAAAGCTCTTACATAGAGCTATATAATTGTACATTTAATTTAGAATTATAACTTGTTTAATTGTATAGAAAAATTAGTTAAAGTTAGTGATTTATACAAAGTTAATTTAGGGTCTTATTACTTAATTAATGTACAAATTAATAAATTAATGATGCAATTGACTTTATAAATAGTTAATTGATATAATAAGGTATTTATTAAACATTTTTAATTTATATACATTTATGTATGCGTATTACATATATAAATACTAATATATAGTATACATAGTACTGTATAATATAAATACATAATAAATAGGTTGAAAATACTTAAAATTGATACATACAAATATACAACATAACTTACTTCAATAATTACATAAATTACTAATTTTAACTTAATAACTTAGATATTTAACTTAATAACTTAATTACCTACAATAAATACATAAATAAATAAATATACATGTATCATACAATATATAATAGTTACTTAAATACGTATGTACAGTAATAGATATGATTTTATATGTTTACTTATTTATTTATAATTATATAGATATATGTACATATAATCTAGTATAAATTATTAGATAATTATATAATAAAGAGATATTTACAATAACTCAACCTAAATACTCATTTAAGTATATATAATACATATATAAGTTATTTATGTACAATATAAACACATATTACATTGTTTATATATAACTCATTAATTCATTGATATTTACAAGTATAAATACTATATACAAGGTATTTTTATGTGTTTTTGGATATTTTCAAGTTTTTATGGTATTTTTATATAATATAGAGATAGGGGAAGAGAGGGAAAGAAGGTGAGATGAGAGAGAGAAAAATTCTTTTTGTATTTTTCAACTTGGTTTCTTTTATTGAATTTCATACTAGACCGAACTGTTTGCTAGTACGTTCTATTAGCTAGAGGGTTCAAAACACTTTGAAATTCCACATACACCTAAACAAATACCTAGTCTTACTCAAGATAGGTTTATTTTACTTTTTTACAATTTTTCTGATTTTTTTTCTAAATTTTGAATCTAGCACACAAGAGTTCTGGAAAGAGATGTGACTATGGAACCTAAGGCCTTAAAGTGATTTCTAAGTGTTGGATAAGTACTCAAACACAATCAACACATCACATGAAAGATGATATATGGAGCATTCAAACATGATTTTTTCATTAAATTTCATTATAAACACATTTTGAACGGTTAACTCCATAAACATGCTGCTGAAATTGAATTTTAAACATGAATTCAAGTCAATTTACAACCTAAATTGGATCCAACACCATACATGAATGCTTATAAGCAATGTTCTAATCATATACAATAGTGCCAACTCCTTAATCACCTAAACACCTCAAAATCCATACCTGATTTGCTCATCCATAAATGATATTGCTACATCCTAATCCATCAGCTGAATTCAACAACTGTTGTTGCTTAGATGCAGCAGATCAATTCTGTTGCCCTTGCTGCTGCATCTACAATAGAAAATCCATCTCCTGCTGCATCGAAATAACTAGAAGCCATTCCTACTACATCTTCCAACAGCTAATAGCTGCTATTACCACTGAAATAAGCCTAGATCAAATCTGAGAAGATCTAATCTAAGGCACTCAAATTCATCCAAAGTCCATTGGAAACATTTATGAAGATCTGAAATCCAAAGACCTTAAACAATCTAGTTTGACCATTACCTTACATTATAGACAATGCGAAGGGAATGGATCAAACTATATATCAAATTCAGTTATGCCATGAATCAAAACCTCCATATCAGTCCTCAAAAAGTCTTTTAAACCCTAGAAGTCAGATTGAAATCATTCTTGAACTCAAAAACCATATTGCCCTATTTTGGGCTTTCACTTTAGATTTATTACTGATTAGATCATTTGACCTTCTTGAACACCAATGATTGGTGTTCAAGGTGATCTAGTGATCATCTCAAAATCACTTGGGTCCTTGTTCAACCTTAAAGTAGTATTACTGATTATCCTTGGTCAAACTACCCAATACAAGGCTTTAATTGGGCATTTGCTCATTTGAGAATAAATTGTCAATCAAATCACATCAAACTCATCGCAATATAAGCAATTAAGCAAATCCAAACTCGAATCGCTTGATTAAAACTATTTAAACCCGAAATGACTCCAAATCACAAGATTGGGCATGAAACACAAATCTAAAAGAATCGAGCAATTCAAGGCAATCAAAACTAGATCGGGGGTCCTTGTAAACATATAAAGTGAATGGAGAGACCCTTGGATGGATTTAAGTGCTATCTAGATCGCAAAGCCTTAGAACTTCGGATCTAGATATTGTTGGATGGATGGGGTGAACTGCGAATCAAAATGTGAGAAAAACATTAGAATGCGGATGGTGAGGTGTAGAGGAAGATCAATGAGTCTATATGAATACATGAAAACACCTCTCCAATTTGAATTGATCGGAGAGGGCGAATCAGAGCTAGTCTAATCTACTCCTAATCTAAACTACCAAATCCGTGAATTGAGCTAACTATCCTACTCCTAACTAATTTAGGCTAAGCTAGAAAGCATTAGGTCTAACCTAGAAAGTAGTAAACTACATTAGAAAGCGATTAAATCTACTCTACAGATGAAAGTGATGTCAAAGATCCACCGATCGTCAGTCGATGGCAACGAAAGGGGAGAGACCCTCAGCTAACGAAGGATGTTGTTAACGCGGCAAGATAGATGTTTTAAATAATCACGTTGCAGTATAGTCGAAATCGCTTTGAAAACAAATACAATTTTATTACTTGAAAAGATTTCGAGGTCGAACATAGGGAGCAAATGGAATTCACACACTAGTTTCAACAATAAATGCAATTTAAACATAAAATATTACTCAAAAACCAATTTGGAATGGAGAGCATATGAGTATATGAAGAGTAAAAAGAGTTTTAGACAAAATAATGGTGATTTGAATCACCAATTATAAGTCTAATACATCGATAATTACTCAAATCTACTTAAAGGAAGGGAATACGAAATGAGACGTCTTAAATGACTTTGCCTACAGTCCCCTTCTTGCTTTTCTTCTTCTTCTCTCTTTCTCTGATTTCTCTTTTCTTCTTCTTCTCTGTCTTAAGCCTTGCGGTCCTCCTCTTCTTCCTCTCTTCTTCCTTCTTTAGCTTTCTTCTTCTTTCTTCTGCTTTCTTCTGCTTTAAGCCCTGCGGTCCTTCTCCTTCTTCTTCTTTTTCTTCCTCTTCCTTAGGCTTTCTTCTACCTTAAGCCCTGCGGTCCTCCTCTTCTTCCTCTCTTCTTTCTTCTTTGGCTCTCTTCTCTCAGAATCCGACTAAGTGTTGGAGCCAATCCTCTCAGAGCAAAAACCCTCCTACCCCCGCGCAACTCTTCTCTCTCTTTTTCTCTTTCTATTTCAGTCTCGCTCTCCCAAAGCCACAGCCGGTTGGGTAATCGGACCTAACACATACCCGGGTCCAGGCTCACCAACGTGCGTGGTGAGCGAGGAGTGAAGATTAGGCAGGTAGTCGGGTCGGCCAGGTCCGCGGTGAGGTGTCGCAAATGAGTCCGGTGAAGGGGGAGGAGGACCTCACCCTCAGTGTTTGGAGGCAAACAACCCCATTCACTTTTTCACTTTATGCACATGAAAGTGCCTCTTCACTTCCTAGGTGAGACTAAAAGTCCCACCTTTCCTCGCGTGCCTGCAGTAGCAGGGTGCTTGGCTAAATTGGCGAGGCTGCAGCTGCTGAAGCCTTCGCTTAAGGGCTTGGACACCTGCACGCCTCTATTCTGCGCAGCCTGGCACTGAAGCCTGGGTGTAACAAGACCTGGAGCGGCTCGAAGATTGACAGCAATGGCTGCTCTGACCTGCTACCTGAAATCAAGAAAAGAGGCCTAATGGCCGCGTCAAAATGCTTAGCATGGTCTCCGTGGCACAGCGAATGTAATGGTGGCCTTGGCATTGAGTAAGGGTGGCTGTGGTGGCGTGCCTAGGGCGTACTGTGTGCGTGTGAGTGGGTGTGTTCAGGGAGGTGTTTGGGTGGACGATGGAGAGAATGGAGTGAGAGGAAATGATCAGGGAGGTAAGGTGGAGGTTGTAGGGTGGTTGCGAGGTGGATGGAGGTGTGTAGCGGTGGGAGCACCTCGCCGGAGGAGTCGCCACAGGTGGAGATGACGGTGTTTCGTGGCGTCGGTGGTCGATTTTGGAAAATAAAGAGCGGGAAGAAAGTGTCAGAGAGAGGGAATCTAAGAATCTACTTAAGGGACGAAATGGGATAGAGATCCCACGCCGGTGTGGTTGCTAGAAGTGGGGAAGACAAACCTCTGTAGGAGAGGCAGAGGCGAAGATGGGGCAGGAACAACGTCGGCTGGTATTGCGCGACGCGGAGGATGGTGGTGAAGGTAAACCCACCATTGGTATTGTGGTTGGGTGACGAAGGAGCTAGGGAGAGGCCATCGGAGCTTGCGGAGGGTTGCGACTGGAGGGGAGAGAGGAATATGGAGGATTCTGGCCCAATTTCAAGCTGAGGAGAATGGTTGGATCTGGGGCTTCTTAAATAGGTCTTCAGAGAGGGTTTATGCTTGGAAGCCAAGCTTCCAAGCAAGGAAGGCTCGCCAGAGAAGGAAGCTTTCAAGAGACCCAAATCTCTCATGCATTCACATGAGAGATTGGGAAAGAATGAGGACATATGGATGGATTTATACTGGAGGAAATTTCTTAGAGAATCTCCCTTCTAATTTTGGAGGAGATTCTCCAAGCAATCAAGGAGAAATCTCCTTTCAAAGGTCATCGGAGTAGGTTTCCTCTGCGATAATGGCGAAGGGATCTACTTGTGAAAAAGATGAAGAAGTTAGGGGGCTGATTGCGAGGGTTTTTGAAAGTTAGGGGTAGAAATGTAGTCAGACAGGACCTTTTTGCAAACTAGGTCAAGACAAGTTCTCCTTAGGTCCAAATTTTGGTACAAACCTAATTTGGACCTAAGGAATCCAATGGTGAAGTTGGATTTTGGGTTTGACCACGTTTGATTGGGAAATTTATGCAAAAACTTAAATTAGGGTAAATATATATCTGAGACTCCATTTTAGGTTAAGATGGGTTCTGATGGCCAAATTGGAGGTATTAAACCTTATAGAATATTTTTATATGATTTTTAGAGGGTTTAAGTGAATTTTATCCTAACCAAAATCTTGGTAAATTAAGTGGGTCTATTTTTAGGATTCCAAAAGTCATTTAATTCTCAAAATATACACAAACCCTTTTCTATCTGATCCAACCCACTTATAATCTTATTAAGACCATTTAACCTTTATTTAGCCCTTGAGAAAACCCGTGGTTGTACTGCATTGGTAAAATTACAGTTTTAACCCTAGTTTCTTATTTTTCTCTCAAAATGGTTATGCAATGAATTATGACCTTCAGTTGGTTATGCAGGATCATTTATCGACTTCATTGAGTCAAAATGAGCTAGTTAGGGCTCATGATGGTGTTCCCATCATATCCCCATGCATAGCTTTTGCTAGTCCCGTAGCAAAATTTCAAGGTTTTAACTTTGATTCTAGACCATGAAATCCTTTGATGCTCAAAAATTGTAATGTATGCTTTCTTCTGTAGATTAGGTCAGAATGCAGATAGTAGGCCTAAAGGTACTAAAGTACCAACCAAGATCCGAACCTGACCAACTCTTGCCTCAGTCTGTCGCGAAGGTTTCTAAGGCCCACAGGAACTATCCTAAGGTTCGTTGAACTCCACGGTTAAAGCACCCATATTTGTAACATGTTTTAGCCTCGGTTCAGTTTGCAGTGCATTTTTGTAAGAGAGAGACGGAGGAATTTTCTTTGTGGAGAGTTTTCTCTCTCTTTTCTTTTTAGTTCTAGCTTCGGATTGAATTTACAACACGGTCTGTATTAGATTCATAGTCCCCATCATCAATCCTCTAAGGGTCCCTGGCAATAGATGCTTCAAGATAGCACCGCCCATGGCAACCCCAGAACCCTGGCTTTCGAGATTTCAAGATAATCCCACCCATAGTGTTCTGTAGCTAAATCTAAACCCTGACAATCGACATTTCAGGATAATGCTGCCCATGGCATCTGAACCAGCACAGGGTGCTTACATGCCCCCGGTAGGATATGTAGATATCCTAGGAGACAAGCACTGAGGAGACGATATGTTATTGCGTATCTTCGAGGGAAATTTCTCGCCTCTTCGCACCGGGAACTAGTCAAAATCAACTTTTGTTGATCAGCCACTCCTAATCTAGGTGACTTTTTTGAAACAACTTACATGCATTTGCATGATTTTGATACTTAAGCGCACTGAACCAGACTGTGTGTGGTTTGGGGTGCTTAGGTTACCGAGTCCTGTAATCCAGAGGTCAGTTAATGAGGCCGAATATTCCTTAAGCCTTAGACCTAATACTTAAGCTTCGCATTTTCCCCAACCTCTTGAGGACTATCCAGATTTTAGCGAATACTTGAATTTTTAAGCCTAGGATTTTAGCCCAAGAGGCCTAAGATCAACGTTCTTACTAATCTCTTCTTTGTTTCATTAGCACTTTTTGCCTTTCATTTTCTTTCTTTTAATATGGTCTAGAACTAAGTCAATTCCTTAATTTTTTACTAATAACTACCTTTTTTTCTTTTCTAATTGTGCTCCTTTTTGACATTTTTTAACTCCTCCCCTTTTTTCTCAAAATTTGATGTGCCATCAAAAATTTTCTCTCCTCTCTTTTTTTTTTGCTCTTTTTCAAGAATTTTCTTCATTTTTTTGGTATTTTTGGGATATGAGATTTTTTTGTGAGAGCCCTTTCAAACTTTGATTTTTTGTATGCTTGCACTTTACCACCCCCCTATTTCTAATTTTTGTAATGTCCTCATTGTAAATGGAGGGTGTGAAACAGTTTTGGGTTCAGGAATTGAGAATAGGATTATCTGGTGGGTGAACGGGTCGATAATGACTGTTGCGGACGATTTCAAGCTCTGGCACGTGTACCAGAGGTGGGATCAATTGTTCTAAGATCGAACTCAGGGTGCAATAGATGTGAAGTACAGAAGGATAATCAAAAGGATCTCGATTTTTGGAATGACGGGTTGCCTCCCATTAAGCGCTAAATTCAACGCCTTTAGCCGAGCAGGAAATGGTATGGAGAAGGAGTGATCAAATCAGATGAGTTTTGCAGAACAAGCACCTTGATCAAAAGCCTGGTTGGTCCAACTAGGTGCTTGTTCAGGTGAACAGGCTGATGATGCAGTCCAAACCCAATCAATCTGGTGGGTTGATAAATGTAGATCAAGAGATGTGGAACCCACCATATACTTTGAAACTCAAAAGGGTATGGAAGTGTATAACTAGAGTTTGGCTGAGTCGAATCAACCTGATCAGAGTAGGGATCCTTTAATGGAAAAGAATCAGTGGAAGATGTAGGAACCCTACAGGAGTGATCAAAGAAGGATGGAGAGTGTTTTGTAGTCTGATCAATGTCTGAAACTCGATAAGAATGTGGAGGCAAATCAGCTGCAATCGGCTCAATAAGAGGGGAATCAGAATAGAAATTGAGCCCAGTTGCAGGTCGGGGTTGAAAACAGGTTTGAATAGGTTCTATATTTGTAGAGGAGGTGGCATCAATCTAAAAAAGAATTAAAGGTGGGTTCATTTAGAGAGTCCTCATAGTAGCCAGCAAACTCAAAGGTAAATGCCTGAAGAGTGTTTATAGGATGAAGAAAATCTGAGTCAAGAAAAGATTCAAATTCTGGGTTGTAGTCACTCTCGTCACTTTTTGGTTTTGATTCTCGAGGATTGAAAAGAAATGATTCCATCTCAATGGAACTTGAAATTAAATCAATGATCTCAGGATTAGGGACCTCAGAGTTAGAGTCAAAGAATGGATCATGTGAGCTGAGGTTGTAGATTGGCTTGTAGTGGTCAGGAAACAATGGTTCTCCAAAATCATAGTAAGATTTGAGATCGTCGGAGAAATTGCAAGAATCAAGTTCTGAATTTAATTCGAGATCAGAGGTTCCACCACAGAATAAATCACAAGATGTAGATTCAGCAACCTGACTTGGGTCTAGCCTATTTGTAGATTCCAAGCTTAAAAAGGTGTCCCTAGTAGGTCTGGGCTCGGGTTCTTGGCTTGTAGGGAAGATCTAATCAAAACCCCACTCTTCCAACTCATCGATTTTCGTATCATAGATTGGTGTGACTTCCGAAAAATCAATCTGTATCTCTGAGGATGTTGGAGAGGTACATTCATCAAATATAGGCTCAAAATCATAATCCACATTCAAACTTTGATTTTTGTCATACGGGGCCTTGTAATTCTCCCAAGAAGATTCAGATCCAGATTCTAGGCTAAGGATGTGGGTTGAATTACTAGAATCTAGGTCAGAATTGCCGTCGGGGATCACCTTATTAGAGTAAGGGGCAAAATTTACACCCTCGAGAGGCTTTGATTCAATCTTATTATTATAGGAGTCTAGGAATTCATGCTTGGTGAACCAAGGTTCTAGTTTTCTAGGGCTGGCTCAAAATCGTGTTCTCCTGCAATTGTGACCTCCCAACCTATTTCAAGATCAGGCATATCATATTCCATCTGGGTTGGGAATCCACAACAACCTGGTGTCTCAAACCTGGGATTCGGGAAATCATGTTGATCCTCAATACTATTCTAAGATGTTTCATTAACTATTTGGGGCATGTACGGGTATTTTTGATCGATAACTTGTTTCAACAATTTCATCATTTCTTCCTGTTTTTTAAGATCATCTTGGTGTTTTTCCCAAAGTACAGAATTTGTCATGCATTGGAGATATTCAAAGTTATGCAATTTTTCTATCTTGATGTATCCTATTATGAGAATATTTTGGGTTGATCCATTTGTTGCTTCTGTTAATAATAATTGGGCACAGTTTATGATGAAATTTGTTGTTGTTGATACATTAACCTAATGTCTTCAATTGGTTTTGAGGTTTTGTAATCAATCTCATAAAATTTAAGGGTATCCTCAACCATTCTATCTCTCATGGATCTTTGAGATTTAGGTTTCTTCAATGATTTTCCTAAATAGCCAGGCTGCATATTTGAATTAAACGGTGGAATCAAGATGTAGAATCAAAATTTAAGTTTAGAATGAAGTGATTTGATCGAAGGAAGATTTTCAAGAAAATCTCTGTGTGTGCTCTAAATAGAAGGGATGAGGGACTGGATGTGGTATTGACCCAATCAAGGCACCCAAAGATTTTTGGATGACTATAGAGGTTCGGGGCGGATGATACCCCTGGATCAAAAAGTTGTCCACCTAAGAATTACCTGGGCAGCCAGGAAGGGAGAGTCCTGCAAAGACCCCTACACGGTAGAGCACCCCCACGGGTTACATGGTTTCCCCCACCCGACCTTCCTTGTCACTGAGGGTCCAGGTAGACCAGAATGGATAACTTGACCTCTTAAGTCAACCAATTTTATGTCCTAATTTGTGCCTTTGTTTTCACTTGAATTAGCAATTGATTGGACTTGTGACCTAATTTGGAGGTTGGTTGGCTTACAATGTAGTCCAACTTTACCTGACCTACCCTAAATGTATCTCTTAAGTCACCCTGATTTGACTCCCAGGTTTTTAGGTCCAAAGATTTTAGGGTTCAAGTGAGTTTAGAGCCTGATTTTAGGGTTTTTCTCAATTAGATCTTTTCAAGCAAGGGCTTAGGTAGTACACAAATGCGGGTGGGGTTGTTTCCTTTTATGTAGGCAAGTGTGACTAGAACTCCATGTTACGACCCAGTTCCCGAATCTCTACAGGACACGGGAATTGGACCAACTCGACTGATCTCAAGACCCAGTCGTCCAACGAGAAAGTAACCAAAAAGCAGTAAAATAAATCACATTCACCATACAAGTAACTAACAGTAACAAAAGTACAGCAGTAAGGAAAAGAACTACTACAGTACATACCACCACAACAGTAGAGAATTAAAAACAGGTACAGAAATATGAAGTTTTCAATAAATGAGTACAAGGTGAAACAGAAATACTCACTACTACAAAAAAATGGTACAACAAAAGTACAACTACTGGGCTCTTCTAGGCCCAGCACCCTCCGCAGCCACAGGCTCTGGCTGCTCAACACCTGGTCCTGAAAAAGGTGACAAATATGACATGTCAGCGAAATGCTGAGTAGAGTGGTAACCAGTTAGCTAAGAAAACAATAAAGGTGGATAAGTAGCTGTTGTTTTTAATTTCTTTCTTTATTTTCTTCTATTTGCTCTTTCTTGAATTATTTCTCAAATCTTTCTCTTGATCTCGAATGTTCCTCGTGAGAATGATCTTGATTGCAGTCTTTTCCGAAGAGTAGAAGTAGCATGTGGTGCTCTCCTGGCCAGGAGAGTCCCCCGTGGTGGTTCTACCCTCAGTCAACCACCCCAAGGTCACTGACAGACGTAACGGTAACTACGGCACGCGCGATAAATGCACAAGTAGCTACCCCGCATTGGCACGCGGTCAGTCGTTTCCATTAACAGGTGAGCCTAAAGCACAGCACGGAACCAGTATAGGGCAGAGCCCTCTCAGTAACAGGGGTCTAGCCCTTCCACAGTAACCAAACAGGGGTCTTGCCCTTCCACAGTCCGCACACCCTCACCTGACTACCCTGGTTTGCCTAGTGGGCCTAACAAGTCAGTGTAGGATGGCTAGCAGAACCCCAGGGCCCGTGGGGTGGCCAGCACTCTCCCTACACTAGTAGCTCTCCCCGGTACTGTGTACGCGAGGGCCAAAAGTGGGTACAAAGTGGCCAGACCTAACCCCGAGTCCCTGGGGCAGCTAGCTCTGCTCTGCACCAAATAGGGGGATAGTCGCTCTCCTTGGTACTCCGTACTCAAGGGCTAGCTCACTTCCCCATCCACTTTCCCAGTTCCATTCTATTTATCTTCCAGGAGCTCTACTCCTAATTCCCTGTTGGGTTCATACTCATATTTCTCAGGCCAAGCCATACTAGGTTTCATCATTTTAGTTTCATTCACATATAGCCCGTGTTTCCAACATTTAATATCCATTTATATACAAGCAGCTCAAATTTAGTTTCCAATAACAGGAATTACATGTAGCAGTTACTAGCAACAGTATTCTACATTTCACAGGCAGCTGTTATTCCAATTACAGGCAATTATCATTATTCTATCTACTTATCCAAGACTGCAATTCAAGTATTCAAGACATTCGTTCCAAAGTTTCTATTCCTAGGATTCATGCCACACCCTAGGATCTATCATTCAATCTAGTTTTCAAGTCCTAGGATTCATGCCATACCCTAGGATCTATCATTCAAACTAGTTTTCAGGTCCTAGGATTCTTGCCATACCCTAGGATCTATCATTCATTTCAGAGATGCATTAATGTTTGTAAATAACTAAGGGGAGCACTCTACTTGCAAAGTCAGGAGTAATGGGGGCATGATCGGTAGGTCCACGTGCCTCCGCAACCTCCAAAGCCACAACAGAATGAGGTCCTAACACAAGGATCAATCATAAGGAATCACTTAGAACAGGATACAAGTATTTTAACAAGTAGAGGAACTAATTCTGAGAAGAACGAAATCTTAAATGCGGAAATCGGACCTCGAATGGACCTTAAACGAGTCAAAAATGATAATTCTGACTCAAATCAGATGTCTGGAACATCTTCCAGACGTCTTAAAAAGTGGTCCAGGTCATACCTCACTCCACGCTGCTCCTCAGATGTCCAGGGATCCTGCTGAATCGTCTGGACCCAGTTCCAGACGTCTGACCACCTCTCCAGATGTCTGAAGACGCTCTCCGCCGTCTGGTGCTGTGCCCAGACATCTGAACTACGTGGGAGGGCGTGTCCCCACGCCTTCCCGAAACAAAACCTGCACGCGCGACGAAAGCCTCCTCAACACAACACTTCTCAGCAATTTGGCGGAACGGCCTGCATGGCCGTATCTGCAAAAGGAGGCAGAGGAGAAATTTCGTACCTCTCAGACGTCTAGAGCTCCCTCCAAACGTCGCCCGCGTCGTCTAGATGTAGGTCCAGACGACTGATTCTGGGAAAAATTCCCAGAATCAGAACCTCCTCGCCTTCTTCCCGCTGCGTGTGAGCTCGCCACGTAGTCGCTCGTCCGCTGCTCGAGTTGCAGCAGCACCAGGGGAGATCTCCCCAGCACAACGCCCCTCCGCGCGCACGCCGGCCGGCCTCGAGTTGCTTCGGCGGGCTCTCTCTCTTCCTCGCACGCTCTCTCTCTTCTTCCCTCTCGCTGCACCTCTTCCTCTCCGCGATGCACCCAGCAGCAGTTGCTGCCCTCGCTCTCTCTCTCACGCTCACGCTGGAGGAAGAAGGATATGGTGGGGTGGTGAACGAGGGAGAGGGGTATTTGAAGGCGTGGGGGAAGTGTCTGTAGGGTGGCAAGTTGCAGTCTGCGCACGGCACGCGCTCAGACTCGCGATCGTACGCACGCCAAAATTTATTTCCAGATGTCTAGGAAGGCATCCAGACGTCTGACCAGACATTTGGACCAACTTCCAAATGTCTTAAAGTGTGTTTGATGTCTCGGTCTTAACAACATAACAAACTCAAAGGAAGTTTCATCCCCGAAACTTGCGCTAACTAGGGTGTGGAAAAAGAACAATATACATGTTATAACCAGGGCATCAAGCATCATTTAAGATGTCTGGGAAGTGGTCCAGACGTTTGGTCAGACGTCTGGAAGCCTTCCCAAACGTCTGGAATTAAATTTTTTCAGCGTACGGGTTCACGTCTGTGCGCATGCACGCGCAGACTGAACCCGCCGCCCTCATCCTTCTCTTTCCTCCCTTCCTGCAGATGCAGCCTTTTTCCTCTCTCTCCCCACGGCTGCCTTCAAATACACCTCTCTCTCCCTCACCCTCACTCCACTGCCTTCTTCTTCTTCTTCTCCCTGTCAGCAAGAGAGAGAGCGGGCGAGAGAGCAGCAGCGGCTACTGCGAGTGTGTGGGGAGGAGGGGCTATTGCGAGAGGGAGAGGGAGCTCGATTGCGAGGTTGCAAGCTCGCCGGAGCAACCAGAGTCGACCGACAGGTGCACAGCAAGCATGTGGTGCCGCGGAGGAGATGCTACAGCTCAGGCAGCAGGCGGGCGCAGCGTGGCACGGTCGTGCGCTGCAGGCGGAGGGCGAGGAGGTCCTAATTCTGGAAAAATTTCCTAGAATCAGACGTCTAGACATACATCCAGACAACGCAGGAGACGTCTGGAGAAAGGTCTAGACGTCTGAAAGGTACATTATTTTTACCTTCTTCTTTCGCGTGTACGACCATGCAGCCGTTCTACCGAAGTCTTCTGCATCTTTTTGTGCTGAGAACGGGCGTGTGTGTGTACAGGACTTGTTCAGGAAGGCGCAAGGGCACACCATCCCACACAGATCGGACGTCTGGGCACAGCACCAGACGACGAAGAGGGTCTCCAAACGTCCGGAGTGACAATCGGACATCTGGAAACTAAGTCCAGACAGTCTAGCGAGCTTCTGGATGTCTGAAGGACTGCGCAGATCAAGGTATGACCTGAGCTATCTCTTAAGACGTCTGGAAGAAGTTCCAGACGTCTGATTTTGGGCAGACTTGTCATTTTTGACCCGTTTAGGGTCCGTTCGAAGTCCGTTTCCGCGTTTCAAGTCTCGTTCTTCTCAGATTTAGTTCCTCTACCTGTTTACAGTAATTGTATACTATTTTGAGTAGCTCCTTGTATTTGATCCTTGTGTCAGGACTCCGTTCCGTTGCGGCTCTGGGGTTTGCAGAGGTGCGCAGGCTTGCCGATTACGTCCCCAGTACTCCTGATTTTGCGGGAGAGTGGCCCTTTTAATTAATTATTGTAATGTTATGCACTTGTGAAATAATTAATAGAGTCTAGGGTATTGCATGAACCCTAGGACTGCAAAACTAGATTGAATGATAGATCCTAGAGTATTGCATGAATCCTAGGACTGGAAAACTAGATTGAATGATAGATCCTAGGGTATGGCATGAATCCTAGGACTAGAAAATTAGATTGAATATCTATACATTGCAGTCTTGGAAAAGTAGAAAGGAAACGATAATTGCCTGTAATTGGTTAACAACTACCTGTTTATGAATAAATAATTACTGTTAAGAACATGGGCTATATGAATATAAAGCTGAAACGATGAAACCTAAATGGGCCGAGTTAAAAGAGCATGAACCCTATGGGGAATTAGGAGTAGAACTCCTAGAAAGTGAATGGAATATAATTGGGGAAGTGAGCTAGCCCTTGAGTACGGAGTACTAAGGAGAGCAACTGTCCCCCTGTTTAGTGCAGAGTGGAGCTAGCCGCCCCAGGGACCCGGGGTTAGGTCTGGCCACTTTGTACCGACTTTTGGCCCTCGTGTACATAATATCGAGGAGAGCTACTAGTGTAAGGAGAGCACTAGCTACCCCACGGGCCCCGGAGTTCTGCTAGCCCTACTACACGGACTTGTTAGGCCCACTGGGCAAACCAAGGTAGTCAGGCGAGAGTGCGCGGACTGTGGAGGGGCAAGACCCCTGTTTGGTTACTGTGGAGGGGCTAGACCCCTGTTACTGAGAGGGCTCTGCCCTATATTGGTTCTGTGCTGTGCTTTGGGCACACCCGTTAACGGAAATGACTGACCGCGTGCCGTAGTCACCGTTACGTCTGTCAGCGACTATGGGGTGGTTGACTGAGGGTAGGGCCACCACAGGGGAGTCTCCCAGCCAGGAGAGCACCACGTGTTACTCCTACTTTTCGGAAAAGACTGCAATCAAGATCGTTCTCACGAGAAACATTTAAGATCAAGAGAAAGATCTGAGAAATAATTCAATAGCGAATAGATGGAAAAATTAAAGAAAGAAATTAAAGATATAACAGTTACTGTCCACCTTACTATTTTTCTTAGCTTTTGGTTGCCACTCTACTCAGCGTTTCGCTGACGTGTCACCTTTGTTACCTTTTCAGGGCCAGGTGTTGAGTAGCCAGAGTCGGCGGCTGCAGAGGGTGGTGGGCCTAGTAGAGCCCAGTAGTGTTATTTGTGTAGTACCCACTGTACTTTTCTTTCTGTTATAGTGAGTAGTTTCTGTTACCTTGTACTCTTTTTATTGTAAGCTTCATGTTTATGTACATGTTTATTTCTTTACTATTGTGGTGGTGTATACTGTAGTAGTTCTTTTCTTTACTGCTGTATTTTGTTACTGCTAGTTATATACATGGTGAATGTGGTTTATTTTACTGCTCTTTTGGTTACTTTCTCGTTGGACGACTAGGTCTTGGGATCAGCCGAGTTGGTCCGATTCTCATGTCTCGTAGGGATTCGGGAATCGGGTCGTAACAATACGCATAACAAACTCAAGGAGCATCGAAGCCAGTCTGAAAAGATGTACCCTCAAAGAGCTTCGGGTACCACTCCCACATCGCCGCCTCAGGCTCCCAAGTAGCCTCTTCGTATCGCTGGCTCCTCCACAAAACCTTCACCAGGGGTACTTGCTTCTGTCTCAGACTCCGGACGGCTTTGTCGAGAATCTGCACTGGTCGCTTGGGGTAGGTCAGGTCGTCACCCACCTCGACGCTCTCGTGGCTCAAGACGTGACTGGGATCGGCGACGTACTTTCTGAGGTTGGACAGGTGAAACACGTCATGCACACCAGAAAGCTGGGGAGGAAGGGCAAGCCTGTAAGCAACGGGTCCAACCCGCTCCAGGACCTCAAAGGGTCCCACAAACCTCGACGCGAGCTTCCCTCTCACCCCAAACCGCTGCAGGCCCTTCATGGGAGAAACACGAAGGAAGACATGGCCCCCAACCTCAAACTGCACCTCTCTGCGTTTCCGATCTGCATAGCTCTTCTGTCTGCTCCTGACAGTGCGGAGTTGCCTGTGAATCTGCTCGATCACCTCCTGACTCTGCCGGATCAGCCTGGGGCCAACCTCCTACTTGGTCCCCACCTCAACCCAACTCAAATGTGCCATACACCTCCGTCCGTACAGAGCCTCGTAGGGTGCCATGCCGATGCTCGAGTGATAACTGTTATTATATGCAAACTCCGCCAGGGGCAAGTGCTCCTCCCAAGAGCCCCTCCAGTCTAGTACGCAAGCACGCAAAAGGTCCTCAAGTGTCTGTATCGTGCACTCAGACTATCCGTCCGTCTGGGGGTGATATGCTGTACTGAACCTCAACCGCGTCCCTAGGGCCTGCTGAAACTCAGCCCAAAATTGGGACATAAAACAGGTATCCCGGTCGGATACGATCCCCTGCGGAACTTCGTCTAGACGTACCACGTCGCAGATATACCTCTCTACCAACTGTGCTGGTCCCAAGGTGACTCGGATCGGTAAGAAACGTGTCGTCTTTGTCAATCTGTCAACGATCACCCAGACTGCATCGTGTCCTCGCTGGGTAACGGGCAAGCCCACCAATAAGTCCATGGTTATGCTCTCCCACTTCCACTCTGGCACTGGAAGTGGCTGCAACGGCCCTGCAGGCCTCTGATGCTCGGCCTTCACTTGCTAGCACACTAAACACTGCTGTATGAATTCACCTACATCCCGCTTCATTCCCCTCCACCAAAAGTCGCATCTCAAATCATGGCACATGTTTGTGTTTCCGGGATGTATGGTGAACCTGGAACCGTGTGCCTCAGTCAGGAGCTCTCTCAACAGCTCCTCGTCCCTGGGAATGCACAAATGTCCCCTCATGTGCAGTACCTGGTTTGTAAAAGAGAAGTCTCCAGGGTCTCCTGACAGTACTCTGTCACGCAATGACTGTAAGTACAGGTCGGCCATCTGTTTAGTGATGATGCGGTCTATCAGCTCTGGCCTCATCTGTCGTGTCATCGTCACTACCCCACAGTGCCCCAGTAACTCTAGGGGCCACCAACTGCCCATCTCCTCCATGAGGCTCCAACTCTACGCCTGTAAACTGGCCAAGTGGGCGGGCGCCTTCCGGCTCAAGGCGTCAGCCACCACGTTGGCCTTTTCCGGGTGGTAGGAAATGCTGCAGTCATAGTCCTTCAGGATCTCCAACCAACGTCTCTGTCTCATGTTGAGCTCCTTCTGATCAAACAAGTATCTGAGGCTCTTATGATCTGTGAAAATCTCAAAGGTCTCACCATACAAGTAGTGCCTCCAAGTCTTCAGCACGAAGACAACAGCTATCAGCTCCAGGTCGTGGGTAGAGTACCTATACTCATGGGGCTTCAGTTGCTGCGAAGCGTAAGCAACAACGAGACCCCGCTGCATGAGCACACCCCCTAACCCCTGCAAAGAGGCATCCGTGTACACAACGAACCTGCCACTACTGTCTGGGATGGTGAGCACGGGAGCCAAAGTCAGCCTCTCCTTCAGCTCCTGAAAACACGCCTCATAAGCATCTGTCCAAGTAAAGGGCATGTCCTTTCAGGTCAACTGTGTCATAGGACGTGCAATCTGCGAGAAGCCCCTGATAAACCGCTGGTAGTAGCCTGTCAGTCCCAAGAAACTACGGATCTCAGTAACCGTACGTGGTCTCTCCCACATGAATACTGCCTCAACCTTGGCTAGGTCCACAGCTAAGCCATCCCTGGAGATCACATGACCCAAGAAGGTCACCTCCCTCAACTAGAACTCACACTTACTGTATTTGGAGTACAACCTACGTCATCTCAGTGTGTCCAAAACCATCCGCAAGTGCTGTCCGTGCTGCATCTGATCTCGAGAATAGATGAGCACATCATCAATAAATACCACCACAAACTGGTCCAAGTACGGTTTGAACACTCGGTTCATCAAATCCATGAAGGCAGCGGGGGCATTGGTCAGCCCAAACGGCATGACCAGAAACTCGTAGTGTCTGTACCGAGTGCGGAAAGCTGTCTTGGAGAAGTCTGCCTCCTTGATCCTCAACTGGTGGTATCCAGACCTCAAGCCTATCTTGGAGAATACCGTGGCACCTCGCAACTGGTCAAACAAGTCATCAATCCTCGACAGTGGATACCTATTCTTGATGGTAACCCTATTCAGCTGTCTGTAGTCCACACAAAGGCGTAGGGTACCATCCTTCTTCTTTACGAACAATACCGGGGCTCCCCATGGGGACGCACTGGGCCTCACAAAGCCCTTCTCCAGAAGATCCTAAAACTGAGACTTGAGCTCTCGTAGCTCAAGTGGTGCCATCCTATACGGTGCTGTGGAGATGGGGCTGGTCCCCGGTACTAGTGAGATCTCAAACTCGATCTCACGCTCGGGCGGTAGTCTTAGCAACTCATCTGGGAACACATCAGGGTACTCTCTGACCACTGGGATTCTCTGGAAGTCTATCATAGGGCTGGGCTTCGCCACCACACAAGCTAGGAAGCCCTCACACCTCTGGCCCAAAAGTCTCGCCGCCCAAAGTGCAGAAATGCACCTGAAGCCTCTGTCCACTAGCTGCCCGTGGAACTCGAAAGAAGGCAACTCCACTATGGAGAAGACGATCTTCCTCTCAAAGCAGTCCACCAAAGCGTGGTAAGTGGACAGCCAGTCCATCCCCAGAATTACGCCAAAGTCCTCCATCTACATCATAATCAGGTCAGCGGGAAGGCTGTGTCCCCCAACACTGACCTCACAACCTGTGTACACCTCCTCAACTACAAACAACTGACCACTCGGACCTCTGATCACGAACAGATCCTCTAACAACATACAGTCCTACCCCAAGCTAATAGCAAAACTGGTAGCAACAAACGAGTATGTGGCGCCGGAATCGAAAAGTGTGTAAACAAGTCTATCGGAAATTGAAACCATACCTGCCACCACTGATCTTGAAGCTCTAGCATCCCTGTGTGTCAGGGTGTTGATACGCCCCTCAGCCCTAGGTGCAGAAGAAGCAGCCACACTCTGCGTCAGACGGGTAGCCGCTGGCCGGTACCCTCCCCGCGACTGCTGTCCTCCTCCTCGAGCCTGGAAACCGCGGCCTCCTGCTCACCCTCCAGTGCTCAGCGTGGGAAGCATCTGTTGACCTCTAGCCCTAGATGGGCAGTCCCTCCTGATGTGGCCCGACTGGCCACACTGGTAGCAAAGGGGGACTCGACTCCCGCCCTCAGTGGGTCCCTATTGACGGCTGGGCGGGGGTCCGGTGCTAGCAGCTGGCCCTTGTCGGCGGCCCCCAAAGGCCACTGATGGCCCCACAAAGAGTGATGGCTCTCCTGCAGGCGCCACGTGCCTCCTCTCTCGTCAGCCCTGTGAGAAGTCAGGCTGGTAGGGCCGCTTCTGCCCGCTGTCAGTGTCACGTGTGGACGGGTTGGTTTCTTCATATGTCATAGCTACCTCCACCACCCTCGAGAACGTAGGCAGCTTCAGGAGTTTGACATACCCCTGAATAGCAGGTCGGAGCCCCTCGGTGAACCTCTAAAGGCGCTCCTCCTCAGTAGCCACGGCTGTCGCTGCGAAACTTGACAGCTCCAGGAAACGAGTACGGTACGCTCTCACGGTCATCGTCCCCTGGCGGAGAGTGTGGAACTCCCGCCTCTTCTGGTCCTGCCACGTCTGGGGGAAGTACTACTTGCATAAGAGGGTGACGAACTGGTCCCAAGTCGGCTCATCCCTCTCCTGACCCCTGACCGCCCTCCACCACTTGTGTGCCGAACTCTCCAACTGGTACGTGGCAAAGGCCACGCGGCACTCCACAGGGGGGCGAAGGGTGTCAATAACCTTCTCGATCTGCTCGAGCCAGTCTTCTGCCTCGATCGGGTCCTCATCCCCCTTGAAGGAGGGGGGCTTCAGCTTCCGGAACTGTCTGAAAAGCTCAAAGTGGCACTGAAGTGGAGAAGCTGGTGCGCCTCCAGGTAAAGAAGCCTCGTGCTCGGAAGTGCAGGAGGAAGGTGGGGGTGGTGGAGGCCCACCCTCTCCCCCACGTCCAGCGTCTCGTGGTCCCACAGAGGACTCCCCCTCCGCTGCCCCAAGGAGAGGTGTTCATGGCGGCGGGTGAAGCTCCTCTTGCACGATGTCCCGTATCAGCTGGGCGAGGTCCTAGGCCTGAATGCTCGGAAGCAGTGGTTAGTCCACTGAGGCATCGGGCTCAACACACTCACCCCTCCGACCTCGTCCTCGGCCGCGTCCGCAGCTCGCCTCGCTGCCTCCTCGTCGAGGCATCTCCTACAAGGAGACGCAAACAAGGAATAGAAAAGACGTCAAAACTAATCGATATTCAACGAAGTAACCTTAAAAGAGACGTCAAAAGGTACGTTGTGGTGGCTACTCTAGTTACAAGCACATGAATTGGTTATTTTCAAGCCAGTTGGTTCACTTCTCGGGACGACCTTGCTCTGATACCATCTTGTTACGACCCAGTTCCCGAATCCCTACAGGACATGGGAATCGGACCAACTCAACTGATCCCGAGACCCAGCCGTCCAATGAGAAAGTAACCAAAAAGAAATAAAATAAACCACATTCACCATGCAAGTAACTAACAGTAACAAAAGTACAGCAGTAAGGAAAAGAATTCTACAATACATACCACCACAACAGTAGAGAATTAAAAACAGGTACAGAAATATAAAGATTTCAATAAATGAGTACAAGGTGAAACAGAAATACTCACTACTACAAAAAAACGGTACAACAAAAGTACAACTACTGGGCTCTTCTAGGCCCAGCACCCTCCGCAGCCACAGGCTCTGGCTGCTCAACACCTGGTCCTGAAAAAGGTGACAAATATGACATGTCAGCGAAACGCTGAGTAGAGTGGTAACCAGTTAGCTAAGAAAACAATAAAGGTGGATAAGTAGCTGTTGTTTTTAATTTCTTTCTTTATTTTCTTCTATTTACTCTTTCTTGAATTATTTCTCAAATCTTTCTCTTGATCTCGAATGTTCCTCGTGAGAATGATCTTGATTGCAGTCTTTTCCGAAGAGTAGAAGTAGCACATGGTGCTCTCCTGGCTGGGAGAGTCCCCCGTGGTGGTTCTACCCTCAGTCAACCACCCCAAGGTCACTGACAGACGTAACGATGACTACGGCAAGCGCGATAAACGCACGGGTAGCTACCCAACACTGGCACTCGGTTAGTCATTTCCGTTAACGGGTGCACCCAAAACACATCACAGAGCCAGTATAGGGCAAGGCCCTCTCAGTAACAGGGGTTCAGCCCCTCCATAGTAACCAAACAGGGGTCTTGCCCCTCCACAGTCCGTGCACCCTCGCATGACTACCCTGGTTTGCCTAGTGGGCCTAACAAGTCAGTGTAGGACAGCTAGCAGAACCCCGGGGCCCATGGGGTGGCTAACGCTCTCCCTAAACTAGTAGCTCTCCCCGGTACTGTGTATGCGAGGGCCAAAAGTCAATACAAAGTGGCCAGACCTAACCCCGGGTCCCTAGGGTGGCTAGCTCCGCTCTACACTAAATAGGGGGACAGTCACTCTCCTTAGTACTCCGTACTCAAGGGCCAACTCACTTCCCCATCCACTTTCCCAGTTCCATTCTATTTATCTTTCAGGAGCTCTACTCCTAATTCCCTGTGGGGTTCATACTCATATTTCTCAGGCCAAGCCATACTAGGTTTCATCATTTTAATTTCATTCACATATAGCCCGTGTTTCCAACATTTAATATCCATTTATATACAAGAAGCTCAAATTTAGTTTCCAATAACAGGAATTAATGTAGCAGTTACTAGCAACAGTATTCTACATTTCACAGGCAGCTGTTATTCCAATTACAGGCAATTATCATTATTCTATCTACTTATCCAAGACTGCAATTCAGGTATTCGAGACATTCGTTTCAAAGTTTCTATTCCTAGGATTCATGCCACACCCTAGGATCTATCATTCAATCTAGTTTTCAAGTCCTAGGATTCATGCCATACCCTAGGATCTATCATTCAAACTAGTTTTCAGGTCCTAGGATTCTTGCCATACCCTAGGATCTATCATTCATTTCAGAGATGCATTAATGTTTGTAAATAACTAAGGGGAGCACTCTACTTGCAAAGTCAGGAGTAATGGGGGCGTGATCGGTAGGTCCACGTGCCTCCGCAACCTCCAAAGCCGCAACAGAATGAGGTCCTAACACAAGGATCAATCATAAGGAATCACTTAGAACAGGATACAAGTATTTTAACAAGTAAAGGAACTAATTCTGATAAGAACGAAATCTTAAATGCGAAAATCGAACCTCGAATGGACCCTAAACGGGTCAAAAATGACAATTCTGACTCAAATCAGACGTATGGAACATCTTCCAGACGTTTTAAAAAGTGGTCTAGGTCATACCTCACTCTGCGCTGCTCCTCAGACGTCCAGGGATCCTGCTGAATCGTCTGGACACAGTTCCAGACGTCCGACCTCCTCCCCGGACATCTGGAGACGCTCTCCGCCATCTGGTGCTGTGCCCAGACGTCTAAACTATGTGGGAGGGCGTGTCCCTACACCTTCCCGAAATAAAACTTGCACGCGCGACGAAAGCCTCCTCAACACGACACATCTCAGCAATTTGGCGAAATGGCCTGCATGGCCGTATCCGCAAAAGGAGGCAGAGGAAAAATTTTGTACCTCTCAGACGTCTGGAGCTCCCTCCAGATGTCACCCGCGTCGTCTGGACGTAGGTCCAGACGTCTAATTCTGGGAAAAATTCCCAGAATCAGAACCTCCTCACCTTCTTCCCGCTACGCGCGACTTGCCACGTAGCCGCTCGTCCGCTGCTCGAGCTGCAGTAGCACCAGGAGAGATCTCCCTAGCACGACACCCCTCCGCGCGCACGCCAGCCGGCCTCGAGCTGCTCCGGCAGGCTCTCTCTCTTCCTCTCGCTGCACCTCTTCCTCTCCGCGATGCACCCGGCAGCAGCTGCTGCCCTCGCTCTCTCTCTCACGCTTACGCTAGAGGAAGAAGGATACGGTGGGGTGGTGAATGAGGGAGATGGGAGGGGTATTTGAAGGCGTGGGGGAAGTGTCTGCAGGGTGGCGAGGGAAGAGAGAGAAAGAAGGGGGCAACGGGTTGCAGTCTGCACGCGGCACGCGCGCAAACTCGTGATCGTACACACGCCAAAATTTATTTCCAAACGTCTGGGAAGGCGTCCGACGTCTAACCAGATGTCTGGACCAACTCCCAGACGTCTTAAAGTGTGTTTGATGTCTCGGTCTTAACACTCCAAAACCCTAAAAATTGAAACCCTAATTGGTTCTATTTCCAAGTCCAATTTGATCTTCAAAAATGTTCTCCTTGGACTTCAAATAAGAAGTGCGTAGTCCAAGAAGTTTAGAAATTAAGCGTAGTCCCTAATAGGCACAGAAAATTTGGGGTAGGATCTCTAAATAGAATCGCTTCAACTTCAATGAGATTTGAAAAAAAAATTCGCAAATCAGGAAACTTGCCTTTTAAATGATGTTTACTATGACAAATAAGGCAGATGATTCCTAATTAATTGTTTCCTTTTTATCTTCCCAAGATTAGGAGGTTGATTAGGGAAGAATAGAGAAGTTACATACCCTGGAGTGGTTGATTTGTGCGGAAGATCTCCTCGTGAAGTACCTCTCAAAATCACAATAACGTAAATAGGGCAAGTCAGTGCTCAAATATAATCAAATAATGCAGAGAATAGTGGTGAATTACGCATTGCTCCCCGGCAACGGCGCCAAAATGTTAACATGGCGAGATCGATGTTTTAAATAATCGCGTTGCAGTATAGTCGAAATTGCTTTGAAAACAAATACAACTTTATTACTAGAAAAGATTCTGAGGTCGAACACAGGGAGCAAATGGAATTCACATACTAGTTTCAACAATAAATGCAATTTGAACATAAAATATTACTCAAAAATCAATTTGAAATGGAGAGCATATGAGTATATGAAGAGTAAAAAGAGTTTTAGACAAAATAATGGTGATTTGAATCACCAATTATAAGTCTAATACATAGAATAATTACTCAAATCTACTTAAAGGAAAGGAATACGAAATCAGACGTCTTAAATGACTTTGGCTACAGTCCCCTTCTTGCTTTTCTTCTTCTCTCTTTCTCTGATTTCTCTTTTCTTCTTCTTCTCTCTTTCTCTGATTTCTCTTTTCTTCATCTTTTCTGTCTTAAGCCCTACGGTCCTTCTCTTCTTCCTCTCTTCTTCCTTCTTTAGCTTTCCTCTTCTTTCTTCTGCTTTAAGCCATGCAGTCCTTCTTCTTCTTCTTTTTCTTCCTCTTCCTTAGGCTTTCTTCTACCTTAAGCCCTGTGGTCCTTCTCCTCTTCCTCTCTTCTTTCTTCTCTGGCTCTCTTCTCTTAGAATCCAGCTAAGTGTTGGAGCCGATCCTCTCAGAGCAAAAACCCCCTACCCCCACGCAACTCTTCTCTCTCTTTGTCTCTTTCTATTTCAGTCTCGCTCTCCCAGAGCCACAGCCAGTCAGGTAATCGGACCTAACGCATGCCTAGGTCCAACTCACCGACGTGCGTGGTGAGCGAGGAGTGAAGGTCAGGCGGGTAGTCGGGTCAGCCAAGTCTGCGGGTGAGGAGTCGCGGACAAGTCCGGTGAAGGGGGAGGAGGACCTCACCCTCAGTGTTTAGAGGTAAACAGCCCCATTCACCTTTTCACTTTATGCACATGAAAGTGCCTCTTCACTTCCAAGGTGGGACTAAATGTCCCACCTTTCCTCACGCGCCTACAGTAGGTGCTTGGCCAAATTGGCGAGGCTGCAGCAGGTAAAGCCTTCGCTTGAGGGCTTGGACACCTGCACGCTGTTGGTGCTAGAGCACCACGATCATTTGTTTTGATGATAACAAAAAACGTGTTATTTAACATTTGCACTTGGAGTCTTAGATTTCAGGTCAATTGCAAATGGAGACGTGATTAGACGGAATTCGAGCTCGCATCCAGGACGGATTGGAGGAGCTTGATGGAGAACAGAGGGGATTCGTGAGGAGCGATAGATTGAAGATGGAAGGACAAGAAGAATAGGATAGAATTCCATTTTATTCCTTTCATGTACATTTGTCGTTATTTTCTTGCTCTTTATTTCCTTAGAAAATTATGTTAAAGAGCCTCAAAGTACCCTAACAGTAGTCCTAGGAACACCGGCACAACCCTAGGATACTTAGGTTTTCTGTAGAGAACTTAGAAAACCAATATAGGGTTCAAACAGCATTTCCAGACGTCTAGTTCCAAAATCAGACGTCTAATAATGTGTTTTAAGATGTCTGACTGTTGATTCAGACGTCTGATAACATTTAGGCTGGACATAGTTAGTTCTGTCTGATGAAATCAGACGTCCAAACCTTAAACCAGACGTCTTAGGAGACGTCTGATGACTTTTCTAGACGTCCAATTAGTGGACCGTTGGCTCTCCTAGCATACGCTCAAGGATATGACCGTTAGAGCCTTATCAGACATCCTTAAGCCATTCCAGACGTCTGATAATTGACCGTTTTGCCTCGACTAACCCGAAAATCTCTTCTCAGAGATTTTCTAGCCATTGCAAATCCATTCCCACGAAAAGGTAGTTTTCGAGACGTCCAGACATAGTGCTAGACGTCTTGTATGTCATCTGATGGACTTGCGCTAGAACCCTATTTAGATCTGATTCAAGTCAGGAAGAGACCCGCCCAAAATCAGATGTCTGACCTTATTTTCAGACGTCTTAAAGTGATCTTCCAGACGTCTGATGCCAGGATCAGACGTCTGATAGCCCTGTCAGTGCAATGATTGCTCCTGATTTCGGGCTGATTCACTTGGGCTTTGCACCCAACGGCTATGGAAACTTTCCTAAGCCTTCCAAAGCCTTCCTAAGGCCTCTATAAATAGAGGGGAGCCTTTGCACACCAATATACACCCAAGCAACATACTTTCCACTCTTTTATGTCCAAAAAGAAGCCCTTGCTCTCCAAGCTCTAATTCTTCATCTAGAGAGCATCAAGCTTCGTGTACCTGCTCTCCCGCCGTAGTTCACGAGAGCGACGTTGCGCCGTCACGTGGCTCACGCACCCGCATCATCGACTCGACGCACTCCTTGCAAAGGGGAGTTTCCTAATTCCTATAGAAGCTAGGTTTAAAATTACTTTGTTGGCTCTATAGGATTATTTGTTATTTTATCTTTGTTATTTTGTTGGGTATTCGCTTTGCGAATTCCCATCTCCTTCGTGGGACAAAATCCTTCTCGTGGAGAGAAGGGGTTGAGGAACGCTACCCTCACACTTGTAGCATGGTTGTAATTGAGGTTGAATCACCCTCGTTTAAAGTGATTTGTTTAGTGGATTTTGATCAACTTGGTTGATCAGAAAATCCTAACTAGAGAGGGTTAGGTGGTGGTTTTCACCCGGTTTGGGTTTCCACCTAAAAATCTTTGTGTACTTTGTGTGATTGTATTTTGTGAGATTGTTTATATTTTATTTCCGCAATTATTACGTCACCCCTCCTGGTAGGGAAGAATCTACAATTGGTATCAGAGCAGGTCTTGCTGTTTCGGCGTAACAACCCAGCAAGAAGATCTATGGAGGGGAGCAGTTCCGCAGGTAGGATTTTCGAGGGCTAGTCTACGACTCATCCGCCGTTCTTCGACTGGAGCAACTACCCTTACTGGAAGCTGCGGATGAAGACATGGCTTCAAGCCACCGATTTCACAAGGCCAAGTGTGAGACCCCCTTCGACATTCCACAAAAACCCACCGCAGGATACTCGCAGCAACAGATTCGGGAACTCTCGCTCAACGTGAAAACAATGAACGCATTGTATTGCACGCTCAGCTCGGAGGAGTTCAACAGAATCTCGCAATGCGCCATCGCATACGAGATTTGGCACACACTTGAAGTAACTCACGAAGGTACCTCTAAGGTAAAAACCTTTAAAATTAATTTACTTTCTCAAGAATTTGAATCTTTTTCAATGAAATCTAACGAATCTTTAAGTGAGATGAACACTAGGTTCACTCTCATTGTAAATAACTTGAAAGCTTTAGGGAAGACTTTCATCAAGGGGGAGCTTCAAGGGAAGCTTCTTCGTTCCCTTGGACTGGAATGGGAACAGAAAGTCACCGCCATCGAGGAGGCAAACGAAGTGGAGGAGCTCAACATGGAAGATCTCCTAGGCAATCTAATGGCCTACGAGACAAAGTTGAAGCAGAAGAAGAAGGATACACCGGAGCCTAAATCGAAGAAGACTCTCGCCTTCAGAGCCGCGTCGGATAGCGAGGTAAGTTCCGACGACGAAGACTTTAGAATTTTACTTAAAAAATTTTCCAAGTTTTGTAGGGAATTAAAGAAAGAGAAAAAGGAGAAGAAGGAAAGTCTGAGACATTGCTACCACTGCAACGAGAAAGGGCACCTACGATCAGAGTGCCCTCTTCTCAAAAAGGAGAAGAGGAAGGAAAAAGAAAAGAGATCTAAGAAGAAGGCGTTCCAAGCCACTTGGGACGACTCCAGCTCAGAGGAAGAAGAAAAGTCCATAGAAGAAGAAACCGCTTGCTTCGTTTCATGGCCAGAGGAAGCGACAGCGAAAGCGGAAGCGACTCAGACAACGAGGTAAGTTACGACTTACAAGAAGCTTTTAATGAATTATTTGATGTTAGTAAATCATTAAGAATAGAAAACAAAAGTATTAAAAAGAACCTTAGTTTTCTTAAAAATGAAAATGATAGGTTAGAAAAACAACTTAAGGACATAGAAGCTAGTCCTAGAATTGATAACCTATTATTAGAAAATCATAACCTCATCAATGAAAATAATAAATTGATTGAGGAAAATGATAATTTAAAGTTAGAAATCTGTGATTTAAAAACTAAGATGCATACTATAGAAAAAGAAATTGCATGTCTTAGGGAAAACTCTAACAAATTAATCAACAAAGTAGATGATTTATATAGCCCTAAGATTGAGAAAGGATCTCCATCAAGGAAACCCGCTAACAGATCCGGATCCAAGCCCACTTGGATACCGAAAAAAGAATTAGAATCTTGTTTTGTAGGTTTCAGGGATTACTACAACACGAAGGATTGAACCTACAAGCTCAAGGCTGGTCAGCTCGAGTTGGGAGAACCAAGGAGTAGACCAAGGAGGAGAACAAGAAGACCGACGAGACAGCGAACAAACGATGGACCGGCCGCACGTCGACCACCAGACTGGAGACTGGCGCCGATGCCCGGGCCTCCAAGCTATGGATGGGAGCCCCATCTGATGTGGCATCCACCACCACCATTTGGCCCATTTTATTGGCCATAGTAGGTGAGGTAAAAATTCTTTACCCTATCCTTTTATCATAAGCATTTAGATAGGGGAGCAAAAAAATTATAAGCTAATTGTCAATTTTTAAGGGGGAGATATAAGGTAGCTAAATTTCCTTTAGAAAGGGGGAGAAAAATAATAGCTATCTTGTTGTTATAAAAAAGGGGGAGGACATTACCTTTGTTAAAAGAAATTTATAGAAGAGCATGTTTTAAGGGGGAGTTATAGAAAATTTAAAATCAATCAAACCTTTTTGATAATGTCAAAAAGGGGGAAGATTTTTTGCATTATTATTTATGGTTTTGTCATCATCAAAAAGGGGGAGATTGTTGGTGCTAGAGTACCACGATCATTTGTTTTGATGATAACAAAACGCGTGTTATTTAACATTTGCACTTGAAGTCTTGGATTTCAGGTCAATTGCAAATGGAGACGTGATTAGACGGAATTTGAGCTCACATCCAAGATGGATTGGAGGAGCTTGATGGAGAACAGAGGGGATTCGCGAGGAGCGATAGATTGAAGATGGAAGGACAAAAAGAATATGATAGAATTCCATTTTATTCCTTTCATGTACATTTGTCGTTATTTTCTTGCTCTTTATTTCCTTAGAAAATTATGTTAAAGAGCCTCAAAGTACCCTAACAGTAGTCCTAGGAACACCGGCACAACCCTAGGATACTTAGGTTTTCTGTAGAGAACTTAGAAAACCAATATAGGGTTCAAATAGCATTTCCAGACGTCTAATTCCAAAATCAGACGTCGGATAATGTGTTTTAAGACGTCTGATAACATTTAGGCTGGACATAGTTAGTTCTGTCTGATAAAATCAGACGTCCAGACCTTTTACCAAACGTCTTAGGAGACGTCTGATGACTTTTCCATACGTCCAATTAGTGGACCGTTGGCTCTCCTAGCATACGCTCAAGGATATGACCGTTAGAGCCTTATCAGACATCCTTAAGCTTAAGCCATTCCAGACGTCTGATAATTGACCGTTTTGCCTCGACTGACTTGAAAATCTCTTCTTAGAGATTTTCTAGCCGTTGCAAATCCATTCCCACGAAAAAGTAGCTTTCCAGACGTCCAGACATAGTGCCAGACGTCCTGTATGTCGTCTGATGGACTTGCGCTAGAACCCTATTTAGATCTGATTCAAGTCAGGAAGAGACCCGCCCAAAATCAGACGTCTGACCTTATTTTCAGACGTCTTAAAGTGATCTTCCAGACGTCTAATGCCAGGATCAGACATCTGATAGCCCTGTCAGTGCAATGATTGTTCCTGATTTCGGGCTAATTCACTTGGACTTTTCACCCAACGGCTATGGAAGCTTTCCTAAGCCTTCCAAAGCCTTCCTAAGGCCTCTATAAATAGAGGGGAACCTTTGCACACCAATATACACCCAAGCAACAAACTTTCCACTCTTTTGTGTCCAAAAAGAAGCCCTTGCTCTCCAAGATCTAATTCTTCATCTAGAGAGCATCAAGCTTCGCGCACCCGCTCTCCCGTCGTAGTTCACGAGAGCGACGTTGCGCCGTCACGTGGCTCACGCACCCGCGTCATCGACTCGACGCACTCCTTGCAAAGGGGAGTTTCCTAATTCCTATAGAAGCTAGGTTTAAAATTACTTTGTTGGCTCTATAGGATTATTTGTTATTTTATCTTTGTTATTTGGTTGGGTATTCGCTTTGCGAATTCTCGTCTCCTTCGTGGGACAAAATCCTTCTCGTGGAGAGAAGGGGTTGAGGAACGCTACCCTCGCACTTGTAGCGTGGTTGTAATTGAGGTTGAATCACCCTCGTTTAAAGTGATTCATTTAGTGGATTTTGATCAACTTGGTTGATCGGAAAATCCTAACTCGAGAGGGTTAGGTGGTGGCTTTCACCCGGTTTGGGTTTCCACCTAAAAATCTTTGTGTACTTTGTGTGATTGTATTTTGTGAGATTGTTTATATTTTATTTCCGCAATTATTACGTCACCCCTCCTGGTAGGGAAGAATCTACACACGCCTCTATTCCGCGCAGCCTGGCGTTGAAGCTTGGGCGTAACATGACCTGGAGTGGGTCGAAGCTCGACAGCAATGGCGACTCTGACCTGCTACCAGAAATCAAGAAAAGAGGCCTAATGGGCACGTCAGAATGCTCAACAGGGTCACCGTGGCACGGCGAATGTAACGGTGGCCTTGGCGTTGAGCGAGGGTGGTTGTGGTGGCGTGCCTAGGGCGTACTGTGTGCGTGTGAGTGGGTGTGTTTGGGGAGGTGTTTGGGTGGACGATGGAGTGAATGGAGTAAGGGGAAATGATTAGGGAGGTGCGGTGGAGGTTGTAGGGTGGTCGCGAGGTGGATGGAGGTGCGTAGCGGTGGGAGCACCTCGCCAGAGGAGTCGTCGGAGGTGGAGGAGATGACGGTGTTCCATGGCATCGATGGTCGGTTTTGGAAAATAAAGTGCATGGAAGAAAGTGTGAGAGAGAGGGAATCTAAGAATCTACTTAAGGGACAAAAAGGGATAGAGATCCCACGCCGATGTGGTTGCCGGACGTGGGGAAGACGAACCTCCGTAGGAGAGGCGGCGGCAAAGATGGGGCAAGAACGACGTCGGTTGGTATTGCATGACGCGGAGGATGGTGGTGAAGGTAAACTCACCACTGGTATTGTGGTTGGGCGAGGAAGGAGCTAGGGAGAGGCTGCCAGAGCTTGTGGAGGGTTGCAGCCGGAGGGGAGAGAGGAATATGGAGGATTCCAGCCCAATTTCAAGCTGAGGAGAACAATTGGATCTAGGGCTTCTTAAATAAGTCTTCAAAGAGGGTTTTTTGCTTGGAAGCCAAGATTCCAAGCAAGGAAAGCTCGCCGGAGAAGGAAGCTTTCAAGAGACCCAAATCTCTCGTGCATTCGCATGAGAGATTGGGAAAGAATTAGGACATATGGATGGGTTTATACTGGAGGGAATTTCTCAGAGAATCTCCCTTCCAATTTTGGAGGAGATTCTCCAAGCAATCAAGGAGAAATCTTATTTCACAGGTCGTCGGAGTAGGTTTCCTCTGCGATAATGGCGGAGGGACCTACTTATGAAAACGACGAAGAAGTTAGGGGGTGATTGCAAGGGTTCTTGAAAGTTAGGGGTAGAATGTAATCAGACAGGACCTTTTGGTACAAACCTAATTTGGACCTAAGGAATCCAATTGTGAAGTTGGATTTTGGGTTTGACCATGTTTGATTGGAAAATTTATGTAAAAACCTAAATTAAGGTAAATATCTGTCTGAGACTCCATTTTAGGTCAAGATAGGTTCTGATGGCCAAATTGAAGGTACTAAACCCTAGAGAATATTTTTCTATGATTTTTAGAGGATTTAAGTGAATTTTATCCTGACCAGAACCTTGGTTAATTAAGTGGGTCTATTTTTAGGGTTCCAAAAGTCATTTAATTCTCAAAACATTCACAAACTCTTTTCTGTCTAATCCAATCCACTTATTATCTTATTAAGACCATTTGACATTTATTTATCCCTTGAGAAAACTCGTGGTTGTACTGTATTGGTAAAATTACAGTTTTAACCTTAGTTTCTTATTTTTCTCTCAGAATGGTTATGTAATGAATTATGACCTTTAGTTGGTTATGCAGGAGCATTTATTGACTTCATTGGGTCAAAATGAGCTAGTTAGGGCTCATGATGGTGTTCCCATCAGAGGTGTCTAAGAGCTACCAATCGTCGGTCAATGATAATTAAAGGAGGTAAGGAAGCGTACTTTATCACCGTAGGAGAGAAAGGAGGGAAGAGAACTGAGGGAGTAGAGTGATGAGACCAACTCGATAGGGAGGGAGCTAATGGAGGCCATACGAGCTCAGGGACCTTTAAGTGAGATTAAGCGTGAAAATGATTAACAATGGGATGTGAAGAGGAGACGAGCGGGAAGTATCAAACCAAATTTCAGCCGGTGGATGGGATTTGGGAGAGGCAAGGGTGCTTTGCACAAAGGGGCATGGAGATTGGAGATGGATCAGCCATTGGATGAGTGGGGCCTGAAATTGACAACAACTGCTACGCATGTTCTTGAGTGAACAATACCCGCTATAAGAAAATAGAGACCGCAAGTATTTTCGTGAAATTGCACCCAAGGGCTTTAAGTGAAACGATGCAAGAATTATGCAAAATCCCAAAAGTGAGAAGAAAAAGATCAAAGTAGTCCCTGGCTACTTACAAAGAAATACCTTCGGGTTTTCAAAGAAGTCCTTGCTGCTTAAATGTGAACAAAATGTTATTGCCTAAGGACATGAGTGTAAAACTCTAAATGCAAGGTCCTAATGATGTTTAAATGCAACCAAGTTTTTATAATAGCTTAATTGAACATTTTAGAAGTTAATTTTACCCTTGATTTGAACTTTTGAAATCAGAAATGTGCTCAATTGGCAATTGGATCATCAATTTATATTTGTGAATAGAATATCTCATTAATTTGACCTAGTTATGCATTTTTAGCCTGAATTTGATATTTTAGGTCATTTCTATTAATTCTCACACTTAACTCATTTATTGTGTTAATTAGATAGTGTTTAACCTAGTTTCTAGCTTAACTTGGGTATTTTAGTTATGATGAACCACACCTCATCAGTTGTGTGACCTTATCCTTGCTAAGCCCAGTGTCTTGATGGCGTCTCCTAGACATAGACACACTAAACTCAGCCGGGGCATCCTTCTCGAGGTTAGTGTGGGAGGAATGACGTATGGTGGGAGCTATTGCTTAAGTTCAGAAATAGGAAATAATATCGAGCGATAACGCTTCCACAGATAGCGTCAATTGATCGAAGTCCTTTTGGTAGGAGCCTCGACTCAAAGAATCAATAGGGCAACCACACAAAAAATCGATGACTTAGTTCCACCCAAAGAGGTGTTGTTGACAGAGCGAAATTGATGTTTATAAAAGCTACGTTATAATATAGGTCGAAATTGCTTTGAAAACAAATAAAATTTATTACTCGAATGAAAGTCCGAGGTTGAACACAGGGAGCAATTGGCAAAAAACTTCTCAAGATTGCAATTCAACACAAATATATAATCAATATAATTCCAGGTAAATATGAATGAAAGTGGATGTCAGATAGTGCAAAAAGAATGGAGTAAAATGGTGATTTGAATCACCAATTACCCCTCACAATTTATATCAAATAACTCATAGTACTAGGCAAGTGAATTCCACGTAATATAAGTGCACAGTGCACTTCAAATAATGCTCAGATGTCTGTTTAGCTGGTCAGACGACTTATCCTGCTCTTTGCTACAGTGCCTAACTGCTTCTCCTTCTCTCTGTGCCTTCTTCTCCTCTTCTAGCTTCCTTCTCTTCTTCCTTCACACATAAAGGGCAACCATCCCTTTAGATTTGGCTAAATGTCGCACAGAGCAAAACCCTCCCCTGCCCCCGCGCTCTCTTCTTCTCTCTCTAGGATCTGCCCTCCTAGGGCCACAGTCAGGATAGTCAGGTTATCGGGTACACGTGCACCCAGGACCAGGGCTGCCGGACGTGTGTGGCAGCCAAGGAGTGCTTGGCTAGGCGGGTAAACGGATGCACCAAACCCGTGTGAGTAGTGTCACGGGCGAGGTGCGTAGGGGTGTATGGGACCTTACCCCATGGCTAGGAGGTGAAAAGCCTATATGTAACGACCCGATTCCCGAATCCCTATGAGACACGAGAATCGGACCAACTCGACTAATCCCAAGACCCAGTCGTCTAACGAGAAGTAACCAAAAGAACAGTAAAATAAACCACATTCACCATGTATATAACTAGTAGTAACAAAATACAGCAGTAAAGAAAGGAAATACTACAGTATGCACCACCACAACAGAAGGGAAATATACATGTACATAACATAAAGTTTTCAATAAAGAAAGGACAGGGAGTAACAAAAAAAACTACTCACTACAGTGGAAGAAAAGTACAGAAAGTACTACAGGTAACCCTACTGGACCCTACTAGGCCCAGCGTCCTCTGCAACCGCTGACTCTGGCTGCTCAACACCTAGTCCTGAAAAAGTAACGAGGGTGACGTCAGCGAAACACTGAGTAGAGTGGCAACTAAAAGCTAAAGAAGCAGTAGAGTGTACAGTAGCTGTTATATTTTACTTTCTTTATTTATGTCTTTCTATTTATTCATTATTGATTTATTTCTCAGATCCTTCTCTTGATCTTGAATGTTCCTCGTGGAAACGATCTTGATTGCAATCCTTTCCGAAAAGTAGAAGTAACACGTGGTGCTCTCCTAGCCAGGAGTCCCCCGTGGTGGTCCTACCCTCAGTCAACCACCCCAAGGTCGCTGACAGACGTAACGGTGACTACGGCACGCGCGATAAGCGCACGGGTAGGTACCCCGCACTGGCACGCGGTCAGTCATTTCCGTTAACGGGTGCGCCCAAAGCACAGCACGGAACCAGTATAGGGCAGAGCCCTCTCAGTAACAGGGGTCCAACCCCTCCACAGTCCGCGCACCGTCGCCTGACTACCCTGGTTTACCCAGTGGGCCTAACAAGTCGATGTAAGAGAGCTAGCAGAAGCCCGGGGCCCTTGGAGCAGCTAGTGCTCTCCCTACACTAGTAGCTCTCCTCGGTACTGCGTACGCGAGGGCCAGGAAGTCGGTGTAAAGTGGTCAAACCCACCCTAGTCTCAACCTGAGGGCGGCAAGCTCCCCTCTACACTAAGAGGTAATACGTGCTCTCTTTGGTTCCACGTACCCAAGAGACAATACGCTTCCACGTTTTACTTTCTCAGTTCCATTCCATTCTCTTTCCAGGAGTTCTACTCCTAATTCCCTGTAGGGTTCATGTTCTTTTTGTTTGGCCATTTTGGGTTTCACCGTTCCAGCTTTATATTTATATAACCCATGTTCTTAATCGTATTTATTCATTCATAACAGGCAGCTGTTAATCAATTTACAGGCAGTTATCATTTCCTTTCTACTTTTCCAAGACTACAATATTTATATATTCAACTAATTTTCCAGTCCTAGGATTCATGCCGTACCCTAGGATCTATCATTCAAATCTAGTTTTCCAATCCTAGGATTCATGTAATACCCTAGGATCTATCATTCAATCTAATTTCTCAGTCCTAGGGTTCATGCAATGCCCTAGACTCTATTAATTGTTTCATAATTGTAACACATTTTGTTAAATAAATTAAAAAGCTACTCTACCAGCGAAACCGAGAGTACTGGGGGCGTGGTCGACAATCCCGCGCGCCTCTGCAACCCTCAAGACTGCAACGCAATGGGGTCCTAACACAAGGATCAATCACAAGGAGTTTCTCAGAATAGTATACAATTACTGTAAACGGATAGAGGAATTAATTTTGGAAAGAACGTAACTCGAAATGCGAAAAATGGACTCCGAATGGGCCTTAAACGGGTCAAAAACGACGAATCTGTCCAAAATCAGACGTCTGGAACCTCTTCCAGACGTCTTAAAAGGGGGATCAGGTCGTACCTCAGTCTGCGCAGTCCTTCAGACGTCCAGAAGCCCGCTGGAACGTCTGGCCTTGGTTTCCAGATGTTCGATTGTCACTCCGGACGTCTGGAGATTCTCTCCGTCGTTTGGCACTGTGGCCAGACCTCTAATTCACGTGGGATGGCGAGCCCTCACGTCCTCCCGAGCAGAACCTGTGCACACACACACACCTACTCTCAGCACGACGAAGAGCAGAAGAACACGGCGGACGGCTGCATGGCCGTTCACGCGTAAAAAGGAGAAGATAAGAAATATCGTACCTGTCAGATGTCTGGACCGTCCTCCTCTCTAGAAACTTGCAACTCTCTGGTTACATCATTCAGCTACGTTTGAGTCTGTTGTACCTACGACCTGAGTTGCTCCACCTCAGCATAAGACACGCCAGACGATCCCTTCCATCCATACCAAGTGGTGAGCGTCTAGCTCCTACCTCCACTACGAACAAATCCACCATGTTCCGGAGGCATGACCATTGATGTAGACACAATTATTGAAGATAAAATGCCTATTCATGCATGTTCTTAAGCTTAGATTTGCATTTCATGTTATAAATATTGCATAGCATGCATCATTCTTCATTTAGAGTAGTTGTATATATTTTAGGCTAATTAGGTCCTTTTTATGGTTAAGAGAGAAGGAGATTTATTTCAAGGCCTCAGATGGACGACCCGACTGTACGGATCTGATCAAGACAATGATTAGAGTCTAACGACTCTAAAATCGTCTAGATTGGAATCCCGTAGCATCATATGAAGTCTGAGGAAGATTGATGAGAGCCTCATCATGAGCCATAACTAGCTCATTTTGACCCAATAAAGAAGATAAAAGCTCCTACATAACCTAGAAGAAGGCTTAACTGAAGGAACAAGTGCTCTGAGAAGAAAACATGAAATAAAGGTTAAAACTGCAATTTTACCATTGCAGTACATAAACGGGATTTCTCAGAAGCAAAGCATAGGTCAAATGGTCCAAATAAGATAAAAAGTGGGTTGAATTAATCAGAAATGGGTTTATGTGCAATCTAAGAATTAAATGACACTTGGTAACCCTAAAACAGACCCGCTTAAATTAACAAGGTTCCGGTCAGAATAAAAATCAAGAAAACCCTATAAAAATCATAGAAAAACATCCTCTAGGGTTTAGAACACTTAATTTGGCCTTTGGAACCTTGTTTGACCTAGATTAGGGTCTTAGCTCTTCAATTAACCTAATTTGGGTTTTTACGCAAAATGTCCAGTCAAACGAGGTCAAACCTAAAATCCAACTTCACCATTGGATTCTTTAGGTCCAAATTAGGTTTGTACCAAAATTTGGACCTAAGGGGAGGTCATCTTGACCTACTTTGCAAGTTAGTACACCCAAATCACAAATAGGTCCCTATCTTTTGAATATCCTTGCAGAGAGCCCCCTAGGTTCTTCGCCTTCTTTGCAAACCGGTCCTGCCGCCATTGCTAGGGCAGAACCGAGCTCCGACGAAGTTTCGAGAGAGATTGCTCTCTAATTCCTCAGAGATTCTCTCCCAGAAATGGAAGGGAGATTCTCTGAGGAATTCCCTTCCTTCTAAAGCCAATCAAATTCGCTGGCGTGAACCCAATCTCTCGTGCGAACGCACGAGAGATTTGGGTATCTTTCTTCCTTCCAACTCCGGCGAGCCGGCTGACCTAATTGCACGTTTTTCACGCACTGATAGGAGCGGCCAGCACCTATAAAACACCCCTCGGACCCGGCCACTCATCTTAAGCTTGATTTTGACGGAGATCCCCTCCAAATTTCTTCTCTCCCATCTCCGGCCAAACGACCCACAAGCTCCGGCGACCGCCTTCCCTCCTTCTCGTCACTCTGCTGCCATACCAGCAGCAGAGTCCTCTCCGCCTCTTCCTCCCGCGGCGCGCTGTACCCTGCGCGCAAGCTCCCGACCTCATCTTCGTCGCCGCTTCCTCCCCCAGGGTCTTTCTTCCCCGACGACGGCAGTCACGAGCCGTCCTCTCCGCCGCCTCCCTTCCCTCCAGACAACCCCAGATACGTTCTCCACCCTCTCCTCTCTCTTTTCCCCCTGTTATCTCCCTTGATCGACCTTCGACAGACGCTAACCACCTCCATCATCTTCGCCTCCGACCACACTCCGGCGAGCCGCCCACACCACTCCAGCCCTCCACACGGCTCGCCAACCACCTCGAAAGCTCCGCCTCACCTCCAGGAACACACTCCACCCTACCACTGCCACTCCAGCCCTCCACAATCACCCCCCGACCAACCCACCATCTCCGGCCACAGGTTGACCTAGGCACGCACGCCTAGGCCGACCTGCGGCCTGCAGCACTGCCCACCGCCTTCGCCGTGCCACGGCGAAGGTCTCTAGCTATTCTGATTTGGCCGAGAGGCGCGTTTTGTGTATGACAGGGTTTGAGCCGCTGCCGCCATGGACGACCTCTGATGAAGCTCCCACGAAGCTCCAGGCACCCGGTCTTCCAGGCTACAGGTGCTGCATACTAGCGCGAGTGTCGCGAGGTGAACGAGTCCAGCCAAGGAGCGCTAGCAGAGCCAGCAGCTGCGGGGCAATCGCACGATGAGGCTTCTGCAGGCGCGTGTGAAGGCGAGACCAGATAGTCCCACATCGTGGGATTGCAACCGTCAGGTACCATATAAGTTGTTTTTGCGTTTTACTTTTATCGCCTCAGTAAGCACAGGGGTGAGGTCCCTCACTGACCCCACCCGCCTCGTCCGCGGCCTGACCACGCGGACCTGGCGGATCCGACCCGACCTAGACCTACGCACTCCTCGCGCATCACACACCTGCAGGTGCGCCTGGTCCCGGGTACGATCCGACCCGATTAAGACTGTGGCTCTGGTAGAGCGGTTTGAGTGAATTGCTTGAGAGAGAGAGACGCGCGGGTAGAGGGAGAAGGGTTAGGTTTTGCTCCTGTGCAGGCAGGCTGATCGCAGGAGACGGACTTGGCCGCTGCAGAAGAAGGAAAAGCAAGCCAAAGAAGAAGAAGAAGGCAATGAAGAAAGGAGGAGCAAGATAGAAGAAGAAGAAAGGAGAAGAAGGAAAGTAGAAAGATTAGAAGTCTTTGCAGAGAAGAAGAAGGACAAGGGAAGATTGCAAAGAGATCAGAAAGGCAAAGCAGAAGAAGGAAGAGAGAAAGAAAGATCACATTTAAGACGTCTGATACATAAATCAGACGTCTAATTCTATTTTTTTACATCTTTTTTTAAAACTCTTTGAATCAATTATATTTGCATTTAACAGTTGTATTCTTGGGTTTTACAAAGTACTGAGTTTGCTCCCTGTGTTCGACCTCGGATACTCTAGTTGTTCGAGTAATAAAATTATTTATATTTGTTTAAACGTTTTGTCGGTTCTACTGCAACGTAATACGCCTTTAAATCCGCACAAAAACGTTGACAACAAAGATCAACAGCCAAGAGGGCAATGCAACATCCATATGGGTTTCAGATGGAAAATCCAACCATACGGATGTATTCAGAGCGACGATTGCAGTCCGGTAATGTGGAAATCACCTCGATCCGAGCACCGTGGCACCCTATGCAACAGAAAGAAGATGGACGACCCAGATGGCACCACGTGGCTCCATCTAGGCCGCTCAACACTGGCCAGCAGCAACCGACCACGCCCTTTATTTTCCGCACCTTCAAATCCTAGCCATTGGATCAAGATCCAACGGTTGGGATGCCTCCACGCCCGCAGCACTCAATTCGTCTTTGAGACACAAAAGTGCCCATAGTGCATTGGTCGCGAGGGGGGCTCTCAAGTTGCAGGCACGTGGTCGAATCCCCGCGAGCACACACAATCAACAGTGCAAGCGCAAGTGCCAAATTGGGCCACACGATCTTCATCGAACTGTGCAAGAGTCTCCACATGGATGCATGGATGATCACGGATACGCCCACGCGATCCAACGTAAAACTCAATGCACGTTATCACGTGCCATCCAACGCTAGCTGAGCACGCGATCCTCGCACGAACGCGACTGTCGATCAAGCATCTGATGGCGAGAAAGTGGGCGCACGAGCACAGCTGCAAGTGAGCATGAGCTGGAGGCTACAATGACACTTGAGATGGACCTACAGTGACGTCCTGGAGGTCGCTAATTACCCTATACTTATTTTAGCCTCTTCCCTCCACTATAAAAGGACCCCTACACCTCCCCTTCTTCTTCATCTCTTCCTTTCTTCCTCTCACCACCTCCAAGGCTCTAGAGAGAGCTTGTCCCAAGCTCAGGATGCTCCTCTAGGGTAGAAAATAAAATAGTTTTCCGACCTCTCATCCCCATTCGTGAAACATCCTGTGGTCATCCTCTTACCGCCCTTCGAGAAGAAGATCCTCGCCGCGACATCATCCTACCCCGCCCTCCGTCCTCTGGCTCCGTCCCCGTTCGTCACTACCTTCCTCCAGGCAACAGTAAAGCGAGTCATCCTCCAAGCGACCGTCGAGGGGGATTCTCTCACCTCTTTCTATCTTTTTCGCTTTAGTATAGTTTTTCCACTTTTGTAGTTGTAACAAACATTTATTCATAAATAGATTATTGTTCTTCTCTCTCTCTGTGTCTTTCTCTTTTTATTTTGAAAGTAGATTAGCTAGATTTCATCGACCTGATCTCTTGCCTTATTAAAAATACCAAGAAAAAAAGAAAAGGTAAAAATGACAAAAAGAAATAAAAAGCGAAACGCAAAGTTTCAAAACTAAACGTTCGCCTCCCCGTGTTCGACTTGGGACTCACTTTTTGAGTTTCGATTATAAATTTTATCAGATCGACAAATTTTCTTGCAAATCAAACTACGACGACGACTTTTCCAAACTCAAACCCTTTATGCGTGCGAATCCGACGCGATCAACTATCCGAAAAGACTCCTCAGGTTGCATAGGAAGCTACTGGGTCGCAGAGTTCTCATTTGTAGGTGAAGGTGGTTAGACCAAGTCATACATTTCTCCCTAATTACATTTTTATCTAAGTAATATGTTTGACTAAAATGAAAGTTAAATTTAAATAATTAAAAATAAATAACTTACATGCTTAGCTTGGTAGGTCTCGTGAATCCATGTGCGCCCATCATCCGTAGCCTTGCTATGAGTGATCTCATAGATTTCAAGACAACCCAATTGGGCACCGTCATGTGTACTTGCCTAAAATTAAGTAAATATAAAAGATAATTAATAATTTAAAGTAACATGTTAATTAGAAATATAAATAAATAGGAAATGTACTTACATATCTTGTCTTAAGCTTATCAATACTCATTCTACCCAAGACATGAGTTTGAGGTGGAGCTTTAACCCTGTTGACCTTGTTCTTCTTCGCTTGATCTTAAAGAAAATACATATATATATTTATTAGTAAACAAATGAATAATAATTAAATTTTAATGCATAACATGTTATTTAAGTACCTCTGCCTCAGGCTTCCTCCAATGCTGACTACAATCCTTCCATACCTCAAGTAGTATGAAAGGAGGTACATTTCTCAAAGCCTCCTCATATGACCTATTCGCAAAATACTAAATAACAAAAAAAATAAATTATATAATTAAAATGCATATATCAAAGCAATTTTAAAAAAAATTTGTTACCATTTTTTTTATATGAAGTCTTCAATCTCGATGATGCCTCGACACATGGTTGAGAACATACTTGGAGGCCTTTGAATCGTCCCATCAATCAAAAATTACTTATAAATTAAACATTGATATACATCAAATGTCATTAAAAGAAACATATATAAACCTCAATTATATTAATTACCTCTAAGTGACGAATGATCTCCCTGTAACAAGTAACCCTAAGTTGTGATCAAATCTTCAAAGACCCCCCTTTGTTCAAAACTTTTCTGATCAAAGGATGATGACTCTTATGACATGCTATAAAGACAAAGCTTCATGCATATAAGTGAGCTATACAAAGACTCTGCATTGTCCGTATAACATGATCATAAGTGTCGACGAGCAAGTATTTTGACATGATTATCCCCTCCCAAAACCTGTAACTTAAGGCTAGAATAACTATTGTTTGACCTCAAGTGCATCTAGATTTGTGCAAGTGTATGTAGTAATAAGAGTTGATAATCAAATATTTAACACAAGCAATAAATATGGACACACCTCACATTTAGTGCAATAGAAATTACATGAAAACATTAAAAATGTGGGCACATCTCACATTTAATTTATATTAAAGAACACTTGCAACACATTTAATTTATATCAACATTTGTCAAATACATGCAATTGATAAAATTATACAAAATTAACATTTCTAACAAGTGAATAATTACAATTAATTACATGTAAGTTTAACAAAATTTTTTTCATGGGTAAATTTAATTTCCAAATTATATTTCACAGGTAAATTTAACAAACTTTCACATGTAAATTTATTTTACAGGTAATTTAATTTCATAGGTAAATTTATTACATAGGTAGATTTAATTTCATAGCTTATTTAAATTTTAAAAAATTAAAAGATAAATAAAAAGGGGAGTGTGGTGGAGGAGGGGAGGGAGGCGGGGAGGAGGAGGAGGAGGGCTTAGGGGGTGGTGGTGCAAGGAGGAGGGTGGTGCAAGGGCACAAGGGGGGGGTTGGGGATGTGAGGGGTGGTGGTTACTCACCGAAGCGAGCGAGAGTCAATGGTCGAGAGCTTGCGTGAGAGGTTTCGAGGAGAAGGTTTCGGGGGAGGGGAGAAAGCGGCGCACGTGGAGAGTTATATTCACAATTGGCGACGATTGATCGAATCAGCCGTCGCCAAAAAGGAATTGACAACTTTAACGATTGGCGACGGTTGATCAGATAAACTGTCGCCAAAAATGATTTGCGATGGTTTATCTAACAACCATCGCCAATGAGCACGAATTGCCTTTTCAGTTCCCTCCCTTTGTAGGTATTTTGCGTGGCAATACTCATTAGCAACCGTTAATCCTTAACTGTCGCTAAATGTCCTAAACCCTAACCCCGTGCAAAATATCTATAGAAAGGTAGGAAATGAATTCGTGCGCATTGGCAACGATTAATCCTTAACCGTCACTAAAAGTTTTCAATTGGCGACAAGTTGTTCTTAATCGTCGTAAAATTTCTAACAAAATCACTACGCACACTCTCAACTCTTGTTAGTAACATTGTAATACATAACTGTCGCTAATTATCCACTATTAGCGACGATAACATTATAAGAAAAATCACTATAGATGACCATTAATTTGCGACCGTCGCAAATTAATGGTCATCTATAGTGATTTTTCTTATAATGTTACCTCCAATCTCACATAAAATTTTCTCTTACATGTAGTCTTGAAAACACTTGTGAAATAACTGAAACAAATTGTGAGTATCATTACATGAGTTACCCTACTTTGCATATAGTTTTTTCTGAATGCAAGATGGCTTTCACTTGCAGATTTTGATTATAATTTCTCTTCTTATGCTAACTTGTTATATCCTTTTTTAAGTGACAAGTTACTCTCTCGAATCAAATAAGCCATTCTTTGCTAATGTTAGTCTCTTACTTTCTTTATGTTACCTTGTTAGAAAAGCACATTCTAACTATTTTTTTCAGGAACTTTTGCAATGATGACAGCTCTACTTAGTACAACTATTGTACTAATGAGCAATTCTGAATAATTTCTTTTAATTGTCCTTTTTTCTTTAACCGATGTCAAAAAAAATTACTCCATGATCTAACATTACTGCCATTAGGTTCAAAGATAAATTTCTCTTTACTTTCTACTGCCATCTACATATCATTATGTCCAATATCATTACGCCCAATTCTCATGTTCCCTTATAGGTTATGTTAGGTTGAACTTCCAACTACTAAATTTAAGTTTAGATGGATTGTCAACTATTTTAATATTTGGTCGTGTACCATTATATTTACACGTAACATAAACAACTACATTATATATACATTCATGTATATAAGTTTGCTCCGATTTTATTTACATGTAACATTACTAGATATTTAAGTGAACAATCACTTTCCCATGTACTACATTCCTTCTAATAAAGTTTGTACTCACATACAGATACATTTCTTCAATGGCAGCCCCATTGATCAATGCATTTTTCACTTGTTTCTTAATTCTGCCTTGTAAGCTTCATATTATGCATTCTATGTAAATTAAATTAACTTCATAAACAATAATTGTAAATCTTATCTTTTATAAATTTGATTCATTTACCATGCAAACCATTTTATCTTAATTGGTCTGGAACAAAATTGGTTCATTGTGCCATTACAACCTTAATAAATTGATTGTATAAATTATTTCAAACCATGGTACAAACTAAACAACTTATTACATATCTACCAACACAACAACACAAAAACAACAAATAAAATAAACATTTTCACAAGGGCAAAATCGTCCATTTCTACCTTTTCCAACTTTCTTTATCAATTCCACCTTCTTATTCCTCCTACCAAATACCTTACCTGGAATTAACACCCATAATCCCTTTATTTGACAACTAACACAACCAAACACCTAAGCGGAATAAAACCCTTTAATTCCTTCATTCCTCCCAACACCTAATTTTTATTCCTCCTATGAATTCCTCCTACCAAACAACACCTTAATGACCTTAGGATCTTCTGAGACCTCCACTCCTACTCCTTCCCCTGATCCTACACCTATTTAGCTTAAACCTCTTCTTGATTCACTTAAGTATGACTTTTTAGGACGAGATCAGACTTATCCTATGATTATTAATTCTCATTTAAACTCTGATCATGAATCACAACTCATTTCTGTCCTAAGAGCACATAGGCAGGCCAAAGGATGGAGTTTGGCAAATTTGACTGGCATTAGTCCTTATTGCACTCATAGGATTTTCACTGAAGAAGGACCTAGGCCTCCAAGGCAGCCACAGCGTAGACTGAATCCGACACTTCAAGAGGTGGCTAAAAATGAAATGATTAAGTGATTAGACAATGGAATTATCTTTCCCATATCTGATAGTTGGTGGGTGAGTCCTGTTCAGGTAGTGCCTAAGAAGGTCGGACTTACCGTCATAACCATTAAGTTTGGAGAAGTCATTCCAACATGGATTCCAAGCTCGTGTCGAGTGTGTATTGATTACTGTAAGTTCAATCAAGCCACGAAGAAAGGTCATTTCCCATTGCCCTTCATTGATCAGATACTGAAAAGATTGTCAAGGAATAGATTCTTTTGCTTTTTGGATGGCTATTCAGGCTATAATCAGGTGGAAATTCACCCTAATGACCAAGAGAAAACGACCTTCACTTGCCCCTGCGAAACCTTTACTTTCCGTAGGATTCCCTTTGGATTGTGCAACACATCCGCTACTTTTCAGTGATGCGCGTTGGGAGCACTTTATCGGGTTTTAAAAAGGTTGCATTGTAGTACAGTCGAAAAAGCATTCAAAATAAATACAATTTATTACTCGAATTTTAAAGTCCGAGGTCTAACATGGGGAGCAAACTAGGGTTTAGAAATCAAGATCACAACTTGAGAATTTTAAAAAATATAATATGCAATAAGATCAATGTTATAGTGCAAAAAGATAGGAATAAACTAAAGGAACCAATGTATGTCAATTGCACTCAAAATTGGACGTCTGATGTGTGAATCAGACGTCTTAAAATGCTTATGCTACAATGCTTGATCTCTTTTCTTTCTTATGCTTCTTCTCCTGTTCTTCTTTCTTTGCCCTTGTCTTCAATCTTCTTTATCTTTCTTCTTCTCTGTTCTCTGGTGGCTGAATTTCTTCCTTGGCCTTTCTCTTCCTTTGCCTTTTTCTCTTTCTTTCTTTGCTGGCTACCTTCAGCTTCTTCCTCTCTCTCTTGCCAGCTGCCCTTCCTTTGCCTTCAGCTTCTTCTGCCTTCAGTGTCTTTCTTCCCTTCCTTTTTCTTCTGACCTCGGCCTTCTTTTTCTTCTTCCTTGGCTTCAGCCCCTAGCCTTTTTCCTCGCCTTCTCCTTCTTCTCTTCGGCCTACAGAGCAAAACCTACCCCCTACCCACGCGAACTCTCTTCTCTCTTTTCTCTCTTAGGTTATGATGAGAACCTCACCATGAGCCCTAACTAGCTCATTTTGACCTAAGAAAGAGAATAAGAGCTCCTACATAACCTGGAGAAGGACCTAATTTAAGGAATTAATGTTCTGAGAAGAAAACATGAAACAAAGGTTAAAACTGCAATTTTACCATTGCAGTACATAAACGGGATTTCTCAGAGGCAAAACATAGGTCAAATGGTCTGAATAAGATAAAGAGTGGGCTAGTTTAGTCAGAAAAGGGTTATTGTGAGATTTAAGAATTAAATGACATTCTATAACCCTAAAACAAACCCGCTTAATTCAACAAGGTTCTGATCTAGATAAAAATCAACTAAACCCTCTAAAATTCATAAAAAAATATCCCCTAAGGTTTAAAACCATTAAATTGGCCTTTAGAACCTATTTTGACCTAGATTAGGGTCCTAGTTCGGTATTTAACCTAATTTAGATTTTTATGCAAAATGTCCAATCAAACGTGGTCAAACCTAAAATCCAACTTCACCATTATATTCGTTAGGTCCAAATTATGTTTGTATCAAAAATTTGGGCCTAAGGGAAGGTCATCTTCACCTACTTTGCAATATGATCCACCCAATTACATTTTGGCTCCTAACTTTTGAAAAACCCTCTCGCAGAGCCCCCTAGATTCCTCGCCACCCTTGCATTCAGGTCCCTCCGCCATTACAGCTGAGGAATCCCACTCCGGCGAGGATTTGAGGCTGATATCTCTTCGAATCCTCAAAGATCTCCCAGATTTGGAAGGGAGATTCTCTGAGGATTCCTCCATCGTCTGAACGAGATCTCCAGATCAGATTTTTACCCAATCTCTCGTGCAAACGCTCGAGAGATTTGGATGTCCTACGCGCCTTCCTTCTCTGGTGAGGACTTTGCGCTGGAAGGCTTGCCTTCCAAGCACAAAGGGCTCAACCAGTGGCTATAAAAGGACCCCTGGTCCTTTGCGCATCTCACAAGCTTGATTTGGCCGCCAATACCCTCTCAATTTCTTCCCTCCTCATCTCCGGTCAAAATGCCTGCAAGCTTCGGCAATCTCCCCTTCCTCCTCCCGTTTCTCTTCCACCATACCAGTGGCAAGGTTAGCTTCATTTGTTCCCCCGCGTTACGTCGCACCAGTGCATGCTTCTCTGACCTCCTCCTCATCGTCGTCATCTCCACCTCAAGGCTGTCTTCCCCGACGATGGCATATACGCGTCGCTCGTCTCTTCTGCCTCCCCTGCATCCCAATAACCACAAATAAGTTTCTCTTCTCCCACTCTTCATTTTCCCTCCTTTTATTTCATAAACCGCCCCTCGACTGCCATTGTCCACCTTCATCTTCCTCATCTCCCGCTGACCTCCGATGAGATGCATCCACCACTCCGAACCCCCACATGTCTCGCCACCAACCACATCACCTTTGCCATCACCCACTGATCACTCTCCGCCCATCCACTGACCACTACACACACCCCACACTTCCACCGAACAAACCCACACACACGGTCACAGTCCGACCTAGGCACACACACCTAGGCCATTCTGAGCCACGCAGACCCCCGCCTCACCTTCGTCATGAACGACGAAGCTTTCCTTGTATGACAGGGCCGCCAGGCCGTCTTCCCGTCATGCAGGGTTGAGCCTCCATCCGCCATTAACACACAAGCAAGCTTTCTTGCTTCAGAGCTCCAAGCCGCGCGCTCCAGGCTTCAAGGCTCCAGGCAACGCACGTTGAGTGTGCGAGTGAATCCAGCCTGAGAGCGAACTTTGCAAGGCTCACAGCTGCTCCAATTGGGTGGAGTTCTCCTCCTGCGGGCGCCAGCAGAAGCGGGTGGGACATTTAGTCCCACCTCGTAAGCTTAGGGGTAAGCTGTGACACTTAAATTGAATTTGTGCTCTTAGCTCATTGCCTCCAGTACACAAGGGTGAGGTCCCTCGCCCTCACTTACTCCGCCTCGTCCGCGACCCCTGCCCCCACGGACCTGGTACTCGACCTGATTACCTAAACCTAGCACTCCTCACGCATCACACCCACGCCGGTGCGCCTGGACCCGGGCATGCACCCGACCTAATTACCCGGCTCTGGGAGAGTGTACCGAAGAGAGAAATAGAGAGAGAGATGGTGAGGGTAGGGGATAGGTTTTGCTTCGTGGTGCTGTGTAGGAAAGAAGAAGGAGCTAAGGAAGGAAGAGGTGCAGCAAACAAGTGAAGGAAGAAGGTAGCGGCTGAAGGACTTAGCCACAGCAAGGAAGGAAAACAGGAGAAGAAGAAAAGAGAAGCACTGTAGTAGAGAAGCGGCAGAGGAAGAGAAGAAGAAGAAGGTAGCTGGTGAAGGAAGAAGAAAGAGAGAAGCAAGGACTTAGCTGCAGAAGAAGAAAGAGGGCAAGGGCAAAAGAAAGAGAGAAGTAGGAGTGGACAAGCAGAAGAAGAAGAAGAAGAAGAAGACAAGGAAAGACAAAGAAGAAAAGAAGAAGAAGAAGCCAAAGAACAAGGCAGAAGAAGCACAGCCGTAGAGCAAAGAGAAAGAGAAAGAAGAGAGAAAGAGAAGGCCAATCAAGCACTATAGCAAGACTTTTTATGACATCTGATTTTTTAGCATTATTTCTACATTGACATTACTCCTCAATTTTGGTTGAATAGGTTATTGCTTTCTATTAAATTGAGAGTTGTGCTCTAAAGTTTTTAGATACCCAATTGCTCCCTGTGTTCGACCTCGGATACCTTGGTTTTAAAGATATAAATTCTTATTTGTTTTCACGGCAATTTCATTTACACTGCAACGAACATCTTTTAAAAACATGATTTCGGTTCATCAACATTTTGGCACCGTTGCTGGGGAGCAACGAACATTTTAGAAGCTTTGATCACAACTTCTGATTCAATACGACTTAATCTCTCTCTTTTGTTGTGTTTGTCTCAGGGAAAGCCAAGGAAAGAAAAGCAACCGCACAACAACCACACCAAGGAACAGGTAAACTTTCATTAGCCCTCTCACTTAATCCCCTCAAAGTCTGAAAAGGAAAAATAAAGAAAAATCAATCTAGAGCTACCTGCTTCCATATTTAGTAATTCACCAAAGCTACCTGATTTTCATTTCAACACATTTTGAATTGCACACCCAATTAAGGTAACTAGGGCTAAAACATTCTTGATTGAGCCCTAGATACCAATTGTTGAGGCAACTAAATTGGACCAACTAGAGCCAACCTAAGGATTGCAAAGCCAGGCTTTTTAGAGACACATCTTCTCTTAAGCAAAGAAGCAAAAATTTCAAGAAGAGGTGTGCCTAAGCCTTGTTTGAAAAGATCTATACAAGAGAAACCCTAAGCAAATCAAGCTCTTAATCCATTTGAACCCTAAAAGCAAGGACCTAAAAGCTCTCAAAGGAACAAAGAGGTGAAGTTGATCCTTTGGGTCAACCAACCTTAAAATTAAGTCACTTTTTGCACTCAAAAGGCCTAAAGTTCAAATGGAACCCTAAGCACCTTCATCTTAATTAAAAAAAAGGTAGACTTAAGAGGTCAAGGTCCCCATTCTGGTCTACCTGGAATCTCAATGACAAGAGAGGTTGGGTGGGGGAAACCCTGTAACTCGTGGGGACACTCTACCGTGTAGGGGTCTTTGCGGGACTCTCCCTCTCTGACTGCCCAAGTACTTCTCAAGTGGACGACCTTTCTAACTAAGGGGTATCATCCACCCCAAACCTGTATAGTCACCAACAATTTTTGGGTGTCTCAATTGGGTCCAACACCTTCTGATCTCACCAAATCCTTCGGTGCATGTTTGGTAGGTGGTCCTTGAGACCATCCTTAAGACCTTTAGAAATTCATTCTCGATGAGGCTAAGCCTCGACACCCTTGTTTGTGCAGCAACCCCACCATATAGATCTTTCCTCTGATTCAGAACCAAGTTCTCCTTCTTCCATCATGGCACAACCCATTGAAGAAGAGAACAACCTTGAGCACCAGCTACAGCGCCTAAATAATCTCTTCCAAAACTTTGTAAACCCACCGTAGCATCCCGGCTGCTATGGCAATCGAGCCTCGAGTCCGAATCCCGGCTGGAGGTTCTAATTCTGAACTCAAGCCCAATATAATTCATGCCATACCAAAATTCCATGGGCTTAACTCTGAGGATCCATTCCAGCACATTAAACAGCTCAAGCATCTGGCCCAGACCTTCGGGTCAGATGCACAAAATCAGGATATTCTGCTCATGAAGATGTTTTCTTTCTCTCTCATGAACAAGGCTACTCATTGGTATCAAACTCAGACTCGTCCGATCAACACATGGGATGAACTTCAGTCTGAATTTTTGAAGTTCTTTCCCGTTGGCCAGACAAATGCCTTGCACCACCAGATCACTCATTTCACTCAACAAATGGGAGAACCTCTTCATGAGGCATGGGACCGATTCTTAGATCTCATGCGAAAGTGCCCCCATCACGGAGTTCCTAAATGGGAACAAGTCCAATCTTTTTGCTAGGGACTTTGTGAAGACATTCGATTATTCGTTAATGCAACCTGCGGATGAAACATCATGGGTCAACATGAGGACACGGTGTAGGAGATTCTCGAAAATATGTGTGAGAACTCCATCAATAATGACTCCATGGGCTTATTTGATCGGACGAATGTCCGCGCATCGATGAATCTTAGGGGAGCACATGAGACGTAGGACCTGTCCACATCCGTCGACTTGGAACTGATGGCCAGTCGGTTGGACAAGGTTTCTATCATAGAGAAGAAAGTGGATGAGCTGACTCGGCGTCTGCAGCGAGCCACCTCTGCGCAGAACTCTTTTGCATGGCCACCTCTTGCGAGGGAAACTGTGCAGAACATCTATCACCAATCTTCTCAGGGGATGGACCTATATCCACCCCCGTCTAACTCTCAGACCGGAGGGACCTCCGATCCACTCTATTCTAGTTGGGGGAACTCTGAACCCTCGTATTCTGACTTTCCTAAGGCTCCTCAGACCTGCGAGGACCTCAATGCCATCCAGAATGACCCATTCTCCAATACCTACAACCCTGGATGGCGAAATCATCCCAACTTCCAGTGGATGGGAAATTCTCAGACTCAAAGACCACCTTATCAACCCCGTCCACAAGCTCCTCGTCCATATCAGCTGCCTCAGCCTCGGCTCAATCCCACCTATCAATTTGGGCCAAACCAGGATCAAATGACTCTTATCCTTCAAGCACTAGCTGACATTCAAAAGACAAATGCAGCAAGGCAAAAACAACACAAAGACGAGATCACAAAGGTTCGCAATCAACTTGCCCAGATGGCAAATTCCCACAAACCTGGCACCCTCCCTTCACAACCTCTACCAAACCCAAATAACGTGCCGACCTAGAGGCACGTTATGAACCCAAATTCAGGCCACGCACATATGATTTATCAGGCCCCTTCTATTCCATCACCAGACGGGATGGAAGCTTCGACATCTTATGAGGGATTTCAACAGCAGCTACCCCTCTTACCAAAACCAGGCAGGATTGAACTCCGTAACAACTCATAGTGGTAAAGCAACCCAAGACCCACATTATCCAAACCACTTTAAGCCTGGTAGTAACCCAAGCCCTAGGATAGTTATCCAGGATACCCCTATCCCAGATCAAGAATCTGGACCTATTCTAGAGGAACCGACTAGGGTTCCATTTCCTGAGGCCTTGACCAAAGGAAAAAGGATAACCAAACCTGTGGCTCCTGAGGAGGATCTGGTCAAGCTCTTTGAATAGGTCCAGATAAACATTCCCTTGATGGATGCAATCTGCCACATACCGACTTATGCAAGATTCCTGAAAGACGTGTGTACACCCAAGCGTAAGTCGTGAACCAAAAGTGGGAATCCGATCGTACTGTCAGAGCAAGCCAGCTCTGTAATCTTGAGTAAACTCCCACCCAAGGCTAAAGACCTAGGAACTCCCCTGATTTCATGTAAAATTGGTGAAACCCAATTTGATAGAGCCTTGCTAGACCTAGGTGCCTCCATAAACCTAATACCTACATCCCTCCTCGACCACCTTGAAGAGTCCGAACTTAAACCGACTGAGGTGACATTGTAGTTAGTTGATCGATCCATCAAGTCACCTAAAGGAATACTCGAGGATGTCATTGTGAGGGTACGAGATTTCTACTTCCCGGTGGATTTTGTAGTTTTGGATATGGATGCACCTGAGAACCCAAGAGATACACGAATTATATTAGGGAGACCTTTTTTGGCCACTGCTAGGGCCAACATAAACTATGAGGAGGGCCAAATAGAATTAACATTTGGGAATCAAACTCCGAAGATTGACATCTTTAAGGCCCAATAAGAGATTAATTGCGGGGTTATAGAGCAAATATGTGATATCAAAGCCGTGGTTGATGAATCGCATGTTAAGGACAACATGATTATCCCCGATCAACCACTAGAAGATCAAAACCTGCAAATAGAGGAGTATGAACCTGATCTAAACACACCCATAACTCCGACCCTTATTTCTGATACAAACCCCGAACCACATGCTACTACTGATAATTCTGTCATGGAACTCAAGCTCCTTCTCGAGCATCTAAAGTACGTATTTTGGGTTCCAATCAGACGTTTCCTATGATTATCAACTCCTGACTCACACCTGACCAGGAATCCCGTCTGATTACTATTCTCCAGCAACATCGTAGAGCCATTGGATGGACTCCTGATGACTTGACTAGCATAAGCCCCTCGTATTGCACACATAGAATCTACACGGAAGAGGGCGTACGACCTTCACGAGAGATGCAGAGACGTTTAAACCCTAACCTGCAAGAGGTCGTGAAAAAGGAGATCATCAAGTGGTTAGATGCAGGGATCATCTGCCCGATCTCCGACAGTCGCTGGGTGAGTCCAATCCAGGTTGTGCCTAAAAAGGCTAAACTCACCATCATTACGACTGAAACCGAAGATGTCATACCTACCCGAATAGCTAACTCATGGAAAGTCCGCATTGATTACAGAAGACTCAATTCCTCCACGAAAAAGGACCATTTCCCACTACCGTTAATTGATCAGATCCTCGAGAAACTAGCGGGAAATAGGTTCTTCTGCTTTCTTGATGGGCACTTCGGTTACAACCAGGTGGCAATCCATCCAGAGGACCAAGAAAAGACCACATTCTCCTGCCCCTTTGAGAAGTACGCATTCTGAAGGATGCCGTTCGGTCTCTGCAATGCACCCACGACCTTTCAGCAGTGCATGCTCGCCATATTCTCTGATATGGTAGGTGATTATCTGGAAGTCTTCATGGATGACTTTTCAGTTTTTGGAGCATCATTTGATGATTGCCTCTAACACTTGGTCCAAATACTCAGGCGGTGCATCGATGTGAATTTGGTTCTTTCCTGGGAAAAGAGCCATTTCATGGTGCCTGAGGGAATCGTCCTGGGACATCTAATTTCGGAGAAAGGCATCCAAGTCAATCGAGCCAAGGTTAACTTGATTTCCAAACTCCCCATGCCTAGCTCGATCAATGACATTCGATCTTTTCTGGGGCACATAGATTTTTACCGTTAATTTGTGCATGATTTTTCAAAAATCGTGCGCCCCTATCTACTCTTCTCTCCAAGGATGTGCCTTTTGAAATCTCAAAGGAATGCACTCAAGCATTTGAGATCCTTCATGATCAAGTTACCCAAAGCCCCGATCCTACAGTCCCCTCATTGGTCTCAACCCTTTGAGATCATGTGCGATGCATCTGACTTCGCTGTAGGAGCAGTTTTGGGGCAGAAAATTGATGGGAAACCCGTAGTCATTTACTATGCTAGCAAAACACTAGACGAGGCTCAGCGTAACTACACGGTTACTGAGAAAGAGCTGTTGGCTATAGTATTTGCCCTAGAAAAATTCAGATCATACCTCTTGGGTTCCCGTGTTATCATCTACTCGGATCACACGGCTGTGAGGCATCTCCTTGCAAAGAAGGACGTGAAATCTCGATTAATCCGATGGATCTTGATGTTGCAAGAATTTGACCTTGAGATTCGCAACAAAGTGGGAAAACAGAACGTGGTAGCTGATCACTTGTCCTGCATTCCTTCTGAGATCATTGACCCTTCCGGACCCATCACAGAATACTTTCCTAATGAGCACCTCCTGACTATCAATACAGGGCTTCCATGGTTCGCAGACATAGTGTACTACTTGGCATCACATCAGATCTCGTCCGATTGGCCGAAGGCCAAGAAGAATAAATTACGTTCTGATGCCAAGTATTACCTTTGGGAAGACCCGTATCTATTCCGCATTGGTGTTGATCAAATAATTAGACGATGTGTCGCGGAAGCAGAAATCAAAGACAAAATCTCTTTCTGCCATGACCAGGCATGCGGTGGACATTTTCCAGGACACAAAACCGCATCAAAAGTCCTCCAGTGTGGCTTTTACTAGCCCTTAATTTTCAAGGATGCATACGATCACTGTAAGGCATGTACCCATTGCCAGACCTTAGGCAACATGAGCCATCGAGACATGATGCCTTTACAGTCGATCCTGGTATGCGAGATTTTTGACATTTGGGGGATTGATTTTATGGGACCCTTCCATATCTCGGATGGCTTCGAATACATCTTACTCACTGTTGACTACGTGTCCAAGTGGATCGAAGCGATTCTGACCCGAACCAATGATCACAAGGTTGTTATTAGATTCATTCATCAAAACATCTTCTCAAGGTTCGGGATTCCACGAGCAATAATTTCTGATGAAGGAACCCATTTCACAAATGCTCAATTCAGGTCATTAATAACCAAATACGAGGTGTCGCATTGAATCTCTACTCCTTACCACCCCCAAACTAATGGTCTAACTGAGCTATCAAACCGGGAGATCAAGAAAATCCTCTGGGTTACTGTTCGACCTGATAGGAAGGATTGGTCATCCCGGCTTCCGGAAGCATTGTGGGCTTATAGGACCGCCCACAAGACCCAATTAAGCATGACTCCCTTCAGACTGGTGTACGAGAAGGCATGTCACCTCCCCGTCGAATTAGAGCATAAAGCCTATTGGGCAGTACGGAATTGCAACTTAGATCTTTCTAAGGCTGGAACCCATAGAAGGCTTCAAATGAGAGAGATCGATGAATTATGCCACGACGCGTATGAGAACTCGCGAATTTACAAAGAGCGGGTTAAAGCCTTTCACAACAACACATTTCTAGAAAGATCTTTCATCCTGGTCAAAAGGTTCTACTCTTTGATGCCCAACTCAAATTATTCCCAGGAAAGCTACGATCTAAGTGGATTAGACCTTACCTAGTCTGACAAATCTTTAGAAATGGAGCCGTTGAGATCAGTCCACTCAGCCACGATTCTGAACCCTTCGTCGTGAATGGTCAGAGACTCAAACCGTTCATTGACATGACCAATACAGATTTGGCTAAGTCATCCTTTATCCTCCATTCTCCCTGAGCTCATTGCGCCCAGCTGATGGCGTAAAACTCAACGCTTAACGGGAGGCAACCCATCATTCTTTGAAAAACCCGAAACCTTTTTTGACATTTCTACGCTGAATTCATATTACACTTTAGAGTTCATCCATTAGAATAGCCAACTCCACCTCAGGTACCCGTACCCGAAAATAGAAATCGTTCGCAACAGTCACCTTGACCCGTTCTCCCACCCAATACCTGTCCTAATGAATGAACTAAGCTGAATTCGAACCCACCTAATTTACAATGGGGACATTGCAAATCATAGGCACAGGGGGGTATGAAAGTGCAAAATGTCATGAAAACTCATATCAAGAAAAGGTTTCAACAAAAAAATCACATATCACAAAAAGCACAAAAAAATTGAAAAATCTTGAAAAAGAACAAAAAAAATTGAGGAGGGGGGAGAGAAAATTTTTGGGCTATACAAAATATGAGGAAAAAGAGAAAAATGACAAAAAGGAGCACAAAATGAAAAAGAAAAAAGGATAGTCATTAGTAAAAGATTAAGGGATTAACTGAAGTTCTAGACCACAACAAGAAAAAAAAAGAGAAAAATAAGAAAAAAGTGCTAAGGAGACACAAAAGAGATGAGTAGCAACGTTGACTTTAGGCCTTTTGGGCTAAACTCTTAGGCTTAAAAATTCAAGTACCTGCTAAAATATGGATACTCCTCAAGAGGTTGGGGAAAATGCGAAGCTTAAGTATTAGGTCTAAGGCTTAGGGAGTATTTGGCCTCGTTAACTGACCTTTAGGTTGTGGGATTCGGTAACCTAAGCACCCCAATCCACATACAGTCTGGTTCAGTGCGCATAACTATCAAAATCACGCAAAAGCATTTTAATGTTCTGAAAAAGTTGCCAAGATTAGGAGCGGCCAATCAACACAAGTTGATTTAGACGAGTTCCCAGCATGGAGAGGCGAGAAATTCCCCTCAAAGATGCGTAACAACATATCATCTCCTCGGTGCTTCTCTTAGGATATTTAAATATCCTACTGGGGGCATGTAAGCACTCTGCAGGTTTAGATACCATGGGCGGCATTATCACGAAATGTCGATTGCCAGGGTCTGGATTCAGCCACGGAAAGCCATGGGTGGGATTATCTCGAAATCTCGAAAGTCGAGGTTCTGGGGGTTGCCATGGGCGGTGCTATCATGAAGCATCGATTGCCAAGGACCCTTGAGGATTGATGATGGGGACGAGGAATCCGATACAGATCGTGTTGAGAAGCCAATCTGAAGCTAGAAATAAAAAGAAAAGAGAGAGAAAACTCTCCAAACAAATAAATCTTCTGTCTCTCTCTTACAAAAATACAATGCAAACTGAACCAAGGCTAAAAATGTCTCAAGCACGGGTGCTTTAACCGCAGAATCCAACAAACCCTTGGATAGTTTCTGCGGTTCTTAAAAACCTTTGCGGAGGATTAAAGCTAAAGCGGGTCAAGTCCAGATTTTGGTTGGTACTTGAGTACCTCTAAGCCTATTATCGGCATTATGACCTAATCAAAAGAAAAAGAAAAAGCACTTATCATAACTGGTGAAAGAAACTCATGGTCTAGAACAGAAGTTAAAACATTAAAATTTTACTAAGGGACTAGCAAAAGTTAGGCATGGGGGTATGATGAGAGCCTCATCATGAGCCCTAACTAGCTCATTTTGATCTAAGAAAGAGAATAAGAGCTCCTACATAACCTGGAGAAGGACCTAATTTAAGGAATTAATGTTCTAATAAGAAAACATGAAACAAAGGTTAAAACTATAATTTTACCATTGCAGTACATAAACGGGATTTCTCAGAGGCAAAACATAGGTCAAATGGCCTGAATAAGATAAAGAGTGGGTTGGTTCAGTCAGAAAAGGGTTATTGTGAGATTTAAGAATTAAATGACATTCTATAACCTAAAACAAACCCACTTAATTCAACAAGGTTATGGTCTGGATAAAAATCAACTAAATCCTCTAAAATTCATGTAAAAATATCCCCTAAGGTTTAGAACCTTCAAATTGGCCTTTAGAACCTATTTTGACCTAGATTGGGGTCCTAGCTCAGTATTTAACCTAATTAGGGGTTTTGTGCAAAATGTCCAGTCAAACGTGGTCAAACCTAAAATACAACTTCACCATCGGATTCCTTAGGTCCTAATTAGGTTTGTACCAAAAATTTGGGCCTAAGGGAAGGTCATTTTGACCTACTTTGCAATATGGTCCACCTAACTTTTGAAAAACCCTTACGCAAAGCCCCCTAGCTTCCTCACCACCCTTGCATTCGGGTCCCTCCACCATTACAGTGGAGGAATCCCACTCCGGCGAGGATTTGAGGCTAATATCTCATCGAATCCTCAGAGATCTCCTCCCAGATTTGGAAGGGAGATTCTCTGAGGATTCCTCCATCATCTGAACGAGATCTCCAAATCACATTTCAACCAATCTCTCGTGCGAACGCTCGAGAGATTTGGGTGTCCTACGCACCTTCCTTCTCAGGCGAGGACTTTGCGCTGGAAGGCTTGCCTTCCAAGCACAAAGGGCTCGACTAGTGGCTATAAAAGGACCCCTAGAACTTTGCGCATCTCCCAAGCTTGATTTGGCTGCCAATACCCTCTCAATTTCTTCCCTCCTCATCTCCGGTCAAAACACCCGCAAGCTCCGATGATCTCCCCTTCCTCTTCTCGTCGCTCTGCCACCATACAAGTGGCAGGGTTAGCTTCGTCTTGTTCCTCCGCGTTGCGCCGCACCAGTGCACTCTTCTCTGACCTCCTCCTCGTCACCGTCATCTCCACCTTAGGGTTGTCTTCCTCGACAACGTCATATACACGCTGCTCGTCTCCTCTGCCTCCCCCTCGTCCCAATAACCACAGATAAGTTTCTCTTCTCCCACTCTTCATTTTCCCTCCTTTTATTTCATAAACCGCCCCTCGACTGCCATTGTCCACCTTCATCTTCCTCATCTCCCGCTGACCTCCGATGAGATGCATCCACCACTCCGAACCCCCACATGTCTCGCCACCAACCACATCACCTTTGCCATCACCCACTGATCACTCTCCGCCCATCCACTGACCACTACACACACCCCACACTTCCACCGAACAAACCCACACACACGGTCACAGTCCGACCTAGGCACACACACCTAGGCCATTCTGAGCCACGCAGACCCCCGCCTCACCTTCGTCATGAACGACGAAGCTTTCCTTGTATGACAGGGCCGCCAGGCCGTCTTCCCGTCATGCAGGGTTGAGCCTCCATCCGCCATTAACACACAAGCAAGCTTTCTTGCTTCAGAGCTCCAAGCCGCGCGCTCCAGGCTTCAAGGCTCCAGGCAACGCACGTTGAGTGTGCGAGTGAATCCAGCCTGAGAGCGAACTTTGCAAGGCTCACAGCTGCTCCAATTGGGTGGAGTTCTCCTCCTGCGGGCGCCAGCAGAAGCGGGTGGGACATTTAGTCCCACCTCGTAAGCTTAGGGGTAAGCTGTGACACTTAAATTGAATTTGTGCTCTTAGCTCATTGCCTCCAGTACACAAGGGTGAGGTCCCTCGCCCTCACTTGCTCCGCCTCGTCCGCGACCCCTGCCCCCACGGACCTGGTACTCGACCTGATTACCTAAACCTAGCACTCCTCACGCATCACACCCACGCCGGTGCGCCTGGACCCGGGCATGCACCCGACCTAATTACCCGGCTCTGGGAGAGTGTACCGAAGAGAGAAATAGAGAGAGAGATGGTGAGGGTAGGGGATAGGTTTTGCTTCGTGGTGCTGTGTAGGAAAGAAGAAGGAGCTAAGGAAGGAAGAGGTGCAGCAAACAAGTGAAGGAAGAAGGTAGCGGCTGAAGGACTTAGCCACAGCAAGGAAGGAAAACAGGAGAAGAAGAAAAGAGAAGCACTGTAGTAGAGAAGCGGCAGAGGAAGAGAAGAAGAAGAAGGTAGCTGGTGAAGGAAGAAGAAAGAGAGAAGCAAGGACTTAGCTGCAGAAGAAGAAAGAAGAGAAAGAAGAAAGAGGGCAAGGGCAGAAGAAAGAGAGAAGCAGGAGCGGACAAGCAGAAGAAGAAGACAAGGAAAGACAAAGAAGAAAAGAAGAAGAAGCCAAAGAACAAGGCAGAAGAAGCACAGCCATAGAGCAAAGAGAAAGAGAAGGCCAATCAAGCACTGTAGCAAGACTTTTTAAGACGTCTGATTTTTCATCAGACGTCTGATTTTTTAGTATTATTTCTACATTGACATTACTCCTCAATTTTGGTTGAATAGGTTATTGCTTTCTATTAAATTGAGAGTTGTGCTCTAAAGTTTTTAGATACCTAATTGCTCCCTGTGTTCGACCTCGGATAGCTTGGTTTTTGAGATATAAATTCTTATTTATTTTCATGGCGATTTCATTTATACTACAGTGAACATCTTTTAAAAACACGATTTCGCCTCATCAATAGGTTCTCTCTGTTAGAGCCATAGCTTCTCGGGTAATCGGGTCTGAGTACGTGCCCGGGACTAGGCCCACCGACGTGCGGTGGTGGGCGAGGTGTGCTGGTTGAGTCGGGTCACTAGGTCCGTGGGGCGTGGTCGTGGACGAGGGGTCGTGTCGGGTGAGAGGGACCTCACCTCGTGAGTTGGAGGCGATAAGCCTAATGCTGAAAATCAACTTATGTAGGTGTGGCGCGGCAAATCTTTCCGAGGTGGGACTATCTTCCCACCCTCTTTCATGTGCGCCTGCAGCAAAGTGGCTTCCTTCAATTGCAGCTGCAGCTTCAGCCTTCAACACCAATTGGATGCCTGGAGACGTTCGTGAAGGCTCTCCACGCGACCTGGGACTGTGTCCTAGAGTGGGCACGACCTGGAGAAGCTTGCAAGAAAGCTTCAGTCTATACGTCAATGGCGGTGAGCCCCTAGACCTGAAATCACGACAACAGCCTCGCGACCATGTTAAAAAACTCAGGGAGCTTCGCCAAGCTGCGGCGAATGTGCAGAGATGGTTGGCGTGGCGTGGGAACGCCTGTGGGAGCGTGCCTAGGGTACATTGCGGCCGTGTGTGTGGGTGTGTTTAGGGGTGCGTTTGGGTGAGTGGCGGAGTGTTGTGAGTGGGGGTTATGATCATTGAGTCAAGACGGTGCTTAGGGACCGTTCAGCAAGGAGGGAGGTGGTCTGTGGTGGTGGAGCGAACTCGCCAGAGTGGTGGCTGGAGGTGAAGGGGATGATGGTGGTGGAGTGCGGCAGTGGTCGTTTGAAGGAAATAAAGAGGGGAAAAGAATGTAGACAGTGAGAGAGACTTATCTGGGAGTGAAGAGACGAAGGGGGAGGCAAGAATGGCGTCTGGCTTGTATTGTCGACGCCGAAGACGAAAGTGCTCAGTGAGGGTGGTCGGCAAGGACGAAGGGGAGGCAGGGGCGTCGATGAGTGCTGCGCGCCATGGACGAGTGTAAGGAAGAGGAACCTGCCACCGGTATTGTGGCTAGGCGACGAGGGACAGTAGGAGAGGGCATTGGATCTTGACGAGCAAGTCGGCCGAAGGAGGAGAGACGAAGTTGAGGGGGTTCTCCGGCTGATTTCAAGCTTAGGAGATGCGAGGCGAATTGGGGTGTCTTAAATAAGCCCTGGAGGTCGATTTTGTGCTTGGAAGCCAAGCTTCCAAGCACAGCAAGGTCACCGGAAATGGTAACTCGAGAGTGGCCCAAATCTCTCATGCATTCGCATGAGAGATTGGGTACCAAATAGGGCTTCTAATTATGTTCACATTGGAGGGGATTTCTCAGAGAATCTCCCTTTTAATTTTGAAGGGGATTCTCAGAGAGATCAAGGAGAAACTGTTCTTTCAAGCTCGCTGGGGTAGGATTCCCTCAGCTATAGTGGCAGAGGGACCTAATTGCAAAAAATGAAGAAGAAGCTAGGGGGTCAATTGTAAGGGTTTTTGAAAGATAGGGTAGAAATGTAATTGGGTCGGACCTGTTTGCAAAGTGGGTCACGATGAGTTCCCCTTAGGTCCAAATTTTGGTACAAACCTAATTTGGACCTAAGGAATACAATGGTGAGGTTGAATTTTGGGTTTGACTACATTTGACTAGGTAATTTATGTAAAAACCTAATTTAGGGCAAATATTTGTTTGAGACCCCATTCTAGGTCAAAATAGGTTCCAATGGCCAAATTGAAGGTTCTAAACCCTAGAGAATATTTTTCTATGATTTTTAGAGAATTTAGGTGAATTTTATCCTGACCAGAACCTTGTTTAATCAAGTAGGTCTGTTTTAGGGTTACAAGAAGTCATTTAATTCCCAGAATTCACACGAATCCTTTTCTGTCTGATTCAACCCACTTATTATCTAATTAAGACCATTTGACCTGTGTTTAGTCCATGAGAAAACCCATTGTTGTACTGTAATGGTAGAATTGCAGTCTCACCCCTTGTTTCTTGCTTTTATCTCAGAATGATTATTCAGTGAATTAGGACCTCCAATTGGTTATGTAGGAGCTTTTGTTCTCTTTTATGGGTCAAAATGAGCTAGTTAGGGCTCATGATGGTGTTCCCATCATACCTCCATGCCTAACTTTTGCTAGTCCCTTAGCAAAATTTTAAGGTTTTAACTTCGATTCTAGACCATGAGTTCCTTGATGTTCAAAAACTATGATGAGTGCTTTCTTCTTTTAATTAGGTTAGAATGTCGATAATAGGCCTAGAGGTATTCAAGTACCAACCAAGATCCGGACTTGACCAGCTCTAGCCTCAATCCTCCACGATGGTTTTTAAGGCCCGCAGGAACTATCCTAAGGTTCGTTAGACTCCGCGATTAAAGCACCTGTGCTTATAACATATTTTAGCCTCGGTTCAGTTTGCAGTGCATTTTTGTAAGAGAAAGATGGAGGATTTTCTTTGTTTGGAGAGTTTTCTCTCTCTTTTCTTTTTATTTCTAGCTTTGGATTGGCTTCTCAACACGGTCTGTATCGGATTCCTAGTCCTCATCATCAATCCTCAAAGGGTCCCTAGCAATCGAGGCTTCATGATAGCACCGCCCATGGCAACCCCCAAAACCCTGGCTTTCGAGATTTTGAGATAATCCTGCCCATGGCGTTCTGTAGCTAAATCCAGACCCTGGTAATCGACATTTCGTGGTAATGCCGCCCATGGCATTTGAACCAGCACAGGGTGCTTACATGCCCCCAGTAGGATATGTAAATATCCTAGGAGACAAGCACCGAGGAGATGATATGTTATTGCACATCTTCGAGGGGAATTTCCCACCTCTCCACGCCAGGAACTCGTCCAAATCAACTTGTGTTGATCGGCTGCTCCTAATCTAGGTGACTTTTTCAGAACAATTAAACGCATTTGCATGATTTTGATACTTATGTGCATTGAACTAGACTATGTGTGGATTAGGGTGCTTAGGTTACCGAGTCCTGCAAACCAGAGGTTAGTTAACGAGGCCGAATACTCCCTAAGCCTTAGACCTAACACTTAAGCTTCGCATTTTCCCCAACCTCTTAAGGACTATCCAGATCTTAGCGGATACTTGAATTTTTAAGCCTAGAAGTCTAGCCCAAGAGGCCTAAGATCAACGTTCCTACTAATCTCTTCTATGTCTCATTAGCACTTTTTTTCCTTTCATTTTCTTTTTCTTGATATGGTCTAGAACTTAGTTATTCCCTTAATTTCTTATTAATAACTATCTCTTCTTTTTCATTTTGTGCTCCTTTTTTGACATTTTTTACTTTTCCCCATTTTCTCCTCACGATTTGTATGTCCTCAAAATTTTTCTCCCCTCAGAATTTTTTGTTCTTTTTCAAGAATTTTTTCAGTTTTTTGACATTTTTGGTATATGTGACTTTTTTGTTGAAATATTTTCTTGTGAGATGATTTTTCACTGTGTTTTGCAATTTACCCCCCATGCCTACGATTTGCAATGTCCCCATTGTAAATTAGGTGGGTTCGTGTTCAGCTTAGATCATTCATTAGAACAGGTTTTGGGTGGGTGAACGGATCGAGGTGACTGTTGCGAACGATTTCAAAACTTGGGTACGGGTACATGAGGTGGGGTCGATTGTTCTAATGGACGAACCCTAAAGTGCAATATGAATTCAGCATAGGAATGTCAAGAAAGGTTTCGGGTTTTTCAAAAATGACGAGTTGCCTCCCATTAAGCACTGAGTTTTATGCCAACGGCTGGGCGTAATGAGCTCAGGGAGAATGAAGGGTAAAGGATATCTCAGCCAAATTTGTCCCGGTAGGGTCAACGAACTGTTTGAGTCTCTGACCGTTCACGATGAAAGGTTCTGAATTGTAGCTGAGTGGATTGATCTCGATGGCTCCATTTCCGAGGATTCGTCGGACGAGGTAAGGTCTGATCCATTTTGATCATAGTTTTCCTGGGAACAGTTTAAGCTTGGCATCAAAGGGTAGGACTTTTTAACCAGGGTGGAAGATCTTTCTAGATATGTGCTTGTCGTGAAAGGCCTTAACCCGCTCTTTGTAAATTCACGAGTTCTCATACGCGTCATGGCGTAATTCATCGATCTCGCTCATTTGAAGCTTTCTGTGGGTTCCTACCTTAGAAAGATCTAGGTTGCAATTCCGTACTGCCCAATAGGCTTTATGCTTCAATTCGACGAGGAGGTGACATGCCTTCCCGTACACTAATCTGAAGGGAGACATACCTCATTGGGTTTTGTGGGCGGTCCTATAAGCCCACAAAGATTTTGGGAATCAGGATGACCAGTCTTCCTGTCAGGTTGAACAGTAACCTGGAGGATTTTCTTGATCTCTCGATTTGATAGCTCGGCTAGACCATTAGTTGGGGGTGGTAAGGAGTAGAGATTCGGTGTGACACCCCATGTTTGGTCATCAGTGACCTGAACTGAGCATTAGTAAAATGGATCCCTCCATCAGAGATTATAGCATGTGGAATCCCGAATCGTGAAAAGATGTTCTGATGAATGAATTTGATAACCACCTTATGATCATTGGTTCGGGTCAGAATGGCTTCGATCCATTTGGACACGTAGTCAACAGTGAGTATAATGTATTCAAAGCCGTCCGAAATAAGAAAGGGTCCCATAAAATTAATCCCCCACACGTCGAAGATTTCGCATACGAGAATTGGCTGTAAGGGCATCATATCTCGATGGCTCATGTTGCCTAAGGTCTAGCAACGAGTGCATGCCCTACAGTGATTGTATGCGTCTTTGAAAATCATGGGCCAATAAAAGCTGCACTAGAGGACTTTCACTGCGGTTTTATGACCTGAGAAGTATCCACCGCATGCCTGGTTATGGCAGAAGGATAGGATGTCCTGAATTTCTGCTTCCGTGACACATCGTCAAATGATTTGATCAGCACCGATGTGGAAAAGATAAGGGTCTTCCCAGAAGTAATACTCGGCATTAGAAAGCAATTTGTCCTTCTTGGCCTTCGGCCAATCGGACGGGATCTGATGTGATGTCAGGTAGTTTACTATATCAGCAAACCATGGAAGCCCTGTATTGATAGTCAGGAGGTGCTCATTAGGAAAATATTCTATGATGGGTCCGGAAGGGTCGATAATCTCAGAAGGAAGGCAGGACAAGTGATCAGCTACCACATTCTGTTTTCCTGCTTTATCGCAAATCTCAAGGTCAAACTCTTGTAATAGTAAGATCCAGCGGATTAATCGAGGTTCTGCGTCCTTCTTCGCAATGAGATGCCTCACAGCTGTGTGATCCGAGTAAATGATAACACGGGAACCCAAGAGATATGATATGAATTTTTCCAGGGAAAATACTACAGCTAGCAGCTCTTTCTCCGTAACCATGTAGTTACGCTGAGCCTCGTCAAGTGTCTTGCTAGCATAGTAGATGACCACGGGTTTCCCATCAATTTTCTGCCCAAGTACTGCTCCTACAGCGAAATCAGATGCATTGCACATGATCTCAAAGGGTTGAGACAAATCAGGGGACTGTAGAATCGGAGCTTGGGTAACTTGATCACGGAGGATTTCAAATGCTTGAGTGCATTCCTTGAAGATTTTGAAAGGTACATCCTTAGATAGCAGAGTGGTCAGCGGGTGCACAATCTTTGAGAAATCAAGAATGAATCGACAGTAAAAACCAACGTGCCCCAGAAAAGATCGGATGTCCTTGATCGATCTAGGCATAGGGAGTTTGGAAATCAGGTTTACCTTGGCTCGATGGACCTGGATGCCCTTTTCTGATATGAGATGTCCTAGGACAATTCCTTCAGGCACCATGAAATGACTCTTTTCCTAGGAAAGAACCAAATTCACGTCAATGCACCGCCTGAGGATCTGGACCAAGTGCAGGAGGCAATCGTTAAATGATTCTCCGAATACTGAAAAGTCATCCATGAAGACTTCCAGATAATCACCTACCATATCTGAGAATATGGCAAGCATGCATCGCTGAAAAGTAGCGGGTGCATTGCATAGACTAAATGGCATTCTTTGGAATGTGTACATCCCGAAGGGGTAGGTGAAAGCGGTCTTTTCTTGGTCCTCAAGATGGATTGCCACCTGGTTATAACCGGAGTACCCATCCAGAAAGCAGAAAAACCTATTTCCTGCTAGTTTCTTGAGGATCTGATCAATAAATGGTAGTGGGAAATGATCCTTCTTTGTAGAGGTATTTAGCCTTTTGTAATCAATGTAGACTCTCCATGAATTCGCCACACGGGTTGGTATGATTTCTCCGATTTCAGTCGTGATTACGGTGAGTTCTGCCTTAGGCACAACCTGGATTGGACTCACCCACCAACTATCGGAGATCGGGTAGATGATCCCTACATCTAACCACTTGATGATCTCCTTTTTCACGACCTCCTGCAGATTAGGATTCAGACGTCTCTGCATTTCACGGGAAGGTCATGTACCCTCTTCGGTGTAGATACGGTGCGTGTAGTAGGAGGGGCTGATACCAGTCAAATCATCGAGAGTCCATCCAATGGCTCTACAATGTTGCTAGAGAACAGTAATTAGAGAGGATTCCTGATCAGGTGTGAGTCTAGCATTGATAATCACAGGACACGTCTAATTAGAACCCAAAAAGACGTATTTGAGATGGTCGAAAAGAGGCTTGAGTTCCAGAATAGGGTTATCAGCAGCAGCGGGCAGTTCGGGGTGTGTATCAGTAGCAAGGGAAGGAGTTATAGGTGTGTCTAAGTCAAGTTCGGACTCCTCTGATTGCAAGCTTTGATCCTCTTGTGGTTGATTAGAAGTTGTCAGGTTTTCCTCAATATACGGATCATCAACCACAGCCTTGATGTCACATATTTGTTCTATAAAACCACAATTAATCCCTTGTTGGGCCTTAAAGATGTCAATCTTTAATGTTTGGTTTCCGAATTTTAGTTCAATTTGGCCCTCCTCACACTTTATGTTGGCCCTGCAGTGGCCAGAAAGGATCTCCCTAGTATAATTGGTGTATCCCTCGGGTTTTCTAGAGCATCCATGTCCAAGACTACAAAGTCCATTGGGAAATAGAAATCCTGCACCCTAATAATGACATCTTCAAGAACTCCTTTAGGTGACTTAATAGATCGATCAGCCAACTGTAATGTTACCTCTGTCGGTTTAAGCTCCAATTCCTCAAGATGATTAAGTAGGAATATAGGTATTAGGTTTATGGATGCTCCTAGATTTAATAAAGCTCTATCAAATTGGGTATCACTAATGGTATAGGAAATTAGGGGAGTACCTGGGTCTTTTGCCTTAGGTGGGAGTTTGCTCAAAATTACAGAGCTGGCTTGCTCTGATAGTACGATTGGACTCCCACTTTTGGTTCGTGGCTTACGCTTAGGTGTACACACGTCTTTCACAAATCGTGCGTAAGCCGATACGTGGTGGATTGCATCCTTCAACAGGATGTTTATATGGACCTATTCAAAGAGCTTGACCAGATCCTCTTCAGGAGCCACGAGTTTATTTGTCTTCTTTCCCTTGGTCAAGGCCTCGAGAAATGGAACCTTGGATGTGTTGGTGCTAGAGCACCACGATCATTTGTTTTGATGATAACAAAACACGTGTTATTTAACATTTGCAATTTGAGTCCTAGATTTCAGGTCAATTGCAAATGAGGACGTGTTTAGACGGAGTTCGAGCTCGCATCCAGGACGGATTGGAAGAGCTTGACGGAAAACAGAGGAGGTTCGCGTGGAGCGAAAGATTGAAGATGGAAGGAAATGAAGACTAGGATAGATTTCCTTCTTCTGTACTTGTTGTATTTTTTGTTTCTCTTGTTGCTCTTTATTTCCTTAGATATTTCATGTTAAAGAGCCTCAAAGAACCCTAACAGTAGTCCTAGGAACACCGGCACAACCCTAGGATACTTAGGTTTTCTGTAGAACACTTAGAAAACCAATATAGGGTTCAAACAGAGTTTCCAGACGTCTAATTCCTAAATCAGACGTCTGATAATGTATTTTAAGACGTCTGACTGTTGTTTCAGACGTCTGATAACTGTTAGGCTGGACATAGTTAGTTCTGTCTGATGAAATCAGACGTCCAGACCTTAGACCAGACGTCTTAGAAGACGTCTGATGGATTTGCCAGACGTCCAGTTAGTGGACCGTTGGCTGGCTTAGCAGGCACTCAAAGATATGACCGTTAGAGCCTTATCAGACGTCCATAGGACTTTACAGATGTCTGATAAATGACCGTTTTGCCTCAGCTGACCCAAAATCTCTTCTCAGAGATTTTCTAGCCGTTGCAACGTTTGGAAATCAATTCCCACAGTAAAAGTAGGTTTCCAGACATCCAGACATAGTGTCAGACGTCCTGTATGTCGTCTGATAGACGTGCGTAAAAACCCTGTTTAGATCTGATTCGAGTCAGGGAGAAACCCGCATAGAATCAGACGTCTGACCTTGAAATCAGACGTCTTAAAGTGGCCTTCCAGACGTCTGATGCCAGAGTTAGACGTCTGATAACCCTGTCAAATGTAATAATTGTCCTGATTTCGACCTGATTCTCTTGGGCTTTGCACCCAACGGCTATGGAAGCTTTTCCAAGCCTTCCAAAGCCTTCCTAAGGCCTCTATAAATAGAGGGGAGCCTTTGCAACACAAAAACACACAAGATATACACTTAGAAAAACACAAGACACACTTAAGCAACATACTTCCACTCTCTTGTGTCCAATTGAGGCCCTTGCTCTCCAAGCTCTAGTTTCATTCTCTTAAGAGCATCAAGTCTTCGTGCACCCGCTCTCCCGCCGTTGTTCACGAGAGCGACATTGCGCCGTTGCGTGGCTCACGCACCCGCGTCATCCTCGACGCACTCCTTGCAAAGGGGAGTTTCCTTATTCCTATAGAAGCTAGGTTCTTAATTACTTTGTTGGCTCTTTAGGACCTGTTGTTTTATTTTATCTTTGTTATTTTGGTTGGGTATTCGCTTTGCGAATTCCCGTCTCCTTCGTGGGACAAAATCCTTCTCGTGGAGAGAAGGGGTTGAGGAACGCTACCGTCGTACTTGTAGCGTGGTTGTACTGAGGTTGAATCACCCTCGTTTTAAAGTGATTCGGTTAGTGGATTTGATCAACTAGGTTGATCGGAAAATCCTAACTCGAGAGGGTTAGGTGGTGGTTTTCACCCGGTTTGGGTTTCCACCTAAAAATCTTTGTGTACTTGTGCGATTGTTTGTTTATTCTGTGATATTATATTCAATTCCGCTATTTTATTACGTCACCCCTCCTGGTAGGGAATTTCATTTGGTATCAAAGCAGGTCTTGCGAGATCGGAGTAACACCCGGCAAGAGATCAAATGGAGGGAAGCACATCAGCGATCAAATTGTCCGAGGGGCAGTCCACAACCCGTCCGCCCTACTTTGACGGGAACAACTACAGCTATTGGAAGCTGAGGATGAAGACGTGGCTCCAAGCCACTGAATTCGAGGTATGGGGATGTTGCGAAACCCCATACGAGATCCCGAAGCGACCCCAAGGAGGCTACTCGCAGGTGCAGATTCTAGAGCTCTCACTCAACGTAAAGGCAATGAATGCCTTGTATTGCGCATTGAGTCCAAAAGAATTCGAATGAATCCAAGAGTGCACCACCGCCCACGAGATATGGAGGAGGTTGCAAGGCACTCATGAGGAGATGAGCTCGGAAGAAGATCTCGGGGAGAAGGAAACCACGTGCCTTGGTTTCATGGCAATTGGAGAAAGTGAAAGCGAAAGCGACTCAGACAACGAGGTAAATCTCGATCTACAAGAAGCTTTTAATGAACTTTTTGAAGTTAGTAAATCACTAAAAAGAGAAAATAATAGCATTAAAAAGAACCTTAGCTTTCTTAAAAATGAAAATGATAGGTTAGAAAAACAACTTAAGGACATAGAAGCTAGTCCTAAGGATGATAACCTATTATTAGATAATCATAACCTCATCAATGAAAATAATAAATTGATTGAGGAAAATGTTAGTCTAAAATTAGAAATTTCTGATTTAAAGACTAAAATGAATATTATAGAAAAAGAAATTGCATGTCTTAGGGAAAACTCTAACAAATTAATCAATAAAGTAGATAATTTTTATAGCCCTAAGATTGAGAAAGGATCTCCATCAAGGAGACCCGCTAACAGATCCGGATCCAAGCCCACTTGGATACCGAAGAAAGAATTAGAATCTTGTTTTGTAGGGTTCAGGGATAATTACAACATAAGGGACTGGACCTACAAGCTCAAGGCTGGTCAACTCGAATTGGGAGAACCAAGGAGTAGACCAAGGAGGAGAACAAGAAGACCGACGAGACGGCGAACAAACGACGGACCCGCCGCACGTCGACCACCAGATTGGAGACCGGCGCCGATGCCCGGGCCTCCAAGCTACGGATGGGAGCCCCATCCGATGTGGCATCCACCACCACCATTCGGGCCATTTTATTGGCCATGGTAGGTGAGGTAAAACCCTTTACCCTATCTTTTTATCATAAGCATTTAGATAGGGGGAGTTAAAAAAGGATGAGCTAATTGTCAATTTTTAAGAGGGAGATATAAGGTAGCTAGATTTCCTTTAGAAAGGGGGAGAAAAATAATAGCTATCGCATTGTTACAAAAAGGGGGAGGACATTACCTCTGTCAAAAGAAACTCATAGAAGAGCATGTTTTAAGGGGGAGTTATAGGAAATATAAAATCAATTAAACCTTTTTGATAATGTCAAAAAGGGGGAGGATTTTTATGCATTATTATTTACGGTTTTGTCATCATCAAAAAGGGGGAGATTGTTGGTGCTAGAGCACCACAATCATTTGTTTTGATGATAACAAAACACGTGTTATTTAACATTTGCAATTTGAGTCCTAGATTTCAGGTCAATTGCAAATGAGGACGTATTTAGACGGAGTTCGAGCTCGCATCCAGGACGGATTGGAAGAGCTTGACGGAAAACAGAGGAGGTTCGCGTGGAGCGAAAGATTGAAGATGGAAGGAAATGAAGAATAGGATAGATTTCCTTCTTCTGTACTTGTTGTATTTTTTGTTTCTCTTGTTGCTCTTTATTTCCTTAGATATTTCATGTTAAAGAGCCTCAAAGAACCCTAACAGTAGCCCTAGGAACACCGGCACAACCCTAGGATACTTAGGTTTTCTGTAGAACACTTAGAAAACCAATATAGGGTTCAAACAGAGTTTCCAGACGTCTAATTCCTAAATCAGACGTCTGATAATGTATTTTAAGACGTCTGACTGTTGTTTCAGACGTCTGATAACTGTTAGGCTGGACATAGTTAGTTCTGTCTGATGAAATCAGACGTCCAGACCTTAGACCAGACGTCTTAGAAGACGTCTGATGGATTTGCCAGACGTCCAGTTAGTGGACCGTTGGCTGGCTTAGCAGGCACTCAAAGATATGACCGTTAGAGCCTTATCAGACGTCCATAGGACTTTACAGATGTCTGATAAATGACCGTTTTGCCTCAGCTGACCCAAAATCTCTTCTCAGAGATTTTCTAGCCGTTGCAACGTTTGGAAATCAATTCCCACAGTAAAAGTAGGTTTCCAGACGTCCAGACATAGTGTCAGACGTCCTGTATGTCGTCTGATAGACGTGCGTAAAAACCCTGTTTAGATCTGATTCGAGTCAGGGAGAAACCCGCATAGAATCAGACGTCTGACCTTGAAATCAGACGTCTTAAAGTGGCCTTCCAGACGTCTGATGCCAGAGTTAGACGTCTGATAACCCTGTCAAATGTAATAATTGTCCTGATTTCGGCCTGATTCTCTTGGGCTTTGCACCCAACGGCTATGGAAGCTTTTCCAAGCCTTCCAAAGCCTTCCTAAGGCCTCTATAAATAGAGGGGAGCCTTTGCAACACAAAAACACACAAGATATACACTTAGAAAAACACAAGACACACTTAAGCAACATACTTCCACTCTCTTGTGTCCAATTGAGGCCCTTGCTCTCCAAGCTCTAGTTTCATTCTCTTGAGAGCATCAAGTCTTCGCGCACCCGCTCTCCCGCCATTGTTCACGAGAGCGACATTGCGCCGTTGCGTGGCTCACGCACCCACGTCATCCTCGACGCACTCCTTGCAAAGGGGAGTTTCCTTATTCCTATAGAAGCTAGGTTCTTAATTACTTTGTTGGCTCTATAGGACCTGTTGTTTTATTTTATCTTTGTTATTTTGGTTGGGTATTCACTTTGCGAATTCCCGTCTCCTTCGTGGGACAAAATCCTTCTCGTGGAGAGAAGGGGTTGAGGAACGCTACCCTCGTACTTGTAGCGTGGTTGTACTGAGGTTGAATCACCCTCGTTTTAAAGTGATTCGGTTAGTGGATTTGATCAACTAGGTTGATCGGAAAATCCTAACTCGAGAGGGTTAGGTGGTGGTTTTCACCCGGTTTGGGTTTCCACCTAAAAATCTTTGTGTACTTTTGCGATTGTTTGTTTATTCTGTGATATTATATTCAATTCCGCAATTTTATTACGTCACCCCTCCTGATAGGGAATTTCAGGATGGTTCCTCTAGAATAGGTCCAGGTTCTTGATAAGGAACAGGGGTATCCTGGATAACTATCCTAGGGCTTGGATTAGTACTACCAGGCTGAAAGTGGCTTGGGTAGGGTGGGTCTTGTGTTGTTTTGCCACTACGGGTTGTAATGGAATTCAGTCCTACTTGGTTTTGGTTTGGAGTTGGTAAAATAGGTGGCTGCTGCTGATATTTCGCATATGATGTCAAAGCTTCCATCCCGTTGGGTGATGGAATAGAAGGAGTTTGATAAATCATGTGGGCTTGACCTGGATTCGGGTTCATAGCGCGCCTCTGGTTCGACAAGTTATTCGGATTTGGTAGAGGTTGCAAAGGGAGTGTGCCAGGTTGGCGGGAATTTGCCATCTGGGCTAGTTGATTGCAAACCTCTATGATCTCGTCCTTGTGCTATTTTTGCATAGTTGCATTCATCTTCTGAATGTCAGCCTGAGTCTGAAGGATAAGAGTCATTTCATCTGTTTGAGTTGGCCCAGATTGATAGGTGGGGTTGGGCCGAGGCTGAGGCAGTTGATATGGACGAGGAGCTTGTGGACGGGGTTGATATGGTGGTCTTTGATTATTTCCCACCCATAGGAAATTGGGATGATTCCTCCATCCAGGGTTATAGGTGTTAGAGAATGGGTCATTCTGGATGGCGTTGAGGTCCTCGCAGGTCTGAGGAACCTCGGGAAAGTCAGAGTACGAGGGTTCAGAGTTCCCTCAACTAGAGTAGGTCAGATCGGAGTTTCCTCCGATCCTAGAGTCTGACAAGGGTGGATACGAATCCATCCCCTGAGAAGATTGGTGATAGATGTTATGCACAGTTTCCCTCCCAGAAGGTCACTGTGCAAATGGGTTTTGCGTAGAGGTGTCTCGCTGCAGATGTTGAGTCAGTTCATCCACCTTCTTCTCAATGATAGAGACCTTGTCCAACCGACTGGCCATCAATTCCAAGTCAATGGATGCGGACAGGCCCTGCGTCTCATGTGCTCCCCTTGGATTCATTGATGCGCGGGCATTTGTCCGATCGAATAAGCCCATGGAGTCATCATTGATGGAGTTCTTGCACATATTCTCAAGAATCTCCCACACGGTGTCTTCATGTTGACCAATGATATTTCCTTCGTAGGTTGCATTGATGAATAAGCGGATATCTTCACGGAGTCCCTGGTAAAAAGACTGGACTTGTTCCCATTTAGGAACTCCGTGATGGGGGCACTTTCGCATGAGGTCCAGGAAACGGTCCCATGCTTCATGAAGGGGTTCTCCAGATTGCTAGGTGAAGTGTGTGATCTGGTGTCGTAAGGCATTTTCCCGACCAATTGGGAAGAACCTTTTCAGAAACTCGGATTGTAGTTCAACCCATGTGTTGATTGGACACGTTTGAGTCTAATACCAGTGAGCTGCTTTGTCTATGAGAGAGAAGGAGAACGTCTTCATGAGAAGAATATCCCAATTTTGGACATCTGACCCGAAGGTCTGGGCCAGATGTTTGAGTTGCTTGATGTGTTGGAAGGGATCCTTGGAATTAAGCCCATGATACTTTGGAATATCATGAATCATGTTGGGCTTGAGTTCAGAATCATGACCTTCAGCCAGATTTGGACTCGAAGTTCTATCGCCACTGCAGCGAGATTATAGTGATCTCGCATCATAGGACGCTGCGGTGGGTTTAGAAAGGCTTGAAATAAATCATTAAGGTGCTGAAGTTGGTTCTCAAGGTTATTCTCTTCTACGGGTTGTGCCATGATGATAGAAGAAGGAGAATATGGTTAAGATGAATCAGAGGAGATGTCTATGTGGTGGGGTTGCTGCATAAACACAGACGACGAGGCCTGGCCTCGGCAAGAGTGAATCACTAAAGGAGGCCTCAAGGATGGTCTTAAGGACCTCCTACCGAACATGCACCGATGGTTTGGATGAGAGTAGAATGTGCTGGACCCAATCAAGACACCAAAAAATTTGTATGCCTATAGAGGTTCAGGGTGGATGATACCCCTTAGTCAAAAATTCGTCCACCTGAGAAATACCTGGGTAGCCAGAGAGGGAGAGTCCCATAAAGATCCCTACACGGTAGAGCGCCCCCACGAGTTACAGGGTTTCCCCCACCCGTCCTCTCTTGTCATTGATGTTCCAGGTAGACCAAAATGGGGACTTTGACCTCTTAAGTCTACCAATTTTAGTTACGAGTAAGGGTGCTTAAGATTTCACTTAAACTTTAGATGTATTGAGTGCAAAAGTGACCTAATTTCAAGGTTGGTTGACCCAACAAGGGGGTCAACTTCACCTGTTTGTCCTTTGAGAAGTTCTAGGTCCTTTCTTTTAGGATTCAAGTGAGATTAACAGCCTGAATTTTAGGATTTTCTTGAATAGGTCTCTTCAACCAAGGCTTCGCCACACCTCTTTTGGAGAGTTGATTCTTGCTCATGAAGGTGTGTCTCTAAAACCCTAGATTGAAATCCTTAAGTTGGCGCTAATATTGGTCCAATTTAGTTTGTAAAAATATGGTATCTAGGGCTCAATCAAGAAGGTGGTAGCCTTAGTTATCTTAAGTGGGCGCACAAATCAGTATTGTTGTTGAAATCAAATCAAGCAACTTGGTTAAAATTAGCAAGAAATGGAAAGCAAGTAGCCCTAATTGATTTTATCTTATTTTTTTCCTTTTTCAGAATGAGCGGCTTAAGAGAAAGAGATTAATAAGAAAGTACCTACCTCGGGCATGTTTGATGTGCGGTTGTCTTTTGTTGAATCTTCTCCCCTGAAACAATCACAACAAAATAGATATATTAAGTTAGTACCAAATCAGCAATTGTAATCAAGATTTCTAAATCGCCTATTGCTCCCCGGCAACGACGCCAAAATGTTGGGAGCGCTTGATCGGGTTTTAAAAAGGTTGCGTTGTAGTACAGTCAAAAAAGTGTTCAAAACAAATACAATTTATTACTCGAATTTTAAAGTCCGAGGTCGAACACAGGGAGCAAATTAGGGTCTAGAAATCAAGATCACAACTTGAGAATTTGAAAAAATATATTATGCAATAAGATCAATGTTATAATGCAAAAAGATGGGAATAAATGAAAGGAACCAATGTATGTCAATTGCACTCAAAATTGGACGTTTGATGTGTGAATCAGACGTCTTAAAATGCTTATGCTACAGTGCTTGGACTCTTTTCTTTCTTCTGCTTCTTCTCCTGTTCTTTCTTTGCCTTTGTCTTCAATCTTCTTTATCCTCCTTCTTCTTTATTCTCTGGCGGCTGCCTTTCTTCCTTGGCCTTTCTCTTCCTCTGCCTTTTTCTCTTTCTTTCTTTGCTAGCTGCCTTCAGCTTCTTCCTCTCTCTCTTGCTGGCTGCCCTTCCTTTGCCTTCAGCTTCTTTTGCCTTCAGTGTCTTTCTTCCCTTCCTTTTTCTTCTTACTTCAGCCTTCTCCTTCTTCTTCCTTGGCTTCAGCCCTTAGCCTTTTTCCTTGCCTTCTCCATCTTCTTCTCTTCAGACTGCAGAGCAAAACCTATCCCCTACTCACACGAACTCTCTTCTCTCTTTTCTCTCTTAGGTTCGCTCTCTTAGAGCCACAGCTTCTCGGGTAATCGGGTCCAGTCCCACCGGCGTGCAGTAGTGGGCGAGGTGTGCTGGTTGGGTTGGGTCACCAGGTCCGCGGGACGTGGTCACGGACAAGGCGTCGGGTCGGGTGAGAGGGACCTCACCCTGTGAGTTGGAGGCGATAAGCCCAATGCAGAAAATCAACTTATGCACTTGCGGCGTGCCAAATCATTCCGAGGTGGGACTATCTTCCCACCCTCTTTCATGCGCGCCTACAGCAGAGTGGCTTCCTTTGATTGTAGCTGCAGCTTCAGCCTTCGACACCAACTGGATGCCTAGAGACGTTCGCGAAGGCTCTTCGCGTGACCTGGGACTGTGTCTTGGAGTGGGCACGACCTAGAGAAGCTTGCAAGCAAGCTTCAGACTATGCGTCAATGGCGGCGAGCCCCTAGACCTGAAATCACGACAACAGCCTCGCGGCCACGTTAAAAAACTCAGGGAGCTTCTCCAAGGTGTGGCGAATGTGAAGAGGTGGTTGGCGTGGCATGGGAATGCTTGTGGGAGCGTGCCTAGGGCACACTGCGGCCGTGTGTGTAGGTGTGTTTGGGGGTGCGTTTGGGTGAGTGGCAGAGTGTTGTGAGTGGGGGTTATGCTCATTAAGTCGGGGCAATGCTTAGGGACCGGTCAGCAAGGAGGGAGGTGGTCTATGGTGGTGGAGCGAACTCGCCGAAGTGGTGGCCGGAGGTGAAGGGGATGATGGTGGTGGAGTGCGGCAGTGGTCGTTTGAAGGAAATAAAGAGGGGAAAAGAATGTAGAGAGTGAGAGAGACTTATCTGGGAGTGAAGAGAAGAAGGGGGAGGCAAGAATGGCGTCTGTCTCGTATCGCCGACGCCGAAGACGAAAGTGCTCAGTGAGGGTGGTTGGCGAGGACGAAGGGGAGGCAGGGGCGTCGGCGGGTGCTGCGCACTGCAGACGAGCGTAAGGAAGAGGAACCTGCCGCTGGTATTGTGGCTAAGCGACAAGGGAGAGTAGGAGAGGTCATCGGATCTTGATGAGCAAGTCGATCGAAGGAGGAGAGACGAAGTTGAGGGGATTCTCCGGCTGATTTCAAGCTTAGGAGATGCGGGGCGAATTGGGGTGTCTTAAATAAGCCCTGGAGGTTGGTTTTGTGCTTGGAAGCCAAGCTTCCAAGCACGGCAAGGTCGCCGAAAATGGTAACTTGAGAGAGACCCAAATCTCTCATGCATTCGCATGAGAGATTAGGTACCAAATAAGGCTTCTAATTATGTTTACATTGGAGGGGATTTCTCAGATAATCTCCCTTTCAATTTTGAAGGGGATTCTCTGAGAGATCAGGGAGAAATCGCCCTTTCAAGCTCTCCAGAGTAGGATTCCCTCCGCTATAATGGTAGAGGGACCTAATTGCAAAGAATGAAGAAGAAGCTAGGGGGTCAACTGTAATGGTTTTTGAAAGATAGGGGGTAGAAATGTAATTGGGTCGGACCTTTTTGCAAAGTGGGTCAAGATGAGTTTTCCTTAGGTCCAAATTTTGGTACAAACCTAATTTGGACTTAAAAAATCCAATAGTGAGGTTGGACTTTGGGTTTGATCACGTTTGATTAGGTAATTTATGTAAAAACCCAATTTAGCGTAAATATTTGTCTGAACCCCATTCTAGGTCAAAATAGGTTCCAATGGCCAAATTGAAGGTTTTAAACCCTAGAGAATATTTTTCTATGATTTTTAGAGGGTTTATGTGAATTTTATCCTGACCAGAACCTTGTTTAATCAAGTAGGTCTGTTTTCGGGTTACAAGAAGTCATTTAATTCCCAGAATTCACACGAACCCTTCTGTCTGATTCAACCCACTTATTATCTTGTTAAGACCATTTGACCTATGTTTAGCCCTTGAGAAAATCCATTGTTGTACTGCAATGGTAGAATTACAGTTTTACCCCTTGTTTCTTGCTTTTATCTCAAAATGATTATTCAGTGAATTAGGACCTCCAGTTGGTTATGTAGGAGCCTTTGTTCTCTTTTATCGGTCAAAATGAGCTAGTTAGGGCTCATGATGGTGTTCCCATCAGTGCATGTTTGCCATCTTTTCCGATTTGGTAGGTAATTGCCTAGAAGTCTTCATGGATGACTTCCCGATCTTATAGAGATGTATTAATGTGAATTTGGTACTTTCCTGAGAGAAGTCACATTTCATGGTACCAGAAGGACTTGTCTTAGGTCACCTAGTTTTTGAGAGAGGAATTGAGGTTGACTGTGTGAAGGTAAAATTAATATCTGACCTGCCATTACCTTCCTTGGTTAAACAGATTAAATCTTTTCTTAGGCATGTTAGTTTCTATCGCTACTTTATAGTAGACTTCTCTAAGATAGCCCAACCTCTTACTAATCTCCTCTCTAAGGATGTAGACTTCTAGATCTCTGACGATTGTGTTCGTGCTTATACGACACTTCGTGATCTAGTTACCAAGGCACCAATACTACAACCCTCAGATTGGTCTCACCCTTCTGAGATCATGTGTGATGCCTCTGATTATGTAGTAGGGGTTGTCCTTGGGTAAAAACTAGATGGGAAACCTACAATCATTTACTGTGCTAGCATGAACTTAGATGAAACACAGAGGAATTACATAGTCACCGAAAAGGAATTGCTAATAGTAGTATTCGCACTAGAAAAATTCAGACATTATCTTTTAGGTTCCCACATCACAATCTACACTAACCACACTACAATTTGACATCTTCTTGCTAAGAAGGATGTGAAGTCTCATATGATTAGATGGATCCTACTCCTACAGGAATTTGATTTAGAGATTCGTGACAAGGCTAGGAAGCAGAATGTGGTAGCTGACGACTTATCCCGCTTTCCTTCTAAAGCGATTTCTCCTTCACTACCTATAGTTGACCACTTTCCTGACAAGCAATTTTTGGTCATTCACTTATATCTTCCCTGGTATGCTGACATTGTCAACTACCTAGCTTCTGGAGTAGTTCCCCCTGATTGGAGTAGACAACAGAAAGACAAACTTAGAGTCAAAGCCAATCAGTACTTTTGGGAAGAACCTTGGTTGTTCAAATCTTGCCCTGACCAAATCATTAGAAAGTGTGTCCCAGATAAGGAGAAAGAGAGTATGCTATCGTTCTGTCATGATCAGGAATGTGGCAATCACTTCTCTGCCAAAAAGACTACTACTAAAGTCTTATAAAGTGGACTTTTCTAGCCCACTATCTTCAAAGAGCGCACGATTTTACTAGGGCATGCTCACGATGTCAGTCTCTCGACAGTATTGGCTGCTGAGACATGATGCCCTTGAACATGATTTTAGTGTGTGAGATCTTTGACATTTGGGGCATAGATTTCTTGGGACCTTTTCCAAATTCTCATGGCTTCGAATACATCTTATTAGCTGTGGATTATGTGTCAACATGGATTGAGGTCATCCCCACGAGAACAAATGATCATAGAATTGTGACACAATTTGTTCAGAACTCAATATTCTCTCATTTTGGGGTACTTAGAGCCATCATTAGTGATGGAGGGTCTCATTTTAAGAATATACAATTTCAGTCCTTGCTTAGAAGGCATGGGGTGACACATAGGATTGCAACACCTTATCACCTACAAACTAATGAACTAGCTGACATGTCCAATCAGGAGATCAAGAAGATTTTACGGACTATCAGTAGACCCGATAGGAAAGATTGGTCTTCCTACCTTTCTAATGCTTTGTGGGCATATAGGACAGCTCACAAAACCCCATTAGGCATGTATCCTTTTAAATTAGTATACGGAAAATCCTATCTTCCCGTAGAGCTTGAACGCAAAGCCAATCGAGCCATAAAAAAGTATAATTTAGACTTAGAGAAGGTCGATGATCATAGATTGCAAATTTCTGAGCTAGATGAGTTAAGGAATGAATCTTATGAAAGCTCAAGGATTTATAAGGATAAATTCAAGGCCTTCCACGATCGCCACATCCGTAGGAAAACATTTCACCCTAGTAGAAAGTCCTATTTGACTCTAGACTCAAACTTTTCCTAGGAAAACTCAGATCTAAATGAACTGGACCTTTCATCATATAGAGAGTTTTTGATAATGGAGCTGTTGAGATTACTGAGATTGACAAATCTGAACCTTTCACTATGAATGGACAAAGACTAAAACTCTTTATTGAGCCTTAAGATCTCAGATTTGTCAATTCTATTATTTCGTTCCTGTATTTTGAACCTATTTCTAATACCTTTTCTGAGCTTACGCCTAGCTGAAGGTGTAAAACTTAGCACCATTGTTGTATATAGTTATTTTATCTTTCTTTATTTTTCTTTCTTTCTTAGATGTCTATCTTTGCATTCTTAGTCTGCATGCATAGTCACTTTGTCTTGTATTTAATTGCTTAGCCTGACTTTCCACTCTGATTCTTTTCATACTTGAAATCGTATGCAAAGAGATTTTATCTCCTCATTCTGACTTCCTTCCATCACCCTAGCCTAAGTTAGTGAAAAGCAGAGCATGCATTTGTATCCACCTCAATCATCCAATGAGTACATTGCATCATTTAAGCATGGGGGCTGTAAATAGTGAAATCATTTACTATAATGCAATTATAGACACACCTTTAGTGTATATAGATAGCATTATTGAAAAATCTAAAAAAATTGAAAAATTTTGAAAGATTTGCAAAAATTACAAAACAAAAACACAAAAAAATGTGAGAAACAAAATTTTCAAAAATACAGTAAGGGACCTTATCTACATTCACAATTGAGGGAGAAGCTCCAAAATAGTTTGAACAAGAAACAAAAGTTTATAAGTATTAAATTATGATCTTAATGCTGAACGAAAAGTAGAATAAATGTTTATGGACATTCAACCTTTATTGGTTAGACTTTTCAGGCCACATAAACTTGATTCACTCAGGCTTAGGCTTAATACACTTTAGCTTTGACAAGATAGACCAAGATCTCTCTTAACTTAGGACATATTCTTGTACCTAAGTCACCAATACAATGTTGATGTGCGAAAACGTGGTTTTAAAATCACTTCGTTGTAGCACAGTCGAAATCACTTGTTAACAAATAAAATTTATAACTCGAATATCTAAATGAAGTCCGAGGTCGAACACGAGGAGAAAATAGAAATTCACGTGCTAATTTTGATGAATATATAAATGAGCATAGAAAATTAAGCGCAATAATGATATTCAATGAATGCTAATCTATCACTTTAGATATTCAATGAATAACATAAGTATTTCAAGACTTTAAAAGACCAAAAAGATATCTAAGATAAAATAATGGTGATTTAGATCACCAATTATTAGTCTAAGCACATATATATCAGTTACTCAATCATGTTAAATAAATTAACAGTAATCAGATGTCAGATTTAAGAATCAGACAACTTAACTGTTACTTGCTACAGTACTTGGAGAGCCTTCTTCTTTCTTCTGCCAAGCTTCAGCCTCTTGTTCTTCTTTCTTTCCTTTCTCTTCTCTGGTACGGCCCTTCTGTTCTTCTTCTCTACCTTAGCTTCTTCTTTTCTCTTCACGACAACCTTCTCCTTCTTCTTCCATAGCTCTTCTCCTCTTTTCTCACGGCTAAGTGTTGGCCAACGCACAGAAGAGCAAAACCCACCCCTCCACTACTCTTGCTCTTTCCTTTCCTTCCTTCCTTTTCTCTTTTCTCAAACTTGGTTTTAATCGGGTATACGGATCCAAGTGACCAAGGCTGCGTGCGTGGGGTCGCAGCCGAGGTGTGTACAGTTAGGTGGGTCGGGTATGTGTAAGGTGAAGGGACCTCACCCCATGTGTCTTTGAGGCGATAGAGCATATGCAGAAAAATAATATATGTGTGCTCAGCAGCTCTTCTCCCATCGATGTGGGACTAAATGTCCCTCCTCCTTCTTGCTTCTGCAGTAGATGGTGCTCTTGCTGAATTGGGGCAGCTACAAGCGCTGAAGCCTTCGATAAGGTGCCTGGGAAGACACTTGGAGCGAATTTGCGTGTCCTGGAACTAAGACCTGGGCCTTGCATGGCTAGAACATGAAGAACAACATCGGCGATAATGGTGTCGACGGCGGAGACCGGTGAGGAACTTGAAACATAAATATGGGCTTGAAAGCCCTCGTAAATGGTTCAATAGTGTTGTCGGAGAACATGGAAGATGATGGTGGTGTCCGTGGGGTGTGGGAGTGTGTGGAGTGGTTGGACGGAGGCTGAGATGGCACACAGAGGATGGGTTGTTCGGTGGATAGTTTGGGTGGATGGAATGGCAAGATAAGAGATGGGCTTTGGTCGTGGTGATGTGGCTGAGGTTGTGGAGTTGTCGGCGAGGCGGTTGGAGGTGTGAGGTGATGGGAAAGCCTCGCCGGAGATGTGGATGGAGCAGAGGAAGATGACGGCTCGCGTGTGTGTTGAGGGGTGTTTTTAGGTTTTTGGATAGGAAAACTAACTTAGAACTCTAAAGGAACCTAACTACCTAGTCTAATTGGTAGAAAGGGGTAGGATCCGTGCTGCTTTTGGTAGGTCGGTGACGGAGAAGATGGAGCCTCCTGAGGGGGACGGCGGCGAGGAAAAGGAGAGGATGGCCCTCGCTTTGACTAGCGAGGTGCTGAGGAAGATGAGAAAGAGGATGGGCAGGCCAATTTGGTTGTTGGCTACCCCTAGGAAGACAGGGACGGAGGGTGCCAGAGCTTGGTCGAAGAGGGGCCGGAGGTAGGGTTTTTGAAGAGGTTTTTGGCCCCAAACCTTGCTAAGGAGAGAACGTTGTGCACAGGGGTCTTTTATAGGCCATTGGATCGAGCTTCAAGCTTGGAAACCAAGTTTGAAAGCTCATAAATCATGGAATAGGACTTGCGAGTTCAAGGAGATTGCATGAGCTTTTGAACAGATTTGGAAGGTCATGAACAAGGTCAAATGGAAGAGAAAAGTCTGAAGATCCTCCCTTCCAATTTTGAAAGGGATTGGCTATGCAATCAGGAAGTTATCCCTGATTGAAGGTCGACGCAAGGTGGTTTAGAAGTGATGCAACCATGGAGGAGGTGGGGACCTACTTGTGAAGAAGATGATGAAGTAAGGAGGTTTTTGCAAAGATTTCAAAAGTTGAGGGGCTCTTTGTAAGAAAAATAGTCAGAACAGGATTAAAATGCAAACTAGGTCAATATGATCTCTGATTGAACCCAAATTTTGGTACAAACCTAATTTGAACCCAAGAAATCTAATGGAGAAGTTGGATTTTGGTTTTTACCAAGTTTAACTGGGTAAATTGCATAAAAACTCAAATTAGGGCAACTATCTATCTAAGACTCTATTTTAGGCAGTGATTTAAATGCCGCCGACATGCCGTCGGCAAGGGGGTTTTTGGAGCAAGGCCATGCCAACACAATCTATATGTCGGTTTACAAGCAAACCGTCAACATGCCGAGGGTTTCGCCAGCATGCCGATAGTTGCCGACGAAACCGGCGGCATGCCGACCGTCTGCTGTGCACTGGAATTGTAGCTGCAGGAAACTGGGATTCTTGGAGGGGATCAAAGGTCACACACTTTGAAATTCACACACACAGGGGAAGGCTACGCTGGGAATTGGACCGGTGGGAAACTGAAAAAGGAATTGGGATTCTTAGAACGAACACACACACACACATTGATTTTTTGTCATATAGGCTTAAATAACAATTATTTTTTGTTCACATAGGCTTACATACACTGTAAATATGTTTCTAACACATTGATTTAGTGGTCTTTCAAATTTTAACCATTTCTGTCATTCCTGTTGACATGCATTGGCATGCCTCGAAATGTCATTTTTTCGGGCCGTTGAAATCATCAAAATCTGCCATCAAAGAACGGGAGTTTCCACGGCATGCCTTCAGCATGGCCACGAAATGCATACCTACAATTTCATCAGCACGACGTCGAAATCAGCATTTCGAACCTTGATTTTAGGTTAAATTGGGTTTCAATGGTCAAATTAAGCATACCAAGCCTTATAGAATATTTTTCTATGTTTTTTAGAAGGTTTAGGTGAATTTTATCCTAACCAGAACCTCAGTTGGTTAAGCGGGTCTGTTTTTAGAGTTTCAAATGTCCATTAATTCTAAAAACGCGTGAAAACCTATTTCTGTCTGCACGAACCCACTTATTAGACATTTATGAACATTTAACCTTTAACTAACCCCTTGGAAACCCCGTGATTGTTCTGCAATTAGGATATTCTGTTAAAATTATAATTTTACCCATGTTTTTATGTTAATCTCTCAGAATGGATTTGTAGTTAATTAAGGCTCTTTGGTGGTTATGTATGAGCATTTATTTGTTGATTATGACTAATTAAAGCTAGATATGGCTGATGATGACTTTATCATCATACAAGATTCGTTGGTTTGCCTTTGTTTAAGAATCTAAGTAACCTTGGTTTACACTACACAGATTCAGGAAAGACTAGATGAACTTAAGTCTTAACCCTAGTGTTCATTAGGAAATGTGGAGTCCTTACTTGTGCATGGAGGTAGACACTTTGTCTCAGTCATTAGTCTTGTGTCTAAGAGAAGGTCTTTCTACCAAAGTACTCACCCATTAGATAAGTGTGCTCTACCAAATAAAATTGAAGGAGACATACTGACATTTGCTTTCAGAAAAAGAAGAAAAATCAAGAAAAAAAGACAGAAAAAAATGAGAAAAAGTAGAAAAAAAAGATAAAAGTAGAAAATGTCAAAAAGAAAAGAAAAAGGCATTCCTTTGAATAAGTTAGTATGTTCTCTAATTCCAGTAGTAAATATATGTATTTTCACCAAAAAAGGTTATTTTCAGGGTGCATTACAAATACCCTGTTGAAATCATCCTTGCCAACGGTCCCCATGAGTTTTCAGGCTTTTCGGGGTGTTTCCGGAAGCTTTTATGACCACATATCTTCCCTCGTGTACCCCATACGAAGATACAAACCTCGTGGGGGTCAAAACCACATATTTCCCCAGCCCACATGACCCCACCCTACGAACCCTAAACCCCCAATGGCGCCATCCCCACCACCTTTCCCCCCTCCCTCCTCGTTATTGTGTGTGAGACAAGAAAGGGAAAACGAGAGAGGAAGAGTTGGAGAAGGACGGAGGGCCTGTGCACCCCTATGCCTCCCCCTCTTTTCTTCATGCCTGGGCGTGTAAAGGAGCAGCCGAAGGTGCTGCAGGTGCATACGCGAGGTGGAGGCGGCTGATGCTGCTACCGCACAAGGGGAGGAGGTGCTGCTATGCTAGGCCAGGCGGAGAGAGCAACAGCTCGCTGAGCACGAGCATCGGACAGCTCGCAATCGGGCCGGCGACTAGTCGCGGCGACCGACAAGCGCGAGGTAGAGCGAGCGTCAAGGTTGGGCCATCGCGCTTTATGCTCGGTAGCTACTGTGTGGCATGGATGGATTGTGCCATGTGGATTGGAGAAGAGGAAAGGGAGGGGAACATGGCAAGGGTTGAAGGTGCTAGGCGAGGAAGGTGTTCAAATGTCCGGGAGGGTCGTCGGACGTCTAGAGCAAACCACGGATGGCTAGGATAAGTGTCGGACATCCAAGGGGGAGAAGTGCAGGCGTCAGGCGCATCTTGAGCCAAGGGGGCGGTCGATTCTGCCAGACCAAACCAACCTGGTCCGGTTCAAGTGAACCAAGGAGATTTTTAGGCTGGTTAGGGGCCTAAACGAAGTCCGTTTTCCGTGTGATAGGCCTTGAGTCCGAGCTGCATGCAAGAACTGCAGGGAACCCCAAATTAGTTCCCTGTGGTCCCATATCTTCCGTACACCCAGGTAGAGTGGTAACTTTTATCTTATCGTACTAGTGTTAAAAGTCTTGTTGTCTCAACATTTGTTTTAGTTGTTATTTGTTACTGCAAATAATCTCTCTCTCTCTCTAATTTTTACAACAAAAACTTGCTTGAAAAAACCCACGCACGAAGTGCCACTTAGGTCAACAAGAAGCTAGTTGTTAGCTACATTTAGAAGGAAACATGAACCCTTTAGGCAAACATAAATTCGATGCATTGACATATTAATGAACTTGAATGCTTGAAAAGTGTAGTATCAAGTAGGGTATCTACCTGAACCCTAAGGCCAACTAGAGATTTCTTTTTAATTGAGGAATCTTGGCCCTATCAAGGCCGAGTTCCTAGCAACTTCAGTAAGGGTGAACACGAACCATAAGGTAAAAGTTAGAGGTTTAGCCTATAATACACAAAAGAGTTGGAGTTACCGCCACTTGATTTGGTTAACGACCAAACTAAGGAATCTAATTGAACCCTAGGGCGAGCTACAACCGGTGCATGAGTTGAAACTCGGAGAGGAAATTATCGAGTAATTGGAATTAAGGATGGAGGCGTACACATGTAAAACGTATGTATGTAATTATGCACACATGTAAATTCGGTATGTTTGTTGGTGTGCTTATTTATGTATGTGAGTGTACACATTCTAAGTGCATGTTGGTGCTTTTACATATGCAAATGCATGTATAATTTTGTCGTAGAACTATTCTTTTACACATGCTTTATGCATGTAAGAAGTCATGGGTTTTTGAATACTAATAAAGATCTAGCTTATGGTGAGTCATGAATTACCGAAGTTAATGACAACGGGATTGTTAGAAATAAATTGGGGGGTTTCCTCGAAATCCTAACACAATGTAAAGACATCCCTAATTGTGAAACAAAAATGGAATGGTGGGGCCAAGACAGGCCACGTTGAGCACAATTGTGGGAGTGAGCTGGTCCTCGAGTATGTCGTACCGAGGAGAGCTAATCACCCTTGCGTAAGAAGAGAGCTAGCCTTCCCTTGGGTTGGAACCCAGGGAAGGAATGGCCTTCCTACATCAACTTCTGTTAGGCCCACAAGGCCAACCGAGATAGTCGGGCGAGGGTAACAGACGAGTGAGGGGCGCAGCCCCTGTTTTGTTTAGTGTTGTACGACTTAGAGCGTACCCGTTAGCGGAAATGACTGACCGCATGTCAGTACGGGATAGCCCTCCGTGCATTTATCACGTGTACCATAGTCACCGCTATGTCGCGACTTTGACCCCAGGGTGGTAGATCGCGTGTAGTATAAACACGGGGTGTTCTCTCATCCAGGAGAGCACCACGTGCACATTCTATATCATGGGGAAAACTGCAGCAAGATCGTTCCATTTGGGAACATGTGAACCAAGAGATAATGGGACCCTTTGCTAGAATAACCGAAATCACTATACAACTAGTGCCTAGAAATAGAAATAAAACATGAAAATGCGTGAAATGTTTACTGTTGCCTGCAATGTTTACTACTTTTCCCCTTTAGTTAAATTGTGTTAGTTGATTGTACACTTGCGACTCTACTCAGCTTTTGCTGACGCATACCACTTGTATCCAAGACAGGGAGGGGAGTAGCTAGTTCCACCAGCTGCGAAGGACATTGGGCCTAGCCAAGCCTAGCCTTAGTTGTTTTCTTTCCTTTCTGTTGTAGGTTGATTCTTCTTTTGTTGTCGTGAGTATCTATTTTGGAACCAGTAGTTCAGTTTCCGTTTTCTAGTATGTTGTGATGGCTATGATGTAATCGTGTTATTCTCTTGTGGAGCTGTTTTTCGGTTACTGTTACTTTACATATTTCAGTCTTTTATTCATTCTTCTAGCTATGCTACATGTGTGGAAATTTATACGTTTTGGTTTATTACTCGTTGGGCGACTGGGTCTTGGGATAGTCGAGGCAATCTAACCTGGGTTCCACGTGGAGTCGGATTGGTTCGTAACAAGATGGTTGATGAGAACCTCATCATGAGCCATAACTAGCTCATTTTGACCCAATACAAAGGATAAAAGCTCCTACATATCTCAAGGAAAGGCTTAACTCAGAGAATTCTGAGTTTGAGAAGAAAATAAGTCATAAGGGGTAAAAGTGCAATTTTACCAGTATAATCTGCATACAGGGTAATTCAGGGCCCAAACATAGGTCAAAGCAGCTTAATAAGAATAAAAGTGGGATGAGATGATCTAGCAAGGGCTACAGCACTTCCAAGAAACCAAATGATAATCTGTAACCCTAAAACAACCCACTTCAATTCACAAGGTTCGAGGCAAAGTAAAAATAGAATAAACCCTCTAAAATTCATAGAAAAATAATCTCTAGGGTTTAGAACCTTCAATTTGGCCTTTAGAACCCATTTTGACCTACATTGAGAACCATGCCCAATTAATAACTTAATTTGGGTCTTTACGCAAATTGACCGATCAAACAAGGTTTAATATGAAAATGAAATTCACCATCAGATTCCTTAGGTCCTAATTAGTCATGTATAAAAACTTGAGCCTAAGAAGAAACCTCCTTGACCGACTTTACACTTTGGTCCTCATATATTTACTCTTTGGCCCTCAACTTTTGAACCCTCGCATTTTGGCCCCTAACTCTCCTTCGTTCTTTGCAATCAGGTCCCTCCTGCAAAACCCTGCCAGCACCATGCTCCGGCGACCTTGCGCGGAGCATGGCGCCGCGCAGGGTGAGGTGGGGGACCTGGCAAGTAAACCGGGGGTGCCCTGCGTCGTCAGCCGTCGCAGGGGCACCCCCCTGGTCATTGTAGCCCACCATACCGGCCGTGCGAACGCACGGACAGTATGGGTTCGTGTTTCCGACCATTCTCCGGCGAGGGAGACACGTCGTCTCCCTCCGCCTTCCTCCCTGTTTCATCCCTATAAATACCCCCCGCTGCTCCACCGACCAGGGCAGCCTGGATCTGACGGAGAAAACCCCCAACTTTCCTCTCTTCTCACTCCGGCAGACGCCCACCAGCTCCGGCGGTTCTTCCTCCTCCTCCTCTTCGCTCTGCCGCAATACCAGCAGCAGAGACTTCTTCCCCTGCTCTTCCCGCGTCGCGCAATACCGGCGCGCGCTGCCTCTGCCCCGTCGTCACCGCCGTCCTCCCCCCACTGGGCATCGTCTTCTCCGGCGACAGTCGATACGACTGTCGCCCTGTTCCTCCCCCTTCGTCCCTGCAAGTAAGTTAGAACTACTTCCCTTCTCCTCCTCTTTCTTTCCCCGCTTTCAATTTAGTCAATTAAGCCCTCGACCGACCCCGACCACCTTCACCCCCTTCGTCTCCGACCACCCTCCGGCAAGCCGCTCCCATCACCTCAGCGACCCACACGGCTCGCCAACCACCGCAGGACCTCCGCCTCCTCACCCTGATCAATCTCCGCCCTACCACTTCCCCCACATCACCCTCTGCAACTCCACCAAACAGACCCATCCTCCGACCCACAGTCCGACCTAGGGCAGCCCTCGCACGTCGCCCCGCGCCTCGCCACCACCCACACGAGCTTCGCCGCACCCTGGCGAAGCTCCTGGCACTCTCTGATTAGGCCGAGAGGCCATTTTCTTGTGGACAGGCCACCCGACCTCCGCCGCCATTGACGCGCAGGAGGACCTGCTTTCGCCTGCAGCTACAGGCGCGCCACGCTCAGTGCCAAGCCCAGATTCACTCCCAGGCCTTGCGAGGAGTTTTGGCAAAACACCAGGTTCGCAGCCGAGGAAGAAAACTCCGCGTGACGCTGCCATCTCCTGCTGAATTCCCCGCTGCGGGCGCGCAATTGAGGTGGGCCGTTTAGTCCCACCTCGGAAACGCCTGAAGAGCCGCAGCGACATAAGATGCAAAAGTGCAGTAGCCTTACTGCCTCAGTACACGGGGTGAGGTCCCCTTCACCCGCCCGGTTACCCGGTCTCGTCCGCGCTCACGCCCCGCGGACCTGACCCGAACCGACCCGACCCGACTCGACTGACCTGCACTCCTCGCCCACCACGCATGCCGGTGGGCCTGGACCCGGGCCTGATCCGAACCCGGTTACCCGGTAGCTCTGGGAGAGCTTTCCCAAGAGTGGTTTCAGAGAGAAAGAGAGACGCGCGGGGGGGGAGGGTAGAGTAGGTTTTGCTTCTGACGAGAAACTCTGAAGTGTGCAGGCGAAGAAGAAGACCCGCGGAAGAAGAAGTGCAGGCGAAGAAGAAGGAGCTGCACTGTAGCAAATGCATAGTTAAGTCGTCGAAGCACCGGGTCAGACGACGGAAGGTTAGCAGCCAGAGCAGGAAAGAAGGCAGGCTGAAGAAAGAAAGAAAAGAAGAGCAACGGCCAAAGCAGAAGAAGAAGAAGAAAGGAAGACTTAGTAGCTGAAGGTAGAAGCTCTGCAGCCATAAGGAAGAAGAAGAAGGAGATCTGAAGAGGAACATCACCTCTGCAGAACAAAGAAGAAGAAGGAGATCTGAAGAAAAGAAAGAAAGAAGAACATCACAACAAATTCTTTCCCTCTCTCTTTATTTTGTAAAAGAAACATGTATATCTCTAGAATACGACTTGTTCCCTGAGTTCGACCTCGGGAACTCTTTTATTTTCCGAGTAAAAAAAATTATATTTGAAATGTTGGCAATAACCGGCTTTACTACAACATTATAACAAACTAAAACCCGGTTGAAACGAACCGACGTTTCAATGGTATCAGAGCAAGGTCGTCCCGAGTATTGCATGCTTAGCCATCAGAAACTCTTTCTAATCCCGAATTTGAGTCTCGTGTCGGTATTAGACTGTTAGATGATCCTTCTTAATCAAGGGCTCAGGGGGAACGTTGTTCGTAATAGAGGAGACCTGCACTGGTTGTGAGGCCATGATAGGTGGGTATAGTTTTCTTGCTGGCCTGAGAGTGATCCACATGGGAGAGTTCGGCTTGATTCTAGGGATTGGCTGGTTGCCTTCATACCGCACCTTGGTGGATTGCTTCGAGAATAATATTGTCTTCTCCATTCCCATCTTGCCCCATTTGATGTCCATGGTCAGGTGAGTATGGGCTACCTAGCTTGCGTTATGGTGGATTCTAGCATGGTCTGAGAGTACCTGGATGTCTTTCGAGGGGAGTTTCCTAGGTAAGAGTGTTGCATTTAGGTGTTTCAACTAGGTTTAAAGATGTGATTTTTCTTCTGTGCAGTTGACGTAGTGATAGATGTTCAAAAATCCAATGACACCCTTGATGGCATGGAATACTTGATGTTTTCCATTTACTCTCTTTAGCAAATAATAGGTTAATTAGATTATGACAATGATTGCCATATGTTTGTTGTGTCTAGATGTGGATGACTCAATATTGGATTTTAGTTATCCGCAGTATAATTGTGAATATTGTAGTGCTTTGTTTTGCGGAGAAGGGCAAGTTAATAAAAAAGAATGGCAAACCTTCACATTTTCATTATGAGGTAAAATTGTATTGCCACCATTACCACTTACTCCATCGTATTTTGACATGTTGTTGGATTGTGAAAATGGCAAAGCGGATGATACAACATCCAATTTGGCACATCTTTGATTGCTTTTGGTAACCTTAGCAAGGTGAGATTTAAATTAGCAAAGATCCAAGGAACTATTTGAGATTGTTCCACATGTAGCCAATAGAGTGGGGGCCAGTATTGATAATTTACCCACATGTTCTACCATGGATGATGATGTGCTCGTTGTCTTGAATCTTGGTTCTGAATCAAATCTTTCTATTCATTGGGGTTGAACTCAAGGGCTGGGAGGCTTCTCTGAATGCAGGTGTTGAGTCAGGTCCTTGATTATATCATTGAGGGTTTTGCTAGGAGTCACTTATTTTGCCCTTAATTAAGGAAGGCTTCTGCAGATTGTGAAACCTTACATGCTAAGGAGGAGATGATTCAATGCCTGGACTCTAGGGCCAACGTTGTTGTTGCTGTGAGGAGTTGTTGCGACAACTAGAATCTGAGAAAATTTGCTTTTGGCTTAGAATGGGAATGTGTTTAAGAACCCAATCAAATTAAGGGGTAGTCATATTGTACCTATTTTGCTGAAGGAAAGACATAATGGCCTAATGGTTATAGTGACCTTGTGGACCATTCCTATGAACCATGTTTATGGAAGAAAATAATGGCGAAGGCCTTTGGCAATGGAAACAGAAAAAAAAAGTTTCTAGATTGAATCCTACATGCAGTTTTTGTGGCTCATATCTGTTATGAGGACTCGCAGCTCTTTTCTTATGCACTTTTGAGGAAGAGGTGTGGAATAAGATCAGTGTAAAATTGATTGATGATTCTCCGATTGCCACTTTCTAGAAGAGGTTCAAAAATGGAAGAAGGCCTGCTAACAACAAGCCTTTGGGATTTGGGCCAAAGATCATATGACTACCTTTACCTAGATTGAGGTTACCCAAGGCTTTAAAGAATGTGGGTGTGGCATGCTTTTTCTTTCTTTTCTTTTCTTTTAGTTGGTAGGTCTGGGAAGTGACTGTGCTGCAAAGTTGGTGGACATTGTATCAGATTGGCATGCGAACTTAGTTTTGATGATTAAGATCTTTTATTGGCCTCTGTTGTTTCGAAAATTTGTCGCAAAAAGTTTTAAGTTTTGAAAACCTATCGTCGTAGTGTAATTTGCAAAAAAATCCGTACAATCAAATAATTTTTACCGAAACTTAAAAGGAGTCCCGGGTCAAATACAGGGAGGCTACATCGATTCGAAATCCGTAATTATATATATATTTTTGTAATTTTTGTTTAAAGATGAGATAATCACAATGTTTCTATTCTATTTGCAATATAAACACTACAACTAAAGAGAGAGAGAGATAGAGAGAGAAATAACTTTTATAATCAAAATAATGTTATTACAATTACAACTAGAAAGCGGAAAATCTAATCTAAAAAGCGATAAAGAGAAGGTGGAGAGAAGTTATCATTCTCGACAATTGCTTGGAGGACGAGTCGGACGGACGTCGCCTGAAAGAAGGAGAGCGAAGACGGAGGACGAAGGACGGATCGGGAAGAATCAAGTGCAAGGTAGGGTGTCATCGTGGGATCCACTTCTAGAACGGGGGCAAGAAGACGACCACGGATGCTCCACGAACAGGGTGAGAAGTGGACAAAATTTTGATTTTTACTCTAGAGGAGTATCTCGGGTTTGGGACAAGCTTTTTTAGAGCTTTGGAGAGGGAGAGAGATGAGAGATGAAGAAAATGTGATGGGCGTAGGTCCTTTTATAGGTGAGGTTTGAGGGGAAAAAGGTCATTTGAATCTTTAAAAAAAACATTAACTCAGGGTCTTTCGTGACAGATTTAATCGTCACTAAAGCCCAATCGTGGGTGTAGCACGTGCATGCCCCTGGCTCTTCCTCTTCCTTTGCTTCAACACATGCATCACGTTCTAGCGTTCTTAGTCGTCCGATCGCTTAGGATGCATCCACACCCGCACCTTCATCACGCGCCCGCGCGTGTGATCACGCATGCAGTGGCGCATCTGATTGCCGCTCCACGTTGCGCCCGCATCCACCGTCCACTCGCGATCCAACAGCCGAATTGAGCCACGCCCGCCCGCACCTTCGATTTGAGGCTCGCGAGGGCTTGACCCCATGACCTCTGTCTCGCCAATGGGAGTGAGACCATTGCGCCAAGCTGCCCTTTAAGGCACGTTTACATCTAAGGCACACGCGCTCATGGCCGTTGGATCAAGATCAAACGGCCCAGATCTAATGGGAATTGAGGAGAGAGAGAGCAGCGACAAGACTTGGCGGTTTGGGCGACTGAGATGGCACCATGTGGAGCCATCTTGGCCATCCATCTTCTCTGACTTGTAGATGGTGCCATTGATGTCGAATTAGACCTATTTTCACGTCGTTAGGCTGCGATCGTCGATCCAAACCTATCAGTGAGGTCGCATTTATCATCTGAAGTGCGGATTTACACCACCTGACCTCTTGGTCTTAGATCTTTCTCAAATTGCATTTGATGCTACGAAGATCCGATCATGGCGATCTTGGAGTCGTTGAACTCTAATCATCGCCCTGATCAGAACCGTACGGTTGGATCTTCAATTCGAGGCCCCGATTAAATATCACCCTGACCGTGGCCACCAAAATGAGCAAATTATTATACAATTTCTACAATTTGACCTAAATGCAGATGATGCATGTTATGCAATATTTACAATGCATGATGCTTCTACAACACTAAAAACATGCATAAATAGACATTTTAGGCTACTTAGATGCATGCACATCAGCCTCCTACAAACTTAAGGGGGGAAATGGTCATGGTTAGAATGAGCCAAACGATAGTAAAGTCACCTACTACGAGCTAGTCATTGCCTGGGCCCAGGATAAGAAGGTGTAAGCCTAACACAGGTAGGGTCATCTCAGTCTTTCTAGAAGTTGGATTTGACAATAAAAGCTGCAAGAAGGAGGCACGTTGAAAGTATGTATGGAGTTGATTGTCAAGTCATCACATTGAGCAGTGAACACCTTTTGTTTGATCATATTTGATTATAAACTGAAGTTTGAAAGGTATGCATCACCTAAGATCTGGATTACTTTGCATCCATCTTTTATGGCCATGTATTATCCACTTTTATTTTCTTTACGGCGGAGATGGCTATGGAGCAGATATTCAACGTGAATAGAGTTCATCATAAGCATGGAACTAAACGTAAATGTATTTCAATGAGAAAGTATTATGCATATAGATTGCAACAACGTCAAATTGATGGACAAACATTAATGAAAGGATGTTGCTGCTTCAGGAGTACATTGTGAATGCTTATTGTTGCATTGAAGAAGATAAGCTTTATTGTATTAAAAAAAATGAAATGATGATCCTATAAAAATAATAAATGGAATTTTATATCCAACCTATCAAGATGCTTGCAAAGATTTGGGTGTGAAGGAAGCTCGAATTGAGGTTCGTGGGACCTTTTGAGGCCTTAAAGAGGGTGGGACCCGTTGCTTACCGACTTGCCATTCCACCTCAGTTGTCAGGTGTACACAACATATTCCACGTGTCCAACCTGAGAAGTCACATCACCGACCCTAGCCACATACTAAGCCACAAGAACATCGAGGTGAGAGATGACCTTGCCTATCCAGAGAGGCTAGTACAAATTTTAGATAGAGCTGTCAAGAGTTTGAGATAAAAGGAGGTGCCTTTAGCAAAGGTTCTATGGAGGAGTTAGGGGTATGAGGAGGCGACGTGGGAGCATGAGGCGGCGATGCGAGATCAGTACCCGGAGCTTTATGTGGGTACATATTTCTAAATAACTTTACTCCTCTTTAAGTTTGTTATGCACTCGTCTCATTTCCTTCCGCATCATAATTTAGCTTAAGTTTTGGGGGCAAAACTTCCTTTAAGTTCACTGATAAGTCTACTTTTGTGGACCATTATTTAGCCTAAGTACTATTAAATTATTTGCTCTTAGTTGTTAATTGACTATGAGATATATGGTAATTTACCTTAGTCTGCATATAATTTTATACGTCAATTTTACATTTAATAACATATGATATGATAATATAATCTATTCGATGAATGCAGGCAAGGTACAAGAGTTTAGGCGTCCATTTCTACATCTATAATACGTCTGGAGAAAATGACGGATGTCTGGGATCGCCAACATGAACTTACTGATATCTACATTTTTAAGACGTCTGAAGGTCTGATCAGACGTCTGAAGGTCTGATCAGACGTCTAATGAAGATGTTGCCTGGCGGATTCTACTGTTCCAACCACTCGCAATCTTCGCGAGTGGTTGAAGAAGGGTGCAACCGATAAAGATCTTTCTATGAGGAGGCAGGCGATCTACAGAATCCATCCCTCCCCCTAGCGGGGATCATCTCGACCGTGCATCGAGGGCATACATTGTGGCATAGACGATCTCCACTGTTCCCTTCAACCCACCGTGACTTCATCGACTTTGTAGCATGCGTGGTGACAGCGTGCATGCCTCCACCACTACCAGCACCACCGCCTAAAACCATCGTCATCCTCTCCTTCCTTCTTCCCTTTTCCACCCTCAGCGTGAACCCAACTCCATATCCACCATCACCAACCACACCATCGTGCCACCCTCTCTAAACGCATGCACACCCCACTCCCTGATTGCTCACCCTCAACAGAGAGACTCCCGACCCCCCTCGTCATCCTTCATCTCCTTCATCTTCCACTCTCCTTCTTCCTCCCATCCACCGTCCTATCACATGAAAAAGAACCCAACACTTCACCACTACAACCCCTCACAAAACCCATCGTCAGATGCCATCCTTAACGTCGACCTCACGCACGTCTCGCCAACCTCCATCATGCCATCGTCGATGGTCGCAACCGCCGATTGCTGCACTCCTCCATCGACAGCAGATACTCGCCGCCGACCATCATCTCCTTGTCGCTGACGACACCTCCAGCCACCTCCCACCGCGAGACCAACATAACGCAAAGGCCTCGCTTCAGCTGACCTTCCCCCAGAGCATCTCCTCCGACAAAGCCTCCTCGCGTGCGCACGAAGGAGAGAGACGAAATCCCCTGTTTTTCTCTATATTAGTAATTATAGAAAATGCCATTGCAAGCTTTCCTATTCATTTATTTACCAAATTAATTATTAGGGTGAATATGCATGCATATCTCTCTATTCTTGATAAATTGCTTCTAGTTGAATATCTCATGATTTAGATAAGAGTATATAACATTGATTACCGTGAACAAGGAATCTTTTATTGGAAATTAGTATTTACGTTGATTATCATTGCCAAGATTATTAGTTAACAGAATATTAGGTTATGGTGATTTTACATTAAAACACCTATTTTTTATCAATTACTTAGAATGATGATTTATGTTGAAAAAGAATTATACGAATTATCATACACAACCACTGAGTTTTCCGAATAAACGAGGCACCATTCACTCGTTTAATAGGCTAATTCCTCCCTCTGAAGATGACCTAACTATTTTCGTAGTTAGAGTTTGAATATTAAATGTTTTTAAAAGTGATTTTCTATCACGCAACGAACTATAACGACATGTCATTTGATGTTAAAGTTTTTATCGAAAACGAAGATCGCTCTTTCATTCGCTATGTTGAAATCACCCTTGCCAAGGGTCCCCATGAGTTTTCAGGCTTTTCGGGTTGTTTCTAGAAGTTTTTACGCTCCTATATCTTACCCCATGTACCCCATACGAGGATATAAACTTCGTGGCCAAAATCACATATTTCCCCAGCCCACTTGACCCCACCCTACGAACCCTAAACCCCCAGTGGCGCCATCCCCACCACCTTGCCCCTCTCCCTCCTCATTGTTGTGCGTGCGACAAGAGAGGGAGAACGAGAGAGGGAGAGTAGGAGAACGAGGGAGGAGGGCCTACGCACCTCCACTCCTCCCCCTCTTTTCTTCGTGCCTGCACGTGCAAAGGAGCAGCCGTAGGTGCTGTAGCTGCGGATGCGAGGTGCAGGCGACTACTGCTGCTACTACGCAAGGGGAGGAGGTGCTATGAAAAGCGAGGTGGAGCGAGTAGCAGCTCACTGAGCATGAGCGTTGGGCAGCTCCCAGCTGGGTCGGTGACCAGCTGCGACGGCCAACAAGCGCAAGGCAAAGCGAGCATCGAGGTTGGGGCACTGTGCTTTATGCTTGGCAGCTGCTGCGTGGCGTGGGTGGGTTGTGTTGTGTGAACCAGAGAAGAGGAGAGGAGAGCAAGGAGGTTTTTGGGTCGGTTCGAAGCCTAAACGAAGTCCATTTTCCGCATGATATGCCTTGAGTCCGAGGTGCATGCAGGACCTACAGGGACCCTTGGATCAATTCCTCATGCCCTCATATCTTCCATACACCCAAGTAGAGTGGTAACTTTTATCTTATCGTACTAGTGTTAAAAGTCTTGTTGTCTCAATATATGTTTTAGTTATTATTTGTTACTGCAAATCATCTCTCCTCTCTTGTTTTTACAACAAGAACCTACTTGGAAAAACCCATGCACGAAGTGTCACTTACGTCGACGAGAAGCTAGCCGTTAATTACGTTTAGAAGGAAACGTGAACCCCTTAGGCAAACATAGATTTGATGCATTGACATAATTAATTTACACCTTCTTCCATTACAAATTACATTAATTGTTATATTTTTTATATCTATGACCTTTTAATGTTGGCCTTTTAGTTATTTTATCAACAATTAATTGTTCTAGGATAACTAGTTTCAACGAATGTCACACAAGTTTTACTTGATTTCACTTCTCATCGTAGAAGTACGTACCAAAGTTGCCCTGCACTTGTATCTTCCAAACTTTTTAGAGCACTTAAATAAAAGGGACTTAGGATGAGGATAAGTGTAAGTTAGAAATAGTATTTAGAAATTTCTGTGTAATTAATTATTCGCGTCATGCATCTCTTTTCGACGATCGCCTGAAGAAGGGCGTGGTTATTTATAGAAAAAATCTAGTATTATTTCGGTACTTTCGAATTTTAGAGATGGTAACAAATTGGAAAAAAAAGAAAACTGGGAGATCAATCTACAAATTACCGAAAAAAATAATGATTGCAAAATTTTTTGACAGAGTTTGTTTCATGGATAAGCGTTCATCAGTTTGCTTGAGATATCTCAGTTGGTAAAATGTCAAAATTTTTTTAGGTTTAGTTTATTTGGATGCTTAATTCTTTAAAAGAAAGAAGTTAATCTTTATTTACTTGATTATTTAATTTTTTTTAATAATCTAAATTTAATTACTTTAACATATATTTATCTAACATCAACTTTAATTATGGTTAGTTAAATCTATATTAAAATGATATACCACTCATATCTTTGATAATCTTCATATTTTATATTTCTAACGCTACCATAAAGTAAATATCATATGAGTTAACACCATAATTTAACATTAATTCAAGGAAATATAAATTGATATTAATATCATTTTACAAATAAATATAATTACAAATTTACATTATTTTTATATTTTTTAACATTATTTCCCTAGTGAGAGATACAGATTCAGGCTTCTAAACATTATCTAAAAAAAAAGGGAAAGCATATAGCTCACTTCTCCCCTTAAATAAGAGTTTTCGCTTTGTTTTGATAAGCGTCGTTGAATTAGTACATGACCAGATACCAAAATATATGTTTCCTTTTAATAATGTATACTGTAGGATGAGTGGTGCATGGCCGCCTTTCCCTCAATTATTTCATTTGGCATCTAATTCTTCTGTAAGAAAAGACATATGGAAATTGTCAGTCAAATGCAAATGGTGCGATAATTTTCATTTCCTGACGCTTTTATTTAGCAACTCAACTTTGTAAAGTCGTTATGGAAGGGAACACCGGCCTAACTTTGCCACGCTCCCTCTGCAAGCCTGAAAAGAACTCAAATAAATTTGGGTTTCAATCGGCCATACTCGTCGGTGTTCACGGAGACAGCGAGCATGGGCTACTTGGATATTGTTATTGGATATTGTCTCGTGTTACTGGAGAGTTTAGATATATTTTTTTAATATTATTTAATTTTATTCGATAGTTACGTGTGTTTCTGTATTTTACCGTAATCGAGGTTTTCTTACGTGTGTCAAAAATTGATTTATTTGACTATTCATTAGTGTAATTTTTTAATTATTTTTCTTATTGATGTTTTAATGTGAGATCGATCTTCTTCGTAAGATTGTTTGATTTTTGATCTAAAGATATTTTTATCTTCTTTTTTTTCTTAATCTTAATTTTTATTTTTAAGTTCCTCTAAGACGTATTTCCCTTTCAATAAAATTTTTTTATCTCTCTCTACCTCTGTTATATATATCTCTTATATCATATTCTTTTCTTTAATAAAATATTTATTAAAAGAAAAAAAAGATAAAAAACTCCGTAAGGTCGTTGTTACGGTACCGTTAGTTTAGGTTTTTTTTTTCTTTCGTTTGTGCTCTCTCGCTGACGGGTATTCACTCTCTTTTTTGTTGATTTTTTTTATTGAATTTTTTTGTATTCACTCTCTCATTTTCTTAGCCTATATTTGACATGGGGATATTATATGGAAATAGAATATAAGTGAAATAAATGTAAAATGTATTTGGTTGGTGGAATTATAGTAATTGATAATATTATTAATAATTGATATGTTGATTTTGTAAAAGATAAGAGAAAATTAATAGATTTTAATGGGGATAATTATTATTATTTTTTAATTTTAAAAATTAAAAACTTTTTTTATTTCCTTCTCTCTTCCATACTCACCCCCTTGATTTCCCCCTTACCCCAACCCCTCAGAAACCACCTCATCTCACGTAGTACCCGTAGGTTAAACTCAATCCCACTTCTTAATCACATGCCAAATGCTACCTAAGTTTTTCCATCTATTTATTTATCCATCTATCTCTATGTATAATTTAAGATTTTCTACTTTTAGAAAAGAGTATAGAAATTTAGGTTGTAAGTATTTGTGACGTGCATCTATTACTTAATAAAATATATCGATATATTTTAATTTTTAATTAATTTTCAGCAATGTAAATTGATGTTTCACCTATTAAAAGTTATTTTTTTATTTGAAGAATGATTTTTATTTTAAGTTCAAAATAAATAGGTGAAAAAGTATCTTTTATTTTTCAAGTAAAAATTATTTATCATTAGTGGAAAATTAAAATATATTAATATATTTTTATTTTCAATTAATATATTTTGATTTCTAACTAATAAAATTAAAACATACTTGTTAAAATCACTGCACATTGTAAAATACATTATAATTTACATTGTTTTATTTTTTAACTTTTTTTTTGTGTATTGTACTCATTTTTTAAATAGTAAACTTTTGATATAATTTTGATTTTTATATTTTAACGGCAAGGCAATGATTAAAAATTAGTTAACTGTGAGAACTAACGATCATAATTAATTTCAATTTTTACTATAAAATGCATAAATTTCTTTTTTATTTCATGTGTACAAATAAAGCGTTGTCCGGAAATCATTGATGACGTAATACTTGCAAGTAAATAATTCTACCACAAGATCAATGCAATCATACGGCATCCTTAATGCCTGATGGACATCCCCATTACGCATCATTCAACCTAAGGTCTTTCTCAGTGACCTCATCTCATAAGCTTATACGTATCGTTTTTCTTCTCTTCAACGTTCCTCGTACTAATTCATGCTAAAACTTTAAGATGAATCAAGGACATACAAATTATTCTAGGAAAGTGAGTAAGCTCTACGTGCCCTAATTATAAGTTCAAGGTGTCTACTACTTCGAAGCTACGGGCAGCATCTTGACGGTGAGATTGAACATTGAATGGTGAGGAAAAGCAAACAAGAGGGTGTGCAAGACTATTCCACTTTAAGTGTCTCATTAGAAAAGGAGAAAATTAAATATATTTCTAATCTTCCAACAAGTTTATTAGTGGTCGTAATTTACTTGCCAATCTGTGATCGGAGGTTTGCATTGACACTATTGTTGGAAAATTTTGTTGAGATCACCGCTCATTAAAAGGTATACATAAAATCTTAGCCACCGAAGCATTCAACGTCATTTCTACTGTTTAATTTTTTCGATGGAGTCCCTCCACGAGAATTTCGTTAAGTTATTGGTGAAATGGGTAACTTTTGGACATATTTAGATGAAAAGTACCCTTATCTTCTAGCTCGAATTCCTCTCCTACAATATTCTTCAACGAAATCTGTCTCCAATCTGCCATCCTCAATCTTTAACACACATCCTCTTTCTCTGATCTCAACTCCGATGGTCTCTTTGACCTCAGATCTTCGTAACAACGCGATGCTCTCCTCAAATATGACATGCTCCTACCGTTAACACTCCAAACTCAGTTGTTGGCCTCTACCTCCAACAAGAGATTTGGATGGCTTAGGATTAGGAGTGTTGGGAGTTTTAATTTATCTCCTCCACCCTAACCTGGTCCATAGCTAGAGCGACCATCTTGCCCACCACTACCATTGCCACCACCTCCTACCCCACCTCCTTTATTATATCTAGATCCAGAGTCGGATCTGTGCCCACCATTAGACCCTCTTCCACTCCACCACTACCTCGAGCACCACCTTTGCTAGAATACTAAGTTAAGACCCTAGCGGCAATGGTTCTAACCATGAGGAGAAAAACAAGAAATGTGTTGAAGGGAGAGCCAACAAAAAGTTAATATATTTAGTTGCATAAAATGTTATCATTTAGATTTAATTTTTTTTGCAAGACATATCATGGTTCAATATGTAAGTCAATTTAACCTGAATTAAATAAAATAGCAATTAGGATAAAAATGACATTTAAATTAGGCAAAATCACTATTAAGAAAAGGAGAATTGCTAACGGGTATTTGTTGATGGTTTTGGGAACTATGACCAAAAGTAACTTATGGTGATAGTTCTACTCAAAATCGTGACCATTATGGGAGAGTGAAATTTGTTTTCTATTATAACCTTTTGTCACGGGTTTGAAAACCATGACAAAAGACTTTGGTGACGGTTCCAAGTGAGACCGTAACCATAGCCTCCCTTTGGTGACGATTCCAAGTGAGACCGTGACCATAACCTTTCCTTTGGTGGCGATTTTAAGTGAAACGTCACCATAGCCTTCCCTCCAAAAATTTCCCCTTCCCTCCCACCCTTTCCCGAATTTCTTCCACGACACCTCCAACTTTCCCCTTCCCTCTCCCATATCCTCGACAACATCACCTTCCCCTTCCCTCTCCCGACTTCCCCAATCCCCAACGACATCACCTCCCCCCTTCCCTTTCCTGATGCAACAACGGTGCCTCGACGGCGGTGGCGACAACAACAGTGCCTCCCCTTCCCCGTCTGCGCCTTTGCGTGGCCAAAACCCTTTTCGCCCTCGGCGACTCCTCCCCACCTTACCCAACTCTCTAGGGTTTAAGTTAGGCCTCCCACTTAGATCTCTTCCTCCCCCAAACCCCCCCAAAAGGCACTACCTTTGCTCGGATTCGGCGACCATGGCGACCGTTGCCACCGCTGCAGATCGTATCCCCCCTTTCCCGTTTGCCTCCTTTGTGTCGTTCTTCGATTTTGATTGGTTTTGTATGTGCTTGGTTGTTGCTGTGGTTTTTGGGGTGTCTTTGTGTGGCTTTGATGTGGAATTGGTTGTTTTAGGGTTTCTTCTAGTGGTAAAGGTCAGATTTTGGTGTTCTTGGTATGGATTTTGATTATTGTTTGGGTGGTTGGGGCTATGATGGGAGTCTTTGTGCCTGTGTATGCTGTGTTGCTTTTGGAGTGATTGGTGGGTATTTATTGGTTCTGGAGGAAGGAGCTTTTATGGTTGTTTCTGAAGTAGGGCTTTCATCTGTTATTTAATTTTGCTTGTGCGTGTTCTTATTCGTGTAAGCCTATCCAAGGAAGGCTTGTTGTACGACTTTTGTGTCGATTCTTGTAGGTGGGGATGTTAAAATTTGCCAAAGTTGCAGATAGGTTATCAAAAAATGAAGGGAAGTCGTTTTCAAAAGACAAAATTTTGATCTACAAATATGCCCAATTTTGATTTTGAAACATGGAATAGCCTAGTATACCTTGGGATCAACACAAGTTTAATTAAGTGGAGTTTGTTGTTCTGGGTATGTAGACCGCATGACTTTTGAGTTATAGGGGGCGCTTCTTAATTTTTGTTTTTAGTATTTTTTTGATGTGTATCAATTGATAAGCTACTTGTTTGCTTCTTGATTTTGTTGGTCAGTTGTGCTCAACTTTGTTGGGAGAGGTGGGCTATATGCTATTCAGATTATGCGTCTTTTGGTGATTGTTTGTTCTTATGGGTATGTAGACTGCATGACTTTTGAGTTATAGGGGGCGCTTCTTGATTTTTGCTTTTAGTATTTTTTTGACATGTATCAATTGATAAGTTACTTGTTTGCTTCTTGATTTTGTTGGTCAGTTGTGTTCAACTTTGTTGGGAGAGGTGAGCTATATGCTATTCAGATTATGCATCTTTTGGTGATTATGTTGTTTGTGCTAGTGGATGGGTTGTTGCTTGTTTGGGTTATTTCTATTTAGGGGTACAAGTCTCTACTGGTTTATGTTCTGGTCAAGCTTTGGGGGTGGGCATTTACTTCTTCAACATATATGAAGTTCTGATTTTCATTGTGGTTTGGGAAAAGTTTCCTTTTGTGGTTTTTACTAGCTTTTGCTGTCAATATTGATCCTCTAATGATTTTTGTGGAGTGATGGTTGAACTCATTTTGAGAACTTAAATTGATAGCATAGCTGACTTTTTTTGTTATTCTTGATCTATAATGTACAGAAACTTCTGACATGATGCAAAAGCTTTCTTTGGATTCATGGACAAAGAGAAATGATGCTCTAGATGCTACAAAGAAGGTGTGTCCCTATTTATGTATGTGCTTGTATAATTTGAAATTGGTTTTGCAGTTTGTTAATGAAAACTGAAAAGCATTTTGAATTGCATATATTGGTAAATGTTGAGCTATCACTTTGACATGTTATTCAGGCTTCTGGTGCTCAACATGAACTAGATGTTCTGAGCTGGCAACTGCCTTCTTCTGAGCGGTCTGCCACACCAGTGATGCCAGGTTTCCTCGATCCAAGCATGTGCTATGCTAATGGACATGCTGCTTTAGCTTATTATTATGGAGGTTTGTATTGCCAATTCTTTCATATAATTTGGTGCATATATAAAGCAAGTATTGGGTAATTCCATATGTCGATCTTTCTATGGGTGCTCTTCAATAATCAATACAACACTCCTAAATAACAAGAACACATTCCAGGATCATGCACTTCTTAAGGTGAAGAATGATTGAAATTACCCCTCCTAAATGACAACGAATGAAAAGGAGCTACACCTCCCAAATGCAGAGAGAGAGAGAGAGAGAGAGAAGGAACTACACTTGGAGTCTGGGAAAAATATTTATTTCTATTAATTACTTTTCATTTGATTAACTCAAATGATGCTTTCTGTACTAGGTTGACTGCCCAGAAGATGTTGCAACTTATATTCATAGGGTTGGTCGAACTGCCCATTTTTGTTCAAAGGGCAACTCTGTGTTATTCCTGTTGCCTTCAGAGAAAAAAATGATGACAAAACTGCATGTAGCAGAGCCAAAAATACCAATAATGTTAGGAAAGGTATGACATCAACTATGAATTTCAACCTAATTAGTTTTTCCAGGGCTTTGTTGATATATTGGTTATCATGCCTTATTATGATTACTCCAAAATATGCCTTTATTTTACCACTGGTTATCATGCCTTACCATGATTGCTCCACAACATGTCATTGCTTTCACTAAAATTGAACTTATATGTTATTTTATAGGGGACATATCTAGTCTTTTATGTTAATTAAGTCCTTCGATATGTTATTCTCTGCCCGCTTCTTTTGATGGCTGGTTTGGTCCTGATCCTTTTCAACCTATTTCTATTTTTGACTCTTTCCATTTCCATATTTGCTAACTTTTTTGGGAATTCCTTAGAAAATTATTTTTTTGGGAATTGGCTTTTGCCATATGTCTATTTTATTTCCTGCATGTGAGAATCATTAAAAAGCATGAAAAATATTGTCAATATGTTTAGTCTAAGTTTATATTGTGCTTTACATATATATTTCTGACATATGTTACAATATGGGTAAAATAAGGACCACAAGAGAAGTGAGCATATACTTGCAAGGAAATCATGATCCACAACTATAAATAGAATCTATATACTTACAAAGAAATCATGATCTACATATATAAATAGTACCTATATATTTTGGTCATACACTTGATGAAGGAAATAGGCGATGCCTTAGCTAGACAAACTGATTAGTAATATTTATCTAAATTTTGTTCACAGGCAAACATGCAGAAGTTGTAGCCGATATTTGGTGCAATTGCAACTCAAGTTGTTAAGTATCCTAATCTCCAAGAGTTTGTTCAGATGGCATTTATTAGATACTTAAGATCTATATACAAACAGAAGGACAAAGAGATTTTTGATGTTCTCAAGTTACCTACAGATGAATTTGGTTAATTCAGTTTTGAGTGTCCAATGTGAAGCAGCAACTTCTTTTGGCGTAAATACATTATAAAAACTACTACTTTATATTTTACTAAGGAGATCTTCTTTTCTTTTCTGGATAGTTTTTGTTTCTATATATACTATATGACTAAACTTTCTTTTTACCATCTGGAAAAAATATTGATAGATCTGCAGGTTTTAAGATTGATTTTCGTGGAACAATTGTGAAGTTCTTAGGATAGTTCTAAGTTTCTAACCTCATATGCATCTTCAGTTGTCCATGTTGATGCTCTCCCTTCTCATTCTCATCCTTCCACCCTCACTCATCCTCATTTCAGTTCTGGTGAGGAATGTAAATAGATTGTGTTAAGCACAACAAGCAGCATCATCAAAGCATGTTTTACTACCCTACTAAAGCTTGTCAATTAAACTATCTTCATCATGCTTTCTTTGTACAAGTAGCATTTTCAACTAGGTGTGAATTGTGTCATGTTCCTCTATTCCATTACTTTTTTTTTTGCCCTTGTGCCTGTGATTGGCCCTTGTGCCTTTGATTTGTAGCTCAACGTACTTGTCAAAATTATTTGTTTTTCTTCTAAAATATTGACCTCATGCCCAACAGGATTTGGTGGATATCATTCCAAGAGAAGCCTTTCTTTGGAAAATCAAATTGCTCAGATTAGCCTCGTCTTACGCTAACTCATGACTTCATGCAATTACAGCAAATGTTTTGATACTGTGCAGGTATGCTATTAATCACCTGTATGCATTAATGTACTTGGTGCACCATGCTGTCTACTGTTATTGGTACTTAATGACCCAAATGTAATGCCATTTTTTATTTCAAAACTTGCAATGGTCTTTCACTTGATGTACAATTGTGGAATATGAAAGAGGTCAAACTGTCTAGAGTGCAAAACTAGAATAAGCATGCACGGCAAGTTACTAAGATCTAATAGAATTATTTGATTAATTTGGAGATAGAACCAGTCAAATTGGCATTGGACTGTTATTTGTAATGTAAAGAAAAATACTTGTGTAAATCATTTCTGATTTATTCTTGGTAATAATTTTTGTTTATAAAAAATAATAATTAAGAATTCTTTCAAATAAATGTTGCAAAGAAGACTAGAGGCATAACACTATGCCTATCTTCTACACATATGATGAAACAATCATAGTGCTTTCAATGAAGTCCCACTCTTGTGATGTAAGTTGAGATTAGATGTCCAGAGATAACATGAGAACCTCTTAGTCTCAACTCTCTATACATGGTGGATATTCTGATTTCGGACTCTCAAATTGCTGCAAAATGCATGACCTGACAAATGTAGATGCATAAGCCAGGATAAGCAAGTTAATTATGATTTTGAACATGTGATCACTTAGGCCTAAAGTATGAACGAATAATGATTCACGATACATAGAATTGGGTTGCAAGTGATATAGATTACAAACTTGTTTTTGCAGAAAAGCCTAATAGGGCTGCTTACACGTCCATCTCTCATGGTGCAGGGAGACTCTATTGAAGCTTGAGACTAGCATAACCAATGCTTCTGTGGTCAGTCCTTGACAAACAGAATGCATATTTTGTTTGTTGCTCCTCAAAAAATCATGTTTGATGGACATAAATATGATGAAGTTAACCACGTATTTAATCAACCAGTCTGCCTGTTTTATGAAACTGGCATAGGTGAACCAATAACCTCTAGGAGAGACGATCCAGATGCATTAACAAATCAGATTAGCCTGCTTGTGTTGTAGTTAATCCTCTTAGGCCTCTTAGACAGTTGATTTTTTTATTATTCTCTGCAAATTGCTTATTAAAACAATTTTATTCTTTATAGGTATTAACTACTAATAACTTGGTTTGCCATGTAGTAAAGTTGCAGCCATGTACTTTTCTTGATTTAAGTCCATGCACTTTTCTTGTTGTGAAATGTAAGTTTGAAGTGTAACATGAAATGCACTTGAACAGCAATTGTTACTGCTAGGTAGTAAGACCTCTTGAACATATATTTATTTTTTTTTCTAAAAGATCTTTGGTCACGGTTTATAAACCATGACTAAAGGTAATCTTTGGTGACTGTTGGTTGATTGAGACCAAAGGGATGCTTTGGCCACGGTTTTAAGTGGAACCGTGACCAAAGAACCCCAACTTCAATGATAGTTTTGGGTGGAACCGTCACCCAATCCCCACGCTTTAGTGACGGTTCCACCTAAAACCATCACCAAAATGTTAAGGCTTCGGTGACGATTTTTGGTGGAACCGTCACCAAAGACCCTTTCGCAACGCAACTTTTCCTGTCGCTAATTAGTGACATTTATAAGTCATTTGAAAAAGTATGACCAAAACCCTAATTTGCTGTAGTGAATGTTCTCGGATAATGCAATCAATGATCTAAGAAGCACAAAAAAATTGCTCACCTAACGAAAGAGCTAGGAGTATCAATTTTAGATAAAATTTGAAACGGATATTATTGTTAGTGAATATATAATTTCATGTCAAGTTGACTCCAGCTCCTATAGTTATCTATCAAGGATCGAACATTAGTAGCATTCCATGCCAATGGTTTTCTTATGCATCGATGATGAGTTTGAAATGATATTTGTAGTAATAAAACTTAGAAGTTTAGACATTTGTATCTCATCAAATTAAGGAATAGTGGCACCTTTGTTTGGAATTGATTCTACTGTGAAAGCCTTGAAGACTACGTCCATCAATTAATCTAACCGTTTCCTATCTAGATTTTATCGAGCTTGTTAATCTTTATATAACCAAAGCTGCCTCCCTGTGTATAACGAAAAAAGAATTGATTGAGTGACTTACTACGTCCCCTCGAGGATACACATAAAATAAACGGTCTAACGGATCCATACTTTGGTTGTTGTTCAATTCGAACATAAGCTCTCATGGTTCGAAACATAAGCATTCATGTCCATGATACTAGTTCCCTCCAGCATAGTAAGGGGCCTCCTCTATCCCTGAAAATATATGCTTACAGATAGGATATTGGGGATTCTCAATTTCCAATGCTTTCTGCGAAAGTAAAATGATCAAAGGCAAGACTTGAAATATAAAAAAGAGTTAAATGAAGTCCACCAAATTCTTGATGATTGCATAGAGAGCGTCATATGTTTGAAAGTGGTACAGGAATACATGAAATAAGTATTACAAATTACGAGGGAAAAAATCATTCAAGTACAAACATTATTGTGCATTTCTACTTTGCCACTCCTCCCACATGGAATCTGCGATTGTCTCCCTAATCAGCTTGCCCCTCCGAATATCAGCTTACTTAAGGTCACTGATGGCTTAGATATGGTGTCTCCAGGGTTATCTCTACCCGGAGGTGATCGTCGCTCTCCAATTTCATCTCCGGCCATTGACGCTTGAAAGCTTTTGTTGTAAAACTCATCTCGTGCCCCATCTCTCAGTAAGAAGTTGTTAATCACGCAACAAGCAACAACGACATCTCGTTAGACTTGAATGGAGTAGAAGGAGGTGTAGTTTAAGCAAAGGAATCTCTTCTTTAAAACACCAAAACACCTTTCAATGCAATTCCGAATTTTTGCGTGACAGTGGTTGAATAGCTCCTTCTTATTGCGATACTTGTTGCGTTTTGACTTAGAGTTGTACTCGGTGATATGGTAACTTACATTCCTGTATGGAGCGAGGAATTGATGGGCATTAGCATACCCACAATCCACAAGGTAAATTATGCTCAGTAGTATTAGAATATTGTCTTCTTGCACTGCCCATCGAAGTACCATCATATCAGCAGCGAATCCTTCCCATCCACTCGCCACATACTAAATGGATAGATCCAATGATGCAACACACATTACGTTCAGTGAACACCAACCTTGTTTGTTTCAATACCTCCCAGCTTCGATAGGGTTTACACACAACTCAATATGTGTTTCATCTATGACCCAATCACATCCTGCAAAGATTGCCTCATACAATTCAAGTTCGTTGACAATCGAAAAACTTATAGTTTTTGATGTAAGGCACCTTACCTTGAAGTATGGATGGAGGTCCTTATTCCTCCTTATCTTGTTCGGAGTTGGCAATAAACTCATATTGAAGCTTCTTGATAGCTCGGGCCACCGCCTTGTGGTAATTACTAATAGTTTGTGAAGATCTTTTGAACCATCCTTGCATGTTACGATTTGTAGCTCCTTGGCCAACACCATAAGAAGATTGCAAGGGCCTCACTTGGATGCATCTCCTTTATTGGTTTTAAATAATTTCTCTCAAGTAACATATCCCGTAACTTTATGAATTGGGAACTATTTATTCGAAACATATCCAATGACCTCTCATAATGTCCTTCCAAGACTCTATTCACCCAGACGAATCCCTTTAAATCTCCAGTGTGCTTTGGTACGCGTGGAAGACGGGTGGTACGTTGGATTTCATCTGCAACGTAATGCATAGTTTCCTCCAACATAACATTTACGATTGCATCCCCTAACTCATCGCTATCAACCGAAGTTCTACTATCTTACATCTATTGGGAAGTATCGAAAAGAAATAAATAAAATAGGAAGAGCACCATTACAAATAGGCTTCATACATCCAAAAGTAGTTAACCAAGAGTCAATGGAAATTAAAACAACAAAATAATCCATAATAATTGAAGTTGATGACATTGCATTGTTCATGACGGAAGCACAATCCTACCATACGTGTTGAAGACAACATGGAGCATTTTTGATGCAAAACTAAAACAAACAACCATGTAAAGGTAATGGTAGAGTAGCAATCTAGGTTAGATATCCCAGTTCATGACCATCTTCACCAACTCTGCCAGATCCTTAGTGCTTCCACAAAGGAACACCCTCATTATATCTCTAAATGAGGGATCGGAAAGGTAAGCAGCCACCCTTGCTCTTGGACCCATTGGTAAGTTGGATAGCGTAGTCGTCAAGCCAAGGACACAGTTATCAATCTCCTCCCTTTCAAAGTCCTAGAGTCGCTTGCTCTTGCAAAGCATCAAAAACTCATCCATCATTGTCACCACCCTGTTGATGAGTGGCTACTCATCATAGCTAAAAAGCTAAAGTTAAGCTGGAAACTAGGTTAAACAATGTCAAATTAACACATAAAAAGGGCTAACTATGGGAATCAAAGAGAAAGACCTAAAATATTAATTCTGTGATAAAATTGCATAATTAGGTCATTAAATGAGATATTGTTGTGAAAAAGGTCAAATAGTAATCTAAGTGTAAATTGAACACACAAACGAGTTTAAAAGTTTAAATCAAAAGTATAATTAACTTCTTAAAAGTTCAATTAAGCTTATATAAAACTTGAAGGCATTTGGACATCATTAAGGCCTTGAAATCAAAGATTTATATTTAGGTCCTTTATGCATTACATTCCATTCATTAGAAAACCTCTTAGGACCTATTTATAACTCGTAGGGACCTCTTTGTAAGCCCTAAAGGACCGCTCTGTAACTATTCTCTATCACTTATGGGCTTGTCTACAATTTTTATACCCCTTCGCAGAAGGGTATCCCTACAATTTCTCCAATACATTTCCAACGCCTGCTGCAGCCCTCACATGCATTGTAGCACGTGAAAAACACGGGCCATCTGGACCGTTGATCTCTCATCTGGATTGATTTGTGGCTCTCATTGATTCGAACCTTCACACGATTCGACGCATGTAGTCACCACTACCCTCAGATCTCATCCAACGATTAGTTTTTGATTTGGCAGCCATGTGCACTCTCTCCTCTCATCCTCACTGCCCTTGCCATCTATGACTAATTTCACCCGTGTGGTGCCTTGATTCACTAAAATCTCTACTTAAGCACCTCCTTGGTTGCAAGTGCAAAGGATCGCTCCCTCCTACATTCTTAGCAGTCATTCGACCACTCCAGCCACCTCTCCCCACCAATCCCCATTTTTCACAGCCACCAGCTGTGAATACTCCGACTTCTCTCCGATAATCCTCGTTGCTAGGGATGACGTATGCCTGAGGACGGCCCTGAACTCCACTAGCAAGTTTTCACTCCGCTGGAGCACCCTCCCCCTCCATTCTTCCTCCTTAGCCACTGGCTAAGCACCCACAGGTCCCATTCTTCCTGTTAGAGTAGTTTTAATGCTTTCTAGTTTAGTTGTAGTGTTAATTAGATAGATTAGCAATAGAATTAGAGTTAGAATTAATGTTGATCTACTGTGCGTACTGGTAGTTTAGTTTAGGAGTAGAAATTAGCTTTAATTTCCCCCATCACCTCCTCTGATCATTTCAGATCAGAGGAGACGAAACTCACCCAATAATTGTTCATATTGTTCTTCCTCTACATGTTTTCACCTCATTTTTTATTTCCTCAATTTGTTTTTCGCAATTCACCCATTCATTAGATCTAATTTCATATCTGAATCGTTTTCAACCCCAGATCTAAAATTAGCATCAACAACCATATTAGGGGCTTCGCATTCATTCCATCTTTGTCACAGAAGCCCTTGATTTGAGCTAAAAATGGATTCAGTTTACTTGATTTACCTTGAATTTGATTTGCAAGGATTTTAAACCAAATGAGCTTTGAATGATTTTTAATCAAGTAAACTGAAGTATTTGGATTTTGATTCACTGATTGGCTAGGAATCTGAGATGATTCTGATGTCAGAATTCATCTCAGATGAGCCATAATCTGATCGGTTCTTCTTAAGGATTTAAATGTGTTGGATGCATGGTAGAGTCAAGGAAAATCAACTTTGTTGATTTGAGACTCTACCTTGTATTCATAAGTTGCTTTTAAGTTGCAATTCTAATTTTTAACCTAAGGAATTCTCAATATTCCTTAAGGTTTCATAGTTCTGGGATTTAAGTTTTTGTATTAAATTGACTGATTTAATTCCTTTCTACATGTTGTCTATAGCATTAGAAGCAATTAGATCAACTATGTTTATGATCTGATTTATGATATTTGTGACAAGGGATTTTGATTTTAAGTTGTATTTTCGAGTGGTTTTTGTTTGTGATCCGTAACCCTTGTCAGATTGTGATTTAGAGTTTTCTACTTATGTTTTGAATCCCAGCAGTCATAGCAAATTGTTGGAAATGCAGCTACATTCCCACTGAATCCAGCTAAGTATTCCCTTAACTAGTTCTTTTGTATCCCTGATCAGGTTCTCTAGAATCTGACCTGGGATATAAATGACTGGATTGGGAGATAAAAGCTGGAATCAAGTCTTGTTTGCTGCAGGGCTGGAGTAGTAGATTCCTTTCTAAAGGTGGAAGATTAATCCTACTTAATTCAGTCATAACAGCCATACCGATTTTCTACTTCAGCATTTTTAAGGCCCCTAAATGTATTTGGAAGAGATTGGATACTATGAGGAAGAGATTCTTCTGGAAGGGTGCAGGACATGAGGGTGGATTCATGCAGCCAATCAGATGGAAGTGTATCTGCAAACCTAAGGAGATTGGGGGGCTGGGAATTAAAGCTCTCAAGGAGTTCAATGAAGCCTTGTTGTTGAACTGGGCCATCAGGATCCTTGATGGCAAGGAGGGATTGATGGAGGACCTGATCAGGGACTGTTATGGGGAATCTAATAGCAGTCTGAAGAGGCTTCAGCCGAAGAAACCTTCTCCATTTTGGCGTTCAGTGATTGCTGCTGTCACCAACTATTGGCAGTTGCTGCAACCTAAGCTAGGGGATGGCAGAGGCTTTAGCTTTTGGAATGAGCGGTGGTCAGACTTGAGCCTGTTGAAAGAGGTCTATCCGAGGGTGTATGGTGCTGCCACAGATAAGGCAGCCACAGTTTGCAGTAGGTGGTCTCAGGAGGAAGGATGCTGGCGGCTGAAAGGACTACAACAGTGTAGGCCGGGCACCCGACTATGGGAGGAGCCGGGCACCCGACTATGGGAGGAGAGGCAGAAATTGATGGCGAGTCTACAGAAGCTACAGCTTGTGAACAGTGGGACGGACACTTATTGCTGGCAGGGTGGTTTCTCAGTGAAGCAAGCATATGAGAAAGTTATTAGAGCAAATAAGGAGGTGGAATGGGACCCCATTGATAGAAAGATTTGGCTCCTAAAAGTTCCTCTGAAGGTTCAAATCTTCTTGTGGCTATGCAGACGTGATGGGTTGATCACTGGTGATCTGCAACACGGAAGGATGGGGATTGTGCTAAATGTCTGTCCTCTTGGTGGATTTTACTTTGATAGTGCATCACACATTTTTTCCTCCTGTTTGGTCACGGATAAGATTTGGAGGATGGTTTGCTTAGAACCCCTTCCTTCCTGGGATTCAGTGTGGTAGAGGTTCATCACTTCTGGTCAACCCGTGGGGGCTATGGTAGCTGTGTTGTGGTGTGTATGGAGGGCATGTAATGATAAGCTTTTTCAGGAGAGATCAGTGAGGTGTGAGATTATTGTAAAGGAGTGCTGGTCTCTCATACATAGTTGGGCTTCATACCTGTAATTGCTTTTTTGTTATGGAATATATTTCCTTCCGGATTGCTATCAGACCTTGATAGCAATCCTCAATGTTTCAAAAAAAAAAAAGTCTTGTTTGCTGCAGATCTGTCGAATTTCCAGCTGCTACTGTCCTACTACTTTGCCTTCTACTGCTGCAACAGATGATGTTCTGAAGCTTAGTGGACTATAGGCTTGGGTTTTATTGCTAGATAGCTGCCATGTGCTTATGGTTGTATATGAGTTGTATGCAAACTTTCATGAATTGTAATTGACTTTAATCCTCATCTTGAATGCTTGTAAATTGTTTAAATCTCCTTTATCAGCTTGTCATTTTAATGCCTAACTGTCCATCAAGTAGAATTAAATGAAATCCATAATGAGTTGCGAGCTTGATTGTTTATACAATTTCCATATCTTGTATGGAGTCAGTTGAGGCAGTTTACTGCCTGTCAAAACATTTAGGTTCCATTCTAAGCCTTAATTCAATTTAGAAAAACCCTTTGAAAGGCTTAAAATGTGTTCACTTTGTAATTAAATAAAAACTATATAAAAAATCTAAAAAAATAAAATAAACCTGTCTTAGTGAAGATTAGGTATTTTTCTAAGTTCATACCAAGTTTTATAGTATTCTGAACCCTCGGCTTGGTAGAACATACCAGTCGACGATTTTGTATATCATGAAACTTAATAAAAGAAACTAAACATAAAAACACCAAAAACATTAACTATTTCTCATCTATTTCTTTCCCTCTCATCTCTTACCTCCATAAAAGATATAAAAACTATAAAAAGTGAAAAAAACCCCATAAATACCTAAAAATATGTTGTAAACTGTGTATATACTTGTAAATATAAGGTATATGATAAATATATATCTATAATGTAAATTATATATATATAGTATAAATAGCTCATGTATATATTGTAGTATGTAAATTAAATATTTAAGTTAAATTATATTGTATATATCTGAATTATATAATTATTTATTAATTAAACTAACTTATATGTACTAATAAGCTATATAAATTAATAAACTCTATAAATAGGCATATTTAGTTATGATACTGTACATACGTATTTACATGTATATTATGAACATATTTAACCCTGTACCATAATTTAATTATATATAGAATAAATAATTAATTTATTAAGTTACTAGTTAAGTTATTAAGTTAAATTAAAATAAATTAATAATTTAAGTTAAAATTAAGCTAACTTATACCGTACATCTATACTAATGTATTTTAAGTAAATTAACCTAATTTGAGTATATTTATAATGTATATACTATTTAAACTTAATTTATAAATAAAATAGTCCAAAATAGGTTATTTAAATGAAAATAAAATCGAAATAAAACTTGTAAAATACAATAAAAATATTTATAAAATACTTTAATATGTATACTAACTTGGTATAAGGTCAATTAGACCATTTATTAATTAATTTATACGTAATTAAGGAATAAAACCTAAAATTAAGTATGTTTAAACTGTATACTTTAGTGAATTTATTTATATAGTAAATATAATTAAATTTACAAATTAACTATACAATTGTATAGTACTATGTAAATACTTTATTATCCTATAATTTTATTTTATTTTATAGTAAATTATGGCCCTCGAATTGAGGGCCAAAATCCATAAATCAACACTAGGCGCTGGAATTCCAGCGCAAGAACGGTGCTAACATAGCGCCACATCGGAAACGATGGAGCGCGCTATGTGTTATACATTGAATAAGTTGTATAGGATGTTCATTCATCACGAGCGCCGGGCACCCGAAACAACCAAACATCTCATATGACCTGATTACTGGAGCATGCATTGTAACATTGGTGTGCGGTGTGGGTCGGGGACCCGACACTATGCGAGGGCTTAATTAAGCCTAATCTGAGCATAAACTGTGGTCAACCGACCTAATTAAGAATTAGGGTGGCACCTAGTAGAGTTCTGGTCCCACCCGATCCTCGGGTGCTGTGTATCCCTCGAACGGTGCTGCCTGCCAATTAAAAACTAATTTTTGATTAGTGGAGGCCGTATTAAGTTAAGAAAGAAAGAAGAGAAGAAAGAACAGAGAAGAAGAGATGAAGTATAGTGTATACGTATAATATATAGTGTAAATATATATATATGTAAATAAGTATACCGTAAATAATAAGTATATGTATAGTGTGTATAAGTGGTATAAGAGTGTTTGAGCTATATATGTATATAAATAACTTCATAGCTTTACTGATAGAATAAACTGTCACTATAGGTAAAATAAGTGTTGCTATAGACCCTAGTTTCTACTTTAAGAGTCTGTACATAGTTTTTTGGGGCTTAGCGACATTTGCATCTGTCGCTATAGCTTTTATATATGTTACTATATATGTTAGTATGTTAAGTTAGTATAGTATGTATTATTACTTATTATTATATATGTATGTAAGTACTAGTAATATAAGTTATAAATAGAAAGTATAGAGTATATATGTGTAGTGTCTGATGCTTGTTTGTAAGTATGTGTTTGCAAGCATTTTAATAAATTCTTTTGTACATAATTGAGCTATCATTTCATTCATTATTAATTAATTCATTCATTCATTCTTGATTGTATATAAAATTGAACTTTTTGGAATTAAAGAGTAATATTGGACTTAGAGAGTGATGTATATTAATAATTGCCTCCCAATGAACAACCTGGAATAAACCAGTAAAAATTATGTAAACTAAATAAAATGGATGCAAAAACGGTTTGTATTTTTGACACATACTACAACAACGATGATTTTTCATACGAACCGTGATCATTTGCACCATATTTTTGGCACCGTTGCCGGGGAGACAACTCTCTATACACCAAAATTACTCTTTAGTTCTTCATTTGTATATAATTTTTGTTTTTGTTCTTTCAAATTCATTGTTTGTACATAATCATTCTTTTATTGATTAATTCTTTGTTGTATATATATTCTTTTATTCTTTTACTAATCAATTGTTGTTTCTCCACAGCACTTAAGGAGTAGGAGGAGTAGTGTCATCTTCCTGGCGGAGGTCGTCTTCCTGGTGGATCTGTTGTGCTTTTGACCCGACATCCCGGTGGAGTTTTACCTCGGAGTAGCTGCGGCATAGTAATATTAGTAGTAGATTAGAGTAGTATAGTTTAGTTTAGATTTAGGTATATTACTTAGGATTATTTGTTACGCATAAGTTGTGAGAGCATGTTCTCACACACCATTTTGTAATAATTGTGGACTCTCTCTCTGGACTTTCTCTATTATCTCTCGAATTCATCTCTCATCGACGTAGTTTTTCCGTTCGCAGTTTTTCGTATCAATTTATTTCTTTTGATTTTGTTTGTTGTATTATTTCAAAATCCAAAGAATTATAAAATCAAAAATTCAAAAAGATTTCTTCCTTATCTAGCAGTAGCATATCATTAGGCATCCATTTTTAGGTTGCATTCTACCTGCTAGATTTAAATTCCAAGGCAAATTGCATACTTGTAGACTTACTGGAGTTAGGTATGCATTTTCTCACCTTTCTAAACTCCTACCATCCTTGCATTTGACTTAAACTAAAAAGACCATCTTTGTTTGAAAAAGATTGAAAAGCAAGATGAGCAGCATAGAATACACATCTTAATCATTTGAATTAAATCAAAAGGAGACATAAAAACTTGATTGAAACCCTGACTGAGATTTTCATTGCCACTGTGTTGATTGCTATCGTGCACATTGCACGATCACATAAGATCCACTTACATGGGTTTCTACCTCATCTCCTTCAGCACCCACAGGATCTTGATTCGCATGCCAGTCTTATCCATACTCCCAGTGGATTTTAGAGGTCTGCATTTTGCTAGGTCCATCTTTAAGATGCATACAATTGTTTGAAACATTTGTTTGTGTACTATTATTTTGCGTAGCAGCCTCTAAGAAAAGAATCGATTCATCTCGCTTACTTGTTGATTGGTCTATTGTTGATGGATTGAGATTAATTGGGATTTCTGATTTTTGTGAGGTTGAGATTGAGATTTTATACTTTCCATTGAGTTGTAACTGATTTTTAAACTCTCTTTCAAAAAACAACTCAATGGAAGGTAGGAGATCCCAGAACCCCAAGCTTGTACTCCCCTTGGCTGCTGATGCCCAAGCCACTACTTCCACTTCTATGCCTTCCACATCCAATCCTATACCTCCTAAACCTCAAACTCCTATTCACTACTCCACACATCATGAGGATGACCATAATTCTGCACAATTCGAAGATTTCGACGAACTTCCTCCACATCTTATTGCACATCCTCCACCACCACCAAACCATAGGTTCCAACCTCCACCATATCCTAATTCCCCTAACCCACCACCAGAGAGAGGACCTATGCCTCATCTTCAACACCTGTTTGAAATACAACTACATATTAATACCCTTACCCAGTAGGTGCAATAGCTTGCACAAGCTGTTAATCTCTTAGCTAACCCCTAACCGCAGCCTCAACCTAGAAACCCTCAGGCACCACCTCAACCTCGTAGACGCCAACTACGGGATTACTATAATCCTGCAATTGCCCAACCTATGTGTTAAGATCGTGACATCAAAACACTTTAAGATGTCTGGGAGTTGGTCCAGACATTTGGTCAGACGTCTGGACGCCTTCCCAGACGTCTGGAAATAAATTTTTGCGTGCGTACGATCGTGAGTCTATGCGCGTGCCATGCGCAGACTGAAACCTGTCGACCTGCAGCACCTCCCCCCTGGTGCCTACTTATATCCTCCTCTCCCCTCTCCCTAGTTCACCACCCCACCGTCTTCTCCTTCCTCCAGTGCGAGCGTGAGAGCGAGAATAAGAGAGGGCAGCAACTGCTGCCGGGTGCGGTGGCGGAGAGGAGAGGTGCAGCGAGAGGGAAGAGAAGAGACAGTGCGGGCCGTGAGGGAGAGAGCTCGCTGGAGCAGCTCGAGGCTGGCCGGCGGGTGCGCGGAGGAGAGTTGTGTTGAGGAGGGTCTCCCCCGGTGCTGTTGCAGCTTGGGCAGCGGATGGACGAGCGCAGCGCAGCCGCACGCAACGAGAAGAAGACAAGGAGGTTCTGATTCTGGGAATTTTTCCCAGAATCAGACGTCTGGACCTACATCCAGACGACGCGGGCGACGTCTGGAGGGAGCTCCAGACGATTGAGAGGTACGTAATTCCTCCTGTACCTCCTTTTGCGGATACGGCCATGCATGCCGTTCCACCGAGGTTCTGAGACGTGTCGTGTTGAGGAGGTTTTCATCGTGCGTGTAGGCTTTGTTTCGGGAAGGCGTGGGGACACGCCCTCCCACGCAGTTCAAACGTCTGGGTAAGGCACCAGACGGCGGAGAGCGTCTCCAGACATCCGGAGAGGTGGTCGGACGTCTGGAACTGGGTCCAGACGGTTCAGCAGGATCCCTAGACGTCTGAGGAGCAGCGCAGAGTGAGGTATGACCTGGACCACTTTTTAAGACGTCTGGAAGGTGTTCCAGACGTCTGATTTGAGTCAGAGTTGTCATTTTTGATCCGTTTAGGGTCCGTTTGAGGTCTGATTTCCGCATTTAAGATTCTATTCTTCTCAGAATTAGTTCCTCTACTTGTTTGAAACACTTTTATCCTATTCTGAGTGGTTCCTTGTGATTGATACTTGTGTTAGGACCTCGTTCTGTTGCAGCTTTGGGGGTTAAGGAGGCACGTGGACCTACCGATCACGCCTCCATTACTCCTGGTTTTGCGAGTAGAGTGGCTCCCCTTAGTTAATTACAAACATTAATGCATCTCTGAAATAAATGATAGATCCTAGGGTATGGCATGGATCCTAGGACCTGAAAACTAGATTGAATGATAGATCCTAAGGTATGGCATGAATCTTAGGACCTGAAAACTAGATTGAATGATAGATCATAGGGTGTAGCATGAATTCTAGGAACAGAAACACTGAAATGAATGTCTTGAATGCCTGAATTGCAGTCTTGGATAAGCAGATAGAATAATGATAATTGCCTGTAATTGGATAACAGTTGCCTGTGAAATGTAGAGTACTGTTGCTAGTAACTGCTACATGTAATTCCTGTTGTTTGGAAACTAAATTCGAGCTGCTTGTATATAAATTGGAAAAGAAAGATTAAATGTTGGAAACACGTGCTATATATGAATAACATTGAAATGATGAAACCTAGTATGGCTTGGCCTGAGAAATATGAGCATGAACCCTACCGGGAATTAGGAGTAGAGCTCCTGGAAAATAAATAGAATGGAACTGGGAAAGTGGATGGGGAAGTGAGCTGGCCCTTGAGTACGGAGTACCAAGCAGAGCGACTGTCCCCCTGTTTAGTGCAGAGCGGGGCTAGTCGCCCTAGGGACCCAGGGTTAGGTCTGGCCACTTTGTACCGACTTTTGGCCCTCGCGTACACCATACCGGGGAGAGCTACTAGTGTAGGGAGGGAGCTAGCCACCCCACAGGGCCCGGGGTTCAGCTAGCCGTCCTACACCGACTTGTTAGACCCACTGGGCAAACCAGGGTAGTCAGGCGAGGGTGCGCGGACTGTGGAGGGGCAAGACCCCTGTTTGGTTACTGTGGAGGGGCTGGACCCCTGTTACTGAGAGGGCTCTACCCTATACAGGTTCCGTGCTATGTTTTGGGCGCACCCGTTAACGGAAATGACTGACCGCGTGCCAGTGTGGGGTAGCTACCCGTGCGTTTATTGCATGTGTCGTAGTCACCGTTACGTTTGTCAGCAACCTTGGGGTGGCTGACTGAGGGTAGGACCACCACGGGGGACTCTCCCGACCAGGAGAGCACCACGTGCTACTTCTACTTTTCGGAAAAGACTGCAATCAAGATCGTTCCCACGAGGAACATTCGAGATCAAGAGAAAGACCTGAGAAATAAATCAAGAAAGAGTAAATAGAGAAATAAAGAAAGAAATTAAAAACAACAGCTACTTGTCCACCTTTACTGTTTTTCTTAGCTAGCTGGTTGCCACTCTACTCAGCGTTTTGCTGACGTGTCATATTTGTCACCTTTTTCAGGACCAGGTGTTGAGCAACCAGAGCCTACGACTGCAGAGGGTGCTGGGCCTAGTAGAGCCCAGTAGTTGTACTTTTGTTGTACCCATTTTCTATAGTAGTGAGTATTTCTGTTACACCTTGTACTCTTTTATTGTAAACTTCATATTTCTGTACCTGTTTTTAATTCTCTACTGTTGTGTTGGTATGTACTGTAGTAGTTCTTTTCTTTACTACTGTACTTTTGTTACTGTTAATTACTTGCATGGTGAATGTGGTTTATTTTACTGCTTTTTGGTTACTTTCTCAATGGACGACTGGGTCTTGGGATTAGTCGAGTCGGTCCGATTCTCGTGTCCTATAGGGATTCGGGAACCGGGTCATAACACTATGCCTGTGGTATGTTATCCCGATGGGGGTCGTGCTACTGAAATGAAGCCAAACATCATAGCACTTATACCTCACTTCCATGGACTTGCTTCTGAAGACCCTTTTCAGCATTTAGAGGAGCTGAAAAATCTTGCCCAAACCTTGGGTCCGTAAGGCCATGATCAGCACACGCTTTTAATGAAAATGTTCTTGTTTTCATTAAAGGATAAAGCCGCCTTCTGGTTTAGAACACTTGCACAGACTACACCAATAGACACGTGGGCTACTTTGGAACATGAGTTCCTAAAGAAGTACTTTCTTGTAGGCCGCACTAACGCTTTAACGCGTGCTATCACCACATTCACCCAGAATTCAGGAGAACAAATGCACGAGGCTTGGGAGAGATTCCACGAGCTTCTTAGAAAGTGTCCCCACCATGGTGTCCCACGCTAGCAACAGGTCCAGATCTTCTATCATGGGCTCCATGATGACACACAGAATTTTGTTGATGCCGCTTGTGGAGGCAACTTTTTGTGTCGGGATGAGAACTCAACCTTTGAGCTCTTCGAAGGCATAGCCAAGAACTCTATTAGGAATGCTTCGATGAGCATGTTTAATAGAAAGTCCTCACATTCCCACTCACATTTAGGGGTACACGAAGCCCAATCCAGCAGCAGAGACTTAGAGACAGTGGCTAGTCAACTGGATAAGGTGGGCTTAATCGAGAAGAAAGTAGATGAAGTATGTAAATTTCTCTCTAAACCTTCATCATCTTCTTCTTCTCAGTCACCTGCACAACACACTTCTTTCCAGTTTCCCACAAGGAGGGAAACTGTGAATAACCTTTTTGCAACACAACCTGCTCTACCGGACTATTCATTTCCATATCCTTTATCGGTTGGAGGAACCTTTATTCCTCCTTACACTGACTTCCTTGCACCTTCTGGAACTTCGAAGGAGCTCCACACCATTCACAATGACCCATTTGCATAGACTTATAACCCTGGATGGCGTAATCATCCAAATTTCTCGTGGTTGGGAAATTCACGAAAACCACCATATCCACAACCTTCTGCACCACCACAGCACAACCCGATCTGAGCACCACCTCCACAAACACACGGATATCCATCGCGTGCCTACCAGCAACCCCAACCCAGGCCCACCCAATACTCTCAACCTGGTTCTACACGAGATGACCAGTTGGGGTCTATTATGAAAGCTCTTGCTGATATGCAACAACAGAACATTACTATGCAACAGAGATAGGGCGCAGCATTAGCTGAGATGAGAGCCCAGCTATCGCACTTTACGGAATCCTGTCAACCACATTCACTCCCATCTCAAGTAGAACCCAATCCAAGAAACATACCTGCCCAAAGGTATGTTCAACCTAGACCTTCTTCCCAAGGCCAAGCACATGCCACATCACAAGCCTTTCATGATTCTGATCCATCCACACCTTACTCAGATCAGCAACCACCTCTTCTACCCAACCCAAATTCATCCTCTTCATCTTGACTCTACATTAATTAATTGAAGAGGTGGGAGCTGTTGATTCTTTCTGGATATACTCTGTTTCTGTTTACTTGGACCTTAAGCCAAGTAATCCTGATGATCCTGTCTACTTGGACCTTGACCCAAGTATCTCTGATTTGATACCCACTTTCTATTTGGGCCTTGTACCAAGTATCTGATTCTGATTCATATTGACTAAGGTGCCATTCTTTTCACCCTTGAGATTGACAAATCTGAACCTTTCACTGTCAATGGACAAAGATTAAAACCCTTTATTGAGCCACATGATCTCAGCCTTGTCAATTCTACCATTTCGCTCCTACATTTTGAATTACCTATTGGGTTTACGCCTAGCTAAAGGCATTAAACTTAGCAAAAACCTATCCTTGTATATAGCTATTTTCACCTTTCTTGCATTAGGTGTCGACTTTTGCATTTTAAGCATACATTTCATTGTCACATTTGTCATGTATTTCACTTCCTAACCTGACTTTCCACTCTGATCTTGTATCAGATTGAAATCGTCCGCTTAAAGATTTTTATCTCCTCATTCCGATTTCGTTCCATCACCCAGTCTAGGATAGCGAAAAGCAAAACATGCATTTGCATCCACCCTATTCATTCAATGAGGACATTGCATCATTTAAGCATGGGGGGTGTAAATGGTGAATAATTTACTGAAATGCAATTGTAGACACACCTATAGTATATATAGTATAGTTTTATCAAAAATACCAAAAAAAATGAAAAATTTTGAAAAATTTTGAAAAAATTACAAAGCCAAAAATACAAAAAAAAAAGACAAAATGCAAAAACTCCAAAATACAATAAGGAACTTGAACTTTATTGTTAAGGAGAACTCCATCTTAAGGTGAGAAAAGAATTTGCAAGAAAATTAATTGTTTAATTTTGATCTTTTAGCTGAAAACAAAAATAGAATAAGTGTTTATGGACATTCAACCTTTGCTAGTTTGACTTTCCAGGCCACTGTAGCTTGACTTGTTCAAGCTTTGGCTTAATATACTTTAAGCTTTGACAAGATAGACCACAATATCTCCTAACTTCAGGACGTATTCTTGTACCTGAGTCACTAGTACAGGATTTGCTGGTTTACTTTCACTTAGGAGTCTAAGTAACCTTGGCTTACACAACACAGTGTCAGGAAAGACCTTGTGAATTTGAAATTCAACCTTAGTGTTCATTAGGGAAGGTGGAGTCCTTACCTGTGCATGCAGGTAGACTCTTTGTCCTAGTCTTTAGTCTTGTGTCTAAGAGAAGCTCTTTTCACCAAAGAACTCACCCACCAAATAAGGTGAGCTCTACCAAATAAGGTTGTCGAAGACATACTGATGTAAACATGTTTACACTACTTAAGATATCTATTTATGCATGTTCTTAAGCATAGGATTGCATTGCATACTATAAATATTGCATAACATGTATCATCTTGCATTTAGAGTAGTTTGAATAAAATGGAGGTTAATTGTCTCCTTTTATGTTCATGGATAGGCCAAACTTTTTATTGAGGCCTCGAATTGAAGATCCAACTGTACAGATGTGATCAGGGTGACGATTGGAGTTCAACGACTCCAAGATCGCCCTAATCAGACATCTGTAGCATCAGATAGTGATTAGGGAATCCTAGAAGATCAAGGGCCAAGATGGGGTGAATCCACACTTCAAACGACAAATCTGACTGTATGGATGGATTCGGATCGACGATCACAGCCTAATGGCCAAAAATCGACTCAATCCGACACCCGTGGCACCATCTACATCATCTAGAAGATGGACGGCCAAGATGGCACCACGTGGTGCCATCTTAGCCATCCAACCGGCCCTCAAGACCGTCGCTACCTCTCCAAAGAAAATCCAATGCACGATCTGGGCCGTTAGATCTTGATTCAACGGCCATAAGCACGCGCCGCTCAAAACATCCGCGCGACCATCTGGACGACGTAGCGCAGCGGGTGAACGCCTTATCGCGAGGCACTGGCGCGGGTTCGAATCCGCAGGAGTGGGCGAGCAGTGCGGGCAAGCGGGCGCGATTGGTCGTTCGATCGCGATAGAATGGTCACAAGCATGCAATTACGCTCACGCCGTATCGCACAACGCGCCTCACGCAGAATCACACGCGGGCGGGCGCGCAGAGGAGGCGGGCGGAGGCGCAATCTAAGCCGTCCGATCTCGCGATCGGACAGCTGAGATCAGCTGGACGTGCGCGTGCGTTACACACTAGGAGGTGAGTGGGCACACGCGCGCCGCCCATGAAGGCCACATTCAGACCTTTAGCAACGGTTTTATCCGTCACTAAAGGTCCTGAATTAATGTTTTTAGAGTTGTAATGACCATATTGCCCCCACTCCTTGCAACTATAAAAGGAGACCCCCTCCATACGAAATTCTCATCCCTTCCTTCTCTTCTCTCCCTCTCCAAAGCTCAAGAGAAGCTTGTCCCACACCCGGGATGCTTCTTGCGAGATAAAGTCAATTTTTCGTCCCCCTTTCAGAAGCAGATCCTGCGATGACGACGACGTGCTGCCCCATTCCCTTTCTTCCGCTTCGTCCTCCTTCATCCTGCTCCGTCCTCCTTCGTCCAGGAGTCGTTTCGTCCGGCTCGTCCTCCATTCTTTTAATGCTTTCTAGAGTAGATTTACTACTTTCTAGTGTAATCATTTTCCCGCTTTCTAGTGTAACGAACAATATTTCTGATGATGAAATTCCATGTTCATTCTTCATCTCTTTTTGGTTTTTGTTTGTAATATTCTCTCTCTCTCTTCTATTTATTGTAAATAGTTAGATAGTTCTAATCAATTAATTTACTACGTAACAAATAAATCAAATGCATGTTTTTTAAATCAAACGTCGGCCTCCCTGTGTTCGACCCAGGATTTTCATTCCGGTATAAATTTTATTTGTTGAACACGAGTTCTTCGCTTTCATACTACGATGACAGGTTTTTCAAAACCAAACACGTTAGCGTAGCAACTCGCACGTTCAACATTTTGGCGCCGTTGTCGAGGGGGCGACGCTCTTTGATTTTTTCTTCGCGTTTTCTAACTTACAAATCATTTACCTCACTTCTCTCCTTTCTTATTGTGATTGCAGGTACTCTTTCGAGACGAGCAAAAGCTGTAGATTGGAGTAAAGTGCTGTGGAAGGTTTTGTAAGTTACCCCCACCTCCTACCCATTAGATTTCATTTTACCACGTAATAACACAAACATCAATCAACGTAGGTGTTCTTATAAACTCTAAGGTTAGATTGTTTGTTGTTTGACACCTACACCCGCCCCAACCTCCACATAAAAAAAAAAATTTTTTAAAAATTTCACAAAGGTACGCAACCTCATCTAATTTTCAAACTCAATTGGTAAACCGATCTTTGGAGCCGGTACACACATCCAAATACATAATTGAGTAGAAATCAGATTAGGTAATCACTTATGTGCCTAATTAAGTGGTGTAATAGGCCAATTGTTTGAGTTGATTGGGCCACACCACTTCAATTAAAATCAACTCATCAAGTAGCTGCCACTTAGGCTCAACTATTAGGGATTTACCAGGCACTCCATATTCTTTTAAGTTTTAAAGGAAACCATCTCCACCTGTGCTTTCAAAACCTGGTGTGCTAACAAAACTTGTTTGAAAACACCTAAAGTTGAATCCTAAAAGCTACTAAGCAAGATTTGAACTCTAAAATTCACCACATCAAAAGTAATCTTGCTTGAAAACCATTGGTTATACACGCACACACAAATCAATCAATCATTAAAGGCACAACCCAGATAAAGGGCCCATCACATTCCAAAGCACATTCAAACCTAGCCCTAAATAAAACAGAGTAGACGTTGGCCTTAAGGATTCGACTCGCTCTTCAGACCCCAGAACGAGATTATTTTCAATTAGTCTGTTTCTACTGTTCAATCTGATGTCTAGCTAGGGGAGCAGAATCAAACGATCACGACTGGGGGGTACACTAGGAACCGGAGGCACAAGCCGAAGGAAGAGCCTTCTCCCCAGTCCCTCCTTCTAACTTGTTGGATTGAATAGACAGAAGTAGATCAAATCGTTCATTTATCTCAAGATGGGTTTTAGGAGTCTGTAGGTCTTTAGGCTAGCCCACTTAAGGACAGGTTTGATTGTTTGTATTGCAGGGTGCCTTTCTTCCTCCTGTCTCTCATGAATCCTTCCACATATTACACGCATTCCAGCTCTTTCCCTCCTGTTTTGAATTATCCTCAACATGACGATTATCCAGACTCGTACTGTAATCAACCATTAGTTAGTTGGGATAACTAGGATTGGGGATACAGTTTTGGACCTCCGTGTTTAGGGTCTAACCCTGAACACTATGATTGTGATTTCTATCCATCTCAGAGCCACATCGATTATAGATCGTCACCATTTCATGAACAACCTAATACGATCTACAATCAAGAAGGATACACTGATCCTTACCCATCCTCTGATTACACTACCTTTAGGTCATCACCACCTTTTGAACAATTCAAAATGACCTATTATCAGGAAGGGTATAACGAATCTCAATTCATTAATTCCCCTGCATTGAACCCAAACCCGCCCAACCCTGAACCAACTCATTTGGTTCGGGGTAACCAAGTTCAAGATAAGGTTCTAGCTAACTTAAGAAACATCATACAATATTTAGAAGTTCAGCCAATACCTTGCATTGAGAGATTGGAGCCCCTGATTGAGATGATTGATGATTTGAATAAGTATTTGTTGGAATGGCTCCAAGATGTTAAGGATAAGAACCCGGGTGAGTTTCTACTTGGGAAGTTAACAAAATTGAGGATGAGATTTGTGGTCGCTTTGATTCAATCATGGGATGATTCCCAGGATGAACCTTCTTCAGGAGAGCCAATTTCAGAACCCGTTCAGGCACCTATTGGGGGGGACACTAGTTACGAGGCTGACCTGATTGAATTAGAGCAACCAATTAAGGATGATCTGAATTCTTCACCTAAGATCCCTGAGCCAGGGTACGAGGAAACGTATGTCTCCTTGGAACAGAAAGTGACAGATGATTTTGAGACATACATTAATACGGATTTCGATTTCTTTGATTCTGATGGTGAATATTTGATTTGCGAAGTCTCACGCGAGTTTACAGAACAAAATTTTTGTGAGACAATTGGACCTGAGGAATCTGATAGATCATTTGATAGCCCAATAATTGAGGAAACTGATTTATTAGGGCTCACATTACGGATCCAGAATCGCATTTTCTGGAGGATTCAATTAAATGCCCTGATTGTCAATTACACCCCATTAAGCTCATCGATGATTCTATTTCTGAGATAATTAGACCCAAGTCAATTCTGATTCAGCCACATCATTTAGACTTGGAGATTTCAGATGGGGTGATTAATATGCAAGAGGTCCTGGAATTTGACATGCTAAATGAGGAGGATAGGAGCCGAGAAATTTTGATTTGGGAAGCAAGTTCTGGAGGAAGTAGAAGACTGAGTCGAAGGATTCCTATTAAGCTGAAACCATCAAATCAGGACCCTTACAACATCTATTTTGAGGATGTCCAACCTAAGCATACATTCAATGATTATCTTTTTGAGCTTGAATTCTCTGTAACCTGACTTTTTGGTCTTGGGTTTCATCCTCATAGATCGCAGGCCCGACCCCGCTTGCATACTGATTTTAGGTTTTGGGTAATTTTTATCCAGAACCTGAGATATTCTCGATTATGGGGTATAGGTCTGCACCACAATCTGGTCCACATCCATGGACATTTGCTGATAGGTCAGAAGTTTCTTATGTTTATTCTGATTCTGACCTGCACCTATGAATTCTTTATTTCTCTTCTTTGTATAGTGTGCCTAGCTGAAGGCACTAAATTTAGCACGTATACAATTCTTTTTAGTTTTTATCTCGGAGCGGACCTGACATTCACGCAATTCAGATGCTTTCTACTCTATTCCACTCTGTTTTATATCTTGTTAATACAATGAGGACATTGCATTAGATAGGCATGGGGGGTGGATATTATCTCTGAATTTATTCGTCAGCTCCGTAGATTTGTTTTATTAAAAACAAAAAAAAATGGAATTAGGGAAGAGAACTTGGGTTTAAGAAAATTTTCAATCTTAGGAAATACTACATTATGATTTTAACACAAAGACCCTTCAGGTCTTTGGATTTAATCAGCCCGTGTATCCACTAAAATGTGGATTTATTTTTTGAGTCCTCCCCAACCTAAATTCTATTTTAATTGAAGTAAATAAGTTTGGGTGATAAGTACACGACTTATCAACTCGCCCTCTAATTTGAGGGAATTTTGAGTTTTTAGCATCTACACACTATCTTGTCCCTGACTCATTGTTCGACGATTCTAACGAAAATTGGGTAGCTAATGAACCTTCTAAGGTGATATGGCTGGCAAGTTATCGTGGGTAACAGCCCATAGGTAGGTTGTCCAGAGCCTAGTCACTAGATCTTTCTCTTTTTGCTGCCTTTAGGTAAATCTTAGACCAGGGAAGCCACCTACTTAAGAAAAAAGAGAGTCAAAAAAAAAATAAAAAAGAAAAAAAAAAAATAAACCACACTTCGCTGCACAAGTATGGCTGGCAAGTTGGTGGTAACAGCTCATCGACCGGTTGTCTAAAACCCAACTCAATAAATGCATTGAAAATTCCCAAAACACTTAGGAAGAAGCGGAGAAGTAGAATAAACTGGGGAGATATACACTGGATTCACCTTTGTATTGACCCCGTAAAAAAATAAAAGTAGGGAGAAAGCTACCGGTTGTAAAGATACACTTTTAGGTAAAATTCTTTTTTAGGTCACCTAGAGGCGTAGAAATCCGAAGTCTATTTTAATTGCCAGTTAACGAGTCTATCACATTCACAATAAGATGCTTAGAACTTAGGGTTCTCATCAAATCTTGGTTGAGTTGAATGGCCATAGAAAGCCACTCTTAAACCCTAAAACTTGAAAATCCAAAAAAATTAGAAAAGAGGAGAAAAGAGAAAAGGAAAATTTTCTTTGAATAAGGCGAGGGCTTGAGGCGGTCTGCATTTTGGTAGATACTCGGGCACTGTTGTGTCTTTGAAAGTTTAGATCCTAAGTAAACATTTTCTTAATGATTGAAAATAACTCAAGCCCAAATAATCCAACCTGATTCTTTTATAAATAGCATATAGTTTTTGCTAGGGACTAGCAAAAGATAGGCATGGGGGTATGATGTAAACATGTTTACACTACTTAAGATGTCTATTTATGCATGTTCTTAAACATAGGATTGCATTGCATACTATAAATATTGCATAACATGCATCATCTTGCATTTAGAGTAGTTTGAATAAAATGGAGGTTAATTATCTCCTTTTATGTTCATGGATAGGGCAAACCTTTTATCGGGGTCTCGGATCGAAGATCCAACCATACAGATGTGATCAGGGCAACGATTGGATTTTAACGACTTCAAGATCCCCCTAATCAGACATCTGTAGCATCAAATAGTGATCGGGGAACCCTAGAAGATCAAGGGCCAAGATGGTGTGAATCCACACTTCAAACGACAAATCCGACCACACGGATGGATTCGGATCGACGATCGCAGCTAATGGTGTGAAAATCGACTCAATCCAACACCCGTGACACCATCTACATCATCCAGAAGATGGACGGCCAAGATGGCGCCATGTGGCGCCATCTCAGCCATCCAACCGACCCTTAAGACCGCCGCTGCCTCTCCAAAGAAAATCCAACGTGTGATCTAGGCCGTTGGATCTTGATCCAACGGCCATGAGCACGCGCCGCTCAAAATATCCGCGCGACCATCTGGATGACGTAGCGCAGCGAGTGAACGCCTTATCGCGAGGCGTTGGCGCGGGTTCGAATCTGCAGGAGCAGGCGAGCAATGCGGGCGAGCGAGCGTGATTGGCCATTCGATCACGATCGAACGGTCGCGCACGTGCAATTGTGCTCAAGCCGTATCGCACGCCGCGCCTCACGTGGAATCACACGCGGGCAGGCGCGCAGAGGAGGCGAGCGAAGGCGAGATCTAAGCCGTCCGATCTCGCGATCGGACGATTGAGATCAACTGGACGTGCGCGTGCGTTACATGCAAGGAGGTGAGCGAGCGCACGTGCGCCGCCCATGAAGGCCACGTTCAGACCTTTAGCGATGGTTTTATCCGTCACTAAAGGTCTTGAATTAATGTTTTTAGAGTTGTAATGACCAAATTGCCCCCACTCCTTGCAACTATAAAAGGAGACCCCCTCCATACGAAATTCTCATCCCTTCCTTCTCTTCTCTCCCTCTCCAAAGCTCAAGAGAAACTTGTCCCACACCCGGGATGCTTCTCGCAAGATAAAGTCAATTTTTCGTCCCCCTTTCAGAAGCGGATCCTACGACGACGACGACGTGTTGCCCCGTTCCCGTTCTTCTGCTTCGTCCTCCTTCGTCCTGCTCCGTCCTTCTTCGTCCAGGCGTTATCCCGTCCGACTCGTCTTTGAAGTGACTGTCGAGGAGGATATTTCTCTCTCCATTCTTTTAATGCTTTCTAGAGTAGATTTACAACTTTCTAAAGTAGATTTACTGCTTTCTAGTGTAATCATTTTCTCGCTTTCTAGTGTAACGAACAATCTTTCTGGTGATGAAATTCCATGTTCATTCTTCATCTCTTTTTTATTTTTTTTTTTAATATTCTCTCTCTCTCTCATTCTCTCTCTCTTCAATTTATTGTAAATAGTTAGATAGTTCTAATCAATTAATTTACTTCGTGATAAATAAATCAAACGCATGTTTTTTAAATCAAATGTCCGCCTCCTTGTGTTCGACCCAGGATTTTCATTCCGGTATAAATTTTATCTGTTGAACACGAGTTCTTCACTTTCATACTACGACGACAGGTTTTTCAAAACCAAACACGTTAGCGTAGCAACTCGCACGTTCAACACATACTGACAGAAAAAAAAAAGAAAAGAAAAGTTCAAAAAGAAAAGTTTTTTAGAATAAGTCAAGTATATTCTCCAAGTTCTGTAAGTACAAAAACTCCACCAAAAATGTTTTCAGGGTTCAGTACAAATACCCTGTTCTTCCACCAAAAAATTCTTTGAGCCACAAACACAATAAGAGTTGGGCTTGAGTACTCATTTCTTAAGAGTCAATCCGAAAACATGAGCTGAAGCTAGGACCAACCTGGACTTAAAAAGAAGTGAAACCTCGAGATTGAGTTTTAAAATTCACCTGGTCAATCCTGACTTATCACAAAGCACAGCCATAACTTCTTAGCATTCTGAGTCTTTGTAAAACCCCCTGAGTCCTGGAATTCGACTGAAAGATTTAAATATCAAGAGTCCTTGTTAGTCGAGAGATGGTCTATGTCATATCAGTCTTTAGTTCTGGTTAGTCATCCTAAGCAATAAGGTTCTGATAATGTCCAGACATAAACATAGTTTGTTTATCAGAAAATCTTTTAGCTTAAAGATCATCTTCAAATACTTAACTCTTTGAGAAAAAGAAAGAAGTAAAGATATCTCATCACACTTACCTTGCTGATACTTAAATTGCTAAGCACTTTAATGAATTATTTACTAAGGGACTAGCAAAACCTAAGCATGGGGGTATGATGAGTGGCTACTCATCATAGCTAGATAGCTAAAGTTAAGCTAGAAACTAAGTTAAACAATGTCAAATTAACACATAAAAAGAGTTAAGCGTGGGAATCAAATAAAAAGACCTAAAACATTAATTCTGTGATAAAATTGCATAATTAGGTCATTAAACGAGATATGCTTGTGAAAAAGGTCAAATGGTGATCCAAGTGTAAATTGAACACACAAACGAGTTTAAAAGTTCAAATCAAAAGTATAATTAACTTCTTGAAAGTTCAATTAAGCTTATATAAAAACTTGAAGGCATTTGGACATCATTAAGGCCATGAAATCAAAGATTTACATTTAGGTCCTTTATGCATTACATTCCATTCATTAGAAAACCTCTTAGGACCTATTTGTAACCCTCAAGGACCTCTTTGTAAGCCCTAAAGGACCACTCTGTAACTATTCTCTATCACTTATGGGCCTACCTACAATGTTTATACCCCTTTGTAGAAGGGTATCCCTGCAATTTCTCCAATACATTTCCAATGCCTGCTGCAGCCCTCACGTGCACAGTAGCACATGAAGAACACGGGCCATCTGGACTGTTGATGTCTCATCTGGATTGATGTGTAGCTCTCCTTGATTCAAACCTTCGCGCGATTCAGCACGTGTGGTCACCACTACCCTGAAATCCCATCCAACGGTCAGTTTTTGATTTGGCAGCCGCACACACTCTCTCCTCTCATCCTTCCCACCCTTGCCATCTATGACTAATTTCACCTGCATGGTGCCTTGATTCACTGATATCTCTACTTAAGCACCTCCTTGGTCGCGCGCACAAAGGATCGCTCCCTCCTACATTCTTAGTGATCATTCGTCCACTCCAGCCACTTGTCCCCACCAATCCCCAGTTTTCACAGCCAGCGGTTGTGAATACTCCAACTTCTCTCTGACTCTCCTCATCGCTAGGGATGACGTACTCCTGAGGACAACCCTGAACTCCACTAGCGAGTTTTCACTTCGCTGGAGCACCCTCCCCCTTCATTCTTCCTCCTTAGTTGCTGGCTAAGCACCCACAGGTCTCATTCTTCCTATTAAAGTAGTTTTAATCCTTTCTAGTTTAGCTGTAGTGTTAATTAGATAGATTAGCAATAGAATTAGAGTTATAATTAATATTGATCTGCTGTGCGTACTGGTAGTTTAGTTTAGGAGTAGAAATTAGCTTTAATTTCCCCCATCACCTCCTTTGATCATTTCAGATCAGAGGAGATGAAATTCACCCAATCACTGTTCATATTGTTCTTCCTCATTTTTGATTTCCTCGATCTATTTTTCGCAATTCACCCATTCATTAGATCAATTTCATATCTGAATGGCTTTCAACCCCAGATCTGAAATTAGCATCAACAACCATATTAGGGGCTTCTCATTCATTCCATCTTTGTCACAAAAGCCCCGATCTGAGCTAAAAATTGATTTAGTTTACTTGATTTACCTTGAATTTGGATTGCAAGGATTTTAAACCAAATGAGCTTTGAATGATTTTTGATCGAGTAAACTGAAGTATATGGATTTTGATTCACTGATTGGCTAGGAATTTGAGATGATTCTGATGTCAAAATTCATCTTAGATGAGCCATAATATGATGGGCTCTTCTTAAGGATTTAAATGTGTTGGATGCATGGTAGAGCCAAGGAAAATCAACTTTGTTGATTTGAGACTCTACCTTGTATTCATAAGTTGCTTTTAAGTTGCAATTTTGATTTTTAACCTAAGGAATTCTCAATATTCCTTAAGGTTTCAGAGTTATGGGATTTAAGTTTTTGTATTAAATTGACTGATTTAATTCCTTTCTACATGTTGTCTATAGCATTAGAAGCAATTAGATTAGCTATGTTTATGATCTGATTTGATGATATTTATGACAAGGGATTTTGATTTTAAGTTGTATTTCCGAGTGGTTTTTTATGTGACCTGTAACCCTTGTCAGACTGTGATTTAGAGTTTTCTACTTACGTTTTGAATCCCAGCAGTCATAGCAAATTGCTGGAAATGCAGCTACATTCCCACTGAATCCAGCTAAGTATTCCCTTAACTAGTTCTTTTGTATCCCTGATCAGGTTCTCTAGAATCTGACCTGGGATATAAATGACTGGATTGGGAGATAAAAGCTGGAATCAAGTCTTGTTTGCTGCAGATCTGTTGAATTTCTAGCTGCTGCTATCCTGCTGCTTTGCCTTCTACTGCTACAACAGATGATGTTCTGAAGCTTAGTGGACTATAGGCTTAGGTTTTATTGTTAGATAGCTGACATGTGCTTATGGTTGTATATGAGTTGTATGCAAGCTTTCATGAATTGTAACTGACTTTAATCCTCATCTTGAATGCTTGTAAATTGTTTAAATCTCCTTTGTCAGCTTGTCATTTTAATGTCTAACTGTCCATCAAGTAGAATTAAATGAAATCCACAATGAGTTGCTGGCTGGATTGTTTATATATTTTCCATATCTTGTATGGAGTCAATTGAGGCAGTTTACTTCTTGTCAAAACAATTAGGTTCCATTCTAAGCCTTAATTCAATTTAGAAAAATCCTTTGAAAGGCTTGAAATGTGTTCACTTTGTAATTAAATAAAAACTATATAAAAAATCTAAAAAAATAAAATAAACCTGTCTTAATGAAGATTAGGTATTTTTCTAAGTTCATACCAAGTTTTATAGTATTCTGAACCCTCGACTTGGTAGAACATACCAGCCGACGATTCTGTATACTATGGATCTTAATAAAAGCAACTAAACATAAAAACACCAAAAAAAATAACTATTTCTCATATATTTCTTTCCCTCTCATCTCTTACCTCCATAAAAGATATAAAAACTATAAAAAGTGAAAAAAACCCCATAAATACCTAAAAATCTGTTGTAAACTGTGTATATACTTGTAAATATAAGGTATATGGTAAATATATATATGTATAATGTAAATTATATATATGTAGTATAAATAGCTTACGTATATATTGTAGTATGAAAATTAAGTATTTAAGTTAGATTATACTGTATATATTTTAATTATATAACTATTTATAAATTAAACTAACTTATATGTACTAATAAGCTATATAAATTAATAGACTCTGTAAATAGGCATATTCAGTAATGATACTATACATACGTATTTACATGTATATTATGAACATATTTAACCCTGTACCATAATTTAATTATATATATAGAATAAATAATTAATTTATTAAGTTATTAGTTAAGTTATTAAGTTAAATTAAAATAAATTACTAATTTAAGTTAAAATTGAGATAACTTATATCGTACATCTATACTAATGTATTTTAAGTAAATTAATTTAATTTAAGTATATTTATAATGTATATACTATTTAAACTTAATTTATAAATAAAACAGTCCAAAATAGGCTATTTAAATGAAAATAAAATCGAAATAAAACTTGTAAAATAGAATAAAAATATTTATCAAATACCTTAATATGTATACTGAAGTCGGTCGGTTTCAACCGGGTTTTGGTTTTGTTATAACGTTGTAGTAAAGCCGGTTATTACCAACACTTCAAATATAAATTTTTTTACTCGGAAAATAAAAGAGTTCCCGAGGTCGAACTCAGGGAGCAAGTTGTATTCTAGAGATATACATGTTTCTTTTACAAAAAGAAAGAGAGAGGGAAAGAATTTGTTGTTTTCTCTTTGTTCTGCAGAGGGGATGCTTTTCTTTCTCTCTTTCTTTGGATCTCCTTCTTTCTCTTTGTTCTGCAGAGGTGATGTTCTTCCTCTGCAATGGTGATGCTCTTCTTCTTCAGAGCTCCTTGTTCTTCTTCTTCGTTCTGCAGAGGTGATGCTCCTCTTCAGATCTCTTTCTTCTTCTTCCTTGGTTTCTGCCTTGACCTCTCTTCTTCTTTTTCTGCAATTGTGGTGACCCTTTCTCTTTTCCCTTTTCTTCTTTATGGCTGCAGAGCTTCTGCCTTCAGCTACTAAGTCTTCCTTTCTTCTTCTTCTGCTTTGGCCGTTGCTCTTCTTTTCTTCTTCAGCCTGCCTTCTTTCCTGCTCTGGCTGCTGACCTTCCGTCGTCTGACCCGGTGCTTAGACGACTTAACTATGCATTTGCTACAGTGCAGCTCCTTCTTCTTCCGCGGGTCTTCTTCTTCGCCTGTGCCTGCACACTTCAGGGTTTTTCGTCAAGAGGCAAAACCTACTCTACCCTCCCCCCCCCGCGTCTCTCTTTCTCTCTGAAACCACTCTTGGGAAAGCTCTCCCAGAGCTATCGGGTAATCGGGTTCGGGTCACACCCGGGTCCAGGCCCACCGGCGTGCGTGGTGGGCGAGGAGTGCAGGTCAGTCTAAGTCGGGTCGGGTCAGGTCCGCGGGGCGTGAGCGCGGACGAGACCGGGTAACCGGGCGGGTGTAAGGGGACCTCACCCCGTGTACTGAGGCAATAGGGCTAGTGCACGAAATCAATTTAAACAGTGGAACGGGTGTGAGGCTTACCGATGTGGGACTAAACGCAGACCGTTCCTCGCGTGCGCCTGCTGGGAGACCGCGGCCTGGCTTCTGCAGCTGCGGCTTCTATTGGCATAGGTTGCTGGCTGGCTGCCTTCGCAAGACTCCCCGTACTCCGCAGCAGCTGGAGACCTGGAGTCCTCAAGCCTGGAGCGCGGGAGAAGCTGCTTCAATGTGCGTCAATGGCGGTCGAACCTCAAAACCTGTCGGACACGAATATGGCCTCGCGGCCTGATCAAACCACTGGGGAACCTTCGCCGTGGCACGGCGAAGGTGAGGAGCTGCGCGACAGGCCGCAAGGAGGTGTCTGGTGGCAGCCCTGGGTCGGACTGCAACCGGAGGAATGGGTTTGTTCGAGGGAGTGTTACGGAGGTGTGGAGTGGCAGTGGAGGGGTGGGGGGTGCTCAGTGTGATGAGGCGGAGGTTCGGTGAGGGTCGGCGAGCCGTGTGGGTTGCTGAGGTGATGGGAGCGGCTCGCCGGAGGGTGGTCGGAGGCGAAGGGGGTGAAGGTGGTCAGGGTCGGTAGAGGGCTTAATTGAATAAATTGAAAGCGGGGAAAGAAAGAGGAGGAGAAGGGGAGTAGCTCTAGCTTACTTGCAGGGACGAAGGGGGAGGAACAGGGCGACAGTCGTATCGACTGTCGCCGGAGAAGACGATGCTCAGGGAAAGGGGCGGCGGCGAGCAGAGAGCCGGAGAGGCGCCAGCTGGGTGCGGCGTGGCGCAGGAAGAGCAGGGGAGGAAGTCTCTGCTGCTGGTATTGCGGCAGAGCGAAGAGGTGGAGGTGGAGGAAACCGCCGGAGCTGGTGAGCGTCTGCCGGAGGAAGAAGAGAAGAAAGTTGGGGATTTTCTCCGTCAGATCCAGGCTGCCCTGGTCGGTGGAGCAGCGGGGGGTATTTATAGGGAGCAAACAGGGAGGAAGGCGGAGGGAGACGACGTGTCTCCCTCGCCGGAGGATGGTCGGAAACAAGAACCCATACCGTCCGTGCGTTCGCACGGCCGGTATGGTGGGCTGCAACGACCAGGGGGGTGTCCCTGCGACGGCTGACGACGCAGGGCACCCCCGGTTTACTTGCCAGGTCCCCCACCTCACCCTGCGCGGCGCCATGCTCCGCGCAAGGTCGCCGGAGCATGGTGCTGGCAGGTTTTGCAGGAGGGACCTGATTGCAAAGAACGAAGGAGAGTTAGGGGCCAAAATGCGAGGGTTCAAAAGTTGAGGGCCAAAGAGTAAATATATGAGGACCAAAGTGTGAAGTCGGTCAAGGAGGTTTCTTCTTAGGCTCAAGTTTTTATACATGACTAATTAGGACCTAACGAATCTGATGGTGAATTTCATTTTCATATTAAACCTTGTTTGACCGGTCAATTTGCGCACAAACCCAAATTAAGTTATTAATTGGGCATGGTTCTCAATGTAGGTCAAAATGGGTTCTAAAGGCCAAATTGAAGGTTCTAAACCCTAGAGATTATTTTTCTATGAATTTTAGAGGATTTATTCTATTTTTACTTTGCCTCGAACCTTGTGAATTGAAGTGGGTTGTTTTAGGGTTACAGATTATCATTTGGTTTCTTGGAAGTGCTGTAGCCCTTACTAGATCATCTCATCCCACTTTTATTCTTATTAAGCTGCTTTGACCTATGTTTGGGCCCTGAATTACCCTGTATGCATATTATACTGGTAAAATTGCACTTTTACCCCTTATGACTTGTTTTCTTCTCAAACTCAGAATTCTCTGAGTTAAGCCTTTCCTTGAGATATGTAGGAGCTTTTATCCTTTGTATTAGGTCAAAATGAGCTAGTTATGGCTCATGATGAGGTTCTCATCATACCCCCATGCCTAGCTTTTGCTAGTCCCTTAGCAAAAACTTAAGGTTTCAACCCTTGTTCTAGACCATGAAGTTTTTAATAGTTTTAGATAAGTGCCTTTTTTATTTGAGCATAGATTAGGTTAGAATGCTGACCATAGGCCTAAAAGGTACTTTAGTACCAATCAAGATCCAAATCTGTCTAGCCTTAGCCTCAGTCTTTTAGCAAAGGTTTTTAAGGCCCACAAGAACTAACCTAAGGTTTATTGGACCTCGTGGTTAAAGCACCCGTGCTTGAAATGATTTTAGCCCTGGCTCAGTTCGCAGTGCGTTTTGTAAGAGAGAGATAGAAAGTTTTTCTGTTTGGAGAGTTTTCTCTCTCTTTTTCTTTTTAGTTCTAGCCTAGGATTGGCTTTTCAACACGGTCTGTATCAGATTCCTTGCTCCCATCATCAATCCTCAAGGGTTCCTGGCGATCGATGCTTCGAGATAGCACCGCCCATGGCAACCCCCGGAACCCTGGCTATTGAGATTTCGAGATAATCCCATCCATGGTATTCCGTGGCCGAATCCAGACCCTGGCAATTGACACTTCGAGATAATGCCATCCATGGAATCTGAACCAGCAGAGTGCTTACATGCCCCCAGTAGGATATGTAAATATCCTAAGAGACAAGCACCGAGGAGATGATATTTTGTTACGCATCTTCGAGGGGATTTCCCCGCCTCTCTGCGCTGGGAACTTGTCCAAATCAACTTGTGTTGATCGGCCGTTCCTATTCTAGGTGTTCTTTTCAGATTTTTGCGACGCTTCTGCGTGATTCTGATTTTTACGCTTACTGAACCAGGCTGTGTGTGAGATTAGGGTGCTTAGGTTACTGAGTCCCGTAAACCAAAAATTAGTTAACGAGGCCGAATACTCCCTAAGCCTTAGACCTAATACTTCAGCTTTTCATTTTCCTCAACCTCTTGAGGAGTGTCCAGATCTTAATGGGTACTAAGAGTCTATTCAAGAATGCCTAAGGTTTGCATTCTTTACTAATCTTATTGTGCACTTTTCTTGAATGAGGTCTAGAACTTAGGTTAATTCCTTAGTTCCTTACTAATGACTATCACTTTTTCTCATAATTTTGTGCTCCTTTTTCCTTTTGTTTCTTTTCTCCTTCGCAAAATTTCCTTCTCCTCTTTTCCTCTTATTCTTTTTCGAAAAATTTTTTTTTAATTTTTATGGTATTTTTGGCATATGTGAATTTTTTTTTTTTTTTGTTTGAAACCTTTTCTTACAAGTTTTTGTACTTTCATACCCCCCCATGCCTAAGATTTGCAATGTCCTCATTGTAACCTAGGGGTTTTTATTCAACTAAGTTCATACATTAGGATAGCTGTTTTGATGAGTGAATGGGTCGGGGTGACTGTTGCGGACGATTTCTAATCTCAGATGCAAGCACCTGAGGTGGAGTCGGCTGTTCTAAAGTGTGAACTTCAAGTGCAAAAGCTGTCAGAACAAGTTTCAGGTTTTCAAAGAGAATGACGGGCTGCCTCCCGTTGAGCGCTAAATTTGATGCCTTCAGCCAAGCGGGAAATGCGATGGAGAGGGGATGGTCAAATCAGCGGAGTTTTGTAAGACAAGCACCTTGATTAAGAGCCTGGTTGGTCCAACCAGGTGCTTGTTCAGATCAACAGGATGATGATGCAGCCCAAACCCAATCAATCTGGTGGGTTGATAGATGTGGATAAAAAGGTGTGGAACCCACCATAAACTATGAAGCTCAGATGGATGTGGAAGTGTAAACGCAGGGTTTGGCTGAGCCGAATCAGCCTGGTCAGAGTAGGGACCCGTAGGATAATCAGTGGTTGATGCAGGAACCCTACAGGGGTGATCAGAGAATGATAGAGCATGGTATGTAGTCTGATCAATGTTCGAAACCCGATGTGGAAATGCAATCGGCTCGGTGAGAGGTGAATCTGAATGGAAATTGAGTCCGGTTGCGGGTCGGGGTTTGGGAGAGGTTTTGATCCGTTCTGTGTGTGCGGACGAGGTGGCCATTGTGTACGAGGGCTCTTCAAGAAACAGATGATAGGTGGTTTTCTGTAGAGAGTCCTCTGGGTAACTATCAAATGCCGGAAGAGTGTTTGTAGGATGAAAGGAATCGGATTCGAGAAAAAATTTGGATTCTTGGTTGCAATCACTCTTGGCATTTTCTGTTTTTGGTTCCTGAGGATCGAAAAGGAATGATTCTGTGTTATCAGTGATCCCGGGAATCAGGACCTCAGAGTCGGAGTCAGAGTCATGTGAACTGAGGTCGTAGATAGGCCTGGCGTGTTCAGGAAGGGGAATCTCTCCGCAATTATAGTCAGATCTGAAATTGTCGGAGAGTTGGCGAAAATGATCATGAATTCCACCACAGCAGAAATCATCAGATGTGGAATCAGCAGCCTGACTGGGTTCTAGCCTATATGTCTCTTCTGGGCTCAAAAAGATGTTCTGTTCAAGCTCTAAGCTGGTAGGATAGACCCCATTAAAATCTTGCTCATCCAACTCCTCAGTTTCTGTATCATAAATTGGCATGTTTTCTGAAAAATCGATCAGATTTCCTGAGGATGTTGGAGAGGGATATTCATTAAATAGAGGCCCGGAATCATATTCTGTAAAAATTTGATCTTTCTCATAAAGGGCCTCATAATCTTCCCAATAAGTTTCAGATCTAGGTTCTAGGCTTAGGATGTGGGTAGAATTATTAGAACCTAAGTCCGAATAACCTTCGAGGGTCACCTTATCAAAACAAGGGGTGGAATTTATACCCTCCAGAGGTTCAATTCTAATCTTGTTATTGCAGGAGTCTTGGAGTTCTAAGCTTGGAGATTCATGGCCTAGGGTTGGCTCAGCATTGTTTTCTCCTGCAACTTCCCAACCTATTTTAATGCTATCTTCTATTTGGGTTGGGAGTCGACAACCACCTTGTGCCTCAATCCCGAGGTCTGGGAAACTGGATTGATTCTTAGTACTGTTCCAAGATGACTCATCCTTTGTTTCTGGTGTATACGGGTATTTTTGGTTGATAGTTTTTTCTAAAAGTCTCATCATCTCTACCCGTTTTTCAAGAGCATCTTGGTTTTGTTCCCAAAGTACAGGATTTGTCAGGCATTGAAGGTATGCAGATTTGTGTAATTTGTCTATCTCAATGTATCCTGTTAGGAGAACTTCTCGGGTTGATCCTTTTATGGCTCCTGTCAATAGAGTTTGGGCACAGTTTATGATGAAGGCTATGGTTGTTGGGACATCAACCTGAATATCTACTATTGGTGTTGAGGTTTTTTCTTCTTTTTCATAGAATTTTATGGCATCCTCGATCATTTTATCTTTCATAGATCTCCGATATTTAGGTTTCTTGAATGGTAGTCTTAGGTGGTTTGGCTGCATAGTTGGATTAGGTGGTGGAATCAAGATAGGTGGTGGAATCAAGATGTGGAATTAAAGGCTTCGATGTAGACTCATGTTGTGCCAAGATGGAAGAAGGGGATTTTGTTCAGAATCAGAGGAAAGAAGGGCTGTGTGAATGATTTTTGCAAAAACAAAGGAGCCGAGGCTTAGCCTCGGGGAGAGTGAATTTCTATAGGGGGTTTCAAGGACCTCCTGAAAAATACTGAAGGACTGGATGAGATAAGCAGGTGCTAGACCCAATCAAGACACCCAAAAATTTGTTGGGTGACTATAGAGGTGCGGGGCAGATGGACCCCTTGATCAGAAAGATCGTCCACCTGAGAATTACCTGGGCAGCCAGAGAGGGAGAGTCCCGCGAAGACCCCTACACGGTAGAGCGTCCCCACGGGTTACAGGGTTTCCCCCACCCGACCTCTCTTGTCACTGCGGTTCCAGGTAGACCAGAATGGGGATCTTGACCTCTTAAGTCTACCAATTTTAAGATCAGGGTGCTTAAGGTTTCACTTGAACTTTAGTCTTTTTAAGTGCAAAGAGTGACCTAATTTAAGGTTGGTTAACCCAAAGGGGTCAGCTTTACCTTTTGTTTTCTTTGAGAGCTTTTAGGTCCTGTCTTTTTAGGGTTCAAGTGTTTAGAGAGAGCCAATTGTTTAGGATTTTTCTTGTTAATTATTTTCAATCAATGGCTTGGGCACACCTCTTTTGGATTTCCTCAATTCTTGATTAAGGGGTGTGTCTCTACTGAAATCCTAATGTTTGACCTTATGTTGGCTCTATTTGGTCCATTTAACTCTTTGTTGGGCAATTAGGGCTCAAGCAAGAATGTGTTAGCCCTTAAATACCCTTAATAGTGTGCAGGAGTGATGAGTTGAAAACATGCAACTCTTTATTGTTACTAAGTATGGAAGACAGGTTAGCCCTATATTGCTTGTTCTTTTCTTTTCTTCCTCTTTAGAGTTTAGGGGTTAATAGTGAGAGGAAAGATTTACCTGTCTTCGGAGTGGTTGTGTGGTTGCTTGTCTTCTTTAGTTCCTGTAGCTGCACAAAAGAGGAGATTATCAGAAATTAAAAGAAACAGGAATGTTTACCTCTAGAATAGCCATTGCTCCCCGGCAACGGCGCCAAAAATGAAGTCGGTCGGTTTCAACCGGGTTTTGGTTTTGTTATAACGTTGTAGTAAAGCCGGTTATTACCAACACTTCAAATATAAATTTTTTTAATCGGAAAATAAAAGAGTTCCCGAGGTCGAACTCAGGGAGCAAGTTGTATTCTAGAGATATACATGTTTCTTTTACAAAAAGAAAGAGAGAGGGAAAGAATTTGTTGTTTTCTCTTTGTTCTGCAGAGGGGATGCTTTTCTTTCTCTCTTTCTTTGGATCTCCTTCTTTCTCTTTGTTCTGCAGAGGTGATGTTCTTCCTCTGCAATGGTGATGCTCTTCTTCTTCAGAGCTCCTTATTCTTCTTCTTCGTTCTGCAGAGGTGATGCTCCTCTTCAGATCTCTTTCTTCTTCTTCCTTGGTTTCTGCCTTGACCTCTCTTCTTCTTTTTCTGCAATTGTGGTGACCCTTTCTCTTTTCCCTTTTCTTCTTTATGGCTGCAGAGCTTCTGCCTTCAGCTACTAAGTCTTCCTTTCTTCTTCTTCTGCTTTGGCCGTTGCTCTACTTTTCTTCTTCAGCCTGCCTTCTTTCCTGCTCTGGCTGCTGACCTTCCGTCGTCTGACCCGGTGCTTAGACGACTTAACTATGCATTTGCTACAGTGCAGCTCCTTCTTCTTCCGCGGGTCTTCTTCTTCGCCTGTGCCTGCACACTTCAGGGTTTTTCGTCAAGAGGCAAAACCTACTCTACCCTCCCCCCCCCGCGTCTCTCTTTCTCTCTGAAACCACTCTTGGGAAAGCTCTCCCAGAGCTATCGGGTAATCGGGTTCGGGTCACACCCGGGTCCAGGCCCACCGGCGTGCGTGGTGGGCGAGGAGTGCAGGTCAGTCTAAGTCGGGTCGGGTCAGGTCCGCGGGGCGTGAGCGCGGACGAGACCGGGTAACCGGGCGGGTGTAAGGGGACCTCACCCCGTGTACTGAGGCAATAGGGCTAGTGCACGAAATCAATTTAAACAGTGGAACGGGTGTGAGGCTTACCGATGTGGGACTAAACGCAGACCGTTCCTCGCGTGCGCCTGCTGGGAGACCGCGGCCTAGCTTCTGCAGCTGCGGCTTCTATTGGCATAGGTTGCTGGCTGGCTGCCTTCGCAAGACTCCCCGTACTCCGCAGCAGCTGGAGACCTGGAGTCCTCAAGCCTGGAGCGCGGGAGAAGCTGCTTCAATGTGCGTCAATGGCGGTCGAACCTCAAAACCTGTCGGACACGAATATGGCCTCGCGGCCTGATCAAACCACTGGGGAACCTTCGCCGTGGCACGGCGAAGGTGAGGAGCTGCGCGGCAGGCCGCAAGGAGGTGTCTGGTGGCAGCCCTGGGTCGGACTGCAACCGGAGGAATGGGTTTGTTCGGGGGAGTGTTACGGAGGTGTGGAGTGGCAGTGGAGGGGTGGGGGGTGCTCAGTGTGATGAGGCGGAGGTTCGGTGAGGGTCGGCGAGCCGTGTGGGTTGCTGAGGTGATGGGAGCGGCTCGCCGGAGGGTGGTCGGAGGCGAAGGGGGTGAAGGTGGTCAGGGTCGGTAGAGGGCTTAATTGAATAAATTGAAAGCGGGGAAAGAAAGAGGAGGAGAAGGGGAGTAGCTCTAGCTTACTTGCAGGGACGAAGGGGGAGGAACAGGGCGACAGTCGTATCGACTGTCGCCGGAGAAGACGATGCTCAGGGAAAGGGGCGGCGGCGAGCAGAGAGCCGGAGAGGCGCCAGCTGGGTGCGGCGTGGCGCAGGAAGAGCAGGGGAGGAAGTCTCTGCTGCTGGTATTGCGGCAGAGCGAAGAGGTGGAGGTGGAGGAAACCGCCGGAGCTGGTGAGCGTCTGCCGGAGGAAGAAGAGAAGAAAGTTGGGGATTTTCTCCGTCAGATCCAGGCTGCCCTGGTCGGTGGAGCAGCGGGGGGTATTTATAGGGAGCAAACAGGGAGGAAGGCGGAGGGAGACGACGTGTCTCCCTCGCCGGAGGATGGTCGGAAACAAGAACCCATACCGTCCGTGCGTTCGCACGGCCGGTATGGTGGGCTGCAACGACCAGGGGGGTGTCCCTGCGACGGCTGACGACGCAGGGCACCCCCGGTTTACTTGCCAGGTCCCCCACCTCACCCTGCGCGGCGCCATGCTCCGCGCAAGGTCGCCGGAGCATGGTGCTGGCAGGTTTTGCAGGAGGGACCTGATTGCAAAGAACGAAGGAGAGTTAGGGGCCAAAATGCGAGGGTTCAAAAGTTGAGGGCCAAAGAGTAAATATATGAGGACCAAAGTGTGAAGTCGGTCAAGGAGGTTTCTTCTTAGGCTCAAGTTTTTATACATGACTAATTAGGACCTAACGAATCTGATGGTGAATTTCATTTTCATATTAAACCTTGTTTGACCGGTCAATTTGCGCACAAACCCAAATTAAGTTATTAATTGGGCATGGTTCTCAATGTAGGTCAAAATGGGTTCTAAAGGCCAAATTGAAGATTCTAAACCCTAGAGATTATTTTTCTATGAATTTTAGAGGGTTTATTCTATTTTTACTTTGCCTCGAACCTTGTGAATTGAAGTGGGTTATTTTAGGGTTACAGATTATCATTTGGTTTCTTGGAAGTGCTGTAGCCCTTACTAGATCATCTCATCCCACTTTTATTCTTATTAAGCTGCTTTGACCTATGTTTGGACCCTGAATTACCCTGTATGCAGATTATACTGGTAAAATTGCACTTTTACCCCTTATGACTTGTTTTCTTCTCAAACTCAGAATTCTCTGAGTTAAGCCTTTCCTTGAGATATGTAGGAGCTTTTATCCTTTGTATTAGGTCAAAATGAGCTAGTTATGGCTCATGATGAGGTTCTCATCATATACTAACTTGGTATAAGGTCAATTATACCATTTATTAATTAATTTATACGTAATTAAGGAATAAAACCAAAAATTAAGTACGTTTAAATTGTATACTTTAGTGAATTTATCTATATAGTAAATATAATTAAATTTATAAATTAACTGTACAATTGTATAGTACTATGTAAATGCTTTATTATCCTATAATTTTATTTTATTTTATAGTAAATTATGGCCCTCAAATTGAGGGCCAAAATCCATAAATCAACACTGGGCGTTGGAATTCCAGTGCAAGAATGGTGCTAACATAGCGCCACATCGGAAATGATGGAGCGTGCTATGTGTTATAAATTGAAAAAGTTGTATAGGATGTTCAATTGTCACAGGCGTCGAGCGCCCGAAATAATCGAACATCTAATATGACCCGATTAGTGGAGCATGCATTGTGACACTGGTGTGTGGTGTAGGTCGGGGGCCCGACACTGTGCGAGGGCCTGATTAAGCCTAAATCTAAGCATAAACTGTGGTCAACTGGCCTAATTAAGAATTAGGCCGGCATCTAGTAGAAGTTTGGTCCCACCCGATCCTCGGGTGCTGTGTATCCCTCGAATGGTGCTGCCCGCCAATTAAACACTAATTTTTTATTAGTGGAGGCCGTATTGAGTTAAGAAAGAAAGAAGAGAAGAAGAAAGAACAGAGAAGAAGAGATGAAGTATAGTGTATACGTATAATGTATAGTGTAAATATATATATAAATGTAAATAAGTATACCGTAAATAATAAGTATATGTATAGTGTGTATAAGTAGTATAAGAGTGTTTGAACTATATATGTATATAAATAACTTCATAGCTTTACTGACAAAATAAACTATCACTATAGGTAAAATAAGTGTTGCTATAGACCCTAGTTTCTACTTTAACAGTCTATACATAGTTTTTCTGGGGTTTAGCGACGTTTGCATGTGTCGCTGTAGCTCTTATATATGTTACTATATATGTTAGTATGTTAAGTTAAGTTAGTATAGTATGTATTATTACTTATTATTATATATGTATGTAAGTACTAGTAATATAAGTTATAAATAGAAAGTATAGAGTACATATGTGTAGTGTCTGATGCTTGTTTGTAAGTATGTGTTTGCAAGCATTTTAATAGATTCTTTTGTACATAATTGAGCTATCATTTCATTCATTATTAATTAATTCATTCATTCATTCTTATTATATATAAAATTGATCTTTTTGGAATTAAAGAGTAATATTGGACATAGAGAGTGATGTATATCAATAACTACCTCCCAATGAACAACCTGGAATAAACCAGTAAAAATTATGTAAATTAAATAAAATGGATGCAAAAACGGTTTGTATTTGTGACACATACTACAACAACGACGATATTTCATACAAATCGTGATCATTTGCAACACCTGTCCACCTCTTCCGAAGATGTGCCACAACTATGATGACGCTTCCCACTGCTCCCTAAAGTGTGCTCCGATGGTTTCGGTGTCAACCTTGATGGTGGTGATGTAGAAGGAACATTTATACCCCCTTCGACATTTGGGGCCATCGTACATTCTGTACGTGCTGGTTGTGGGATGTTAAAGTTCCTTGAGATGGGAGTCTGCAAGGACATCGCCATGTTCTCATTCAGCGAGAATTCCATCTGTGACAGGTTGACACCACCTTCATCTTCATTTTCACTGACCGTGTCAACATCTGATTGCCTAAGACTGGAAGTTGCATCGACTCCCCTAACAGTCTCTATACTAACAATGATTTCCAATTCCTTGTAGTAAGGAAAAGTCTTACCACGTAATCTTCTTAGATGCTCTGGAAGCTGCATGTAAATGGGATGCATTATAAACCGTGGAAAGATTATGTCAAATAGTATAAATTTAATGGTATTGTGACAAACCTCATCCCATAAACTCTCTTCGTATGGGAGGGGACATTTCCTATGATCATCCCAACCCCAACTGCTCCTGTTGGTCAATGCAACAAATGCATTGTACTCCCTCTTAAGATTCTTGAACCAGTTCTGTAACTGATCCTTTGTGTAAGACAACCTGCTCTTAGAGTTAAACTCATTCACTATCTCACCTCACCCAGTCCTAGCAAATGACCCATTAACGAAATTGTTATCGTAGTGGTCAAATAGCAGCCTGATTAGTAACCTATCCTTCTCAGCCATCTAGTTACCAATTCGTGGACCTCCCCCTCTACAAACTTGTTGCACACCCTTTCCACGATTGGAACCATCTCCATTCATCCTACATGTGGAAGTTACCAAATGTAGTCAGGAAGGAAGCCGTAATTATCCCATTCGATCTTAAGCTAATCGTCGAAGAAATGTTAACTCCATACCTTCTTTGGGAATTATATTTGTCAACATCATTGTTGTGGTGATCTTGCATCTCCGAAGCAAGGATCATTAAACCACTCGCAACAATCATTTTGACAAGAAAATTTTGATCATGATGAAACGTCTTCCTTTTAGGATAAAGACAATGGCTAACCCTACTACATGCGTCAGCAATGTGTCTTCCCAAGAGATCAGGGGGGTAATCCATAAGCAATCCACCTAAACATTATTTACAGTCATTAACTGTAAGATAGTTGATGTGGGAAACTGTTATATGAAGAGTACAAATAAAGGCCAAACAAAGGCAGAATTGTGTCTGTTCTTTACAAATGACACAAATCTATCTTGGATGCAATCCAGACTCACAAATTAGAATCTCCCTTACATCTAATGGAACTCTTCTCGTAACTCACCAACTTAAAAATTCATCGAAGGTCTAAATGACCACAAAGGGAATGCTTCTTGAAGGAATAACTGCAAGAAACATTATTTTGCAAGAAATATATCTATTTAGGAGTGAACTATTTTGAAGTTAACTAGAATATGGGGTGTTAAAGCAAACATGAAATTAACTACTTCGTTAATTATTTTTACATGACGACATGGAACTTCCCAATCTTGTTTTCTTTTATCATATATGATTTCTGAAATGAATGGTCAAGATAGTTTCAACCTTGCCAGTGGCAGAATAACTAGAACAAGATTTGCATGGAATTCAGAATAACTAGAACAAAATTTCCAAATAAACGAAGCAAAACCTTGATGGATTATAAAATAAGATAGCATTGATCATAATAAAGCCTTAAAACATGACACCCAAGTTTTTGTTACAAGGGCTATGATCCCAATTCTAATAACCAAGACTCCAAACACAGTATAGAAATGATAGAGATCTGGTGCAGAAATAAAGTTCACTAGAAGAGAGAAAGGAAGAACTACAGTACTAAGTTTAAGAAGATGGGCAAAGTAGAGAAGGGAAGCATTCAGAGAAAGCGAAAACTAATCCATACATTCTACATATCATCCCACCCCCCTTATATAGGGACAAATCAAAGCAATAATCAAAAAACATTAACAAGAACTCAACTTACTGAATATGTATGTGCATGCACGTGTGCATGCATATGTATGTATGTACCTACGTATGTAAGTATTTATCTAAACACATACATATTTACACAAGCATTTCTTATAGAAGGAACCTAGCCAAATTTGAAAATTACAAGAGAATGCCTAGGCACAAGAGTAGAGTACAACGGCATAAATTCCATGAAATTAGTGATGATATAAGCTTACTAAAATTAAAATTTCAATTTCTAGTGCATTACATCATATATTTCAATTTTACAACATAAGGTTGTTTGCTTTTTTAAGAAAAAACAATGAAAGAAGATAGTCTTAAAAATCAATCCATGTTCAGAAACTTCTACCAAGGCTAAAAAATCAATCCATGTTCAAAAACTTCTACCAAGGATTGACTGATGATAAATGATCCAACCCATTCCTCCTCCTCAACTGAACCTTTTCCACAGGAACTACTCCATTCTTGAGATTTCTTTTTATCCAACCCATGATTACTACTGGGACCTCTTGATATGTCAGATTGGCCATTAACTTTAATTGTTTTGCACCAAAATGTAAGAATATTTTACAAAAAATCTCTAAAAAAAAAGAGATATTTTACAAAAAAAAAGGACCCTATTCTTGTTTATCGTATCTCTCTTCCATCTAAATCCTCGTCCTCCCCAACCCCTCGATCCTACTCCTACAAACCCCACCTCCTTTGCCTCAACCTACTTACCTCCTTTCTCTACCACCTTCCTAACCCCTCAATCCTGCTCCTGCAAACCCCACCTCCTTTGCCTCAACCTACTTACGTCCTTTCTCTGCCACCTCCTCCCCACCACATTAACTCCTCCCCACCACATTAACCCCTCCCGCATCCACACCCCACATCAAATCCTCTCATTGTCTCACATTTGACCCTGCAACCCCTATTCCATTAGATGACGTGAGAGAGCAGACAATAAACCAAGGTATGTGGAGAAGGGCCATGGGAACAGCAACCAAAGGAAAAAGGGTGGGAAAATCATAAACCCAAATGGAGTGGGAGAAGTAATTCCCAGTTTGTTTAGATTTATGCATTAGATTATGTTCAAATCAAATCAAAATGAAAATGAGCACCAAATACATCAAACCTTTCTTTGCCTTTGACAAGGACAAACATGCAGGAAAAACTTCATGCCAACACTTTAATTGCAATCTTGAAGTATCTAGTACAAAATCTTCTGTATGGTATTTTTGCATTTTTTTTGGAAAGATAAAGGATTACTAGGGGTCAATAGCCATCCAATTCATTCTTCCAAAACTATAGAAATTACATATTTTATGACCAAAAAGTTTACAAAGCCAAAGTTTCGTTTATAACATTTTCCACCCTATGGCGCCACCCTGAAGCACCACTCAATTTTGTTTAGCCAAATAGACGACAAAACCAAAGCATCCTTGATCCATGATAAGCTATATGGCAAATTTTGCCATTTTATTATGATTACTTTTTAAGAATACATGGGAAATATTTTTGGTTAGAAGAATCTCTCACAAAAATCTTAATTAAACACATTCCACTTACAAGGAGAAAGTACGTTATGTTATCATATGATTCAACCTTCACCTCAAAGATTGATAAATGAGAACATATGAAACATAAAAGCATAAATGGACAGTACAAATTTTGCCTGCAGACTCTAGAACTAGGTTCAATAAAAAAAATTCCAAGTTTGAATACCACACGCAATTGCAGAACTAGGTACTACATGCAGCTCCAGAACTAGGTTCAATAAAAAATAAATTCCATGAATAAAAGGGTTACCTCTCGCTTGAAATGGACGATCGAAATGCAGCTCCAGAAAACCAAACACAAGAGCAACAAAGGAGCAACTCAAGAATGTTAAGACACAATGGCGATGAAATGAAAACCAACCTTACTAGGGTTTTAAGAGCATGTAGGAGGAAACAGAAGGGAAGAGGGTCCCTTTTATAAGGGTGGGGTTGATGAAGTGTGGCTCATCATAGCTAAAATGCTCAAGTTAAATTAGAAATTAGGTTAAACACTATACAATTAACACATAAAATGAGTTAAGTGTGGGAAATAATAGAAATGACCTAAAACAACAAATTTGTGTTAAAAATGCAGAATTACGTCATAAAATAAGATATTATATTCATTAATGTAAATTAATGATCCATTGACAAATTAAACACACAATTGAGTTCAAAAGTACAAATCAAGAGTGAAATCAACTTCTTAAATGTTCAATTGAGCCTTATAAAAACTTGACAGCATTTGGAAATCATTAGGACCTCGCATTTATGATATCACATCCAGGTCCTTCATTCCTCACATTTTCTTCACATTTAAAACCTCTAGGGACCATTTTGCAAGCCGTCAGGGACCTTCTTGCAAAAGCTAGGGACCGCGCTACAACACTTTTCAGCCACTTATGGGTTTTGTCCTAATTTTCCTACCGTTTTGCCCAATGGGCTTCTTTGCAAAAGCCCTATTAGATTTACGGTGTGCCGATCCATTGTAGCGATTCAAGAACACGGCCAATCTGGGCCATCGCTCCCATAATCTCGTGATCCAATGGTCGATCTCTAATCGAACCTTCATGCGACTTCGCGAGTGTAATCACCCTTTGCCCCAAATCTCATCTAGCGGCTAAGATTCAACTTGAAAGCTTGCGCACCCTCTCAAGCCCTATCCCACCGACGGTACCCTAGGAGCTTAAACCCACCTCTTCGGTGCTCTGATTCATTGTGATGCCTACTTTAGCAGCTCCAGACCTCCTCGCGCGGGGAACCAGCTCCCTACCTACACCTCTCGAGTTAAGCATTCTTCCACTCTGATTCTCCTCCTCATAGTCCCTGTTTCACTCCCTTGGCGGTGGAACACCACATTCCTCTTCGACTCTCCTCGTCACCAAGGACATTGTAGCACCTTGTTGAAGCTACGAGTTGCTACGTTAACGTATTTGGTTTGGAAAACCTGTCGTTGTAGTTTGAAAGCGAAGAACTCATGTTCAATAAATAAAATTTATATCGGAATAGAAATCCCAGGTTGAACTCAAGGAGGTAGACGTTTGATTTAAAAATACGCGTTTAATTTGTTTGTCACGAAGTAGATTAATTGATTAGAAGAGAGAAAGAGAATGAGAGAGAGAGAATATTACAAACAAAAACCAAAAAGAGATGTAGAATGAACATGGAATTCATTATCAAAGAGATTGTTCGTTACACTAAACATTACAACTAGAAAGCAGAAAACGATTACACTAGACAACAGTAAATCTACTTTAGAAAGCATTAAAAAGAATGGAAAGAGAATTATCCTCCTCGACGGTCGCTTGGAGGATGAACCGGACGGGACGACACCTAGAAGATGGGAAACGGAGCAAGATGAAGGAGGACGAAGCAGGAAGAATGGGAACGGGACAGCACGTCGTCGTTGTCGCAGGATCCACTTCCGAAAGGGGGACGAAAATTGGACTTTATCTCTTGAGAAACATCCCGTGTGTGAGACAAGCTTCTCTTGAGCTTTGGAGAGGGAGAGAAGAGAAAGAAGGGATGAAGATTTCGTATGGAGGAAGTCTCCTTTTATAGTTGCAAGGAATGAGGGCAATTTGGTCTTTTTAATCTTAAAACATTAAATCAGGGGTCTTTAGTGATGGATAAAACCATCGCTAAAGCCCCATTGTGTGCGACATGCATCGCCCACTCGCCTCCCACGCATGAAACATGCGCTCATGTCCTTCGATTCTCGACCGTTCGATCTCTCAGATGCATCCTCGCCGCGCCTCAACCACACGTTCGCTCGCGTCTGATGGTGCGTCACGCGCAGGCGTGTGATAGCGCATGGGTGCTATTGAGCGCCCACGGGCGACCGATCGCGATCGAGTGGTCGATACGCTCGCGCGCGCCTCAAATCCGCTCCACAAGACTTGAACACTTGCCCGCGCTTCGCGAAAGCGCATTCGACCAACGCGCTACAAGCGCGTTTGTGTCGCGCTTACAATTCATGCGCGCGCATCCAACGGTGGAGAATCGTCGAAGAAGAGAGGGCGCGGCAGGTGTAGCGGCCGATTAGGCGGCTGAGATGGCACCACGTGGCTCCATCTTGGCCGTCCATCTTCTGAATGATGTAGATGGTGCCACGATTGTCGGATTAAGCGATTTTCATGTCGTTAGGCTGCGATCGTTGATCCGAATCCATCTGTGCGATCGGATTTGTCGTTTGAAGTGTGGATTCACACCATCTTGGCCCTTGATCTTCTAGGGTTCCCTAGTCTCTATCTGATGCTACAGATGTCTGATTAGGGCAATCTTGGAGTCGTTGAACTCCAATCGTCGCCCTAATCACATCTGTACAGTTGGATCTTTGATCTGAGGCCCCGATAAAAATTTTACCCTGTCCCTGAACATAAAAGGAGACAATTAACCTCCATTTTATTCAAACTAATTTAAATGCAAGATGATGCATGCTATGCAATATTTATAGTATGCAATGCAATTTTATGCTTAAGAATATGCATAAATAGACATCTTATGCAATGTAAACATGTTTACATCACTCCCCCATGCCTATCTTTTGCTAGTCCCTAGCAAAAACTATATGCTATTTATAAAAGAATTAGGTTTGATTATTTGGGCATGAGTTATTTTCAATTATTAAGAAAATATTTACTTAGGATCTGAACTTTCAAAGATACAACAGTTCCCAGGTATCTGCTAAAATTCAGATCGCCTCAAGCCTTCGCCATATTTAAAGAAAATTTTCTTTTTCTCTTTTTCTTCTTCTCTAATTTTTTTAGATTTTCGAGTTTTAGGGTTTAAGAGTGGCTTTCTACGGCCATTCAACTCACCCAAGATTTGATGAGAACCTTAAGCTCTAAGCATATTTATTGTGAATGTAATAAACTAGTTGATCAGTAGTTGAAACGGACTTCAGATTTCTACGCCTCTAGGTGACCTTAAAAAGAGAATTCTATCTAAAAGTGTATCTTTACAATCGGTAGCTTTCTCCCTACTTTTATTTTTACGGGGTCAACATAAGGGTGAATCCAATGTATATTTCCCCAGTTTATTCTACTTCTCCGCTTCTTCCTAAGTGTTTTGGGAATTTTCAGTGCATTTATTGAGCAGGGTTCTGGACAACCGGTCGATGAGTTGTTACCATCGACAACTTGCCAGCCATACTCGTGCGGCGAAGTGTGACTTATTTCTTTTTTTTTTCTTTACTCCTTTTCTTTTTCTTTTCTTTTTAACTTTCTTTTTCTCTTTTTTTTTTTAAGTAGGTGACTTCCCTGATCTAAGATTTACCTAAAGGCAGCAAAAAGAGAAGGGTCCAGTGACTGGGCTCTGGACAACCTACCTATGGGCTGTTACCCATGATAACTTGCCAGCTATATCACCCTAGAAGGTTTATTAGCTACCCAATTTCTGTTAAAATCACCGAACGAGTCAGTGACAAGATAGTATGTAGATGCTTTAGGCTTAAAGTTCCCTCAAATCAGAGGGCGAGTTGATAAGTCGTGTACTTATCACCCAAACTTATTTACTAGAATTAAAATAGAATTCAGGTTGGCGAGGACTCGAAAAACAAATCCTCATTTTAGTGGATACACAGGCTAATTAAGTCTGAAGACCTGAAGGGTCATTGTGTTTAGATCCTAATGTAATATTTCCTAAGATTAAAAATTTTCTTAAACCCAAGTTCTCTTTCTTATTTCCATTTTTTTAAATATATATAGATAAAAGAAAATAAAACAAATCTACGGAGCTGACGAATAAATTCAAAGATGAAGATTCACCCCCCATGCCTATCTAATGCAATGTCCTCATTGTATTAAAAAGACATAAAATAGAGTGGAATAGAGTAGAAAGCACATGAATTGCGTGAATGTCAGGTCCGCTCCGAGATAAAGAAAAATTGTATATGTGCTGAATTTAGTGCCTTCAGCTAGGCACACTGTACAAAGAAGAGAAATAAAAAATTCACAGGTGCAGATCAGAATAAAGAGAAGAATCCTCTAACCTGCCAACAGATGTCCACAGATGTGGACCAGATTGTGGTGCAGACCCATACCCCATAATCGAGAATATCTAAGGTTCTGGATAAAAATTACCCAAAACCTAAAATCAGTATGCAAGTGGGGTTGGGCTTGCGATTTATGAGGATGCAACCCAAGACCAAAAAGTCAGGCTACAAAGAATTCAAGCTCCAAAGGATAATCAATGAATGTGTGCTTGAGTTGGACATCCTTAGAATAGATGTCGTAAGGGTCCTGGTTTGATGGTTTCAGATGAATTGGAACCCTTATACTTAGTCTTCTATTTCCTCCAAAGTTTGCTTCCCAAATCAGAAGTTCCCAGCTTCTGTTCTCCACATTCAGAATGTCAAGTTTCGGAACCTCTTGCATATTAATCACCCCGTCTGAAATTTCCAAGTCTAAAAAATGTGGCTGAATCAGAATTGACTTGGGTCTAGTTATCACAGAAATAGAATCATCGATAAGCTCAATGGGGTGTAACTGACAATTAGGGCATTGGATTGAATCCTCCAAAAAATGTGATTCTGGATCCGTAATGTGAGCCCCAATAAGATCAATTTCCTCAGTTATTGGGCTATCAAATGATCTATCAGATTCCTCAGGCCCAATCGTCTCACAGAAATCATGTTCTATAAACTCGCGTGAGACTTCGCAACTTGAATCTTCACCATCAGAATCAAAGAAATCAAAATCCGTATTAATGTATGTCTCAAAATCATCCATCACTTTCTGGTCCATGGAGACATACGTTTCCTCGTACCCCAGCTCAGAGATTTCAGGTGAAGAAATTAGATCATCCTTAATTGGTTACTCTAATTCAATCTGGTCAGTCTCGTAACACGTGTCCCCTCAACAGGTGCCTAAGCGAGTTTTGACATTGGCTCTCCTGAAGGGGGTTCATCCTGGGAATCATCCCACGATTGAACCAAAGCAACCACAAATCTCATCCTCAATTTCGCTAACTTCCCAAGTAGAAACTCACCTAGGTTCTTATCCTTAACATCCTGGAGCCAATCCAACAAATACTTGTTCAAATCATCAATCATTTCAATCAAGGGCTCTAATCTTTCAATGGAAGGTATTGGCTAAACTTCTAACGATTGTATGATTTCCTCAAGTTAGCTAGAACCTTATCTTAAACCTGGCTACCCTGAACCAAATGAGTTGGTTCAGGGTTGGGCGGGTTTGGGATCAATGCAGAGGAGTTAACAAATTGAGATTCGTTATACCCTTCCTGATAATAGGTCATTTCGGATTGTTCAAAAGGTGGTGTTGACCGAAAGGCAATGTAATCAGAGGATGGGTAAGAATCAGTGTATCCTTCTTGATTGTAGATCGTATTACGTTTTCTATGAAATGGTAACGATCTATATCGATGTGGCTCTGAGAAGGATAGAAATCACAATCATAGTGTTCAGGGTTAGACCCTAAACACGGAGGTCTGGAACTGTATCCCCAATCTGAATTATCCCAACTAACTGATGGTTGATTACAGTACGAGTCGGGATAATCGTCATGTTGAGGATAATTTAAAACAAGAGGGAAAGAGCGGGAATGCGTATAATATGTAGAAGGATTCATGATAAACGGGAGGAAGAAAGGTGTCCTGCAATACAAGCAATCAAACCTGTCCTTAAGTGAGCTAGCCTAAAGACCTACAGACTTCGAAAACCAGTCTTGAGTTAGAGAAACAATTTGATCTTCTTTTGTCTGTTCAATCCAACCAGTTAGAAGGAGGGACTGGGGAAAAGGTTCTTCCTTCGACTTGCGCCTCCGGTTCCTAGTGTACCCCCCAGCCACAATCGTTTGATTCTGCTCCCCTAGCTAGTCATCAGATTGAACAGTAGAAACAGACTAATCGAAAATAATCTCATTCTGGGCTCCGAAGAGCGAGTCAAATCCTTAAGGCCAACGACTACTCTGTTTTATTTAGAGCTAGGTTTGAATGTGCTTTGGAATGTGATGGGCCCTTTATCTAGGTTGTGTCCTTAATGATTGATTGATGTGTGTGTGCGTGCACAACCAGTTGTTTTCAAGCAAGATTATTTTTGATGCGACGAATTTTAGGGTTCAAATCTTGCTTAGTAGCTTTTAGGATTCAACTTTAGGTATTTTCAAACAAGTTTTGTTGGCACACCAGGTTTTGAAAGCACAGGTGAAGATGTTTTCCTTTAAAACTTAAAAGAATGTGGAGTGCCTGGTAAATCCCTAAGAGTTGAACCTAAGCAACAGCTACTTGATGAGTTGATTTTAATTGAAGTCGTGCGGCCCAATCAACTCAAACAATTGGCCTGTTGCACCACTTAATTAGGCACATAAGTGATTACCTAATCTGATTTCTACTCAATTATGTGTTTGAATGTGTGTACTGGTTCCAAAGATCGGTTTACCGGTTGAGCTTGAAAATCAGATGAGGTTGTGTACCTCTGTGAGATTTTTTTTAATTTTTCTTTTTAAATGTGGAGGTTGAGGTGAGTGTGGGTGTCAAACAAACAAACTAAACTAAACTTAGAGTTTATAAAAACACTTAGGCTGATTGATGTTTGTGTTATTACGTGGTGAAATGAAAACTAATGGCTGGGAGGTGGGGTATAACTCACAAAACCTTCAATAGCACTTTGCTCCAATCTACCGCTTTTGCTTGTCTCAAAAGAGTACCTGCAATCACAATAAGAAAGGAGAGAAGTGAGGTAAATGATTTATAAGTTACAAAATGCGAAAAAAAAATCAAAGAGCATCCCTCCCTGGCAACGGCGCCAAAATGTTGAAGCTACGAGTTGCTACGCTAACATATTTGGTTTTGAAAACCTGCCGTTGTAGTTTGAAAGCGAAGAACTCATGTTCAACAAATAAAATTTATACTGGAATAGAAATCCCGGGTCGAACTCAGGGAGGCAGATGTTTGATTTAAAAATACATGCTTAATTTATTTGTCACGAAGTAGATTAATTGATTAGAAACTATTTATCTATTTATACGTAATAGAAGAGAGAGAGAATATTACAAACAAAAATCAAAAAGAGATGTAGAATGAACATGGAATTCATTATCAAAGAGATTTTTCATTGCACTAAACATTACGACTAGAAAGCAGAAAATGATTACACTAAAATGCAGTAAATCTACTCTAGAAAGCATTAAAAAAAATGGAGAGAGAATTATCATCCTCGATAGTCGCTTGGAGGATAAGCCGGACGGGACGACGCCTGGAAGATAGGGAACGGAGCAGGACAAAGGAGGATGAAGCGGGAAGAACGGGAACGGGGCAGCACGTCGTCGTTGTCGCGGGATCCACTTCCGAAAAGGGGACGAAAATTGGACTTCATCTCTTTAGAAGCATCCTGGGTATGGGACAAGCTTCTCTTGAGCTTTGGAGAGGGAGAGAAGAGAGGGAAGAGATGAAGATTTCGTATGGAGGAGGTCTCCTTTTATAGTTGCAAGGAATGAGGGCAATTTGGTCTTTTTAATCTCAAAACATTAAATCAAGGGTATTTAGTGACGGATACAACCGTCGCTAAAGCCCCATCATGGGCGACGTGCGCTGCCCGCTCGCCTCCCACACATGAAACACGCGCTCACGTCCTTCAATTCTTGGCCGTTCGATTGCGAGATCGAACAGCTGAGATGCATCCTCGCCGCGCCTCAACCGGGCGCTCACCCGCATCTGATGGCGCGTCACGCGCAGGCATGTGATAGCATGTAGGTGCTATTGAGCGCCAACAGCCAACCGATCGCGATCAAGCGGTCGATACACTCGCTCGCGTGCGCCTCAAATCCACTCCACAAGACTCGAACGCTTGCCCGCGCTTCGCGAAAGCGCGTTCGACCAACGCGCTACAAGCGCGTTTGTGTCATGCTTTAAATTCGTGCGCGCGCATCCACAGCCGTTGGATGCACATCCAACAGCGGAGAATCATCGAAGAAGAGAGGGCGTGGCAGGTGTAGCGGCCGATTGGGGGCTGAGATGGCACCAGACCGCCAAGATGGCGCCACGTGGCGCCATCTTGGCCATCCATCTTCTGGATGATGTAGATGGTGCCACGATTGTCGGATTGAGTCGATTTTCGTGCTGTTAGGCTGCGATCGTCGATCCAAATCCATCCGTGCGATCAGATTTGTCGCTTCAAGTGTGGATTCACATCATCTTGGCCCTTGATATTTTAAGGTTCCCCAATCTCTATTTGATGCTACAGATGTTTGATTAAGGCGATCTTAGAGTCATTGAACTCTAATCGTCGCTCTGATCACATTTGTATGGTTGGATCTTTGATTCGAGGCCCCAATAAAAATTTTTCCCTATCCCTGAACATAAAAGGAGACAATTAACCTCCATTTTATTCAAACTAATCTAAATGCAAGATGATGCATGCTATGCAATATTTATAGTATGCAATGCAATTTTATGCTTAAGAACATGCATAAATAGACATCTTATGCAATGTAAACATGTTTACATCACACCTGAGGGCGACCCAGAATCCCTCTAGTGGATTTTCACTCTACCGGAGCTCCTCCCTCTCTTCTTCCTCTCCATCCACCAAGTGGAGAACCAAAGGTCCCATTCTTCTATTAGATTAGGATTTTGATTGCTTTCTAGATTAATGTAGTATATGTTAGTGTAGTTTAGATTAGCTTAGGAGTAGATTAGATGATGGAATTAACTAATTTGTTAGATTAGTTAGGAGTAGAGTAGCCTAGATTCGATCTTGCCCTCACTAATCAATTTAGATCAGAGAGGTATTTTTCCACCTTCATTTCGACTCATACAGCTTTCCCTATGATAGCATTTCATTTTTTTTTTCCCTTACATTTTATTCATTGTTCACCCCTTCCATTTAGGTCAAATTCAGATATGAAGCCTTGGTTTCTAGATCTAAATTTGCACCGAAAATCCACATGGGGGGTCTCCCATTCACTCCATAAATTCACAAAAACCCCCCGATTTGGTTTTGATTGAACTGATTCACTCAATTCTTTCAAATTTGTGTTTCACTCCTAATCTCATGAATTGGAATCAATTTGGTTTTAATAGAATTTCAATTGAGTGATTTGAGTTTGAGTTTGCTTAATTGGGTGTATTGCAATGAGTTTGATGTGTTTTGATTGAAGATTTATTCTCAAATGAGCTTATACCTAATTCAAGCCTTGTTTTGGGTAGTTTAGGCCAAGGAGAATTAAATACTGATTCGAGGCTTTAAACCATGGCCCAATGTTTTGTCCAAGGAGAATTAAATACTGATTCGAGGCTTTAAACCATGGCCCAATGTTTTGTATAGGATCATTTGAGGTTTTAACACTGTTATATAGCATTTAGAAGCTCATGGTTATTAGACAATCTGAATGGATCCTAAATTAAAGGCTCAATTAAGGCCACATGAATTCTTATACCAATCTGATTTCACCCTTGTTTTTAAAGGAACAAATGCTGATTTCAAAGTCATAATGGAAATTTAGAGTTGCTTTGAGGTGATTTCAACACCTAATGTGATCTTCTTCTCTACATTGTTTAAAATGTAAAGAGAAGATCATCTTAGGGTTTGAGAATTATAAAGAATGAGAATTGGTCCTATGGATTTCAAATTTTCAGAAATGGATTTTAAAGGAGTTTAGACAAATATGAGTTGTTAGAAACGTGTTTTGGGCATTCATGTGCCTTAGATCAGACCTTCTTAGGTCTGACCTGGGCTGATTTCCGTGAGTAAAGTGGAAGCTACAGCTGTTAGTTTAAAATGCAACAATCCTTGCAGCAACATCTGTTGCTGGTTTCTTATTGCAGCAGCAACTGCTACTAAATTAGAGCAGAAGAGCAGCTGAATCAGTTGCTAAAGTTGAGTAGCTGCTGCTATGTTCATTGCAGCAGTAAGGTCTGATCAGAGTGAATTTCAAGAGATTTGAGCTGCAATTTTGAGTAATTCAAGAAGCTGACTTATGTATATTGCTAGAACCTCATGATAAGCATTCATGTACAAGTTTGAGTTTAAATCTCATCTTATATTGCTTGAAAATTCAATTTGAGAGATTATTGTTAGCACATTCATGTATTTAACTGTCATATTTGTCATTTTGAATGAAATTGATTGAAGAATCAAGTTAAAATATCTCAAAACCTTTCATATATTGTGATGAACATACCTGAACTGTCTATTTGAAATACCAGCTCATAAAACTGAAAAGAGACCTTCGGTTCCTAGAAAACATTCATTTAGGCCTCTTTTGTGCTAGATTGTAATATAAATAAAAATCATTAAAAAATTCCAAAAAAATAAAATAAAGGTGTCTTGAGTAGGATTAGATATTTTTCTAGGTGTGTGTTAAGTTTCAAGGTAATCTGAACCCTTGACTTGGTAAAACATACCAGCGACGATTCAATATACCTTGGAACTTAATAAAAGACAAAAACTTGAAAAACGTTAAAAACAACTCTCTCTCTCTCTCTCATCTCACTCTTTCTTTTTCATCCCTTACCTCCCCTAAACCTTTAAAAATCCTAAAAAATAGAAAAACCCCAAAAATACCCAACAATACCCTATATACTTTATATATACTTATATATATATATATATATATTTAAGCTAAGCCAAGCGTCTAAATTGTATAATATGTACATAATAAGTGTAAACAACTTATAGATGTATCCTCTATATTAAACTAAGTCTGTAAAATGATTTATTGTATATATAACTTTATTGTATAATTATCTATTAATTTATATTAACTTAAATGCATAATAAACTAAGTAATTATATAAACCTATCTATATGTACATATTTATAATTCATACTATACAGATGTATTTAACTATATAATATAAATTATATCATACATGTAATTTAATTTAATTAAGTAATTACAGTAGGTAATTAAGTAATTAAGTTAATTAGGTAATTTATTAACTTATAATAAAATAAATTAGTAATTTAAGCTAATATTGAGATAATTTATAGTGTATACTTGTATTATATTATATTAAGTATTTTCAACTCATTTATATTATATTTATACTATATTATAGTATTTATAGATTATTTATATGTAAAACTATCTAAAACGTATATTTAATAATAAACAATTAAAATAAAGTTCCTAAAATATAATAAACATGTATAATAAATAATTTATTATGTATATAAACATTGTATAAAGTCAGTTGTATAATTAATTAACTAATTTATACTTTAATTAATAGATTAACCTATAAATTAATATGTATACGCCGTAAACTTTAGCTAATTTTATTATATATGTAAATAACTTATTTATGTAAACTAATTACATAATTATGTAGCCTTATATAAGGGCTTTACAATGGTATAATTTAATTTAAAATAATATTAAAATAAGGCCCTCAAATTGATGACCAAAAATTGCAAATTCACATGCAACCACGCATACAGCGGTGCCAATTTGGCGCTGATTTAAAGCGCCACATCGTGTGGTGTTGTGTGGGCGACGCAGTATAAGAGGAAATTGTCACATTGCCCCTTCGGTTGCCAGGAGTTGGGCACCAAACATGAGCATGCAGGTCTTGTTCTCGGGATGCATGTCGTGTGCGCCTGTGGGCGTGCATAGGTGTAGGCATGTGGGCGTGTTGCTAGGCCTGTTGGGCCTAAAATGGACAAAAAAAGAGAAAACACCTAATTAAAACTAGGGCGGCCCTAATAGAGGTCTGGTCCCACCCCAATCGGGATGTTGTGTATCCCTCGAACAGGTTGTCCACCCATTAACTTAACCTAATTTTGGTTTGATGAATAGTGCTCGTGTGTTAAGTGAGGAGAGAACACCATAAATTTGGCTAAGTATTCAAGAGAAGAGAGCCATGAGAATGGCTAAGTGTCCAACCCTTGTTGAATGTCCCTAATGTGTTTGTGTGCAAGCATATGTATATATATGTATAAGTATAAAAGTATATGCATATAGTAATGTAAATAAATTAAATAGGATATGTATATAGCGTATATGTATATCAGTGGTTGTTACGACTCGATTCTCGAATCCCTACAGGACCCGAGACCGACTCGACTCGAATAATCCCATGACCCAATCATCCAACGAGAAACAACCAAAAAGCAAGAAAATAAATAACATTCACTATGCAAGGTAACTAACAGTAAAAGAGTACAAGCAGTGACGAAGTAAAAGCTGCTAAACAGTACATACCACCACAACAACAGGAAAGTAGAAACAAAAGTACAGTAACAGAAACAGTAACTACAATCTAAAACTCACTAGTAGAAACTACAACAGGAACTACTGCTGGACTCGACTGGGCCCAGCGCCTTCTGCAACCGATGACTCGAGCAGCTCAACTCCTGGACCTGTAAAGGGTTATGAGTAAACGGAGTCAGCAAATGCTAAGTAGAGTGATAACCAGACTAACTAAAGTAGTAAAAGCTAACAAGTAAATTTATCTTTTCCAATTATTTTAATTTACAAGTAATTCCCTTTTTACTCATTGGTTTACTTTCAAATTTCTTTCTTGATCTCGAATGTCCCTCGCGGGAACTATCTTGATTGTAGTCTTTTTCAAGAGTAGAAGGCACACATGATGCTCTCCTGGTAGGGAGGGTCCCTCGTGGTAATACTACACCCAGTCAACCACCCCGAGGTCACTGACAGATGTAGCGATGACTACGGCACGCGCGATAAGCGCAGGGGTAGCTACCCCGCACTAGCACACGGTCAGTCGTTTCTGCTAGCGGGTACGCCCAAAGTACAGCACGGAACAGTATAGGGCCTAGACCTCTCAGTAACAGGGGTTTCTCCCCTCAGAACCAAACAGTGGTCTCACCCCTCCACAGTCCGTGCACCCTCGTCTGACTACCCCGGTTTGCCCAACGGGTCTAACAAGTCGATGTAGGGTGGCTAGCTGAACCTCGAAACCCATGGGGTGGCTAGCTCCCTCCCTACACTAGTAGCTCTCCCCAGTACAGTGTACGTGAGGGCCAACAGAAGTCGGTGTAGAGTGGCCAATCCTAACCCCGGATCCCAACCCAAGGGTGGCTGGCTCCGCTCTACATTAAGCAGGGGACAGTCACTCTCCTTAGTACCACGTACTCAAGGGCCAGCACACTTCCCACTCACATTTCCAGGTCTTTCCATTCATCCACAAGAGCTCTACTCCTAATTCCTGTAGGGTTCATGCTCATATTCACCATATTATTCCATACCAGGTTTCATCATTCACAATTCCATTCCCGTGTTGTACACATGTAGCTCATATTTCCACAATTTAATAGATGCAACACGTGATATTACAGGTAATTGTTTAACTAGCATAGGCATTCCATGTTTCAACAGGCAGCTCGTATTTATTAACAGGAAATTGTTTACAATTCTACTCATTCATTTATGACTGCAATCTCAAACACGCATACAAGCAGTGCAATAGTTTCTCGTCCTAGGATTCATGCCACATCCTAGGTTTCTAGTTATCTAATTATCATGACTGCATTCATGTTTTATAAAAAGAACAGGGGGAAACCACTTTACCAGACAATCCGGGAGTATTGGGGGCTCGAACGGCAGACTCACCTGTCTCAGCAAGCCCTAGACACGTAACGGGTCGAAGTCCTATATCAAGGAACATACCACAATGGAACGTTCAAAACAGTATATAAGGATTTCTAACATGTAGAGGAACTCACAAGGAAAACACAGATATCTCGTTTGCGTAAAACGGACCCCAAACAGACCCTAAACGGGTCAAAAACAGAACTGCAGAACTAAATCAGACATCTGGCACAAGGTCCAAACGTCTTAAAAGTCACCAGGGTCTCACCTCAAGTTCCTGCATCGACCTCAGATGTCCAGGACCCCTACTTGACCATCTGGACTCAGCTCCAGATGTCTGACCTCTCCTCCAATCATCTGGGAGTGCCTCCGGTTGTCTGGTAAGCTACCAGACATCCGAAATGCGTGGGAGGGTGTGCTGCGTGCCTTCCCAAAGCTGCTCCTACGCACAACAGAGCAGCAAATCCCCCTTTTAGCCAAACAAATCGACTCTGCGGTGTGGCCTACATGGCCATAACCGTAAGAAGAACGTACCTACGCGTAACCTTACTTTCAGACGTCCAGTGTCATCACCTGACGTCCAACTCGTCGTCTGGAAGGCATTCTAAACATCTGATACTGTAAAAATCCCAGTTTCAGAGCGACCTCTCGCTCCTCTCGTCGTGCTTAGCCGTGGCTCCTCCCTCTCATTTGTAGCTTCGACTATAGTAGGAAGTCGAGGACGGCTCCTCGACGCTCTCCTCCTCCTGCACGAGCTGCGGTAGCCGTGCGCACTCAGGCGAGCCTCTCCGAGCTCGCGAGCTCAACCTCCTTCACCTCTCTTCTTGCTGCTCCTCCTTCTCCTCGCTCTTGCTCCCTCTCTCTCGCTCGTCCCTCTCACGGTAGTGGATAGGAAGGAAGGTGGTGGTGGTAGGGAGTGGAGAGGGGAGGAAGGGGTGAGGGCTCTGATATAGGTGGTGGGGTTAGGGTTCGGTGAGGGGGAAGGAGAAAAGAAGAGAGAGAAGAAAGTGGTCTGCACGCAGCAAGCGTGCAGAACCGACCCTGCGTACAAATTTTTTTCAGTTTCCAGACGTCTGGGAAGGGGTCTAGACGTCTGACAAAACGTCTGACTGACAATCTAGACGTCTTAAAAGGCTTAGAACAGAACATGTCTTTACATCATAACAAATTTTAAGGAAGTTTCATCCCCGAAACTTGAGCTAGCTAGGGTGCAGAAAGAGAAATATAAATGCATAACAAACTTGAAGAGGATCGAAGCTGGTCTGAAAAGATGTACCCTCGAAAAGCTCTGGGTACCGTTCTCGCATCGTTGCCTCAGGCTCTCAGGTAGCCTCCTCGTATCGCTGGCTCCTCCACAAGACCTTCACCAGGGTACCTATTTCCGTCTCAAACTCTGGACGGCTCTGTCTAGTATCTACACTGGTCTCTCGAGGTAGGTCAGGTTGTCACCCACCTCGACACTCTCGTGGCTCGAAACGTGACTAGGATCGGCGACGTACTTCCTGAGGTTGGACACACGGAACATGTCGTGCACACCAGAAAGTTGGGGAGGAAGGGCAAGCTAGTAAGCAATGGGTCCTACTCGCTTCAGGACCTCAAAGGGCCCAATAAACCTCGACGCAAGCTTCCCTTTCACCCCAAAATGCTGCAAGCCCTTCATGGGCGAAACGCGAAGAAAGATGTGATCCCCAACCTCGAACTGCACCTCTCTACGTTTCCGGTCAGCATAACTCTTCTGTCTGCTCCTGACAGTGCAAAGTCGTCTGTGAATCTGCTTTATCACCTCCTGACTCTATCGGATCAGCCTGGGGCCAACCTCCCACTTAGTCCCCACCTTAACCCAATTCAAGGGCACAGTACACCTCCGTCCGTACAGAGCCTCGTAAGGTGCCATGCCGATGCTCGAGTGATAACTATTATTATATGCAAACTCTGCCAGGGGTAAGTGCTCCTCCCAAGAGCCCCTCCAGTCTAGCACACAAGTGCATAAAAGGTCCTCAAGTGTCTGTATAGTGCACTCTGATTGTCCGTCCGTCTGGGGGTGGTACGCCGTATTGAACCTCAACCGTGTCCCCAAAGCCTGCTGAAACTCGGCCCAAAACTGGGAAGTAAAACGGGTATCCCAGTCGGATACAATCTCACACAGAACTCCATGCAGACGTACTACGTCACGAATGTACCTCTTAGCCAACTGCGATGGTCCCAAAGTGACTCGAATCGGTAGGAAACGTGCCGTCTTCGTCAACCTGTCCACTATCACCCAAACTGCATCGTGTCCTCGCTGGGTAACGGGTAAGCCCACCACCAAGTCCATGGTGATGCTCTCCCACTTCCACTCTGGCACAGGAAGTGGCTGCAATGGCCCTACAGGCCCCTGATGCTCGGCCTTCACCTGCTAGGACACTAAATACTGCTGCACAAACTCACCTACATTTCTCTTCATCTCTGTCCACCAAAAGTCACGTCTCAGATCATAATACATCATCGTGTTCCCGGGATGTATGGTGAACCTGGACCCGTCCGCCTCACTTAGGAGCTCTCTCAACAACTCCCCATCCCTGCGAACGCACAAACATTTCCTCATATGCAGCACCTCATCTGTAAAAGAGAAGTCCCCTTAGTCCCCTGACAGCACTCTGTCTCGCATCGACTGCAGGTATGAATATGTCATCTGACTTGTGATGATGCGATCTATCAACTCTGGTCTCATCTGTCGTGTCACCATCACTGCCCCACAATACCCCTGTGACTCTCGGGGTCGCCAACTGCCCAACTCCTCCATGAGTCTCCAACTCTGTGCCTGTAAACTGGCCAAGTGGGCGGGCGCCTTCCGGCTCAAGGCGTCAGCCACCACGTTGGCCTTCCCCGGATGGTAGGAGATGCTACAGTCATAGTCCTTCAGGAGCTCTAACCAACGTCTCTGTTTCATGTTAAGTTCCTTCTGATCAAACAAGTTCCTGAGGCTCTTATGATCCGTGAAAATCTCAAAGGTCTCGCCGTAAAGGTAGTGCCTCCATGTCTTCAGCACGAAGACAACAGCTACCAGCTCTAAGTCATGGGTAGGGTAGCTATGCTCATGGGGCTTCAGTTGCCGCGAAGCGTAAGCGACAACGTGACCCCGTTGCATGAGCACACCCCCTAACCCCTACAACGAAGCATCCATGTAGACCACAAAATCGCCACTACTATCTGGGATGGTAAGCACAGGAGTTGAAGTCAGCCTCTCCTTCAATTCCTAAAAACATGCCTCACAAGTGTCTGTCTAAGCAAAGGGCATGTCCTTCCGGTTCAGCTGAGTCCTAGGACGCGCAATCTGCGAGAATCCCCTGATAAACCGTCGGTAGTAACCTGCCAGTCCCAAGAAGCTGCGTATCTCTATTACTGTACGTGGCCTCTCCCACCTGAGCACGGTCTCAACCTTGGCTAGATCCATAGCCATGCCATCCCCTGAAATCACATGACCCAAGAAAGTCATCTGTCTCAACCAAAATTCGCATTTGCTGTATTTGGCATACAGCCTGCGTCGTCTCAGAGTGTCCAAAATCATCTACAAGTGCTGTCCGTGCTATTCCTGATCCCGCGAGTAAACGAGCACGTCATCAATAAATACCACACAAACTGATCCAGATACGGTCTGAAAACCCGATTCATCAAATCCATAAAGGCAGCGGGGGCATTGGTCAGCCCAAATGGCATGACCAAAAACTCATAATGTCCGTACTGGGTATGGAAAGCTGTCTTGGAGACATCGGTCTCCCTGATCCTCAACTGGTGGTATCCTGATCTTAGATCTATCTTGGAGAATATCGTGGCACCTCGCAACTGGTCAAACAGATCATCAATCCTCAGCAGCGGATACTTATTCTTGATGGTGACCCTATTCAGCTATCTATAGTCAACACAAAGGCGCAGGGTACCATCCTTCTTCTTCACAAACAACACTGGGGCTCCCCACGGGGACGCATTGGGCCTCACAAAGCCCTTCTCCAATAGGTCCTGTAACTGTGACTTGAGCTCTCGCAACTCAAGTGGTGCCATCTGGTACGGTGTCGTAGAAATGGGGCTGGTCCCCGGTACCAGTGAGATCTCAAACTCGATCTCACGCTTGGGCGGCAGTCCTGGCAGCTCCTCTGGAAACACGTCAGGGTACTCACTAACCACCAGAATGCTCTGAAAGTCTGTCACGGGGCTAGGCTCTACCACCACACAAGCTAGGAAGCCCTCACACCCCTAGCTCAAAAGTCTTGCTACCCGAAGCGTAGAAATGCACTTGAAACCTCCGTCCACCAACTGTCCGTGAAACTCAAAGGAAGGCATCTCTGGTATGGAGAAGACGATCTTCCTCCCGAAACAGTCCACCAAGGTGTGGTGAGTGGACAACCAATCCATCCCCAGAATCACGCCAAAGTCCTCCATCGGTATCACAATCAGGTCAGTGGGGAGGCTGTGTCCCTCAATACTGACCTCACAGTCTATGTAGACCTCCTCAACTACAAACAACTGATCACCTGGACCTCTGATCACAAATGGATCCTCTAACAACACGCAGTCATGTCCCAAATTGACAGCAAAACTCGTAGCGACTAAAGAGTGTGTGGCGTAGGAATCAAAAAGCATGTAAACTAATCTGCCGGAAACTGTAACGATACCTGCCACCACCGAACCGGATGCCTTGGCGTCTTTGTGTGTCAGGGCGTTGATACGCCCCTCAGCTCTCGGTGAAGAAGAAGCAGCCGAGTCGGGCGAGTAGTTGCTGGTCGGTATCCTCCCCGTGACTGCTGTCCTCCCCCACGCACCTGGGAACCACGACCACCTACTCGGCCTCCAACGCTTGGTGCGGGGAGCATCTGCTGCGCTCCAGCCCTAGATGGGCAGTCCCTCCTGATGTGACCCGGCTGGCCACACTGGTAGCGGAGAGGAACTCGACTCCCTCCCTTAGTAGGTCCCTGCTGACGACTGGGCGGGGTCCAGTGCTGACAGCTGGCCCTTATTGAGGGCCCCCAAAGGCCACTAACGGCCCTGCAAAATGAGACGACTCTCCGGCGGGTGCTGCATGCCTCCTCTCTAGTCGGCCCTGTGAGTACTCTGACTAGTAGGGCCTCTTCCGTCCGCTGTCAATGTCTCACGTGGCCGGGTTGGTCTCCTCGTACGTCATAGCTGCCTCCACTACTCTCGAGAAGGTGGGCAGCTTCAGGGGTTTGACATACCCCCGAATAGCAGGCCGAAGCCCCAGCTAGCAGTCAGAGGCGTGCCCATACTCTGACTTCCCTCTGAGGAGTTTGATTGATTGCCTTTACTAGAAGTGGGAGTCAGAGGTGGTGGAGGGCAGTCAGAGGCCACCACCACTTGTTTGATTGATTGCCCGTACGTGGTGGCCTTTGCCAGCTGGGGCAGTCAGGGCAGTGACTCCTTGTTTGATTGATTGCCTTTACTCCCACCGCCCCAGGATTTCCCGCCTTACTTCGAATAGAGAAAATCCAAGAATCTTGATTCTTGAATTTTTTCACCATGTGAAGTACTCTTTGAGGCAAACATAAAAAGATTGATTGCACCCCTCTTTGCCTCACTTATCTGCAAATTCGGGATCACATTTTTGGTGGGGAGACTTGGAATTGAGTTGATTCCAACCCCACCACGACTTTTCAACTTGCCTAAGATTCGATCCCAAATACTTCAACCGCAACAATTTGATTTTCTTTATCTTTTGGTTGAGCCTTGTGTGGAAATCATTTCTGGTGATTGGGAGCACTTGAATTGAAGTGCTTTGGCTCCCTTTCACACTAATCTAAAACTGATTCGTGCATCCACACATAGAAATCTCCATTTAGGGAAGCCCATTGCAATGTAGCATGCATTAACCAATTGACATTGAAGAAGGGTTTGTTGGGTTTAAAAGAAAATTTGTATTCCTGCAAAACCTGGAGATTGGTTGAATTGGTAATTCAGAGAAATCCTAAAATTCATACTACTTAAGGCTGAACTCTAAAAACCATTCACCAATTAAAAACTTCAATTCGGGGAGATTTCCCTGTTGTATGCTTGTTTTACACACTCTGAAAATCAATCACTTGGGCATTACTCGTAAACAACGCCCTTCACATTCCAAAAGCACATGATCCTAAGCCTCTAACTAAAATTGGTAGTAACTTGACCCTTATTAAGGATTGGAGGTATAACTACCTACGTGTAGCGTCTACGTGCTGGTGAGGGTTCTCGCAAGCTATCGGGTGTCTAAGACTGGGCAAACAGCCTTTCAATCTGGCCCGATGGTTCCGCGGTGCCCGCATTCGGTTCCGTAGTTCGTGATAGTAGGCAACTTAGATCTTTAGGGCTAAGGGCAAACTGTAGAGGTTAGGAATTTGATTGTACTGATTTGTCATCAAGTGTACCTTTGCGGCGTCATTTCTCTCATCTCTTTTCCCTTCTTATCCCCCCAATTCTTCCTGTGGTAGTGCATGTTTGGGAGGTCACAAAACCCTGAACTGTTTGAATTTCCTGATAAATTTAGAAGAGAAGCTGAATCGTCTTCCTCCTCCACAAACATGGCTGCATGCCCACCCCCAAATCCCGAGGGAGGAAACCATCCTCAGAACCCACAAGGTGGTGGAGCCTTAGATCCCATAACCCGCCTCCAAGCCCAAATGGAAATGTTTAATGAGAAAATTGAGGCCATTCGGGAAACATTGGAGGAAATGCAGAACCCTCCCAAACGGGAGGAGCCTAGGTCTCTTATCTCCTATCAAAATCCCGCTGCTACAGAGACCATAGGACAAAGTCGAGTCCCCACGGGGGAGGATGACTTTGAACTGAAACCAAATATAATTAGCCTAATAAATTTTCGCTTTCATGGTCTTGCAAGTGAATGTCCGTTTCTCCACTTGGAAGACCTAACCCGACTGGCTGAAACGGTTAAACCAAGAAATGTCGCGTTACCTATAGTCCTCATGAAAATGTTCCCGTTTTCATTGCGGGATAAAGCGTCACAGTGGCTACGCACCCTTGGGAGAACCATCCACTCTTGGGAAGAGATGCGAACAGCGTTTCTCAAGAAGTTCTTCCCAGTCGGGCGAACCAATGCGTTTCGCCGTGCTATCACCTCTTTTACGCAACAAAATGGCGAACAATTTCATGAGGCATGGGAGAGGTATAATGACCTCCTCAGGAAGTGTCCACACCACGGTTTGCCTAAGTGGCATATAGCCTAGATCTTCTACTACGGGCTAAATGAGACTTTGAAGCAGATTGCAGACGCTTCCTGCGGAGGGAACTTTATGAATAAAGACAAGAATGGAGCATTTGAATTGTTTGAAAATATGAGTGAAAACTCAATGAACAATGCTTCCATTGTCGCCTTTAATCGTACCAGCCAGCCCCAAAAAGTCCACGAAGTTGCAACGGGACCCTCCAATTCATCCACTGATCTCAGCCTTATTGCACAAAAACTGGATGAAGTCTCCGTCGTGCACAAGAAGCTGGACGAGCTTCTGGCCAACCCCGCCCGTTCTATGGCAAACACCCCCACCTCATCACTTCGTCACAATTCCAATTCTTCCAACACCAGGCTTATCCCGAGAAACCCCATAAGACCTTCCTTATCGAGTGTCGCGCCGAGCGACTCGGTAAGTCATGTGGATCTGGCTTCTGTGAGCCAGTATTTAAACATGAAGGACCAAGCCTCCGTGTGCTCGGACACATATTTACATGCGGACACATCTTTTGGCATAGAAAACACTTGTGTCCTGGGGAACAACTCGTTCTCTGCCACTTATAACCCAGGGTGGCGAAATCATCCAAATTTTGCATGGTCCAACAACCCGCAGCACCAAAACCCCACGGGTGGACCAATGCGATCGTCCGCACTCGTCATCCCAAGGGCCCAGTCTAATCTTATAGCAAATCCGCCATCAGGCCCTTGCGTACCGCAAACAGAACACGCATTAAGTCCTCTTGACAAATTAATGCGAATGATGACGGAAATGTCAAAGCGCCATGAAGAGAACATGACCTCTCTTCAGCACCAATTGGTGCAGCAGAATACTGAGATCAGTCAACTTCGCATGACAACTCGATCTCAGGGCACTCTCCCGCCCAACCTGTTCCAAACCCGTGAAATTTCGTACCCCGTGGTCCTCAACCACAGGTACAACCTTCTTAGGGGCAGGTACATCAAATTCTGCAAGCTCCGAGCATTCCATCGAGATTTCAGGCTAATCCCGCTACAGCACCGCACTCTTATGTCCCTATTGTAAACCCTCCTCCGCCGTATCATCCCACTGGACCTGCATCGTCCAATGCTATCACTACGAGGAGCGGTAAGCAGACCGTCGATCCGCCTCGACCTGATCCTGGGCCATCTTCTTCATCGCCCTCTCATTCGGGATGTGCACCGCATTCGCAAGATGACGATACACCCAAATTGGTGCTAGAATCAGTTCCATTCCCTGAGGCTCTATTGAGGGAGCCAAAAGGCAAGAAGAAAGATAACAGGCCTTTGATAACCTGCGTAATTTGTTCAGGGATGTAGAAATCAAGGTACCCCTACTCGAGGCCATCGACCCCATACCTACTGTCGCCCAATTTTTCAAAGACTACACAACACCCAGGTGACAGTCAAAGAAAACCAAGAATCTGGTGGTTCTCTCTCGTCATGCAAGTTGTGCTATACTGTCAAACCTACCACTGAAACAGAAAGATCCGGGCACACCACTGATTTCCTGTAGCATCCAAGGCTGCAATTTTAACCGTGCCCTGCTTGATCTAGGATCTTCCATAAATCTTATACCAACCATCATGTTCGAAAAATCTTCCTTGGGAAATCTGAAACCCACCCCTGTCACGTTACAGTTGGCAGATCGTTCTGTCAAAATCCCGAAGGGTGTGGTGGAAGACGTGGTGGTTAGGGTCAACAGTCTCTGTTTCCCTGTTGACTTTCTTGTTTTAGATATGGAAGTTCCTAGTTCACTTTCTGATTGTCCGATCATCCTCGATCAACCTTTCTTGGCCACAGCCCGTGCCCTTATCGACTGCGAGTCGAGCTGTATTGAGATTGCCGTTGAATCTGAAAAGCTCAAGCTTAACATCTTCAAGGCAGCCAAGAACTTTGATTGCGATTGCATCGAGGATGACACGTCTGACGAGGACATGGCCGTAAGTACGTGTATCGGACTAATTGGGACATATTCAGACTGCTGCAGATTACCTGACGACTACCTGATCTACACATACTGTGACGTTCCCCCATCGCTCCCTATCCCCGTACCTTCTCCTGACCAGACTTTTGATGAGGTTTTCTCCACTTCCCATACCTCGTGGTCTAAGTCATATCTGGGCTACTCACCGCTGGTCCACACTCCTGAAGACCGGATTGCCCTTTCTTTCCCGCCAAATCAGGCGGATTTGCAACTCCACATTGGGACCTTGAGCCCACATCCTACTCATTGGGGCTATTCCCTTTTGGATCCATCTATCCAAGAAGCCCCTCTTCTTGGCCAATCTGAGAGCCAACTTCTTCTCCCTGACTTGTTTTCTGATCCTCCTGGGACACTCTCGTCCCAGGAAATGCCAGACCTTTCACCATCCACCATCACTTTTCACGCCACTATCACGATCACTTCACCACTCATCATCCACCCACCCTACCACCCTGCTGTATACCCTGCACCTTAGCTCTCGTTACCCGATCTTTCGTCCTTTCTCTACCTTTCCCTGCATGCATATGAGGACATAGCATCGTTTGGCATGGAGGGGTGGATAGGCATCCATAGGATCTAGGTATTTTATGGTATCATGCAGTTTCCACCTATTTATAAATATGCAAGAAAAAGAAAAAGAAAAAAATAATAATAATAATAACTGGTGTTTAGTAATTATCTAAAGGCTGAAATAAAAATACAATAAGTGTTTATGGATATTCAACCTCTGTTTTGAAGACTTGTCAGGCTACAGAAGCTTGATACGCTCAGGTTCGGCTTAATTCACTTGAGCATTGACAAGATAGATCGGAATCTCTCCTAACTAAGGACGTATTCTTGTACTTAAGATACCAGTACAGGATTCGTTGGTTTGCCTGTACTTGAGAGCTTAAGTAAACTTGATTCACACTACACATATCAGGAAAGACCAGGTGAACATAAGATCCAACCCTAGTGTTCATTAGGGAAGGTGGAGTCCTTACCTGTGCACGCAGGTAGACTTTTTATCCCAGGCTTTAGTCTTGTGTTTAGGAGCGACTCTTTCCACCAAAAAAAAAAAATAGAGAACTCTTCCACCAAAAAGAAAAGTGTGCTCCTCCAAATAATGTTGTAAGAGATATACTGACACGTGTTTCAAAAAAAAAAAAAAAGTAGTATATCTCGCAAATGTCTGTAAAGTCTCTACCTTAAAAAATTTCTTCAGGGCAAGTCGCAAATATCCTGTTTTCCTGTGAGCCACAAATGTCAAAAAATGGGAGTTGAGTTTTCCGTCATCTTCTAAAGGGTCAATCCGAAATCATGAGCTGAAACTGGGACCAACCTGTACTTAAATATTCGTGAAACCCTGGGCTTGAGTCTTAATGTTCATCTGGTCAGTCTTGATCCTTCACTATGCACAAGCCATAACCTCTTGAGCTCTTGAGTACGGCAAAAACCTCCTGGGTCCTGGAAATCGTACTTAAGGTTTAAATATCAAGAGTCCTGGTTAGTCGAGAGATGATCTATGTCATGTGAGACTTAAAGTACTGGTAGTCTTCTCTACAATTGGTTCTTACAATATCCAACAATAAACACACCTATATTGCCTCAAGAAGAAAATCTTCAGCTTAAGACCATTTCTAAATACATTACAAAAATGTTTTACTAGGAACTAGCAAAAGATAGGCATGGGGGTATGATTGCACCGCAAAAATACACCTGCAATTGTGCCGTCTTGTGCTATTTCCTAGCATTACCAGTGCATATTAGGGTTCCATAGTCGCATTTGTAAAAATACATGCATGCATGCATTTAATTGAGAGGGGAGGAGAGTAAATAAATGGCCTTGCAAATAACATTTTTCCTCAAGTGCATCTTTGCAAAATTCACCTTCTTTTTATTTTTATTTCTACTTGACTTTCAAACTCTTCCCGCGGCTGCATGGCAACTTCTTCTCCTTGCGCCATTCCCTGCTCAGGCCCTTCCCTGTGGCGGCCTCTCCCTACCAAGCCATGCGCAAGCATGCACAGCCAGGGCATGGCTGTGCATGCTCTCCTCTTCTTTAAAAAGAGCTCGGCTGCCTTCTTGCAAAGCAGCCTGGTCCCCAGCCAAAAACATTGCAGCTCCACTTCTCCTTCCAGGCCACCATCTCCTCCCTCTCCCTCCATACGCAGGACCTCCTCCTCAGAGGAGACACCCTGCGGGTAGGAGTTATCATTGTGGTGCACACCCACCACAATGAGACCACCACCGCCCATGTAACGACCCGGTTCCCGAGTCCCTACGAGACACGAGAACCGGACCGACTCGACTAATCCCAAGACCTAGTCGCCCAACGAGGAAGTAACCAAAAGACAGTAAAATAAACCACATTCAGCATGAATATAACTAACAATAAGAAAGTACAGCAGTAAGGAAAGAAACTACTACAGTAGGTACCACCACAACAGTAAAACAGCATTTATCATATAACAAGAACTGCAAGTAAAGAAGGTACAGTGGAAACAAAAACTACTCACTAGAACAGAAACAAAAGAGGTACAAAAGGCTGTGGTAACTCTACTGGACCCTACTCGGCCCAGCGTCCTCTGCAGCCGCCGACCCTGGCTGCTCAACACCTGGTCCTGAAAAAGGTAACGAGTGTAACACGTTAGCAAAACGCAGAGTAGAGTGGCAGACTAACTAAAGGCAACAGTAGAGTGTACAGTAGCTGTTATGTTCTATTACTTCCTTTATTCACATCTTTCAATTTTTCTCACTATTTCATTTGTTTCTCAGATCCTTTACTTGATCTCGAATGTCCTCGTGGGAACGATCTTGATTGCAGTCTTTTCCAAAAGTAGAAGTAGCACGTGGTGCTCTCCTGGCCGGGAGAGTCCCCCGTGGTGATCCTACCCTCAGTCAACCACCCCAAGGTCACTGACAGATGTAACGGTGGCTACGGCACGCGCGATAAACGCACAGGTAGCTAGCCCGCACTGGCACGCGGTTAGTCATTTCCGTTAACGGGTGCGCCCAAAGCACAGCACGGAACCAGGGCAGAGCCCTCTCAGTAACAGGGGTCCAACCCCTCCACAGTAACCAAACCGGGGCCTTGCCCCTCCACAGTCCGCGCACCCTCGCCTGACTACCCTGGTTTGCCCTAGTGGGCCTAACAAGTCGGTGAAGGAGGCTAGCAGAACCCCCGGGCCCGTGGGGTAGCTAGTACTCTCCTAACACTACTAGCTCTCCTCGGTACTACATACACGAGGGCCAACAAGTCGGTACAGAGCGGCCAATCCTAACCCCGGGTCCCTGGGGTGGCTGGCCCCACTCTGCACTAAACAGGTACAGGTACTTCCCTTGGTACTGCGTACCCAAGAGACAGTACAAACTACATCTCAGTTTCCATTCCTTTTTCTTTCCAGGAGTTCCACTCCTAATTCCCCGTAGGGTTCCAGCTCTTTATCTCAGAACATCATATGTTTCACTTTCCAGATTCACGTTCTCAAAATCCATGATCTCAATCATGTTTCTTTATTCATAACAGACAGCTATTAATTCAAATTACAGGCAGCTTTATATTCCTTTCCTTTTTTTTTTCCAAGACTGCAGTATTATACATTCCACTAGTTCTTCCATCCTAGGGTTCATGTCACATCCTAGGATCTAGCATACAACTAGTTTTCCAGCCCTAGGATTCATGCATCACCTAGGAGCTATCATTCCATACATTTCTCATTCCTAGGATTCATGCAATGTCCTAGCTTCTAGTTATGGTTCCATACTTTAACAGATTTTATTAATAAACTTAAGCCACTCTACCAGGTACAACGGGAGTAATGGGGGCGTGATCGGGAATCCCGCGTGCCTCCGCGACTCTCAAGACTGCAACCGAACGAGGTCCTATCACAAGGATCAAACACAAGGAGTGTCTCAAAATAGTGTATAGCTACTGTAGACGGGTAGAGGAATTACTTCTGAAAAGAACGCAACTCGAATCGCGGAAAACGGAGCCCGAACGGGCCCTAAACGGGTCGAAAAAGACGATACTGTGCAAAATCAGACGTCTGGAACTCCTTCCAGACGTCTTAAAAAGTGGATCAGAGAATTACCTGTTCAGCGTGGTTTCCCAGACGTCCAGAAGTCTACGGGGACGTCTGCCCTAGATCCCAGACGTCCGATGGTCCCTCCGGACGTCTGGAGGTCACTCCCGCCGTCTGGTACAACTTCCAGACGTCTGATTCGCAAAGGATGGTGAATCAGCGAACCTGCGCACAGCCAACCCCCTCCCTCAGTACGGTCAGTCGACAAGAAGGAAGAAGAAGGCGGAAACTCACCTTTCTGACGTCTGTATGATCTTACAGACGTCGACCTTGCCGTCTGGCTATCAATCCAGACGTCTGATTCTGGAAATTTTTCCAGAATCAGGACCCTGCTCGGCCTCCGCTCGCGACGCCGCCCGCGTCGCACCTCGCGCTCCTGCTGCTCAGACCGCAGCAGGTCCCTCTCCGCGTCGCTCCGCGCCCCCTCCGCCCTCCGCCGGCCGGCCAAGCCGCTCCGGCGAGCTCGCCCTCACGGCAGAGCTCCGCCCTCGCACGCCGCACCTCCGCGCTCACTGTGGCCGCCACTGCCGCCCTCGCGTCCGCTCGCTCTCGCGCACAGGAAGGAGAAGAAGGAGGAGACGGTGGAGGCGGGAGGGGAGGCGTGGCCCTTTTAAGGCCGCGCGAGGAGGAGAGAGAAGGTGGCAGGCTGCATGCAGCCGCAGAGAGAAAAAGAGGGAATATGCGGTCTGCGTGCTCAGGCGCGCAGGCGACTCGCGTGTGTCGAAAATAACGGATTTCCAGACGTCTGGAAACGATCCCAGACGTCTTATCAGACGTCTGGTTGTGATCCCAGACGTCTGGTATGACGTCTGGGCCACCTCCAGACGTCTTAAAAGACGTCTGGGGCACACATTCGTTACAATATAACAAACTCAAAGGAAGTTTCGTCCCCGAAACTTGCGCCAACTAGGGTGCGGGAAAAAGATGTCCAATAAACCATAACAAACTCAAAGAGGACCGAAGCCGGTCTGAAAGGACGTACCCGCGAAAAGCTCCGGGTACCGCTCCCGCATTGCCGCCTCAGGCTCCCAGGTAGCCTCCTCGTACCGCTGGCTCCTCCACAAAACCTTTACCAGGGGTACTTGCTTTCGTCTCAACCTGCGGATGGCTCGGTCTAGGATCTGCACTGGCCGCTCGGGGTAGGTCAGGTCGTCGCTCACCTCGACGCTCTCGTGACTCAGTACGTGACTGGAATCGGCCACGTACTTCCTGAGGTTGGACACGTGGAACACGTCGTGCACACCAGAAAGCTGCGGGGGAAGGGCAAGTCTGTAAGCAACGGGTCCAACCCGCTCCAGGACCTCAAAGGGCCCCACGAACCTCAGCGCGAGCTTCCCTCTCAGCCCAAACCGCTGTAAGCCCTTCATGGGCGAAACACGAAGGAAGACGTGGTCCCCAACCTCGAACTGCACCTCTCTGCGTCTGCGATCCGCGTAGCTCTTCTGTCTGCTCCTGACAGTGCGGAGTCGTCTGTGGATCTGCTCAACTACCTCCTGACTCTGCCGGATCAACCTGGGGCCAACCTCCCACTTGGTCCCCACCTCAACCCAACTCAAGGGTGCCGTGCATTTCCGTCCGTACAGAGCCTCGTAGGGAGCCATGCCGATGCTCGAGTGATAACTGTTGTTGTATGCAAACTCCGCCAGGGGCAGGTGCTCCTCCCAAGAGCCCCTCCAGTCTAGTACACAGGCACGCAAAAGGTCCTCAAGTGTCTGTATCGTGCGTTCCGACTGTCCGTCCGTCTGGGGGTGGTAAGCCGTGCTAAACCTCAACCTCGTCCCCAAAGCCTGCTGAAACTCAGCCCAAAACTGGGACGTAAAGCGGGTATCCCGGTCGGATACGATCTCCCGCGGAACTCCGTGTAGTCGCACCACATCACGGATATACCTCTCTGCCAACTGTGCTGGTCTCAAAGTGACTCGGATCGGCAAGAATCGTGCCGTCTTCGTCAATCTATCCACTATTACCCAGACTGTGTCGTGTCCTCGCTGGGTAATAGGTAAGCCCACCACCAAGTCCATGGTGATGCTCTCCCACTTCCACTCTGGCACTGGAAGCGGCTGAAGTGGCCCTGCAGGCCTCTGATGCTCAGCTTTCACCTGCTGGCACACTAAGCACTGCTGCACGAACTCACCCACATCCCGCTTCATCCCTCTCCACCAAAACTCGCGTCTCAAGTCATGGTACATTTTCGTGTTTCCGGGATGTATGGTGAATCTGGAACCGTGTGCCTCAGTCAGGAGCTCTCTCAACAGCTCCTCGTCTCTGGGAACGCACAACCGTCCCCTCAAGCGTAGCACTTGGTCTGTGAAAGAGAAGTCCCCTGGGTCCCCTGATAGTACTCTGTCGCGCAAAGACTGCAAGTACGGATCGGCCATCTATCCCGTGATGATGCGGTCTATCAACTCTGGCCTGGTCTGCCGTGTCACCGTCACTGCCCCACAGTACCCTCGTAACTCTAGAGGTCGCCAACTGCCCACCTCCTCCAAAAGGCTCCAACTCTGTAACTGTAGACTGGCCAAGCGTGCAGGCACCTTTCGGCTCAAGGCGTCAGCCACCACATTGGCCTTTCCCGGGTGGTAGGAGATGCTGCAGTCGTAGTCCTTCAGGAGCTCCAACCAACGTCTCTGTCTCATGTTGAGCTCCTTCTGGTCAAAAAGATATCTGAGGCTCTTGTGATCTGTAAAAATCTCGAAGGTCTCACCGTACAAGTAGTGCCTCCATGTCTTCAGCGCGAAGACAACAGCTGCCAACTCTAGATCGTGGGTAGGGTAGGTATGCTCATGGGGCTTCAGTTGCCGCGAAGCGTAAGCGACCACGTGACCCCTCTGCATGAGCACACCTCCTAACCCCTGCAAGGAAGCGTCCGTGTACACAACGAACCCGCCACTACTGTCAGGGATGGTGAGCACGGGAGCCGAGGTCAACCTCTCCTTCAGCTCCAGAAAACACGCCTCACAGGCGTCTGTCCAAGCGAAAGGCACGTCCTTCCGGGTCAACTGTGTCATAGGACGCGCAATTTGTGAAAATCCTCTGATGAACCGTCTGTAGTAACCTGCCAGTCCCAGGAAACTGCGAATCTCAGTGACTGAACGCGGTCTCTCCCACCTGAGCACTGCCTCGACCTTGGCGGGGTCCACCGCCAGGCCGTCACCAGAGATCACATGACCCAAGAAGGTCACCTCCCTCAACCAGAACTCGCACTTGCTGTATTTGGCGTACAGCCTGCGTCGTCTCAGAGTGTCCAAAACCATCCACAAGTGCTGCCCGTGCTGCGTCCGATCTCTAGAATAGATGAGCACATCATCTATGAAAACCACCACGAACTGATCCAAGTACGGTCTAAACACCCTGTTCATCAGGTCCATGAAAGCAGCGGGGGCATTGGTCAACCCAAACGGCATGACCAAAAACTCGTAGTGTCCGTACCGGGTGCGGAAAGCTGTCTTGGAGACGTCGGTCTCCCTGATCCTCAACTGGTGGTATCCAGACCTCAAGTCTATCTTGGAAAACACCGTGGAACCCCGCAACTGGTCAAACAAATCGTCGATCCTCGGCAGCGGATATCTGTTCTTGATGGTGACCCTATTCAGCTGTCGGTAGTCCACACAAAGGCGTAGGGTCCCATCCTTCTTCTTCACAAACAGTACCGGGGCTCCCCAGGGAGACGCACTGGGCCTCACGAAACCTTTCTCCAAAAGGTCCTGCAACTGGGACTTGAGCTCTCGCAGCTCAACCGGTGCCATTCTGTATGGCGCGGTGGAGATGGGGCTGGTCCCTGGTACTAGTGAGATCTCAAACTCGATCTCACGCTCGGGCGGTAGTCCTGGTAACTCGTCTGGAAACACGTCGGGGTACTCTCTGACCACCAGGATGCTCTGGAAGTCTGCCACGGGGCTGTGCTCTGCCACCACACAAGCTAGGAAGCCCTCACACCCCTGGCTCAAAAGTCTCGCCGCCCGAAGTGCCGAAATGCACCTGAAACCTCCGTCCACTGGCTGCCCGTGAAACTCGAAAGAAGGCAACTCCGGAATGGAGAAGACAATCTTCCTTTCAAAACAGTCTACCAAGGCGTGGTAAGCGGACAGCCAATCCATCCCCAGAATCACTCCAAAGTCCTCCATCTGTATCATAATCAGGTCAGCTGGCAGGCTATGTCCTCCAACGCTGACCTCGCAATCCGTGTATACCTCCTCAGCTACAAATAGCTGACCACTCGGACCTCTGATTACCAACGGATTCTCTAACAGTGTATAATCCTGGTCCAAACTAACTGCGAAACTGGCTGCGACAAACGAGTGCGTAGCGCCGAAATCGAAAAGCGTGTAAACGAGTCTACCAGAAACTGAAACCATACCTGCTACCACGGATCCCGATTCTCTGGCGTCCCTGTGTGTTAGAGCGTTGATACGCCCCTCAGCTCTAGGTGCGGACGAAGCAGCCACACTCTGCGTCGGACGGGTAGGTGCTGGCCGGTACCCTCCTCGCGACTGTTGTCCTCCTCCTCGTGCCTGGGAACCGCGGCCTCCTGCGTGCCCTCCAGTGCTCTGCACGGGAAGTATCTGCTGACCTCCTGCCCTAGATGGGCAGTCCCTCCTGACGTGGCCCGGCTGGCCACACTGGTAGCAGAGGGGAACCCGACTCCCGCCCTCAGTGAGTCCCTGCTGTCGGCTAGGCGGGGGTCCGGTGCTGGCGACTGGCCCCTGTCGAGGGCCCCCAAAGGCCACTGATGGCCCTGCACAACGTGATGGCTCTCCTGCGGACGCCACGTGTCTCCGTTCTCGCCGGCCCTGTGAGAAGTCTGGCTGAAAGGGCCTCTTCCGCCCGCCGTCGGTCTCTCGCGCGGACGGGTTGGTCTCCTCGTAAGTCATAGCTGCCTCTACCACCCTCGAAAACGTCGGCAGCTTCAGGGGTTTGACATACCCCCAGATCGCCGGCCGGAGCCCCTCGGTGAACCTCCAAGGCGCTCCTCCTCAGTGGCTACCGCTGTCGCTGCAAAGCGGGACAGCTCCAAGAAACGCGTGCGGTACGCGCTCACAGTCATCGTCCCCTGGCGGAGAGTGTGGAACTCCCGCCTCCTCTGGTCCTGCCACGTCTGGGGAAAGTACTGCTCGCAAAAGAGGGTGACGAACTGGTCCCACAGAGGACTCCCCCTCTGCAACCCCAGGAGGAGGTGCTCGGGGCGGTGGGTGGAGCTCCTCTCGTACAATATCTCGAATCAGTCTGGCGAGGTCCTGGGCCTGGATGCCAGGGAGTGGTGGCTGGTCCACCGAGACGTCAACGACAGCACGTCCACCTCGCCGACCTCGTCCTCGGCTGCGCCCGCGGCCAGTCTCGCCAGTCCCGCGACGAGGCATCTCCTGCAAGGAGACGCGAAACAAAACGGAAACGTCAAAACAGACGGTACCTAACAAAACTTCTAAGAGCTCATGTCAAGAGATATGTTGTGGTGGCTACTCTAGCTATAAACATGTGAATTGGTTATTTTCCAGTCAGTTGATTCACTTCTCGGGACGACCTTGCTCTGATACCATCTTGTAACGACCCAATTTCCGAGTCCCTACGAGACACGAGAACCGGACCGACTCGACTAATCCCAAGACCTAGTCGTCCAACGAGGAAGTAACCAAAAGACAGTAAAATAACCACATTCAGCATGAATATAACTAACAGTAAGAAAGTACAGCAGTAAGGAAAGAAACTACTACAGTAGGTACCACCACAACAGTAAAACAGCATTTATCATATAACAAGAACTGCAGGTAAAGAAGGTACAGCGGAAACAAAAACTACTCACTAGAACAGAAACAAAAGAGGTACAAAAGGCTGTGGTAACTCTACTGGACCCTACTCGGCGGCTGCAGAGGACGCTGGGCCGAGTAGGGTCCAGTAGAGTTACCACAGCCTTTTGTACCTCTTTTGTTTCTATTCTAGTGAGTAGTTTTTGTTTCCGCTGTACCTTCTTTACCTGCAGTTCTTGTTATATGATAAATGCTGTTTTACTGTTATGGTGGTACCTACTGTAGTAGTTTCTTTCCTTACTGCTGTACTTTCTTACTGTTAGTTATATTCATGTTGAATGTGGTTTATTTTACTGTCTTTTGGTTACTTCCTCGTTGGACGACTAGGTCTTGGGATTAGTCGAGTCGGTCCGGTTCTCGTGTCTCGTAGGGACTCGGGAACTGGGTCGTTACAGCCCAGCTCTTCAAAGAGCTGGTGGGCGTGGAGGCCTTCTTTTCCCTGTTTGAACCACCACGCCACTTTAGCCATTGGAGCGGAAGCTCAAAGCTCCAGTAGCGGTGGCAAGGCGGCAGCACGTAGCAAGGCAGCAGCAGCCGCCCCAGCCCTTTCCGCGCATGCCTGCAGGCCGCCCTCGCCTCCAACGCGCACCTGCAGGCACCATTGCCTCCCGCTTCTTCGCCCTGTCGCGCTCTCTCTTCCACTCGCAACAGGCAATTGCGTGCCTCTGTAGCGGCCGACCAAGCCTCACCGCACACCTCAGCCAGCACTCGCAAGCCTCCGCGCAAGCAGCAGGTCGCCCTCGCCCTCCACTGCGCACGCCAGCAACCCTCTCCGCGCACTCTGTTGCGACATTCCACCCGCAAGACACCAGCCAGAGCCACTCTTCCGCGCGCGCCGAGCCATCCACACTCACAGCACCACCTGCTCCTGGTTGCGAGGCTCACCCGGCCACTGTAGCCACTGTTCACGCGTTTCTGTGGAACACTGTGGCTACAGTGGGGTGACCAGTGAGTTTCTCACTTAACCGGTCACCCGGTGCGCCGCAACCGGCCGCAGCCCGCACGCGCGTCTCGGCCCGCGTCGCCCGCACCCGCCCGCGTACATCTGCGTGCGCCTGCCTCTCCCAGCGCCTGCCTTCGCCCCCTCCCTTTGCCCACGTACACCTCTCTGCGCAGCACTGTGCGCTGCGGTCTTCTCTCCGTGCCCATCGCCCTCCAGCGCGCGCTTCTCTACGCGCATACGCGCCTGCGCGCGAGCTTGAATCACTAGACGACGCTCCACAGCTACAGACGTCTTAACCCGCGCGTCTTCACTCTAGTAGGAAGCGTGCGGCAGCTCTCTCTCTCTCACAGCACTCTCTCCCTATCTCTTTACCGACACTCACACACATACACTCACGCTTTCATACACACACACCTATACACTATTATATACATATATATATATATATATATATATATATATATATGTATATATATATATATATACGTATACATATATATATTGATATATATACATATATTTATATATATATATATACTTATATCTATATATATAGTAGTATTTATATAACTAAGTATTAGTATACATATATATATATATATATACATATATCTATATACTTATACATATATATATACATGTATCTATATACTTATATATATATATATACATATATTAGTACTTATATAACTATGTATTAGTCTATATACATACTTATATATATATGTATACATCTATATACTTATATATATATATATATATATATATATACATATATATACACATATACTTACACATACATACATACATACATTCATACATACATACACACACACACACACACATATATATATATATATATATACATATCTATCTATATAACTATATATACATATATATACATATCCAGCTACATATATCTATATATACATATATTACTATATACATACACATATATATATATACATCTATATAGTATCATATACATACATATACATATATTTATATATATATATATATAGATATATATATATATATATCTATACATATAATTATCTATACATAATATTTATATCTTTATATATATATACATACATACATATATATATATATATATAGTTTCACATTACTTACCATACGTGGTATCGCGGGAATATCTGCACCAGTTGCCGATATTCCCCGATACACGCGTACAAAAAGCGTGGTCACATACATCTTCTGCCATCCACCTTACACTCCATGCAGCACCTCGTCCTGTCGGTTGCGTCTTTTTAGACGACGATCGACTTGACACCGTGCTACACTCCATCTCTGCCTCCACCCCCACCCCTTTATACATATATAATATATACCTATATATATAGACTATATTTACTTTATTTCTGCTTCTCTTTCATGCCAATAAAAAGATTAAAAAAATATATAAAAGAGAAAAGATAATTCTTGACTTGCACGTACTCCATCTTGCGAATAGGAAGACCCGTTTTGGAATCCTGATTTGGCTCAAAGCCAAGAACCTAATTTTGAGGGTGTGCCTCAAGGACCAAGATTATCAGAAAAAAATCTAAATAGAAAAACACCAAAAATACAATAAACGAACGGAAGAGACTCGTTGTAGGAAAGGCGTAGAAACTTGACTTGTAACCCCACTTCCCTTAGTTCGACCCTGGGCCTAAAAGTGACCAAGTTAAAATCAAGTAAGCCAGGTTAAAAATTTTGTAAAGAGATGGTTAGGTCCGATTTAGGTTAGCCACTATACACACTTCAACGATAAAATCATCATATTAACAACCTAACCCGGTCCGACACCAATCATCCAACGAGAAATAACCGAAAAGCAAGAAAATAAACCACATTCACTATGCAAGGTAACTAACAGTAAAAGAGTACAACCTGTGAAGAAGTAAAAGCTGCTAAATAGTACATACCACCACAACAACATGAAAGTAGAAACAAAAGTACAGTAAAAGAAACGGTAACTACAGTCTAAAGCTCACTAGTAGAAAAGAGAGTACAACTACAACAGGAACTACTGCTAGGCTCGACTGGGCCCAGCACCCTTTGCAACCAGTGATTCGAGCTGCTCAACTCCTGGACCTGTAAAGGGTTATGAGTAAATAGAATTAGCGAACGCTGAGTAGAGTGGTAACCAGACTAACTAAAGTAGTAAAAGCTAACAGGTAAATTTATCTTTTCCAATTATTTTAATTTACAAGTAATTCCCTTTTCACTCATTGGTTTACTTTCAGATTTCTTTCTTGATCTCGAATGTTCCTCGTGGGAACGATCTTGATTGCAGTCTTTTCCAAGAGTAGAAGGCACACGTGGTGCTCTCATGGCTGGGAGAGTCCCCCTGATAATCCTACACCCAGTCAACCACCCCAAGGTCATTGACAAACGTAGCAGTGACTACGGCACGCGTGATAAGCGCACGGGTAGCTACCCCGCACTGGCACACAGTTAGTCGTTTCCGCTAGCATGTATGCCCAAAGTATAGCACGGAACAGTATAGGGCCTAGCCCTTTTAGTAACAGGGGTTTCGCTCCTCAGAACCAAAGAGGGGTCTCGCCCCTCCACAGTCCGCGCACCCTCATCTGACTACCCCGGTTTGCCCAGTGGACCTAACAAGTTGGTGTAGGGTGGCCAGCTGTACCCCGAGCCCCGTGGGGTGGCTAGCTCCCTCCCTACATTAGTAGCTCTCCCTAGTACAGTGTACGTGAGGGCCAACAGAAGTCGGTGTAGAGTGGTCAATCCTAACCTTAGATCCCAACCCAAGGGTGGCTGGATCCGCTCTACACTAAGCAGGGGACAGTCACTCTCCTTGGTACCACGTACTCAAGGGCCAGCACACTTCCCACTCACATTTCCAAGTCTTTCCATTCATCCACAAGAGCTCTACTCCTAATTCCCGTAGGGTTCATGCTCATATTCACCATATTATTCCATACCAGGTTTCATCATTCACAATTCCATTCCCGTGTTGTACACATGCAGCTCATATTTCCACAATTTAACAGATGCAACACGTGATATTACAGATAATTGTTTAACTAGCAGAGGCATTCCATGTTTCAACAGGCAGCTCGTATTTATTAACAGCCAATTGTTTACAATTCTACTCATTCATTTATGACTGCAATCTTAAACACGCATACAAGCAGTGCAATAGTTCCTCCTCCTAGGATTTTTGCCACATCCTAGGTTTCTAGTTATCTAATTATCATGATTGCATTTATGTTTTATAAAAAGAACAGGGGGAAACCACTCTACCAGACAATCCGGGAGTATTGAGGGCTCGAACGGCAGACTCACATACCTCAGCAAGCCCTAAACACGTAATGGGTCGAAGTCTTATATCAAGGAACATACCACAATGGAATGTTCAAAATAGTATATAAGGATTTCTAACATGTAGAGGAACTCACAAGGAAAACACAGATATCTTGTATGCGTAAAATAGACCCCAAAGAAACCCTAAACGGGTCAAAAACAGAACTGTAGAACCAAATCAAACGTCTGGTACAAGGTCCAAACGTCTTAAAAGTCACCAGGGTCTCATCTAAAGTTCCTGCGTTGACCTTAGACGTCTAAGACCCCTACTTGACCGTTTGGACTCAGCTCCAGACGTCCGACCTCTCCTCTAATAGTCTGGGAGCTCCTCCTGTCGTCTAGTAAGCTGTCCAGATGTCCAAAAGGCATAGGAGGAAGTGCCACACGCCTTCCCAAAGCTGCTCCTCCGTGCGATAGAGCAGCAAATCCCCCTTTTAGCCAAACAAATCGGCTCTGCAATGCGGCCTGAATGGCCGTAACCGCAAGAAGAACGTACCTACGCGAAACCTTACTTTCAAACGTCCGGTGTCGTCACCAGATGTCCAACCCATTGTCAGGAAGGCACTCCGGACGTCTGATACTAGAAAAATCCCAGTATCAGAGCGACCTCCCGCTCCTCTCGCCGATCTCAGTCGTGGCTCCTCCCTCTCGTTTGCAGCTCCGGCTGCAGCAGGAAGTTAGGGACGGCTCCCCGACGCTCTCCTCCTCCCGCACGCACCGCGGCAGCCGTGCGCACTCAGGCGAGCCTCCCCGAGCTCGCGAGCTCAACCTCCTCCACCTCTCTTCACGCCTCTCCTCCTCCTCGCTCTTGCTCCCTCTCTCTCGCTCGTCCCTCTCATGGCAATGGAGAGGAAGGAAGGTGGTGGTGGTAGGGAGTAGAGAGGGGAGGAAGGGGTGAGGGTTCTTATATAGGCGGTGGGGTTAGGGTTCGGTGAAGGGGAAGGAGAAAAGAAAAGAGAGAAGAAAGTGGTCTGTGCGCAGAACCGAACCTGCGTATAGATTTTTTTCAATTTCCAAACGTCTGGGAAGGGGTCTAGACGTTTGACCAGACGTCTGATTGATAGTTTAGACATCTTAAAAGGCTCAGAATAGAATGGGTCTTTATAGTGGTATATAAAAATATTTGAGTAATATAAGTAGAGTAAGTATGTTTGAGCTCTTATATGTATATAAATAACACTAGAGCTTTAGTGACAGATGAATTCGTCACTGAACATAACTATATTTATTAGTATAAACAACTATTTGGGCTTATGTTATGTATATAATTTTACTAAGGTTTTAGATACGCTTATATATGTTACTGTATATAGAATATATGTTACTATAGATATTAATATGTTAATATGATTTAATATAGTAGATATTACTGGATATTTTTGTACCTATACTTAGGTATTACCTATATTAGTTGTAAATAATTAACATAGAGTAATTATATTAGTTTTTGATGTTGATTTGTGTATATATGTTTTAGGTATTGTAGTGCATATTAATTGATTTTTTGTAAATAATTAACTCATTCTTTCAATATTATTTGATTTATTCATTCATTTTGTAAATAAAATTAACATTTTTTTGAATAAAAGAACATTTTAAGACTTAGAGAGTGATGCATATCAATAACTGACTTCCAGTGAACGACTTGGAAATAAACCAGTAAAAATTGTAAATAAATAAAATTGACGCGACATTGATTTGCATTTCGTGACATCTGTACTACAATAATGACATTTAAACACTGTTTTTATTGCAAATCGAAAGTTGACGAACAGGGGGTCGTCAAACACAGGCATGAATGCATTCAACCAACCCATTGAATCAACCATTCAAGTCAATAAAGCGTTAATCATATCATGCATTCATGAGATAGAACTGCAAAATTCACGGGAACGCAAAGAAACCACCTTGAAACCGGAGAGGTCACAAATGGAGGAAGTAGATCGGTAAAGACAAGGAGGTAGTAAAGGCTACCGACTAACCTAGCCACTGAAAGCCTCTCGATTCCAAAGGACAAAGCTGCAACATCGAAGGGTGCCAAAGGCTTGATGAGAACACTAAAGAACTGTTCCCACTACTGCGACAACCATCGTTCCAAACGAGGATCACCGTGCCATCGTTAGTAGGGTTTCCGACAACCCCGCTGCAAGAGAGGGAGAAGATCACACCAAATGGGGGAGAAGGGTACGATCAAAAAGAAGAAATCGCGAGAGGTCATATTGGGAGGCAAGAAAAGATGGGTTGGATTCTAACCCATGAGCAACCGAGGGTTGCACTAACACGTGATAACTCACCAAACACCGGTTTGGTTATCCCTTTTGGTAAACAGGGAATAACTCCCCAAAAGAGGGGTTCCCCTCCGTAAACTAGCCCTAAGGGAATGCAACAAGGCCACAAAATTAAGATAAAATAGAAAGTAACTAAATTCTCAATCCACTTCCACTTCAGTGTGACCAAATACAACCTTAGGTGTACTGCCATATGTGATGATTAACTAGTTTTTAACCCACGCGATGCTAGAGGAGTACAAAAATTAATCACTGTGGGAATGCAAAATTCAATATTATGAAAGTCTAATATGATTTTCAATCGGTGCATCTTGGCTTTCGATTAGTGGAAAACCAATACATCACGCGTTGCAAAATGAATTATCCGATGTATCTTAGTTTTCAATTGGTGGGAAAAAGGAAACATCGTTAGGAAATTAAAATACACTATACGTTGCAAAATATATTGCTCGATGCATTTTGATTTTTAATCTATGTCTTAAATTGAATTTATACTGTTTTGTTTTGTATATGTATTATTTCATATTTTTGTAGAAATATATTTAATATTGGTTTCTAATAAAAAAATATAAAATAAGTAAGTCTATAGTAAAGATAAAATTTAAAATGGATGTACATGTTAAATGATTTTAAAAAAATAAAATAAAAGAAAAAAAATGAGAGAGAAAGAGAGCAGTACTCAAAAATTTAAAAAAACGGTCTGCAAAACTGTGATAAAATAGAAAGTAAGTGAATCCTCAATCCACTTCCCCCAGATACAACCTCTGGTGTAATGCCATGTGTGATGGTTAATTCCATCCATCCGTTTGAGCTTCGAAAATGAGAATATCCACCCAATCACCGTTGCAAAAGCAAAATTCAAACGGATCGAAGGCTTTCATCCAATTTCTTTTCTTTTTCAAAACAACAAAAAAAAAGAAAAAAAAGAGAGTGAAAAAAATATTTTCAAATGTCGTCCCACCTCTCACCAGCCAATCAAATCCCTCTCCTTCTGGAACCATCCTCACCTCACAATCCCAACACCATCGCCAGCACCCACGCCAACCACACCCAACTCCTTTCCCACAATCCATGGCGGAGGTCGACCCCTCACCACCGGCCCCCGCGGTATCCTCACCGGCCTCCTCCTCCTCCTCCTCCTCCTCCTCCTCCTCCGCCGGCAGGCCGACCTTCCCCTCGATCTCCCTCCGCATTTGGCCCCCGACGCAGCGCACCCGCGATGCCGTTCTCCGCCGCCTCGTGGAGATCCTCACCTCCCCCTCCACCCTCTCCAGCCGCTTCGGCACCCACCCCGTCCCCGACGCCGACGCCCTCGCTCGCCGCGTCGAGTCCGAGGCCTTTGCCGCCGCCGAGTGCTCCGACGCCGCCTCCGCCGAGTGCTCCACCAACGGCGAGGGAATGGAGACTCTCCAGGTCTACTCCCGCGAGATCAGCCGCCGCATGCTCGACGCCGCCAAGGCCCTCGCCACGCCGCGGCCCCTGCGGGCGGCACCCGAGCCGCCTTCGCCGTCCTCCTCCTCGCAGGCGGCGTGATCGATCGAGGCACGTCGCTCGCTCGACTCATCCGACATGATTGGGGTTTTGAACTTTTTAGGTTTTTACCCTCTGGTTTTTCTTTTTTTTTTCATCTTTGCCTGTTTTGGTGATTGGTGGCGTGCGTGCGTGCGTGGATGTTATTGGGAGTAGATGAACTAGAGTTCCTTTTCTATGTGTTTTTGTTTTGGTTCTCTTTAGAGTTATGTGTTGATGAATGTAATGGATGAATAAGAGGAATGGATGTCTTGGGTTTGAATCCAAGACACGGCAATTGAACACCTTTTGTTTGGATGCAACCTTAAGGTTGTGTATGTATGTTCGAATAAATCATGGTTAAGGCATGTGTTCACTCGTAATGCTCCTTTACCTTCTTCCCCTTGAGAGGGATATGTGGAATGTGGTTGTTAAAGATGGTCTAGAAGCATGTTGGTTGGCTTTGCCGTCTCGTCGTCATGTGGTAGGAAGAGGGATGATTTGAGATTTTGGGCTAGCCAGTAGCTTTGATCTTGTGGTTGATCCTTTCTTGGTTCGAGGGAATGTTTTGAGATGGGCAGATGTGGCAGCTGTTCAGATGGCAATGGCCAATGGGGAAGTTTTACCACTCTGCCAAACCCTATGGTGGCGATCCAAAGGAATGTTTGCTATTGGATGTTTGAGCTCCATTTGGTAGTGCATCAAGAGAGTTGGTCAACCTTTACCTTTTTTTATTTGTTTTTGTTTTTTCTGAGAAGGGTAAAAATGTTGAACATGAGATTTGATTCGATGACCTTTAGAAATCAATGTGAGAGATTTCAACCCTCCACTGATCATCTGATGCCAATCTTTACTTCATGGTGAAGGTTTTTTGTATCCAAGTAGCATCTTTTGATTGCACCGTGTTTGTCAGCTTATGAATTCTTCAAAAGAGTTTAATATAAGGAATCTGATTGGAAAATGGTACTTCAATAGGGAATTTATATTCCACATCTTTGGTTAATTAGGCTTTGATGCTACTTCATAATTTGCACTCCACATCTTCTCTCAGACCTGATGCCATTTGGATTGCATGAGTTAAAGGATGCACCTGTGTCCCCACTCTCTGGCCGCTGCTGAATGGAGCCTCCTTTTAGGTTGGTTTATTTATTAGGTTCTCTATAGGTATATGTTGAGGGCATGCTTTTGATCCTCCTTTTCACCTTCTCTTCTATTGTTGAGATAAAGGTTTCGGCTGGCCGAACTGAAATTCCTAGGTTCCACCAGGCTGAATTTCTATGTCATCTAATTCTTACCGAGGATTCTATTTTCCTTACCAAACACCACTTGAATGTCAACTTGGTAGAGAAGTGTGGAATGGTGTTTATGCATGATTAGATGTATAACCATTTTATGGTTGATCATGGGTACCATGTGGCAAACTTGGACGGTGAGGAATCTAACATAAGACCCTGTGTGTCTGTGTGAGACCTGTGGTACATGATGGCCCTGGTAGGTTAAGCAGTAGTATGAGAGTATCGGAGCCACTTGATGTGGTGGTGTTTGTTTTGAGAATTTGTTTGGGTTATGCCCTGATTGTAACTACTTGTTCTGTGAGAGGAAGGGGGGGCAAAAAAAATTGCCATTAATAATCGAGTGAGTGATTATTGGAATGATGCAGTCAACCTCTGACCTTTTCAAGCAATCATCATTTTATATGAGCACAGATTTAGAGGTACGCAAGCAACTCTAAATTATGTTTTTTTTTTAATGTAACCTGGTTTTATTTAATAAAACAAGTTTGGTAGCATGGTAATCATGGTTCAACATCATCATGTGGGTAAGGTGGATTCAATTGAGTTAGTAGGAAACATGGATGATAGCGTTGTGCGTTGTGTTTGCAGGTGTGTTAGATGAAGATGCTGCAAGACTGGATGCTCCAATGTCAATGGTAGGTTCTTATTTTTCCTCTAATGGCACTTTTTGGCCTTAAAAGTTGCAATCATTTTCTATGCTCTTTTGTGAGCCCTTTTGATTATGTTAGATCTTTAATGCCATCTGTGCTCACACTTCACAATCTCTCATTTTCACTTACTTTAGTTTTTCCTCCTAAACGTGCGTTCGCAATGTAGCAAAATGGTAATCTTTCCAACCTCTGATAAGGGGCTTAAAGGTTTCCATTAAATTGGTGGAATGCACGTATGCCTTTACTTTGTCTTTAAAGTCAAATTGTTAATTTATTTTCTTGTCATTTTAGAATCACAGATAGGCATATTGTCTGAAAAAAACAGAAAAGGAAAGCAATGCAACAGTTAATCATGGTAGTCGATCTTTTCTAGTTAAGAATTGCCTGGAAAAGTTCAAAATTGCAAAGACTTTGGGAGTAGTGTGATTAAATATTCAAGATTCTCTATTTCCTTTAGTTGTGCTGCATTTTTATGTGATAAGCTCCACTGCCAGTACATTGACCATCATTCAAGAGATAGGGTGAGGGCTGACAGAAGGTGGAAATTACCATCGATACGATAAAACCAGAGAGGGTGGAAAGAGGAGGACACGCAAGAGATAAAAACCAAAGAGGGAAAGGAAGAAGAATGGACGTAGCAAACAAATGGATTAGAAATTTAGAAGTAGATATTGTGAGAGGTGAATAATGGAAAAGGTGTGGAGAGAGACCCAAGAAGAGGAGCATCCGTCACATGCCACTGTCAGCTTGATATCAAGCTTGTAGGTAGATCTGTCCGTCAACCCAACAAGTAGAGTTTGACCCAGATTGGGCTTTATTGTTAAGTCATCAGGACCCGATTTTGACTTGAGCTCGGTTTGCTAAATAATTGAGCTTAGCATTCAAGCCCTTGTCAACATTGGTCTAAGCTAGAGCCAGCCTGAGCTTTTGACAACCCTAGGTATAATTCACTTCAAATGTCTTCTGTCGAATCTTTGGAAGAGCCTACCTCACATTTGGAGATGTCCATCTTGGATCTGGAGAAGACCTCCTCAGTCTCAGTCCTGGAAAAGCTCATCCCTCTAAGAGATAGGTTGATGAGTAAGGAGGTGGAGGGCATCATGCTTGCCTCAAAAAATTAACATGGACATCTTTGCTGAAGCCTTTAAGTGAACATCCATGTACACAGAGGTCTTGGTTCTACAACTCATTGGCAATATAAAGTTGGCATGTATGCATTACTCGCTCCTCTATATGCGGCAAATTTATCCAAATTGCTTCCTAATTGTAAGTTGTTCTTTTCTCCCTCTCCATTGCTTCAAATTTTCCAAGTGTGGATTACTAGCCTGACACTTTCCTTTAGCTATGCAGAGTCAGACAAAGATGTCGGTTAGGTCATCCTTTTTAGATCGTCCTTAGCTATCCAAAATTGTCCTAGGTCCCAATGAGTACGCAGCTAAGCAAGCTTGATGGTTGGCGGATATTTGCAAGCAATGCCAAGGAGCGCACTGGTCAAGTCAATGCAGCAAGTAAGGAGCAGGAAGATGGTCAGGTGAAAATTGCCTCCCTGTAGGAGGAGGTGAAGCAGGATTGGGAGGGGAGGGTGTAAGTTTTCTAGTTTATGGAAACTGAAAAGTATCTAGAGGCAACATTATTATTGATTGCATTGATTGTCTTGCAGAGTGAGTTTGCGAGTCCACCCTCGTGGCTGACTAGATCCTTCCTCAGTTGAAGGTGAAGGTGAAGGAGGCAATAAAGGAGAGGGATGCCACCAAGTCCAAGCTTACAATTGTTCAAAGGCAGGTATCCACCTTAAAGGAGAAGGCCTCCCTAGAATGCTTTGTAGAGGTGGTGGATTGGCGGTTCACTAACTCAAAAGCCAAGTATCTCGAGGACCTCAGGGGTCTCAAGTGGGATTTAGCTGCTACTTGCACCTTCGAGCAAATCCTCAACTTCTTTTTCAAGGACCCATTCATGAAGGAAGGCAAGGAAAGGTCTCTGGAGAATTCATCAATTGAAGCATCACCTACAACATGTAATATGCTCAACAAATTGACACAATGTTGATTGAGTGCCAAGAGTTGATCAAGGATGAATCCTTTAAAGATGATGCCTTAACAAAGCAAAGGGAGATTAGAGGAAACAGAGGGAGATAGAGATGAAGTACTTAATGTGCCTACTTTTTGGTGACAATCTGCAGTTTGGGGATGCCCTCCTTCCATCCCTCTTTGGAGGATGTCTTGCCAACTCTTGGCAAGGGAAAATCTTAGTATTGTTAAACCACTTTACGTATCTTTTCTTTTTGTCTTTTTATATACATGTAATTAAATTGTTTCTATGAGTTGTAGCCATGTGTGAAAGTAGAACTTAACGAAAATTTCACAAGTCTTTTGAAGGGACATTTTGTTGCATTACTGATGAATAATGTTCCGAATGCAACGGTATTTCTTGCATTCTAAAAGAATGCAAGGGTATTTCTCGAGTAAAAAATGTAAGACCTTGATAAAACTATTTTTTACCTGTAATATAGTCTGCTTACACATAAGTAAAATTGGACCCAAAATTTGTGGCATACGATGGCCTCAGTATGAACCTCTTAATCCATAGATTGCAGCTCGTAGGAGCTGCTAGGACCGGTGGCCCTCACCCAATTGCAGCTCGTAGAATGTATGCTTTTACCTGTAGTTTAGATTGAATTTTGTCTACCTAATCCAACAGCCTTATGATACATGTGGAAACTCCACTACCACATTCCTTTAGCCTCGTCTAGGTTTTTTTTTCAATCTTACAATAATTGTACAATGAGAGAAGAAACATCCTACCATAAATTTCGTGGCTTAACTGGCTGTCCGGCATCGGCTTTCTAAGTAGATCTGGATATCGGACATTTTAAGTGGATCCAGCTACTTGATAATTTGGTTGATTTCGACAACCAGTCAATGAATCCGGTTGATTGAGGGCATATTGAACGAGTTGTTGCAATCAGTTATTGCATCAGTTGCTATTAGATGGTAATGCAATTTACTCTCCTTAATGATTAGATTGTGATCGTGGGATATCGGGAAAATCTCATGATACCCAGGATCAAGGATGACGCAGCCTATATATACATATATATATATCTAGGTTGCATTAGGTAGTATTTCTTATGCAATCTAAGAGGAATAAGAGCTTGAAAGTTTTATTTGTATTTCTTATCAAAAACTAGTGGAACTTGGGAGATCCTATCTCCCTCGAGATGTATACCTTTTCAGGTAAAATTGTGTTAACAATTCTTTGTGATCTCTTACTTGTGATTACATTTGAGTCGAATATCCTGTTCTAAGAAGCTTAATCATTGTCTAATTAGTCACCTTTGCCTAATAGTTGAATTAGGGGCCTGCAATATGTGTGTTAGATTTATTCCTTAGCAAGCACAAAAGTCCGTAGGCCTTTTGGAGCTGAATTGCATCATATTGTCCTCTATGATAACCTTGGGATATCATAGTAACATATGTTGTACTTGTAGACAAAGCTCACAGCCTATTCAATGTTAGGGCTGACCATGGTGCAGACTTGAGGGAAGTAATCAATAGTAAATGCTTCTATGGATGTATTCTTATTCAATTGTATCCTGGTTTAGGTCATCACATGTTACAACATGAGTACATTACCACCAGGTTTTCGAAAATGTTTAAAGATTATTAATCCTCTCCTTCAAAAGTTGCTAAACCTCTCAACATCCCAACCATACTTGAGTCAATTAGATCGCTAAATAAAAGCATGCTCGTGTTGTAATATCCAATGAGGATGACGGTCAATCTAATATTATCGTACACCAACCTTCCATACTATAAATCAAAACAGTATTAACATCCTCATTCTCCCCTTGATCTACATATCACTGCATTAAGAATATCCAAATTCAAATAGAAATCATACATTTAGCTTCTATTTAAGTACAAAGATTTGACTTTATCGCGCAACCTATCGAGAGCAAAGCAACGTTGCGATCACTAATTAAGTGCATTCACATGCCTTGACCTTTGCATAACACATACTCTACACATCCTTGTCGATCGAATTCCTCCTGCACTTCATCTTAATTTACACATCCAAAATAATACAAAAAAACTCTTCCAAGCTAACACTTTTCTCTCATACCAACCGCATCAAACAAAGAGAATCAACCTCAGAAAATAAGATATATCCGGATTGCTGCCTCCGAAGTTGGGGTCAGGGTTGAAACCCTATGAAGTAAAAATATTCAAGATGAAAGAACATCTTGTTATTATTATTATTATTATTTTTTTTTTTTGATAAAAAAAGAACGGTCACAGAGATCCGACCCTCTCGTTTGTATCCAACTGCGGAGATCTCCAATCGCCAAGCAAAACCCTCAGCTTCCGACAACAGCCCGAAGTATCCCTCTTATCCTCCACCACCTCCAACTTTCCTTCACCTTCCTCTAAACCCCTCACTTACTTCACACCCACGCAGAGACAGAGGGAGAGGGAGAGCGAGGGAGAGAGAGGTATTCCAATCTCATGGCTTCGGCCGCGCCGTTCATGTCCCTTTCCAGCGCCTTCATCCGTCGGAACCTTTCCATCTCTTCTTCCTCCTCCTGGAGCCACCGCGCCCTCTCCCTACCCCCACGCAGGAGGAGCACCACCACAGCGGCGGCGCCCCACGTCTTCCTCTGCGTCTCGTCCGCGTCCAAGTCCTCCTCCTCCTCCTCCGCGGCGTCGGAGAAGGGCAAAAAGACGAGGGGCATCATGATGCCCCGCCGCGTGTCGCCCGAGATGCAGGCTCTCGTCGGCGCCGCCGAGATCTCCCGCACGGATGCCCTCAAGCTCATCTGGGCCCACATCAAGAACAACAACCTTCAGGTATACTTGTTCCAGTCTCAGCGTATACGGTATACGAGGGATTAATCGGTTAAGTACTTTTTAATATTTTAAAATTCTGAAAGTTTATATAGATACATATGTATGTATTGTTACTATTTTGACATGCACATTTTGCCAATAAGCAGTTATGAATCTGGATTCCTTAAAGTAATCCTCTTGCATGTGAAATAAATCAACATTCAAGGATCATAATCCATATGTTGAAAGTTGAAAACGTGGCAACAATCACCAAACTTTATATTAACCATCATGAAAACAAACTCTAAAAGACAAACAACTATGGACAAGCACTATTTTAATCGGTAAGGACGATCCGATCAACAAGAACAAAGAAACACAATCAAACTAGAATACAACCAACAAAGAGTAAGTCATGAAAAATTGAGAATAAGTGCTGAAATAAAATGAATTAGGGCAACAAAGAACATGAATGGAAAAGGAAGAAAGAAAACCATGAACAATAGGAAAAACTTGACATGGCATATTCAACAAGGCCAACATGCCTTACTGAATAAAAAAAAAAGAAACACCTTTGCAAGAAGTTAAAAAGAAAAAATGAAACAAACTATCATGTCATAGTAAGCGGCCTGACCGAATATATACCTGCATACTGATAGGCAGTTCGGTTAGTGACTTATTACAATTAATTGGCTGACTAAATCGATTTTTACAACCTTGAAGGTGACTTGCTTTTAAATTCATTCATGCTACATTCTAGTATTTTAGACGCTTTATCTCAAAACTACCTTTTGATATTTTGGGTTTTCTATAAATCACTTGCGTCTTGTGTAGAAATATTCTGTTTCCTGAAAATCAACATTTTCTCACAATAATAGTCTGAAATGTCTTTATAATTATAGATTTCAGATGGTTAAGAGATCCATCTTCATGCATGGAAAATAGTTCCTATCTTTCTTGGATTAATTTAGAAGCAACTTTGAAAATTACAACTCCATCAACAGCATATGTTAGTGATTTTGAATGTTGATTCTATATCTTGAAATTTTGCGATGCAAAATCAACCACTCGGTGCTAGATTTTTGGGACGGTAAAATCTGAATAAGTACTTTCATTCTTAGTTAGATTGCTATGTGAATATGAAGACTACACACTATCTTGACATACGTATGTGCTGGAACAAACATTTATTACACATATGCAACTTTTATAGAATCGTTATGTGGCTTTAAAGCAAAGGATTAATGAATAGCAAGGAGTGGTATTCGAGTCCTTATGAAGGTGAGTTGTGGATTTTGTGTTTCATTGGAAAAAAGCAGACTTCACTAACAAGCCAATTTAGGTTATTTTTGATACTTGATAGCACCCTTGTTTCATAAGAGGCCCAATTTTCCTTCCACCTTGGAAATCGAAAGTCAAAGTGGATAAATGTATGTTACAGAATAAAAAGCATGTTAAATATATAAGTTTGTTAACTTAAAAAAGGATAGAACTTGAAGTGGAGATGGAAGGACTGCCTGAGGGAGAGAAGACAAGGTTAGATAGAGGGAGTGGGATTGCTCAGAGGTCATGGAGAATTGAAGAGGGAGGATGTTCATAAAGGAGGAGGGAGCTGCGTATTGCCATCCATTGTGAGAGGTGTTATGCTTTTAGTATAATGGCCAAAGACACGTGCCAGTGCAATGTAGAAACCTCATGCAATACATTGCATGTGCTGTGGTGTAGGTTATTGCTATCACCTTGTGGAGCTGAGCTCAAACTAAGCCAAGATTGGCTCAATAATAACTCAATTCCTTGGCTCATTTAGCTTTTATGTAATATGTGTGCGTATGTAAAATAGGTGAGTTAAATGTTAAATCTGTAGGAAATCAATGGCCTAACCATAAAATTCCACCATGACTTCCTACAAGTTGTCCAACAATGCCCTTATAGGTTTGTTTGCATGATGGTATGATATTTCTTGTTTGTTCACATTATGTATCAAACTCTAAGGGGAGATGAAAGGGGTGCGTGAGGGAGTGAAAACGAGGTTAGAGGGAGGGAAGGAGGGAGACTGGCTGGAAGGTCATGGTGGATGGAGGAAGGAGGAGGAGGATGATCGTAAAAGAGGGAGTTGCACATTGCCACCCTTTGTGAGAGGTGTTATGTTTTTGGGGTGGGGGCTGAACACATGTGATGGCACAATGCAGAAACCTCGTGCAATACATTGCATAAGGTGTTGGTCACTGCCAGTGGTTGTGTCTTGTCAGATGGTAGGAGCAGATGATTGTTTGTAACATTCTGTTCGATGCATGCTGGCTTTGAAAGACACGGAAGATGGTAGTAAAGACCATCCTTCTCTGACTGCGTCAGCACTGAGCTGTGATGGATCAAGGATTGCATATGGATGGAGATTTCTTAGCTAGGTTGGCCTGATGCTTGTTGGGACTCTTGGGAGAGTTTATGCAACCATTTCCTGCAGCGAAGGAGGTGAAGGAGGCTATTTGGTTAGAAGTGGAGGGGATGATGGATGTGGGGATGTCAAATGGAAATTCGGTGGAAACTTTGGATTCAAATGTTTGGCAATTATCGAGTGGTGGGTTCATCTCTTGTAAAAGGCCAAGTGATCATGTAGGATTGGTGAGGCCCTCTGGAGCCTAAGACCTTATCTCTGATGGGGATTCCACTACATCATTGATACTTGGATATCTTGGCCTCCAGGCAATATATGTAGTAGCACTTGTGGTTATAATGAAGTCATTAGGAGGGGGAAGGGAATAAACAATGGGTAGTCACTCTTTACTTTTTGAAAATCATCTTATGCATGTAAAGCCAGAGAGAGAAAAATCTTCATGAGTACAATAAAGAAACATATAGGTGAAAAATTTATTATCAGGGTTCTTATATGTAGACTACACGTAATATAATGATTGACCAAGGAAAAAAAAAGGACATTATTGCACCAAGCAAATGACTAATTAGAATGTTTCATCGAGTTTGTGTAACATATCAAAATGTTGCACTTCCATCCCTACTTGGGGCCATCCATCAGAAGTTTAGATCAACTGCTCGGCTGATTTTTTACATGGCAGTCGTGCGTATGTACACTGTCTTAATAAGAGAATAAGCAAATGGAATGGACCAAAATAAGGATGTCACCAGTTGGGATGGACACTGGCAGAAACGTAAACAGCAAATGTGGACTGATGCAAGTGGTATGGTTCATTGGTCTTGTGCTCTCTACCATTATTAAAGCAATATGGACTTAAACAAACTAGGCCCTCTAAACAATTATTTGGCCAGATATACATTTTGAATTTCATTATTCTCCACATGTGTTGAAAAATGTCATATCAAGGAAGAAAGTCATGAACCAGATTAAACTATGCAAGCATTCTAGTGAATAGAATGAAATGACAAAGATGCACAATGTCAAATATTTTTATAGAGGTTTACAGTTTTGCTCACCCCGAAACCTGTGTAGGGTTTGGTTTCCTTCCCTTATTCACCATTAGGGTTATTAATATCATGAGCTGATGGAAGTTACGAAATTATTGATTTTAAAGAGAATACAACTTTATAATCTGTTTAAACAAATATATCTGAGATCAGCCGCATGGCGGCGTTGCCTAAGATCTTTCGCATATTCAATTACATGCCTCCTTGTTAACTGACATGTTTAGTTTCTGATAGTCAAAGTCCCTTGACTTCTCCTATAAGTGTATGAATTGATTGGGTTGTTTCTGTGCTGCGTTTGCAGGATCCTGAGAACAAAAAAGTAATAGTATGTGATGAGAAGCTGAAATCCATATTCGGTGGCCGCGAACGTGTTGGATTTTTGGAGATTGCATCTCTTATTAGTCCTCATTTCTTGAAGTGACTGCAGGCGTTTTGAATGTATGTTTTGGAGGGTAACCCCATATTAATAGGTTTAAGGGAGCAGTAGCATATGAAACATCAACAGCTGGCTTGCTGGAAATCTTTAAGTAGGTTAGATGAGTTTCATTTTTGTCTTTCTGAGTGAGGGAATGCTGTCAGCTTCCGTTTCCTTCTTGTTTTCATTTAAGTTCTCGATATTGTAAAAGCTGTGTTCATCTATGGATATAAGCAAGTTGGTGTTTTAACGAGCTTGAATGGGATGACCTCTGTCAAGCCCTCTTGGTAATGCCCTGAAGCTAATTTCAACTTACACTGCGAGTATAAATAATGAATGATTGTAGACTTTTCTTCTATCCACAAACTCTGCTACGGATCTGCTACCTGAAACGATTCTTTACAAAACTGTACCATAACCAAGAGCAGGTCATGGTATTTCATCTCTATTTATTGGGTCATGGGAGTTGTATGTGAAAGCTTGGAAAATTTTCCAGAGAATTAAAAAAAAAAAGTGTTTACTTTGTAAGCATATTCTCAGAAAAGAACTTTTTCCCCTACTTTAAGGTCCTAGTGTTTCGTGGTAACCGTGGATGCTAAAGGCACTGGCTTTTGGGTTTTGGACTATTTCACCCTTGGAAAATAAACCCTCTTCTGTATTAGAAGTTTGAAACAGTTAAAGCAATCATCTAATGTGGAAATCAAGCTACATTATCTTTTTTTTTTTTTTATGACCCTGGATTCTTTACGGGTAAATTAGGGGAATTGACGGTCCAGCAACACTACTCTCGGGTAATTTAGGGTTGGGGTTTGAACTTGAGGTTGCTCTGTTGTAAATAGTGATTATCATCAATTAAGTTCTACCCTGTTGTGTCTTAATTATGAAATCGATGCTAGTGTCATGTAAACAAAAACAAAACAAGAGGCGGAGGTAGGGTGAAAAATACGTTGAAACTTTGTTCAGTAAGTTAATGTTGCCACCCAAACAAAGACTTGAAAGAGTCACATGAGGCAATTAAAAAATTTTAAAAGTAGAGGTGGATTTTCAGCCTTCAAAGTTCTAATTCAGCATATGATCTTTGTGGAAAGGACACCTAACTGCATGCGTACCCTCATGTGATCATTTTCATCATTATGGCAGGAACAAACTTGTTACCAGTAATATTTTCGTGAACTCTGGCTGGCGTTTGAAGATGGAAGAATTAGGTAGGGAATTGTGCCCTTTTCCGGAATTGAAGTGGAATCGTGTTTGGGCCCATTCATGGAATTAGCCAATTGTGAGGAGGGTTGGGAATTATCTTACGCCGAAATTAGGGACCCTCTTTTTGCATCAAATAACGTCAAAAATTGGGCCAAATAGGGAATAATGCTCCTAATTGTGGCAATGGAAATAACCCTTAGGTGCCGTTTGGTAAAGGAATTATTTGGAGAAATAAAATTAGAAGTAGAATTAGGAGATTTTATTTCACATAAATGTTTAGTTGGATTTGCTTTCTTGTTAAAGAAATTAAAGAATTTTATTTGTTTTGATGTTTGTTTAGTAGAATAAAAAGAACAACGGTTGAAAAGAAAAAGTAAATTAAGTAATTAACATGAGGAATTAGATAATTTTACTTGAGGGGATGAATTACCTAATTTTAAAATTATGTGATCAAATGTAAAATTAAAAGTGAAATTAATGTTAATTTCATGTACTAAACACCCAAAGAATATGAAAAAAATGATTCTTGCCTGTCAAGCCCAACTTTGACCTACAGGGTTCGTGCTCATGCCCAATTGGTCTCAATAGAGCCACCTTCCGCTTTAGCTAGGCTAGAGCATTTTTCACGCCCAATAGCTTTTTTATTTTATTTTTGCAAGGGCAAAACTTCATTGATGGGTAAAAGTACATTACATCCTAACACCATGACATCATACCATCGAAAGAGGGAAACCATCTCTCCCAAAATGAAAACAGAAAAGCACTAATACTTAAATCTTGGTGCACGACCCAACATGTTTCTCATACATTTTTCATGTCATGAATGACGAGTCATGCCATTGAGAAATGCCGATGATTTACCTAGGATAGAAAAATCAGAAAAGGAATATGGGTCAAAAGCCTAATCATGTTATGCATGATTTTAAGTGTAACCAATTATCAAGAGAATCAATAGAAAATAAAGAAAAAGAAAAAACACGATCACAAAAATCAACAAGATTGTCGACGATCGGAAATGGGAATGGTGACGGAGATGTCTCGACTCAAGGTTACCCACAGCTACTTTATCATGAGGAAAAGCATCAGGAACGGCCTTCTTGAAGATAGTCGAGGACACTGCTAAAGATGTTGGATTAACTGCTTTGAGGAGTGATGTAAACACATTTATACTACTTAAAATGTCTATTTATGCATGTTCTTAAGTATAAGATTGCATTTCATGATATAAATATTGCATAACATGCATCATCTCGCATTTAGAGTAGTTTGAATAAAATAGAGGTTAATTGTCTCCTTTTATGTGCTTGGACAGGGCAAACATTTTATCGGGGCCTCGGATCAAAGATCCAACCGTATGGATGTGATCAGGGCGACAATTGGAGTTCAACGACTCCAAGATCGCCCTAATCAGGCATCCGTAGCATCAGATAGAGACTGGGGAACCCTAGAAGATCAAGGTCCAGGATGGTGTAAATCCGCACTTCAGATGACAAATCCTACCACACGGATGAATTCAGATTGACGATCGCAGCCCAACAACACAAAAATCGAGTCAATCCGACATCCTTGGCACCATCTACAACTTCCAGAAGATGGACGACCAAGATGGTGCCACGTGGCGCCATCTCAGCCACCCAAACGGCCGCTGGCATTTTGTGAAGGCCCCCGCCCGATCGCTCTTCGCCGTCAGATGGAGATCCAACGGCTGTGGCCGCCCGGTGCTTAAAATGTGCGTTCGACCATCCGTGCCCCGCAGCGCAGCGGTCGAGTGCACTTACGCGAGCGCGGGGCGCGGGTTCGAGCCGTGGTGAGGGTATTGAAGGCACGGGTAATTGAGGCGCGTGGAGCGTCGGATGGAGATCGTGCGGTCGTGGGCGCCCGATAGCGCCGACGCGCGATTAGACGCCCCGCGTAACGCGCGATCGCACGCGCAGGCGGGCGGGTTGCAGCGGGCGCGGACGCGATTTAAGCCGTCCGATCTCGCGATCGGACGGCTGAAAAGCGTTGGACGTGCGCGAGCGTTGAGGAGCGGGCAGTCGAGGAGGCGCACCTGGGCGTGGCGGCGACGGCCACGTCGGGGCTTTAGTGATGGATTTATCCATCACTAAAGACCCCTTATTTATTATTGTGAAGATGTAATGTCCATTTTGCCCCCACTCCTTGCAACTATAAAAGGAGACCCCCTCCATACGAAATTCTCATCCCTTCTTTCTCTTCTCTACCCCTCCAAAGCTCAAGAGAAGCTTGTCCCACACCCGGGATGCTTCTCACGAGATAAAGTCCAATTTTCGTTCCCCTTCGGAAGTGGATCCCGACGACGGCGTGCTGCTTCGTTCCCGTTCTTCTGATTCGTCCTCCTTCGTCCTGCTTCGTTCTCCTTCATCCAGGCGTCGTCCCGTCCGGCTCGTCCTCCAAGCAACCGTCGAGGAGGATTTCTCTCTCCCTATTCTTTTTACTGCTTTCTAGTATAGATTTACTGTTTTCTAGATTAATCTACTCGTCCTCTAAGCAACCGTCGAGGAGGACATTTCTCCCTCCATTCTCTTAATGCTTTCTAGAGTAAATTTATCGCTTTCTAGAGTAATTGTTTTATGCTTTCTAGTTATAATGAATAATCTCTTCAATGCAAAAATTTCTTGTTTATTCTACATCTCATTTTGATTTCTCTGTGTAATATTCTCTTTCTCTCTTACTCTCTCTCTCTTCTATTTATTGTAAATAATTAGATAGTTCTAAATTGAATTATTCTGTAACAAATAAAAAGAAACGCGTAGTTTTTAAATCAAACGTCCGCCTCCCTGTGTTCGACCCGGAATTTTAATTTCGGTATAAATTTTATTTGTTGAACACGAATTCTTCGCTTTCGAACTACAACGACAGGTTTTCCAAAACCAAACACGTTAGCGTAGGTTCGTAAACGTTTAACATTTTGGCGCTGTTACCGGGGAGGCAAAGATCTTTGATTTCTCTTCGCGTTTTGTAACTTACAAATCATTTACCTCACTTTTCTCCTTTCTTATTGTAATTGCAGGTACTCTTTCGAGGCAGGCAAAAGTGGTAGATTGGAGTAAAGTGCTGTAGAAGGTTTTGTGAGTTACCCCCACCTCCCACCCATTAGATTTCATTTCATCACATAATAACTCAAACATCAATCAACCTAGGTGTTTTTATAAACTCTAAGGTTAGATTGTTTGTTGTTTGACACCCATACTCACCCCAACCCCCACATTAAAAAGAAAAAAAAAATTTCACAGAGGTACACAACCTCATCTGATTTTCAAACTCAACCGGTAAACCAATCTTAGGAGTCGGTACACACATCCAAACACATAATTGAGTAGAAATCAGATTAGGTAATCATTTGTGTGCCTAATTAAGTGGTGCAACAGGCCAATTGTTTGAGTTGATTGGGTCGCACCACTTCAAATAAAATCAACTCATCAAGTAGCTGCCAATTAGGTTCAACTCTTAGGGATTTACCAGGCACACCACATTCTTTTTAAATTTTAAAGGAAAACATATTCACCTGTGCTTGCAAAACCTGGTGTGCTAATGAAACTTGATTGAAAACACCTAAAGTTGAATCCTAAAAGCTACTAAGCAAGATTTGAACGTTAAAATTCACGACATCAAAAACAATCTTGCTTGAAAACCACTGGTTGTGCACTCACACACGAATCAATCAATCATTAAGGCACGACCATTTAAAGGGCCCATCACATTCCAAAGCACATTCAAACCTAGCCCTAAATAAAACAGAGTAGACCTTGGCCTTAAGGATTGGACTCGCTTTTCAGAACCCAGAACAAGATTATTTTCGATTAGTCTGTTGCTACTATTCAATCTGATGTCTAGCTAGGGGAGTAGAGTCAAACGATCGCGGCTGGGGGGTACACTAGGAACCGGAGGCGCAAGCCGAAGGAAGAACCTTCTCCCCAGTCCCTCCTTCTAACTGGTTGGATTGAACAGACGGAAGTAGATCAAATCGTTCCTTTATCTCAAGACGGGTTTTGAGAGTCTGTAGGTCTTTAGGCTAACCTATTTAAGGACAGGTTTGATTGTTTGTATTGCAGGGCACCTTTCTTCTTCCCGTGTATCATGAATCCTTCCACATATTTCATGCATTCCCGCTCTTTCCCTACTATTGTAAATTATCCTCAACATGACGATTATCCCAACTCGTATTGTAATCAACCATCAGTTAATTGGGATAATTCGGATTGGGGATACAATTCCGGACCCCCGTGTTTAGGGTCTAACCCTGAACACTTTGATTTTGATTTTTATCCTTCTCAGAGCTACATCGATTATAGATCGTCTTCCTTTCATGAACAGCATAATACGATCTACAATCAAGAAGGATACACCGATCCTTACCCATCCTCTGATTTCACTGCCTTTAGGTCATCACCATCTTTTCAACAATCTGAAATGACCTATTATCAGGAAGGGTATAACGAATCTCAATTCGTTAATTCCCCTGCATTGAGCCCAAACCCGCCCAACTTGAACCAACTCATTTGGTTCAGGTTAACCAGGTTCAAGATAAGGTTCTGGCTAACTTGAGGAATATCATTCAATCTTTAGAAGTTCAGCCAATACCTTGCATTGAGAGATTGGAGCCCCTGATTGAAATGATTGATGATTTAAACAAGTCTTTGTTGGATTGGCTCTAGGATGTTAAGGATAAGAACCCGGGTGAGTTTCTACTTGGGAAATTAGCAAAATTGAGGATGAGATTCGTGGTTGCTTTGATTCAATCTTGGAATAATTCCCAGGATGAACCCTCTTCAGGAAAGCTAATGATAGAACCCGCTCAGGCACCTGTTGGGGGGGACAAGTGTTATGAGGCTGACCAGATTGAATTAAAGCAACCAATTAAGGATGATTTGATTTCTTCACCTGAGATCCCTGAGCCGGGTTACGAGGAAACGTATTTCTCCTTGGAACAAAAAGTGACAACTGATTTTGGGACATACATTGATACGGATCCTGATGGTGAAGATTCAAGTTGCGAAGTCTCACGCGAGTTTTCTGAACACGATTTCTGTGAAACAATTGGGCATGAGGAATCTGATAGATCATTTAATAGCCCAATAACTGAGGAAACTGATCTTATTAGGGCACACATTACGGATCCAGAATCACATTTTTTGGAGGAATCAATTCAATGCCTGATTATCAGTTACACCCTGTTGAGCTTATTGATGATTCTAATTCTGAGATAATTAGACCCGAGTCAATTTTGATTCTGCCACATCATTTAGACTTGGAGATTTCAGATGGGGTGATGAATATACAAGAGGTCCTAGAATTTGATATGCTAAATGAGGAGGATAGGAGCTGGGAAGTTTTGATTTGGGAAGTTAATTCAGGAGGAAATGGAAGATTGAGTCGAAGGGTTCCTTTTAAGTTGAAACCATCAAATCAGAACCCTTACGGCATTTGTTTCGAGGATGTTCAACCTAAGAACACATTCAACGATTATCCTTTTGAGCTTCAATTTTTTGTAACCCGACTTTTTGGTCTTGGGTGCATCCTCAGAAATCGCAGGCCCGATCCCGCTTACATTCTGATTTTAGGTTTTGGGTAATTTTTATCCAGAACCTAAGATATTCTCGATTATGGGGTGTGGGTCTGCACCATAATCTGGTCCACATCTGTGGACCTCTGCTGACAGGTCAGAGGATTCTTCTGTTCATTCTAATTCTGACCTGCACATGTGAATTCTTCATTTCTTTTCTTTGTATAGTGTGACTAGCTGAAGGCACTAAACTCAGCACTTATATAGTTCTTTTTCATTTTCATCTTGGAGCGGACCTGATATTCACGCAATTCAGGTGCTTTCTACACTTTTCCACTCTGTTTTATGTCTTTTTAATACATTGAGGACATTGCATTAGATAGGCATGGGGGGGTGGATATTCATCTCTAAATTCATTCGTCAGCTCCGTAGATTTGTTTTTTTTCTTTTATATAAAAAAAAAATTCGGAATTAGGAAAGAGAATTTGGGTTTAAGAAAATTTTCAATCTTAGGAGATACTACATTAGGATCTGAACACAAAGATCCCTCAGGTCTTTGGACTTAATTAGCCTGTGTATCCACTAAAATGTGGATTTGTCTTTGAGTCCTCACCATTTTAATTCTATTATAATTGGAATAAATAAGTTTGGGTGATAAGTACACGACTTATCGACCCGCCATCTGATTTGAGGGAATTTTGAGTTTTAAGCATTTACACACTTTCTTTGCACTGACTCGTTATTTGACGATTCTAACAGAAATTGGGTAGCTAATGAACCTTCTAGGGTGATGTGGCTGGCAAGTTATCGTGGGTAACAGCCAATAGGTAGGTTGTCCAGAGCCCAGTCACTGGACCTTTCTCTTTTTGCTGCCTTTAGGTAAATCTTAGATCAGGGAAGCCACCTATTTAAAAAAAAAAAATATCAAAAAGAAAAAGGAGAAAAGAACAAAAAGAAATAAGCCACACTTCGCCGAATGAGTATGGCTGGCAAGTTGTCGGTGGTAACAACTCATCGACCGGTTATCCAGAACCCAGCTCAGAAAATGCATTAAAAATTCCCAAAACACTTAGGAAGAAGCGGAGAAGTAGAATAAACCGGGGAGATATACACTGGATTCACCCTTGTGTTGACCCCGTTAAAAAAATAAAAGTAGGGAGAAAGCTACCGGTTGTAAAGATACACCTTTAGGCAAAATTCTTTTTGAGGTCACCTAGAGGCGTAGAAATCCGAAGTCCGTTCTAATTGCCGGTCAACGAGTCTATCACAATCACAATAAGATGCTTAAAACTTAGGGTTCTCATCAAATCTTGTGTGAGTTGAATGGTCGTAGAAAGCCACTCTTGAACCCTAAAATTTGAAAATCCAAAAAGAGAAAAAGAAAATTTTCTTTGAATAAGGCGAGGGCTTGAGGCGGTCTGCATTTTGGCTGATACCTGGGCACTGTTGTGTCTTTGAAAGTTCAGTTCCTAAGTAGAAAATTTCTTAATGATTGAAAATAACTCAGGTCCAAATAATCTAACCTAATTCTTTTATAAATAGCATATAGTTTTTGCTAGGGACTAGCAAAAGATAGGCATGGGGGTATGATGTAAACACATTTACACTACTTAAAATGTCTATTTATGCATGTTCTTAAGCATAGGATTGCATTTCATGATATAAATATTGCATAACATGCATCATCTCACATTTAGAGTAGTTTGAATAAAATAGAGGTTAATTGTCTCCTTTTATGTGCTTGGACAGGGCAAACATTTTATCGGGGCCTCGGATCAAAGATCCAACCGTATGGATGTGATCAGGGCGACGATTGGAGTTTAACGACTCCAAGACCGCCCTAATCAGGCATCCGTAGCATCAGATAGAGACTTGGGAACCCTAGAAGATCAAGGGCCAGGATGGTGTAAATCCGCACTTCAGATGACAAATCCTACTGCACTGATGAATTCGGGTCGACGATCGCATCCCAACGACACAAAAATCGAGTCAATCCGACAGCCGTGGCACCATCTACAACTTCCAGAAGATGGACGGCCAAGATGGCGCCACGTGGCGCCATCTCAGCCGCCCAAACGGCAGCTGGCATTTTGTGAAGGCTCTCGCCTGATCGCTCTCCGCCGTCAAATGGAGATCCAACGGCTGTGGCCGCCCGGCGCTTAAAACGTGCGCTCGACCATCCGCGCCCCGCAGCGCAGCGGTCGAGCGCTCTTACGCGAGCGTGGGGTGCGGGTTTGAGCCGTGGTGAGGGTATTGAAGGCACGGGTAATTGAGGCTCGTGGAGCGTCGGATGGAGATCGTGCGGTCCCGGGCGCCCGATAGCGCCGACACGCGATTGGACGCCCCGCGTAACGTGCGATCGCACGCGTAGGCGGGCGGGTTGCAGCAGGCGCGGAAGCGATTTAAGCCGTCCGATCTCGCGATCGGACGGCTGAAAAGCGCTGGACGTGCGCGAGCGTTGAGGAGCTGGCAGCTGAGGAGGCGCGCGTGGGCGCGGCGATGGCCACGTCGGGGCTTTAGTGACGGATTTATCCGTCACTAAAGACCCCTTATTTATTATTTTGAAGATGTAATGTCCATTTTGCCCCCACTCCTTGCAACTATAAATGGAGACCCCCTCCATACGAAATTCTCATCCCTTCTTTCTCTTCTCTACCCCTCCAAAGCTCAAGAGAAGCTTGTCCCACACCCGGGATGCTTCTCACGAGATAAAGTCCAATTTTCATTCCCCTTCGGAAGTGGATCCCGCGATGACGACGGCGTGCTGCTTCGTTCCCGTTCTTCTGATTCTTCCTCCTTCGTCCGGCTTCATTCTCCTTCGTCCAGGCGTCGTCCCGTCCGGTTCGTCCTCCAAGCAACCGTCGAGGAGGATTTCTCTCTCCCTATTCTTTTTACCGCTTTCTAGTATAGATTTACTGCTTTCTTGATTAATCTACTCGTCCTCTAAGCAACCGTCGAGGAGGACATTTCTCTCTCCATTCTCTTAATGCTTTCTAGAGTAAATTTATCGCTTTCTAGAGTAATTGTTTTATGCTTTCTAGTTGTAATGAACAATCTCTTCAATGCAAAAATTCCTTGTTTATTCTACATCTCATTTTGATTTCTCTGTGTAATATTCTCTTTCTCTCTTACTCTCTCTCTCTCTTCTATTTATTGTAAATAATTAGATAGTTCTAAATTGAATTATTCTGTAACAAATAAAAAGAAACACGTAGTTTTTAAATCAAACGTCCGCCTCCCTGTGTTCGACCCGGAATTTTAATTTCGGTATAAATTTTATTTGTTGAACACGAATTCTTCGCTTTCGAACTACAACGACAGGTTTTCCAAAACCAAACACGTTAGCGTAGGTTCGTAAACGTTCAACAAGGAGCCTCGACCCAGGATCACAATAGGGGGAACGAGGGGTAGCTAACTACCCACGTTGATGCCAACGGGAGGACCCCCGGTTAGTGATCCAATCCGTAACACACAGAGCAATCATTGGTAGCAGCCCTCGCCTCCCGAAGGCTGACGATGCCAAACAAGGAAAGTGAATTGCGAGGATGGGTGGGATAGAGAGGGGTGGCCTAAAGGTAGCAATGGTGGGGCGGAGGCCCTAGCCAACTCAAACGTTGGCCGAGGCCCCACCAGGTGGCAGATGGCTAAGTCTTCCCTTGGGGTGGAAGGTTGAAAAATGAAGGGGAAAGGAAACTACGTCCTTTTTTAGGCCCAATAGTTAATGCGCCTTTTGCATACTATATACCAACGGAAAATCTTCTTTTGTTTCATTAGTGAAATTTAACCTCCATGATTAGTTTTTGGTCATTATTCACACTTAAAAATGAGATAATCTCATTTTATCATTTGATGATAAAATCAAGCAATGACAATGGAGTTGAAACAACAAACAAAATCATGGATCAAACAATCAAAAGTGCTCGTCTGTTCGGTGCACATCGAGGTGGTCACTCTTGCTTGCAGGTGTCGATGCTGCTGTTGGGCGATGTTGCTGTCTACTCACGTTGTTGCTAGCATAACTTTTGGTTGTGGCGCTGCTACAAGGGTAGTGTCTCATCGATGGTGCTCGTGGCGATGGTAGCAGTGCGGATGCTAGTGGTGCTGCTGCGGTGGCGTAGGCAGTGGTACTTAGGACTTACCTGAGGCTCTTCCCCTTAGAGTCTTGATGATTGAGGGTGAGTATCGCTTACTCCATTCCTTTGGTTGTAGTCTTTTATCCTGTTAAACCCGTGCTGTTTGAGCCTTTTAAGATGTCTGGACTATCGGCTGGACGTCTGGTCAGATGTCTGGACACCTTCCCAGACGTCTGGAAATAAAAAATTTTGAGTACAAGCTCGCGTCTGCGCGCAGGCTGCACGCAGACAGTACTCTCGTTTTCCTCCTTCTCTCCCACTTTTTCCCCCCTCCAGTGAACCCTAACCCTCACCCTTATAAAACCCCCCTCCTCCTCTCTCATTCTCCTCACTTCACAGCTACCAGCCACTTCTGCCCTTCCCCTTCACCCCAGCGTGAGTGAGAGAGCACAAGAGCGACGTCGAGGAAGAGCGGCGTCCGGAGAGGAGGAGGAGAGTGAGCTCGCGAGCTCGTGTGGGAGCTCATTGGGAGCGCACGGTTGGAGCGGTGCGCACGCAAAGAGGAATGCGTCGGGGGAGTCCTCCCAGACACTACTGCAGCCGGAGCTGCAGGGGAAGGGGCGAGGCGTGGCCACGGGCGACGTAAGCGAGCGGAAGCAGGTGGTTCTGGGTTTTTCCCAGAATCAGACGTCTGGAGTGATGTCTAGACGACGGTACGGATTTCTGGAGGCGGTTCTAGACGTCTGAGGAGAGAGTTTCGCGAAGGTACGTTCTCTTTGCGGATACGACCATGCAGGCCGCTCCGCGGGTGCCCTTTTGCGTACCTATTTTGAGAAGATTGCATGGTGACATTGCAGGATTTGCTTTGGGAAGGCGCGGGGCATGCCCGCCCACGCATTTCAGACGTCTGGGGAGCTTACCAGACAACTGGAAGCACTTCCAGACGTCCGGAGAGGTGGTCAGACGTCTGGAGCTGGGTCCAGACTGTCCAGAAGAGTTCCTAGACATCTGAGGATTGACGCAGAGTTTGAGGTACGTTACTGAACACTTTTAAGACGTCTGGAAGTTGTTCCAGATATCTGATTTGAGTAGAAACCCTATTTTTGACCTGTTTAGGGTCCGTTTGAGGTCTATTTTACTCAAATAAGATATTGATGTTTTCCTTGTGAGTTCCTCTACTTGTTAGAAAGCTTTCTAAACTGTTCTGAGTGTTCCATTATGATTGTTCCTTGTGATAGGACTTTGTTCCGTTGCGGGTTCAGGGCTTGCTGAGGCACGTGAGCCTACCGTTCAAGCCCCCAATACTCCTGGGTTTACTGGTAGAGTGACTTTCCCTAATTTAAATACAAACCTAAATGCATGTGTGGAATGAATGATTAGAACCTAGGATGTGGCATGAATCCTAGGATGAGAAATACTTGAAATGTCTGTATGCATGATTGAATTGTAGTCTTGAATGAGTAGATAGAAATGTTAACAACTGCCTGTAAATGAATAAAAGCTGCCTGTGAAATAATGAACTACCTATGCTAGTTAATAGTTGCATGTGACCTTCCTGTTGTATACGTTAAATGAATTAATACGAGTTGCATGTGTATAAAGCTAAGAATGGTAATGTGAATGATAGAAATATGGATTACCTGTGTATAACCTGAGTATGGAAATGTGAACGATAGAAATACAAGTTGCATCTGTATAACTTAAGAATGGAAATGGAAATGATGAAACTGTTGGTGCTAGAGCACTACGATCATTTGTTTTGATGATAACAAAACACGTGTTATTTAACATTTGCACTTGGAGTCTTAGATTTCAGGTCAATTGCAAATGTAGACGTGTTTAGACAGCATTCAATCTCGCATCCAGGACGGATTGGAGGAGCTTGATGGAGAACAGAGGGGATTCGCGAGGAGCGATAGATTGAAGATGGAAGGACAAGAAGAATAGGATAGAATTCCATTTTATTTCTTTCATGTACATTTGTCGTTATTTTCTTACTCTTTATTTCCTTAGAAAATTATGTTAAAGAGCCTCAAAGTACCCTAACAGTAGTACTAGGAACACCGGCACAACCCTAGGATACTTAGGCTTTCTGTAGAGAACTTAGAAAACCAATATACGATTTAAACAGCATTTCCAGACGTTTAATTCCCAAATCAAGTGTTTTAAGACGTCTGACTGTTGATTCAGACATCTGATAACATTTAGGCTGGACATAGTTAGTTATGTCTGATGAAATCAGACATCCAGACCTTAGACCAGACGTCTTAGGAGACGTCTAATGACTTTGCCAGACGTCCAATTAGTGGACCGTTGGCTAGCTTAATAAACACTCAAGGATATGACCGTTAGAGCCTTATCAGACGTCCTTAGGCCTTTCCAGACGTCTGATAATTGACCATTTTGCCTCGACTGACCCGAAAATCTCTTCTCAGAGATTTTCTAGCCGTTGCAAATCCATTCCCACGACAAAGTAGGTTTCCAGACGTCCAGACATAGTGCCAGACGTCCTGTATGTCGTCTGATGGACTTGCGCTAGAACCCTGTTTAGATCTGATCCAAGTCAGGAAGAGACCCGCCCAAAATCAGACGTCTGACCTTGAAATCAGACGTCTTAAAGTGGTCTTCCAGACGTCTGATGCCAAAATTAGACGTCTGATAACCCTGTCAGTGCAATGATTGTTCCTGATTTCGGGTTGATTCACTTGGGCTTTGCACCGAACGGCTATGGAACCTTTCCTAAGCCTTCCAAAGCCTTCCTAAGGCCTCTATAAATAGAGGGGAGCCTTTACACACCAAAACACACCTAGCCACACACTTTCACACTCTTTTATGTCCAAAAAGACTCTCTTGCTCTCCAAGCTCTAATTCTTCATCTTGAGAGCATCAAGCTTTGCACACCCGCTCTCTCGCCGTAGTTCACGAGAGCGCCGTAGCGCCGTCGTGTTGTTCACGCATCCGCGTCGCCGACGCATTCCTTTCAAAGGGGAGTTTCCTAATTCCTATAAAAGCTAGGTTTAAAATTACTTTGTTGGCTCTATAGGATTATTGTTCTTTTATCTTTGTTATTTGGTTGGGTATTCGCTTTGCGAATTCCCGTCTCCTTCGAGGGACAAAATCCTTCTCGTGAAGAGAAGGGGTTGAGGAACGCTACCATCGCACTTGTAGCGTGGTTGTATTTGAGGTTGAATCACCCTCGTTTAAAGTGATTCGTTTAGTGGATTTTGATCAACTTGGTTGATCGGAATATCCTAACTCGAGAGGGTTAGGTGGCGGTTTTCACCCGGTTTGGGTTTCCACCTAAAAATACTTGTGTACTTGTGTGATTGTCTATTTTTGAGATTGTTTATATTTATTTCCGCAATTACTACGTCACCCCCTCCTAGTAGGGAATTTCAGAAACCTGGTATGGAATGGCATGAGGCATATGAGCATGAACCCTAAGGGGGAATAGGAGTAGAGCTCCTGGAAATAAATGGAATGGATCTGGAAATGAGTTGGGAAGTGCGCTGGCCCTTGAGTACGTGGTACCAAGGGGAGTGCATGTTACCTCTTAATGTAAAGGGGAGCTTGTCGCCCTTCGGGTTGAGACCTGGGGTGGGTTTGGCCACTTTGCACCGATTCTGTGGCCCTCGTGTACACTGCACTGAGGAGAGTTACTAGTGTAGGGAGAGAGCTAGCCACCCCACGGGACCCGAGGTTCAGCTAGCCTCCCTACACCGACTTGTTAAGCCCATTGGGCAAACCAAGGTAGTTAGGCGAGGGTGTGTGGACTGTGGAGGGGCGAGACCCCTGTTTTGTTCTTAGGGGCTAGACCCCTATTACTGAGAGGGCTAAGTCCTATACTGTTCTGTGCTGTACTTTGGGCGCACGTGTTAGCGGAAACGACTAACCGCGTGCCAATGCGGGGTAGCTACCCATGCGTTTATCATGCGTGCCTTAGTTACCGTTACGTCCGTCCGTGATCTTGGGGTGGTTGACTGGGTGTAGGATCACCACGGGGGACTCTCCCGGCCAGGAGAGCACCACGTGTGTCTTCTACTCTTCGAAAAAGACTGCAATCAAGATCGTTCCCACGAGGAACATTCGAGATCAAGAAAGAGATCTGATAAATAAACCAAGTGATGAAAAGGAATAATTAGTTAAAGAAAGTACTTGAAAAACAACAGCTACCTGTCCACTTTTACTGCTTTAGTTAGTTAGTTGCCACTCAACTCAGCGTTCGCTGACTTTGTGTACTCATAACCCCTTTTCAGGTCCAGGTCTTGAGCAGCCCGAGTCTACGGCTACAGAGGGTGCTGGGCTCAGCATAGCCCAGTAGCTGTAGTTCTTTATTGTATTCCTTTTGTAGTAGTGAGTAGACTCTTGTACCTTTATGTTTTGTACTTTTATGTTCTATACTTTATGTTCCTGTACCTTGTTACTTTCTATTGTTGTGGTGGTAATATGTACTGTATCAATTTTTACTTCTTTAATGTTGTACTTTTTTACTGTTAGTTGCATAGCATAGTGAATGTGGTTTACTTTCCTGCTTTTTGGTTATTTCTCGTTCGACGACTAGGTCTTGGGATCAGTTGAGTCGGTTCGATCTCATGTCCTGTAGGGATTCGGGAACCGGGTCGTAACACATTGTAACGACTCGATTCCCGAGTCCCTACGAGACACGAGAACCGGACCGACTCGACTAATCCCAAGACCTAGTCGTCCAACGAGGAAGTAACCAAAAGAGCAGTAAAATAAACCACATTCAACATGAAATATAACTAGCAGTAACAAAATACAGCAGTAAGAAAAAGAACTACTACAGCATGTACCACCACAACAGTAGAACAACATTTAACATAACATGAACTACAAGTAAAGAAAAGTACAGAGAGTAATTAGAACTACTCACTACAGTGGAACAAAAAGGGCACAAAAGAACAGTGGTAACTCTACTGGACCCTACTCGGCCCAGCGCCCTCTGCAGCCGCTGACCTTGGCTGCTCAACACCTGGTCCTGAAAAGTAACGAGTGTAACACGTCAGCGAAATGCTGAGTAAAGTGGCAACTAAAACTAAAGAAGCAGTAAAGTGTACAGTAACTGTTTTATTTTCTTTATTTACATCTTTCTATTGTTTCACAATTTATCTATTTCTCAGATCCTTCACTTGATCTCGAATGTTCCTCATGGGAACGATCTTGATTGCAGTCTTTTCCGAACAGTAGAAGTAACACGTGGTGCTCTCCTAGCCGGGGGAGTCCCCCGTGGTGATCCTACTCTCAGTCAACCACCCCAAGGTCACTGACAGACGTAACGGTGACTACGGCACGTGCGGTAAACGCACGGGTAGCTACCCCGCACTGGCACGCGGTCAGTCGTTTCCATTAACGGGTGCGCCCCAAAGCACAGCACGGAACCAGTATAGGGCAGAGCCCTCTCAGTAACAAGGGTCCAACCCCTCCACAGTAACCAAACAGGGGCCTTACCCCTCCACAGTCCGCACACCCTCGCCTGACTACCCTGGTTTGCCCAGTGGGCCTAACAAGTCGGTGTAGGTGAGCTAGCAGAACCCCGGGGCCCGTGGGGTAGCTAGTACTCGCCCTACACTAGTAGCTCTCCTCGGTACTGTGTACACGAGGGCCAACAAGTCGGTACAAAGTGGCCAGACCTAACCTCGGGTCCCTGGGGCGGCTGGCTCCGCTCTGCACTAAGCAGGTAACAGGTGCTTCTCCTGGCACTACGTACCCAAGAGACAATGCACCTCCACATCTTTCTTTCTCAGTTCCATTTCATGCTCTTTCCAGGAGTTCTACTCCTAATTCCCCGTAGGGTTCCAGCTCTTTTAACTCAGCACATTCAGGTTTCACCTTTCCAGTTTCACGTTCATGCAACCCATATTCTCAATCATGTTCATTTATTCATAACAGGCAGCTGTTAAACCAATTTACAGGCAGCTATTATTTCCTTTCCACATTTTCCAAGATTGCAATATGTATATTCATTTCGCTAGTTTTTCAGTCCTAGGATTCATGCCGTACCCTAGGATCTATCTTTCAATCTAGTTTTCCAGCCCTAAGATTCATGCAATACCCTAGGATCCATCATTCAATCTGGTTTCTCATTCCTAAGATTCATGCAATGCCCTAGGTTCTATTAATTGTTCCATAATTGTAACAAATTATGTTAATAATTTCTAAAGCCACTCTACCAGCTACAACGGAAGTACTGGAGGCATGGTCGGAAATCCCGCGCGCCTCCGCAACCCCCGAGACTGCAATGGAACGGGATCCTAACACAAGGATCAAACACAAGGAGTTTCTCAGAACAGTATATAATTACTGGAAACGGGTAGAGGATCTTATTCCGAAAAGAACGCAACTCGAAACGCTGAAAACGGACTCCGAACGGGCCCTAAACGGGTCAAAAACGATGAAACAGTCCAAAATCAGACGTCTGGAACCTCTTCCAGATGTCTTAAAATGTGGGTCAGATGGCACCTTTGTTCTGCGTAGTCTCTCAGACGTCCAGAAGCCTGCGGGGGCATCTGGCCTAGTTCCCATACGTCCGATGGTCACCCCGGACGTCTGAAAGTCCTTCCAGTCGTCTGGCACTGCGGCCAGATGTCTGATTCGTGTTGGATGCGAATCTCAGAGCCTGCACGTACCCACTCATCGTTCACAGTACAACGGTTGCAGAAAAGGACGAAGGACGAAAAAAATAACTTACTTGCCAGACGTCTGGACAGTCCTCCAGACGTCTACACCGTCGTCTGGTTGGAATCCCAAATGTCTGATTCTGGAAAAACTTCCAGAATCAGAGCTCGACGCGCTCTCCGCCCGCGACGCGCCTCGTCTGCATACTGCTCGAGCTGCAGCAGCCCTCCCGCGTCACTCCACGCCCGCTGCTCCCCCGCCGGCCGGCTCCAGCTGCCCCGGCAAGCTCGAGCCCTCACGGTCGAGCGTCTCCTCCCTCGCGCGACACCTCCTCCTGCAACTCGCCGCGGCTGCCTCTGCCGCCGCTCGCTCACGCTTGCACTCTCGCACCGGCTGGAAGAAGAAGAAGGGAGTGGAGGAGATGAGAGTGAGGGAGAGGGCGAGGGCCCTTTTAAAGCCGCGCGGGGAGAGAGAGAGAGAGAGGGGGGGCAGCGCTGCGCCTGCGGAGGAGAGGGGAAAAGAGGCGTCGCTGCGTGCGCAGACGAAATCGTGCGTGCTGCAGAAATCAAATCCCAAACGTCTGGAAGGGGTTCTAGACGTCTGGTCAGACGTCTGGGCCACCTCCCAGATGTCTTAAAAGACGTCTTGAAGCCACGTTCGTAACAATATAACAAACTCAAAGGAAGTTTCATCCCCGAAACTTGAGCTAACTAGGGTGCGGGAAAAACGTCATATATAAAAACATAACAAACTCAAAGAGGATCGAAGCTGATCCGAAAGACGTACTCGCGAATAGCTACGGGTACTGCTCCCGCATTGCCGCCTCAGGCTCCCAGGTAGCCTCCTCGTACCGCTGGCTCCTCCACAAAACCTTCACCAGGGTACTTGCTTTCGTCTCAAACTGCGGATGGCTCGGTCAAGAATCTGCACAGGCTGCTCGGGGTAGGTCAGGTCGTCGCCCACCTCGACGCTCTCGTGACTCAGTACGTGACTGGGATCGGCTACGTACTTCCTGAGGTTGGACACGTGGAACACGTCGTGCACACTAGAAAGCTGGGGAGGGAGGGCAAGCCTATAAGTAACGGGTCCAACCCACTCCATGACCTCAAAGGGCCCCACAAACCTCGGCGGGAGCTTCCCTCTCACCCCAAACCGCTGCAGGCCCTTCATGGGAGAAACACGAAGAAAGACGTGGTCCCCAACCTCAAACTGCACCTCTCTGCGTCTCCAATCCGCGTAGCTCTTCTGTCTGCTCCTGATAGTGCAGAGTCGCCTGTGGATCTGCTCGACTACCTCCTGACTCTGCTGGATCAACCTCGGGCCAACCTCCCACTTGGTCCCCACCTCAACCCAACTCATGGGTGCCGTACACCTCTGTCCGTACAGAGCCTCATAGGGAGCCATGTCGATGCTCGAGTGATAGCTGTTGTTGTATGCAAACTCCGCCAGGGGCAGGTGCTCCTCCCAAGAGCCCCTCCAGTCCAGTACACAGGCATGCAAAAGGTCCTCAAGTGTCTGCATCGTGCGCTCAGACTGTCCGTCCGTCTGGGGGTGGTAAGCTGTACTAAACCTCAACCGCGTCCCCAGGGCCTGCTGAAACTTAGCCCAAAACTGGGACGTAAAGCAGGTATCCCGATCGGATACGATTTCCCGCGGAACTCTGTGTAGTCATACCACGTCGCGGATATACCTCTCTGCCAACTGTGCTGGTCCCAAAGTGACTCGGATCGGCAAGAATCGTGCCGTCTTCGTTAGTCTATCCACAATTACCCAGACTGCGTCGTGTCCTCGCTGGGTAACAGGTAAACCCACCACCAAGTCCATGGTGATGCTCTCCCACTTCCACTCTGGCACTGAAAGCGGCTGTAGCGGCCCTGCAGGTCTCTGATGCTCGGCTTTCACCTGCTGACACACTAAGCACTGCTGCACGAATTCACCCACATCCCGCTTCATCCCCCTCCACCAAAACTTGCGTCTCAAGTCATGGTACATCTTCGTGTTTCCGGGATGTATGGTGAATCTGGAACCGTGTGCCTCAGTCAGGAGCTCTCTCAACAGCTCCTCGTCCCTGGGAACGCACAACCGTCCCCTCAGGCACAGCACCTGGTCTGTGAAAGAGAAGTCCCCTGGGTCTCCTAACAGTACTCTATCGCGCAAGGACTGCAAGTACAGATCGGCCATCTGTCCTGTGATGATGCGGTCTATCAGGTCTGGCCTAGTCTGTTGTGTCACAGTCACTTCCCCACAGTGCCCCCATAACTCCAGGGGTCGCCAACTGCCCACCTCCTCCAAGAGGCTCCAACTCTGTAACTGTAAACTGGCCAAGTGTGCGGGCACCTTCCGGCTCACGGCGTCAGCCACCACATTGGCCTTGCCCGGGTGATAGGAAATGCTGCAGTCGTAGTCCTTCAGGAGCTCCAACCAACGTCTCTGTCTCATGTTGAGCTCCTTCTGATCAAAAAGGTATCTAAGGCTCTTGTGATCTGTGAAAATCTCGAAGGTCTCACCGTACAAGTAGTGCCTCCAGGTCTTCAGCGCGAAGACGACAGCTGCCAACTCCAGGTCGTGGGTAGGGTAGGTATGCTCATGGGGCTTCAGTTGCCGCGAAGCGTAAGCGACAACGTGACCCCTCTGCACGAGCACACCTCCTAACCCCTATAAGGAGGCGTCCGTGTACACAACGAACCCGCCACTACTATCAGGGATGGTGAGCACGGGAGCCGAAGTCAACCTCTCCTTCAGCTCCTGAAAACACGCCTCACAGGCATCTGTCCAGTGAAGGGCACGTCCTTCCGGGTCAACTGTGTCATAGGACACGCAATTTGTGAAAAACCTTTGATGAATCGTCTGTAGTAGCCTGCCGGTCCCAGGAAACTACGAATCTCAGTGACTGAACGCGATCTCTCCCACCTGAGCACTGCCCCGACCTTGGCTGGGTCCACCGCCAAGCCGTCTCCAGAGATCACATGACCTAAGAAGGTCACCTCCCTCAACCAGAACTCGCACTTGCTGTATTTGGCGTACAACCTACGCCGTCTCAGAGTGTCCAGAACCATCCGCAAGTGCTGTCCGTGCTGCGTCCGATCTCGAGAATAGATGAGTACGTCATCAATGAATACCACCACGAACTGGTCCAAGTACGATCTAAACACCCGGTTCATCAGGTCCATGAAAGCAGCGGGGGCATTGGTCAACCCAAACGGCATGACCAAAAACTCGTAGTGTCTGTACCGGGTGCGGAAAGCTGTCTTGGAGACGTCTGCCTCCCTGATCCTCAACTGGTGGTATCCAGACCTCAAGTCGATCTTGGAGAACACCGTGGTACCCCGCAACTGGTCAAACAAGTCGTCGATCCTCGGCAGCGGATATCTGTTCTTGATGGTGACCCTATTCAGCTGTCGGTAGTCCACACAAAGGAGTAGGGTACCATCCTTCTTCACAAACAGTATCGGGGCTCCCCAGGGAGACGCACTGGGCCTCACGAAACCCTTCTCCAAAAGGTCCTGCAACTGAGACTTGAGCTCTCGTAGCTCAAGCAGTGCCATCCTGTATGGCGCGGTGGAGATGGGGCTGGTCCCTGGTACTAGTGAGATCTCAAACTTGATCTCACGCTTAGGCGGTAGTCCTGGTAACTCGTCTGGGAACATGTCACAGTACTCTCTGACCACCGGGATGCTCTGGAAGTCTACCACAGTGCTGGGCTCTGCCACCACACAAGCTGGGAAGCCCTCACACCCCTGGCTCAAAAGTCTCGCCGCCCGAAGTGCCGAAATGCACCTGAAGCCTCCGTCCACTGGCTGTCCGTGAAACTCGAAAGAAGGCAACTCTAGCATGGAGAAGACAATCTTCCTCTCAAAACAGTCTACCAAGGCGTGGTAAGCGAACAGCCAGTCCATCCCCAGAATTACGCCAAAGTCCTCCATCTGTATCATAATCAGGTCAGCTGGCAGGCTATGTCCCCCGACGCTGACCTCGCAATCCGTGTACACCTCCTCAGCTACAAACAGCTGACCACTCGGACCTCTGATTACTAACGGATTCTCTAACAGCAAATAATCCTGGCCCAAACTAACTGCAAAACTGGCTGCGACAAATGAGTGCGTAGCGCCGGAATCGAAAAGTGTGTAAACGAGTCTGCCGGAAACTGAAACCATACCTACTACCACCGATCCTAAAGCTCTGGCATCCCCGTGTGTCAGGGCGTTGATACGCCCCTCAGCTCTAGGTGCGGACGAAACAGCCACACTCTGCGTCGGACGGGCAGGTGCTGGCCGATACCCTCCTCGTGACTGCTGTCCTCCTCCTCACGCCTGGGAACCGCGGCCTCCTGCGCGCCCTCCAGTGCTCTGCGCGGGAAGTGTCTGCTGACCTCCTGCCCTAGACGGGCAGTCCCTCCTGATGTGGCCCGGCTGGCCACACTGGTAACAGAGGGGAACCCGACTCCCGCCCTCAGTGGGTCTCTGCTGTCGGCTGGGCGGGGGTCCGGTGCTGGCGATTGGCCTCTGTCGAGGGCCCCCAAAGGCCACGGATGGCCCTGCAAAACGTGACGGCTCTCCTGCGGACGCCACGTGTCTCCTCTCTCGCCAGCCCTGTGAAAAGTCAGGTTGAAAGGACCTCTTCCGCCCGCCGTCAGTGTCTCGCACGGACGGGTTGGTCTCCTCATAAGTCATGGCTGCCTCCACCACCCTCGAAAACGTAGGAAGCTTCAGGGGTTTGACATACCCCCGAATCGCAGGTCGGAGCCCCTCGGTGAACCTCCAAAGGCGCTCCTCCTCAGTGGCTACCGCTGTCGCTGCAAAGCGGGACAGCTCCAGGAAACGCATGCGGTACGCGCTCACGGTCATCGTCCCTTGGCGGAGAGTGTGGAACTCCCGCCTCCTCTGGTCCTGCCACGTCTGGGGAAAGTACTGCTCGCAGAAGTGGGCGACGAACCGATCCCAGGTCGGCTCGTCCCTCTCCTGTCCCCGGATCGCCCTCCACCACCTATGTGCCGCACTCTCCAGCTGGTACGTGGCAAAGGCCACACGGCACTCCACCGGGGGGCAAAGGGTATCGAAAATCTCCTCCAGCTGCTCGAGCCAGTCCTCTGCCTCGGTCGGGTCCTCATCCCCCTTGAAGGAGGGGGGCTTCAGCTTTCGGAACTGTCCGAAGAGCTCGGAGTGGCGCTGCAGTGGGGATGCTGGTGTACCTCCAGGCAAAGGTGCCTCATGCACAGAAGTGTCGGAGGAAGGTGGGGGTGGCGGCGGCCCATCCCTCCCTCGTGTCCAGCGCCGCGTCCGTCGGGTGGTCCCACAGAGGACTCCCCCTCCGCAGCCCCAGGGGGAGGTGCTCGGGGCAGTGGGTGGAGCTCCTCTCGCACAATGTCCCGTATCAGCTGGGCGAGGTCTTGGGCCTGGACGCCCGGGAGTAGTGGCTGGTCCACTGAGGTGTCGGCAACGGCACACCCACCTCGCCGACCTCGTTCTCGGCAGCGCCCGCGGCCCACCTCACCAGTCCCGCGACGAGGCATCTCCTGCAAGGAGATGCGAAACAAAACGGAACACATCAATATGGAGCGAAACCTAACGGAAACGTCTAAGAGGTCATGTCAAAAGATATGTTGTGGTGGATACTCTAGTTATAGACATGTGAATTGGTTATTTTCCAGTCAGTTGATTCACTTCTCCGGACGACCTTGCTCTGATACCATCTTGTAACGACCCGATTCCCGAGTCCCTACGAGACACGAGAACCGGACCGACTCGACTAATCCCAAGACCTAGTCGTCCAACGAGGAAGTAACCAAAAGAGCAGTAAAATAAACCACATTCAACATGAAATATAACTAGCAGTAACAAAATACAGCAGTAAGAAAAAGAACTACTACAGCATGTACCACCACAACAGTAGAACAACATTTAACATAACATGAACTACAAGTAAAGAAAAGTACAGAGAGTAACAAGAACTACTCACTACAGTGGAACAAAAAGGGCACAAAAGAACAGTGGTAACTCTACTGGACCCTACTCGGCCCAGCATCCTCTGCAGCCGCTGACCCTGGCTGCTCAACACCTGGTCCTGAAAAGTAACGAGTGTAACACGTCAGCGAAACGCTGAGTAGAGTGGCAACTAAAACAAAAGAAGCAGTAAAGTGTACAGTAACTATTTTATTTTCTTTCTTCCTTTATTTACATCTTTCTATTGTTTCACAATTTATCTATTTCTTAGATCCTTCACTTGATCTCGAATGTTCCTCGTGGGAACGATCTTGATTGCAGTCTTTTCCGAACAGTAGAAGTAACACGTGGTGCTCTCCTGGCCGGGAGAGTCCCCCGTGGTGATCCTACTCTCAGTCAACCACCCCAAGGTCACTGACAGACGTAACGGTGACTACGGCACGCACGGTAAACGCACGGGTAGCTACCCCGCACTGGCACGCGGTCAGTCGTTTTCGTTAACGGGTGCGCCCTAAAGCACAGCACGGAACCAGTATAGGGCAGAGCCCTCTCAGTAATAAGGGTCCAACCCCTCCACAGTAACCAAACAGGGGCCTTGCCCCTCCACAGTCCACGCACCCTCGCCTGACTACCCTGGTTTGCCCAGTGGGCCTAACAAGTCGGTGTAGGTGAGTTAGCAGAACCCCGGGGCCTGTGGGGTAGCTAGTACTCGCCCTACACTAGTAGCTCTCCTCGGTACTATGTACACGAGGGCCAACAAGTCGGTACAAAGTGGCCAGACCTAACCCCGGGTCCCTGGGGCAGCTGGCTCTGCTCTGCACTAAGCAGGTAACAGGTGCTTCCCCTGGCACTATGTACCCAAGAGACAACGCACCTCCACATCTTTCTTTCTCAGTTCCATTTCATTCTCTTTCCAGGAGTTCTACTCCTAATTCCCCGTAGGGTTCCAGCTCTTTTAACTCAGCACATTTAGGTTTCACCTTTCCAGTTTCATGTTCATACAACCCATATTCTCAATCATGTTCATTTATTCATAACAGGCAGCTGTTAAACCAATTTACAGGCAGCTATTATTTCCTTTCCACATTTTCGAAGAATGCAATATGTATATTCATTTCGCTAGTTTTCCAGTCCTACGATTCATGCCGTACCCTAGGATCTATCATTCAATCTAGTTTTCCAGCCATATGATTCATGCAATACCCTAGGTTCTATCATTCAATCTGGTTTCTCATTCCTAGGATTCATGCCATGCCCTAGGTTCTATTAATTGTTCCATAATTGTAACAAATTATGTTAATAATTTCTAAAGCCACTCTACCAGCTACAACGGAAGTACTGGGGGCGTGGTCGGAAATCCCGCGCGCCTCCGTAACCCCCGAGACTACAATGGAACGGGGTCCTAACACAAGGATCAAACACAAGGAGTTTCTCAGAACAGTATATAATTACTGGAAATGGGGAGAGGATCTTATTCCGAAAAGAACGCAACTCGAAACGCTGAAAACGGACTCCGAACGGGCCCAAAACGGGTCGAAAACAACGAAACAGTCCAAAATCAGACGTCTGGAACCTCTTCCAGATGTCTTAAAATGTGGGTCAGATGGTACCTTTGTTCTGCGTAGTCTCTCAGACGTCCAGAAGCCTGCGGGGGTGTCTGGCCTAGTTCCCAGACGTCCGATGGTCACCCCGGACGTCAGGAAGTCCTTCCAGTCGACTGGCACTGCGGCCAGACGTCTGATTCGCGTTGGGTGCGAATCTCAGAGCCTGCACGTACCCACTCATCGTTCACAATACAACGGTCGCAGAAAAGGACGAAGGACGAAAAAAATAACTTACTTACCAGACGTCTGGACAATCCTCCAGACGTCTTCACCGTCGTCTGGTTGGAATCCCAGATGTCTGATTCTGGAAAAACTTCTAGAATCAGAGCTCGACGCGCTCTCTACCCGCGACGCACGGCGGCGCCGCGCCTCGTCCGCCTGCTGCTCGAGCTGCAGCAGCCCTCCCGCGTCACTCCGTGCCCGTTGCTCCCCCGCCGGCCTGCTCCTGCCCCGGCAAGCTCGAGCCCTCACGGTCGAGCGTCTCCTCCCTTGCGCGACACCTCCTGCCGCAACTCACCGCGGCTGCCACTGCCGCCGCTCGCTCGCGCTCGCACTCTCGCACCGGCTGGAAGAAGAAGAAGGGAGCAGAGGAGATGAGAGTGAGGGAGAGGGCGAGGGCCCTTTTAATGCCGCGTGGGGAGAGAGAGAGGGGGGGCAGCGCTGCGCCTGCGAAGGAGAGAGGGGAAAAGAGGCGTCGCAGGTTTGCACGCGCAGGTGTGCAGACGAAATCGCGCGTGCCGCAGAAATCAAATCCCAGACGTCTGGAAGGGGTTCCAGATGTCTGGTCAGACGTCTGGGCCACCTCCCAGACGTCTTAAAAGACATCTTGAAGCCGCGTTCGTAACACACATCCCCCTCGACATTCTCTCGCTGATTCTATGTTTCAATGTTGTTTGATGGTCGAGTTTCATACCTCCACCTTTGTAGCCAATCTTTTGTCTTAAGGGGACCACATGTGACACTAGGCTTCATTCGACCAAGAATTGCCCAATTTATTTCGAGTCTAATATCTTTTAGATTTCCTAATTGCGCGGATTGTCTCGATCACCTGGACTTCCTCTTGGTGGCGTAGCCATCATCAACGAGCATGGAGTTGCTGCTGGAGTGTTGATGAGGTGTGGCTCATCATAGCTAAAATACCAAAGTTAAGCTAGAAACTAGGTTAAATACTATCAAAACACAAAAAATGTGTTAAGTGTGGAAATTAAAGAAAATGACCTAAAACATCAATTCTATTTTAGAAATGCATAATTAGGTCACATTTAAGAGATTATGTGCTTAACTATGTTTATAAATTATTTAAATGCCAATTGAACACAAATTGAGCTTGAATGAACAAATCAATGGTTGGATTATTCTCTAAAATGTTCAATTTATATGCCATAAAAGCTTCATTGCATTGTAAGCCCATTAGGACCTTGGATTGAGTGACTTACATTTAGGTCCTTATCCCAAGTCAAGTCCTTTACATTTTCTTAACATAAAACATTCTAGGGATCGTTTTGAAAGCCTTCAAGGACTGTATAATTTCTTCCACTCATGGGCTTTCCTATAAATGTACTACCGGTTCACACTTTGGGCCTCACTTGTAAAATGCCCATTAGACCTAGAGCACAGCTCCTTTTTCTCTAAAGAACTCATGGAGTCACAGCCATCCATTCTCTTCTTCTTGATCCAATGGTGGATCTCCACCTTGTTGGTACAAGGGCACCACAATTGGTAATTTTAGTGATAACAAAACACTTGTATTTAACATTTGCATTTGAAGTCTAAGATTTCAGGTTATTTGCAAATGGATACAAGTTTGAAGGTGCAGTGTGAAGAGCTCGCGTCCATGGTGGATTGAAGGAGCTCGGTGGAGGAGAAGGAGCTTCGCGTGAAGCAAGCTAGAAGACAGGAAGAATAGGATAGAATTCTTTTTGTCTTGTTTTATGTCCTTAGTGTTTATATCTTTTGTCTTTATTTTCTTTGCTCTTTTATCTCCTTAGATTATATGTTAAAGAGCCTCAAAGTAACTAAATAGTAGTCCTAGGAATGCTTACTCAACCCTAGGACACTTAGACATTTCGTAGAGAACTTAGAAAACAAAAGTAGGCATCAGACAGCCTGATCAGACGTCCAATCTGGATTTTAGATGTTTGATCTTGACTTTTAAGATGTCTGACTATTTAATCAGATGTCCAAAAACACTTAGGCTGGAGAACCACTTACCGTCTGCCAGGTTTAGACGTCCAGGCCTTAGTCTAGACGTCTTCCAGATGTCTGATTACATTACCAAACATTTAATTAGTGGAACGTTAGCTTAAAAATATAATCGTTGAGGATTGAACTTTAATCTTCTATCATACGTCCGTAGTGGACCTTAGACGTCTGATATATAGACATTAGCCCTCGATCAAGCCAAAATCACTTATCATCAGTGATCTAGTTGTTTATGCCTTGGGAAATCCATTCCAGCAGCTATTTAGGTTTCCAGATGTCCAGACCTAGTGCCAGACGTCCGACAAGTCATCTAACCGACTTACACAAGAACCCTATTTAGGTCTGAACCAAGTCAGGAAGGAAACCCGCCTGAGATTAGATGTCTGATTTAGTTTTCAGACGTTTGATTCTTGACTCAGACGTCTGATAACCCTGTCAGAATTATTAATGACCCCGATACTAGCCCAATTTGCCTTGGGTTTGTTCCCAACGGTTATAGAAGCTTGATGTAAACATGTTTACACTAATTAAGATGTCTATTTATGCATGTTCTTAAGCATAGGATTGCATTGCATACAATAAATATTGCATAATATGCATCATCTTGCATTTAGATTAGTTTGAATAAAATGGAGGTTAATTGTCTCCTTTTATGTTCATGGACAGGGAAAATTTTTTATCGGGGTCTCGGATTGAAGATCCAACCGTACAGATGTGATCAGGGCGACGATTGGAGTTCAACGACTCCAAGATCGCCCTAATTAGACACCTGTAGCATCAGATAAAGATCGAGGAACCCTAGAAGATCAAGGGCTAAGATGGTGTGAATCCACACTTCAAATGACAAATCCAACTACACGGATGGATTCGGATCAACGATCGTAGCTTAACGACGCAAAAATTGACTCAATCCGACAACCGTGGCACCATCTACATCATCTAGAAGATGGACTGCCAAGATGGCGCCACGTGGTGCCATCTCAGCCGCCCAATCGGTCGCTACACCCGCCGCGCCCTCTCTTCTTCGACGATTCTCCGTCGTTGGATGCACATCCAATGGCTGTCAGCGTGCGCACACAAAACTCAAAGCGCGACACAAACACACTTGTAGCGCGTTGGTCGAGCGCGCTTATTGCGAGTGGGCGGCGCGCGTTCGAATCGCAGCGAGAGGCATTTGAGGTGCGGGTGAGCAGGCTCCGCGACCACTCGATCGCGATCGAGCGGCTACGGGCGTTCGATAGCGCCCACGTGCTATTGCACACTATGCCTCACACGGGATTGCACGCGGGTGGGCGCGCTAAGGAGCGGGCAGAGGCACGAGATAAGCCGTCCGATCGTGAGGTTAGCTGGACGTGGAGCGCGCGTTACGCACGCGAGTAGGCGAGCGGGCACGTGCACTTCGCCACATGTCGCCCACGATGGGGCTTTAGCGACGGTTTTATCCGTCACTAAAGACCCCTTATTTAATGTTTTGAGATTTAAAAGACCAAATTGCTCTCATTCCTTGCAACTATAAAAGGAGACCCCCTCCACATGAAATTCTCATCCCTTCCTTCTCTTCTCTCCCTCTCCAAAGCTCAAGAGAAGCTTGTCCCACACCCGGGATGCTTCTCGCGAGATAAAGTCAAATTTTAGTCCCCCTTTCGAAAGCGGATCCCGCGACGACGACGATGTGCTGCCCCATTCCTCCTTCGTCCTGCTCCGTCCTCCTTCATCCAGGCGTCGTCCTGTCCGGCTCGTCCTCCAAGCGACCGTCGAGGAGGATATCTCTCTCCCCATTCTTTTTACTACTTTCTAGAATAGATTTACTGCTTTCTAGAGTAGATTTACTGCTTTCTAGTGTAATCATTTTCCCGCTTTCTAGTCATAATTTTAGTGTAATGAACAATCCTTTCAATAATGAATTCCATGTGCATTCTATATCTCTTTTGATTTTTGTTTGTATTATTCTCTCTCTCTTATTCTCTCTCTCTCTCTTTCTTTCTCTTCTATTTAGTGTAAATAGATATAGAGTTTCTAGTCAATTAATTTACTTCGTGACAAATAAAATAAACGCGTATTTTTAATCAAACGTCCGCCTCCCTGTGTTCGACCCTGGATTTCTATTCTGGTACAAATTTTATTTGTTGAACACAAGTTCTTCACTTTCACACTACAACGACAGGTTTTCAAAATCAAACACGTTAGCGTAGCAACCCGTTCGTTCAACATTTTGACGCCGTTGCCGGGAAGGCGATGCTATTTGATTTTTTTTTTCACGTTTTCCAACTTACGAATCATTTACCTCACTTCTCTCCTTTCTTATTGTGATTGCAGGTACTCTTTTGAGACGAGCAAACGCGGTAGATCAGAGAAAAGTGCTGTTAAAGGTTCTGTGAGTTATCCCCCACCTCCCACCCATTAGATTTCATTTCACCACATAATAACACAAACATCAATCAACCTAGGTGTTCTTATAAACTCTAAGGTTAGATTATTTGTTGTTTGACACTCACACCCACCCCAACTTCCATATTTAAAAAGAAAATTAAAAAAAAAAATCTCACAGAGGTACACAACCTCATCTGATTTTCAAACTCAAGCGGTAAACCAATCTTTGGAGTCGGTACACACATTCAAACACATAATTGAGTAGAAATCAGATTAGGAAATCACTTGTGTGCCTAATTAAGTGGTGCAACAGGCCAATTGTTTGAGTTGATTGGATCACACTACTTCAATTAAAATCAACTCATCAAGTAGCTGCCACATAGATTCAACTCTTAGGGATTTACCAGGCACTCCACATTCTTTTAAGTTTTAAAGGAAAACATCTTCACCTGTGCCTTCAAAACCTAGTGTGCCAACAAAACTTGTTTGAAAACACCTAAAGTTGAATCCTAAAAGCTACTAAGCAAGATTTGAACCCTAAAATTCACCTCATCAAAAGTTATCTTGCTTGAAAACCACTGGTTGTGCACGCACACACAAATCAATCAATCACTAAGGGCATAACCCATATAAAGGGCCCATCACATTCCAAAGCACATTCAAACCTAGCCCTAAATAAAACAGAGTAGACGTTGGCCTTAAGGATTCGACTCGCTCTTCAGAGCCAAGAATGAGATTATTTTCGATTAGTCTGTTTCTACTGTTCAATCTGATGCCTTGCTAGGGGAGCAGAATCAAACGATCGTGGCTGGGGGGTACACTAGGAACTGGAGGCGCAAGCCGAAGGAAGAACCTTCTCCCCAGTCCCTCCTTCTAACTGGTTGGATTGAACAGACAGAAGTAGATCAAATCGTTCCTTTATCTCAAGATGGGTTGTGGGAGTCTGTAGGTCTTTAGGCTAGCCCACTTAAGGACAGGTTTGATTGCTTGTATTGCTGGGCACCTTTCTTCCTCCCGTCTCTCATGAATCCTTCCACATATTACACGCATTCCCCCTCTTTGCCTCCTGTTTTGAATTATCCTCAACATGACGATTATCCAGACTCGTACTTTAATCAACCATCAGTTAGTTGGGATAACTCAGATTGAGGATACAGTTCTGGACCTCCGTGTTTAGGGTTTAACCCTGAACACTATGATTGTGATTTCTATCCTTCTTAGAGCCACATCGATTATAGATCGTCAACCTTTCATGAACAACCTAATCGATCTACAATCAAGAAGGATACACTGATCCTTACCCATCCTCTGATTACACTGCCTTTAGGTCATCACCACCTTTTGAACAATCTGAAATGACCTATTATCAGGAAGGGTATAACGAATCTCAATTTGTTAATTCCCCTGCATTGATCCCAAACCTGCCCAACCCTGAACCAACTCATTTGGCTCAGGGTAACCAGGTTCAAGATAAGGTTCTGGCTAACTTGAGGAATATCATACAAACATTAGAAGTTCAGCCAACACCTTGCATTGAAAGATTGGAGCCCCTGATTCAGATGATTGATGATTTGAATAAGTATTTGTTGGATTGGCTCTAGGATGTTAAGGATAAGAACCCGGGTGAGTTTCTACTTGGGAAGTTAGCGAAATTGAGGATGAGATTTGTGGTTGCTTTAGTTCAGTTGTGGGATGATTCCCAGGATGAACTCCCTTCAGGAGATCCAATGTCAGAACTTGCTCAGGCACCTGTTGGGGGGGACACATGCTACGAGGCTGACCAGGTTGAATTAGAGCAACCAATTAAGGATGATCTGATTTCTTCACCTGAGATCCCTGAGCCGGGGTACGAGGAAATGTATGTCTCCATGGACCAAAAAGTGATGGATGATTTTGAGACATACATTAATACGGATTTTGATTTCTTTGATTCTGATGGTGAAGATTCACGTTGCGAAGTCTCACGCGAGTTTACAGAATATGATTTCTGTGAGACGATTAGGCCTGAGGAATCTGATAGATCATTTGATAGCCCAATAATTGAGGAAACTGATCTTATTAGGTCTCACATTATGGATCCATAATTGCATTTGCTGGAGGATTCAATCAAATGCCCTGATTGTCAGTTACACCCCATTAAGCTTATCGATGATTCTATTTTTGAGATAACTAGATCCAAGTCAATTCTGATTCAGCCACATCTTTTAGACTTGGAAATTTCAGATGGGGTGATTAATATGCAGGAGGTTCCGGATTTTGACATTCTGAATGAGGAGGATAGGAGCTAGGAAATTTTGATTTGGGAAGCAAGTTTTGGAGGAAGTAGAAGACTGAGTTGAAGGGTTCCTATTAAGCTGAAACCATCAAACCAGGACCCTTACGACATTTGTTCTGAGGATGTCGAACCTAAGCACACATTCAATGATTATCCTTTTGAGCTTGATTTCTTTGTAACCTGACTTTTTGGTTTTGGGTTGCATCCTCATAAATCGCAGGCTCGACCCCGCTTGCATACTGATTTTAGGTTTTGGGTAATTTTTATCTAGAACCTGAGATATTCTCGATTATGGGGTATGGGTCTGCACCACAATCTGGTCCACATTTGTGGACATTTGCTGACAGGTCAGAGGTTTCTTCTATTTATTCTGACTCTGATCTGTACTTGTGAATTCTTTATTTCGCTTCTTTGTATAGTGTGCCTAGCTGAAGGCACTAAATTCAGCATATATACAGTTATTTTTAGTTTCTATCTCGGAGCGGACTTAACATTCAAGCAATTCAGGTGCTTTATACTCTATTCCACTCTGTTTTATGTCTTTTTAATACAATGAGGACATTGCATTAGATAGGCATGGGGGGTGGATATTCATCTTTGAATTTATTCGTCAGCTCCGTAGATTTGTTTTATTTTCTTTTATATATATAAAAAAAAATTTGGAATTAGGAAAGAGAACTTGCGTTTAAGAAAATTTTAAATCTTAGGAAATACTACATTATGATCTGGTAGGGGCCAACTGCAGTGCTTTATACTTTTGCATTTTTATGTTTATTATAATACAATCGTTGTAGTATAAGACAGCTACGGTTGCCATTACCATAGAAATTTACTCGGAAATAGTTTCCCGAGGTCGAACTCAGGGAGCTACTGGAATTCTAGAAGTACAAAGTTTCTTTATTGAATTACAAAAATAAGAGAGAGAGAGAGAGATTTTTGTCTTGTCTTCTTCTTCTTCTCTTCTTCTCTTTGTGCTTTCTCTCTGATCCTATCTTTTTCCCTCTTCTTTCTTCTTCTGCTCGTCTCTGTCTTCTTCTTCTCTTCTTTCTCTTTTCTTCCTTTACCTTTCTCTCTTTCTGGCATCCAAGTCTTCTTCTTTCTTTTTCTTCCTGGCTGCTTGTCTTCTTCTTCTGCTCTTCAGCTGCAGAGCCTTCTTCTTTCCTTCTTCTTCTTCTCAGCTTTATCTCCTCTGAAGGCTGCTCATCCGTCGTCTGATACTGCAGTCAGACGACTTAACTGCAGTCAGCTACAGTGCTTCTCCTCTTTTCCTTCCTTTGCTGCTTCTTCTTCTTTGGCGAGCCTTCTTCTTCTGCTTCTTCTCTGCCTTGCCTCTTCCTTTGCCCTTTTCTATTCCTGCACATAGGGCACAGCAAAACCTAACCCTTCCCTCTACCCTCACGTCTCTCTCTCTCTGTAAACCGCTCATAGGAAGCTCTCCCAGAGTTGAGTTAACGGGTCGGGTTGCGTAACCGGGACCAGGCGCACCGGCGTGGGTGGTGCGCGAGGAGTGCAGGGTAGTGTCGAGTCGGATCCGCCAGGTCTGCGAGATGAATCCGCGAACGAGGCGGGTGATGGGCGAGGGACCTCACCCCAGGTGCATTCGGAGGTGATAAGCCGTATGCACAAAATCAATTTAAATCGGTGCGGTGCTTCGAGAACTTACGATGTGGGACTATCTTCTGCTTTTCCTCGTGCGCGCCCACAGGAGAACCTCCTCGCAATCCGCTTAGCTGCTGCCGCTGTTGGTGCCAAGTGCTGAAGCAAAAGTTTTCACAGACTTCACCCCAGTCCACAACACCTGGAGCGCAACTGCCCCGATGCCTGGAGCTTGCTTGGAAGCTGCTTCAATCGTCAACAATGGCGGTAGGGCTCTAGAACCTGTCATGCACGAATACGGCCTATCGGCCTAATCAAACCACCGGGAGACCTTCGCCGTGGCACGGCGAAGGTGGTGCGAGGTGCAGCAGGTCGCGGGACGGCCTAGGCGTGTGTGCCTAGGTTGTCCTGTGATCGGAAATATGGGTGTGTTCGGGGGTGCATTGAGTGGGTGTAGAGCGGCAGTGGGTTGGCGGAGGATGTTCAGCGTGATGAGGCGGAGCTTCTGGGATGGTTGGTGAGTTGGGTGGAGCTGCGGATCGACGGGGGAAACTCGCCGGAGAGTGGCCGGAGGCGGGGAAGGTGATGGTGGACAGGTGTGGTCGTGGGGCAATCAAGCAAAATCTATTGGGGAAAGGAAAGAGGGGAAGAAGGGGAGTAACCGTAACCTACCTACAGGGACGAAGGGGGTCGGAGCGGCGGGCAGTCGTGTCGACTGTCGCCGGAGAAGAAACACCCAGAGGAAGAGAGCAGCAGTGAGGAAATGGGTAGGGGAGCGCACGCTTGGTACGGCGCAACGCGGGAAGACTAGACGAAGCTGGCTCTGCTGCAGGTATGGCAGTAGAGCAACGAGAAGGAGGAGTGGCCGCCGGAGCTGGTGGGTTTCCTGTCGGAGTGGGGAGAGAGGAAAGGTTGAGGGTTTCTCCGCCAAGACCAGACTGCTAGAACCGGCGTGGAGTGCTGGTTCTTATAAAGGCGGTGGTGAAGAGGCGGATGCAGGTTGGCGATGTGCGCCCCTCGCCGGAGTATGGTCGGAGACGAGACCCATACCTTCCGCACGTTCGCACAGAAGGTGTGGGGGTCGTTAGGCAGCATGGCTGAGTCCCTGCGACAGCAGACGTTGCAGGGAACTCCGCGTTCACTTTGCAGGACGTTCCCCTCACCCTGCGCGGCGTCATGCTCCGCACAAAGTCGCCGGAGCATGGTGCTGCACAAAGACTTGCAGGAGGGACCATTCTGCAAAGAATGACGAGGAATTTGGGGGCCAAAATGCAAGGGTTTCGAAAGTTAAGGGTCAAAAAGTAAATGATGAGGACCAAATTGCAAAGTCGGTCAAGGAGGTCTCTTCTTAGGCTCAAGTTTTTATGCATGACTATAGTGAACCTAAGAATTTTAATGGTGAATTTTGTTTCTAGGTCAGACCATGTTTGACCAGCCAATTTACGTAAAAACCCAAATTAAATCATTAATTGGGTGTGGTTCTCAATGTAGGTCAAAATGGGTTTCTAAGGCCAAATTGAAGGTTCTAAACTCTAGAGATTATTTTTATATGAATTTTACAGGGTTTAGTTGATTTTTACCCTACCTCGAACCTCATGAATTGAAGTGGGTTTGTTTTAGGGTTACCGAATGTCATTTAATTTCTTGGAGTTGCAGTAGCCCTTGTTAGATCAGATCATCCCACTTTCCTTCTTATTAGATTAGTTTGACCTGTGTTTGGACCCTTAGTTACCCTGTTTGCAAATTATGTTGGTGAAATTACATTTTTACCCCTTATGACTTATTTTCTTCTTGAACTCAGAATTCTCTGAGTTAAGCCTTTCTTTGAGTTATGTAGGAGCTTTTTATTGTATATCTAGGTTAGATTGTGCTAGTTAGGGTTCATGATGAGATTCTCATCATACCCCCATGCCTAGCTTTTGCTAGTCCCTTAGGAAAAACTTAAGGTTTCAACCTTTGTTCTAGACCATGAAATTCTTAATGATTTCAAATAAGTGCTTTTTTCATTTGAAATCTAGATTAGGTTAGAATGCTAACCATAGGCCTAAAAGGTACTCTAGTACCAACCAAGATCCAGATCTGTCTAGCCTCAGCCTCAGTCCTTAGTAAAGGTTTTTAAGGCCCGCAAGAACTAACCTAAGGTCTATTGGACTTTGTGGTTAAAGCACCTGTGCTTGAAATAATTTTAGCCCTGGCTCAGTTCGTAGTGCATTTTGTAAGAAAGAGAGATAGAAGATTTTTCTAGTTGGAGAGTTTTCTCTCTCTTTTTCTTTTTAATTCTAGCTTAGGATTGGCTTCTCAACACGGTCTGTATCAGATTCCTTGTCCCCATAACCAATCCTCAAGGGTTTCTGGCAATCGATGCTTTGAGATAGCACCGCCCATGGCAACCCTCGGAACCCTGGCTATTAAGATTTCGAGATAATCCCATCCATGGTGTTCCGTGGCTGAATTCAGACCCTGGCAATTGACACTTCGTGATAATGCCATCCATGGAATCTGAACCAGCAGAGTGCTTACATGCCCCCAGTAGGATATGTAAATATCCTAAGAGACAAGCACCGAGGAGATGATATTTTGTTGCGCATCTTCGAGAGGAATTTCCCATCTCTCCACGCTGAGAACTCGTCCAAATCAACTTGTGTTGATCGGCCGCTCCTACTCTAGGTGTTCTTTTCAGAATTTTGCGATGCTTCTGCATGATTTTGATTTTTATGCTTACTGAACCAGGCTGTGTGTGGGGTTAGGGTGCTTAGGTTACTGAGTCCCGTAAACCAAAAGTTAGTTAATGAGGCTAAATACTCCCTAAGCCTTGGACCTAATACTTAAGCTTTTCACTTTCCTCAACCTCTTGAGGAGTGTCTAGATCTTAATGGGTACTAAGAGTCTATCCAAGAATGCCTAAGGTTCGCGTTCTTACTAATCTTACTGTGCACTTTTCATTTCTTTTCTTAAATGAGATCTAGAACTTAGGTTAATTCCTTAGTTTCTTACTAATGACTATCACTTTTTCTTTCATTTTGTGCTCCTTTTCATTTTTTTGTTTCTTTTTCCCCTCCTCCACAAACTTTCTTTCCTTCTCTTATTCTATTATTCTTTTTTCAAAAATTTTTTTAATTTTTGTGGTGTTTTGACATATGTGAATTTTTTTGTTTAAAACCTTTTCTTACCAGTTTTGCACTTTCATACCCCCCCATGCCTAAGATTTGCAATGTCCTCATTGTGACTTAGGGGTTTTTTTTTTTTTTCAACTTAGTTCATTCCTTAGGATAGGTATTTTGGTGAGTGAATGGGTCGGGGTGATTGTTGCGGACGATTTCTAATCTCAGATGCAAGCATCTAAGGTAGAGTCGGCTGTCTTAGAGGGTGAACCTTTCAGTGCACAAAGGTGTCAAAAAAAAGGTTTTAGGTTTTCAAAGAAAATGACGGGCTGCCTCCCATTAAGCGCTGAGTTTTACGCCATCGGCCGGGCGCAATAAGCTCATGGGGAATGGAGGATATAAGATGATTTAGCCAAATTAGTAGAAGTTATATCAATGAACGGTTTGAGTCTCTAACCGTTCATGATAAAAAGTTCGGAATCATGGCTGAGCGGACTGATTTCGATGGCTCCATTTCCAAAGACCTGTAGGACCAAGTATGGTCCGACCCACTTAGATCGCAACTTCCCAGGGAAAAGTTTAAGTCGGGCATCAAAGAGTAGGACCTTCTGACCAGGATGAAAGATCTTTCTCGAGATATGCTTGTCATGGAAGGCTTTAACCCGCTCCTTGTAGATTCGCAAGTTCTCATACGCATCAAGGCGTAATTCATCGATCTCGCTGATTTGAAGCTTTCTGTGGGTTCCAGCCTTCGAAAGATCTAGATTACACTTCCGTACTGCCCAATAGGCTTTGTGCTCCAGTTCGACGGGGAGGTGACACGCCTTCCCATACACCAGTCTAAAGGGATACATGCCTAATTGGGTTTTTTGGGCGGTCCTATAGGCCCACAAGGCTTCCAGAAGTCGGGATGACCAGTCCTTCCTGTCAGGCCGAACAGTAACCTGCAGGATTTTCTTGATCTCCCGATTTGATAGCTCAGCTAGACCATTAGTCTGGGGGTGGTAAGGAGTAGAGATTCGGTGAGACACTCCGTATTTGGTCATCAGTGACCTAAACTGAGCATTTGTGAAATGGGTCCCTCCATCAGAGATGATAGCACGAGGAATCCCGAACAGTGAGAAGATATTGTGATGAATGAATTTGAGAACAATTTTGTGATCACAGGTTCGGGTCGGTATGGCTTCGATCCATTTGGACACGTAGTCCACAGCTAGCAGAATGTATTCGAAACCATCCAAAATAGGAAAGGGGCCCATAAAATCAATCCCCCAAAATCAAAGATTTCGCATACGAGAATCGGCTGCAAAGGCATCATGTCGCGATGGCTCATGTTGCCCAAAGTTTTGTAACGACTGCATGCCTTGCAGTGACTGTATGTGTCTTTGAACAGTGTGGGCCAGTAGAAGCCGCACTGGAGGACTTTTGATGCGATTTTATGTCCAGAGAAATGGCCACTGCATGCCTGGTCATGGCAGAATGAGAGAATATTATTGACTTCCTCTTCCGGGACACATCGCCGGATGATTTGGTCAGCACCTATGCGGAAGAGGTACGGATCTTCCCAGATGTAATACTTGGCATCAGAGCGTAATTTGTCTTTCTTGGCCTTCGGCCAATCAGATGGGATCTGATGAGATGCCAAGTAGTTTACTATATCAGCAAACCATGGAAGTCTAGTACCAATAGTCAGTAGGTGCTCATCAGGAAAATGTTCTGTGATGGGTCCGGAAGGGTTGATAATCTCAGAAGGGAGGCGGGATAAATGGTCAGCTACCACATTCTGTCTTCCCGCCTTGTCGCGAATCTCGAGATAGAATTCCTGCAATAGTAAGATCCATCGAATTAGTCGGGGCTTCGCATCCTTCTTGGCAAGGAGATGCCTCACAGCTGTGTGATCCGAGTAGATGATGATGTGGGAACCCAGGAGATACGATCGGAATTTTTCAAGGGCAAATACTACGGCTAGCAGTTCTTTCTCCGTAACCATGTAGTTACACTGAGCCTCGTCAAGTGTCTTGCTAGCGTAGTAAATGACCACAGATTTCCCATCAATTTTCTGCCCCAGAACTGCTCCTACAGCGAAATCAGACGCATCACACATGATCTCAAAGGGCTGAGACCAGTCAGGGGATTATAGGATAGGTGCCTGGGTGACTCGGTCACGAAGGTTTTCGAAGGCTAGTGTGCATTCCTTAGAGATTTCAAAGGGTACATCCTTAGAGAGAAGAGTAGTCAAGGGGCGCACGATTTTCGAGAAATCAGGAATGAAACGACGGTAAAAATCAACGTGCCCCAGAAAAGAACGAATGTCCCTGATCGAGCTAGGCATAGGAAGGCGAGAGATTAGATCAACCTTAGCTCGATCCACTTGGATGCCTTTCTCCGAGATTAAATGTCCGAGGACAATTCCCTTAGGCACCATGAAATGGCTCTTTTCCCAGGAAAGAACCAAATTCACATCGATGCACCGCCTGAGTATTTTGACCAAGTGTTGGAGGCAATCATCAAATGATGCTCCAAAAACTGAAAAGTCATCCATGAAGACTTCTAGATAGTCACCTACCATATCTGAGAATATGGCAAGCATGCACCGCTGAAAAGTCGCAGGTGCGTTGCAGAGACCGAAAGGCATCCTTCGAAATGTGTACGTTTCGAAGGGGCAGGTGAACATGGTCTTCTCTTGGTCCTCAGGATGGATTGCCACCTGGTTGTAACCGGAGTACCCATCAAGAAAGCAGAAGAACCTATTTCCCACTAGTTTCTCGAGGATCTGATCAATGAAGGGTAGGGGAAATGGTCCTTCGTGGAGGAATTGAGTCGTCGGTAATCTATACAAACTCTCCACGAGTTGGCTAATCGGGTAGGTATGACTTCTCCGGTTTCAGTCGTTATGGTGGTGAGCCCTGCCTTTTTAGGCACGACCTGAATTGGGCTCACCCAACGACTATCGGAGATCAGGTAGATGATCCCGGCATCTAATCACTTGATGATCTCCTTTTTCACGACCTCCTACAGATTGGGGTTCAAGCGTCTCTACATTTCACGAGAAGGTCGTGCACCCTCTTCTGAATAAATATGATGAGTACAATAAGAGGGACTTATTCCAGTCAGATCGTCGAGAGTCCATCCGATGGCTCTACGATGTTGCTGGAGGACAGCAATCAGACGGGATTCCTGTTCGGGATTGAGCTTGGAGTTAATGATCACAGGAAGGGTCTGATTAGAACCCAGAGAGATGTATTTCAAATGATCAGGAAGGGGCTTAGTTCAAGGATGGGGTTATCAGCAGCAGCGGGTGGTTCAGAATGGATGTGAGGTTCAAGGGTAGGAGCTATTGGTTTGTCCAAATCTGGGTTTGGCTCCTCTATTTGCAGGTCAAGATCTTTCTGTGGTTGATGGGGTATAATCAAGTCATTCTCAAAGTGCATTTCATCAACCAAAGCCCTAATGTCACAAATTTGTTCGATGACACCGCAATTGATTCCTTGTTGGGCCTTAAATATATCAATTTTTAGGGTTTGATTTCCAAATTTGAGCTCTATTTGGCCCTCCTCACAGCTGATGTTGGCTCTTGCAGTAGCCAAGAAAGGTCTTCCTAGAATGATCGATGTATCCCTAGGGTTTTCAGGTGCGTCCATGTCTAAGACTATAAAGTCTACAGGAAAGTAGAAATCCCACACTCTTACAATAACATCCTCGAGAATCCCTTTTGGTGACTTTATAGATCGATCTGCTAATTGTAATGTCACCTCAGTTGGTTTTAGCTCAGATTCTTCTAGATGGTTAAGTAAGGATGTGGGTATCAGATTTATGGAAGCACCCAAGTCTAGTAATGCTCTGTTGAATTGGGTATCACCTATCTTGCAGGAAATTAGGGGAGTACCAGGATCTTTAGCCTTGGGTGGGAGTCTACTTAAGATTACAGAGATGGCTTGCTTTGACAATACAATTGGACTCTCACTCTTGGTTCGCGGCTTACGCTGGGGTGTACACACATTCTTTAAGAATCGTGCATAAGCCGATACGTGGCAGATTGCATCCATCAAGGGGATGTTTATGTGGACCTGCTCAAAGAGCTTGACCAGGTCCTCCTCAGATGCGACGGGTTTGGTAGTCTTTTTTCCCTTGGTCAAGGCCTCGGGAAATGGAACCTTGGTTGACCCTTCTAGGATAGGTCCAGGTCTTTGATCTGGGACAGGGATAGGAACGTCCTGGATTACTGTCCTAGGCTTGGGATCACTACCAGGCTTGGAGTGGTTTGGGTATGGTGGATCTTGGGTTTCCTTACCACTACGGGTTGTTACGGAATTAAGTTCTGCCTGGTTTTGGTTGGGATTGGGTAAGATGGGTTGCTGCTGATAGCCCGCAAAAGAAGTGGAAGCCTCCATCCCGTCGGGCGAAGGAACAGAGGGGGCCGGATAAATCATGTGGGCTTGGCCCGGGTTTGGGTTCATAACGCGTCGCTGTGTTGGCGCGTTATTTGGGTTAGGAAGAGGTTGGGAAGGAAGTGTTCCTGGTTGGCAAGAATTTGCCAATTGGGCCAATTGATTTCTAACCTCTGTAAGTTCGTCCTTGTGTTGTTTTTGGATAGCCGCATTCGTTCTTTGAATGTCAGCCAGAGTCTGAAGGATAAGGGACATTTGGTCCTGATTTGGCCCTGATGGATAAGTTGGGTTGGGCCGAGGCTGAGGCAGCTGGTAAGGATGAGGGGGTTGTGGGCGGGGCTGAAAGGGTGGTCTTTGGGTTTGGGAATTTCCCACCCACTGAAAGTTGGGATGGTTTCGCCATCCAGAGTTGTAGGTGTTGGAGAATGGGTCGTTTTGGATGGCGTTGAGGTCCTCACAGGTCTGAGGAACCTCCAGAGAATCAGAGAAAGGGGGATCAGAGAAAGGGGGAATGGAATTCCCCGGATTGGTATAGAAGGGATCAGATGACCCTCCGATACGAGAATCAGATGGGGATGGATATGGATCCAACCCAGGAGAAGATCGGTGGAGAATGTTTTGCACAATTTCCCGTGTGGGAGGAGGCTGTGCAAAGGAGTTACGCGCAGAGGTGGCTCGCTGCAAGTGCTGAGTCAGCTCATCCACCTTCTTCTCAATGATTGAGACCTTGTCCAATTGACTGGCCATTAGTTCCAGGTCGACTGATGCGGACAGGCCCTGCGTCTCATGTGCTCTCCTAAGGTTTGTCGATGCACGGGTATTCGTCCTGTCGAATAATCCCATGGAGTCATTGTTGATGGAGTTCTCGCACATATTTTCGAGGATCTCCCACACGGTGTCCTCATGTTGACCCATGATATTCCCTCCGTAGGTTGCATTGGCGAAAAGACGGATGTCTTCACGGAGTCTTTGGTAAAAAGACTGGACTTGTTCCCATTTAGGAACTCCGTGATGGGGGTACTTTCTCATGAGATCCTGAAAGTGATCCCATTCCTCATGGAGAGGTTCCCCTGTTTGCTGAGTGAAGTGAGTAATCTGATGGAGCAAGGCGTTGGTCCGACCAACGGGAAAGAACTTCTTTAAAAATTCAGACTGAAGTTCTTCCCAAGTGTTGATCGGCCGGGTCTGAGTCTGATACCAATGAGCAGCCTTGTCCATAAGGGAAAAGGAGAACATCTTCATGAGGAGAATGTCCCGATTTTGTGCATCTGACCCAAAAGTTTGGGCCAGATGTTTCAGTTGTTTGATGTACTGGAAGGGGTCTTCAGAATTAAGCCCATGGAATTTAGGTATAGCATGAATCATATTGGGCTTTAATTCAGAATCAGGTCCTCCAGTCGGGATTCTGACTCGAGGCTCAATAGCCACCGCAGCAGGATTATAATGGTCCCGCATCATAGGACGCTGCGGTGGGTGCACAAAGTTTTGGAAGAGGTCATTGAGTCGCTGGAGCTGGTGCTCCAGATTGTTTTCTTCCTCAACTGGCTGAGCCATTATGGAAGAAGAAGGTGAGTTGGGTTCGGAGTCGGAGGAGAAGTCGATGTGAAGTACTGTTTTCTTAGACAAAGGTACTGAGGCTTAGCCTCGAGGAGAGTGGAGTGCTAAAGGAGGTTTCAAGGACCTCCTACCGAACATACACTGTCGGAAGAGATGAGTTTAGCAGGTGCTGGACCCAATCAAGGCACCCAAAATGTTGGGTGACTGTAGAGGTGCGGGGCAGATGGACCCCTTGATCAAAAGATCGACCACCTGAGAATTACCTGGGTAGCCAGAGAGAGTGAGTCCCGCGAAGACCCCTACACGGTAGAGCGTCCCCACGGGTTACAGGGTTTCCCCCACCCGACCTCTCTTGTCACTGCGGTTCCAGGTAGACCAGAATGGGGACCTTAACCTCTTAAGTCTACCAATTTTAATTTAAGATTAGGGTGCTTAAGTTTTCACTTGAACTTTTAGCTTTTTGATTGTGAAGAGTGACCTAAGTTGAAGGTTGGTTGACCCTAAGAGGTCAACTTCACCTATTGATTCCTTTGAGAACTTATTAGGTCTTATCTTTTAGGGTTCAAGTGTTTTTAGAGAGCCAATTGTTTAGGGTTTCTCTTAATAGGTATTTTCAATCAATGGCTTAGGCACACATCTTTTGGATTTTCTCAATTCTTGATTAAGGGGTGTGTCTCTGAAACCCTAATGTTAAATCCTATGTTGGCTCTACTTAGTCTAATTTAGTTGCCTCAAAATTTAGTATCTAAGGCTCAATCAAGAAAGTTTTAGCCCTAGTTACCTTAGTTGGATGAGCAGTTGAAAATGTGTTGAAATGAAAAATTAGGCAACTTTGATGAATTACTAAGTATAACACAGGTAGCCCTAAGTTAATTCTTCTTTTTGTTCCTTTTCAGATTTTAAGGGAGTTAAGAAAGGGCTAATGAAGATTACCTGTTCCTTGGAGTGTTTGTTGAGCAACTGCTCTTCTAATTCTTCCTTTACCTGCACACAAGAGGGAAAAGATTAGCACTTCCTAAATAAAGAGTTTAAAGCTTCTAGAATAGCCGTTGCTCCCCGGCAACGGCACCAAAAATGGTAGGGGCCAACCGCAGTGCTGCTTTTGCATTTTTATGATTATTATAATACAATCGTTGTAGTATAAGATAGCTACGGTTGCCATTACCATAGAAATTTACTCGAAAATAGTTTCCCGAGATCGAACTTAGGGAGCTACTGGAATTATAGAAGTACAGAGTTTCTTTATTTAATTACAAAAATAAGAGAGAGAGAGAGAGAGAGATTTTTGTCTTGTCTTCTTCTTCTCTTCTTCTCTTTGTGCTTTCTCTCTGATCCTATCTTTTTCCCTCTTCTTTCTTCTTCTGCTCGTCTCTGTCTTCTTCTTCTCTTCTTTCTCTTTTCTTCCTTTACCTTTCTCTCTTTCTGGCATCCAAGTCTTCTTCTTTCTTTTTCTTCCTGGCTGCTCGTCTTCTTCTTATGCTCTTCAGCTGCAGAGCCTTCTTCTTTCCTTCTTCTTCTTCTCAGCTTTATCTCCTCTGAAGGCTGCTCATCCGTCGTCTGATACTGCAGTCAGACGACTTAACTGCAGTCAGCTACAGTGCTTCTCCTCTTTTCCTTCCTTTGCTGCTTCTTCTTCTTTGGCGAGCCTTCTTCTTCTTCTGCTTCTTCTCTGCCTTGCCTCTTCCTCTGCCCTTTTCTATTCCTGCACACAGGGCACAGCAAAACCTAACCCTTCCCTCTACCTGCACGTCTCTCTCTCTCTATAAACCGCTCACAGGAAGCTCTCCCAGAGCCGGGTTAACGGGTCAGGTTGTGTAACCGGGACCAGGCGCACTGGCGTGGGTGGTGCGCGAGGAGTGCAGGGTAGTGTTGAGTTGGACCCGCCAGGTCCGCGAGATGATTCCGCGGACGAGGTGGGTGATGGGCGAGGGACCTCACCCCAGGTGCATTCGGAGGCGATAAGCCGTATGCACAAAATCAATTTAAACTGGTGCGGTGCTTCGAGAACTTACGATGTGGGACTATCTTTTGCTTTCCTCGTGCGCGCCCGCAGGAGAACCTCCTCGCAATCCGCTCAGCTGCTGCCGTTGTTGGTGCCAAGTGTTGAAGCAAAAGTCTTCACAGACTTCACCCCAGTCCACAACACCTGGAGCGCAACTGCCCCGACGCCTGGAGCCTGCTTGGAAGCTGCTTCAATCGTCAACAATGGCGGCAGGGCTCCAGAACCTATCATGCATGAATACGGCCTATCGGCCTAATCAAACCACCGGGAGACCTTCGCTGTGGCACGGCGAAGGTGGTGCGAGGTGCAGCAGGTCGGGGGACGGCCTAGGTGTGTGTGCCTAGGTTGTCCTGTGACCGGAAATATGGGTGTGTTCGGGGGTGCGTTGAGTGGGTGTAGAGCGGTAGTGGGTGGGCGGAGGATGTTCAGCGTGATGAGGAGGAGCTTCTAGGACAGTTGGCGAGTTGGGTGGAGCTGCGGATCGACGGGGGCAACTTGCCGGAGAGTGGCCAGAGGCGGGGAAGGTGATGGTGGACAGGCGTGGTCGTGGGGCAATCAAGCAAAATAGATTGGGGAAAAGAAAGAGGGGAAGAAGGGGAGTAACTGTAACCTACCTCCAGGGACGAAGGGGGCCTGAGCAGCGGGCAGTTGCGTCGACTGTCGTCGGAGAAGAAACACCCAGAGGGAGAGAGCGGCGGAGAGGAAGTGGGCAGGGGAGCACGCGCTTGGTACGGCGCGACGCGGGAAGACTAGACGAAGCTGGCTCTGCTGCAGGTATGGCAGCAGAGTGACGAGAAGGAGGAGGAGTGGCCGCCAGAGCTGGTGGGTTTCCTGTCGGAGTGGGGAGAGAGGAAAGGTTGAGGGTTTCTCCGCCAAGACCAAATTGCCAGAACCGACGTGGAGTGCTGGTTCTTATAAAGGCGGTGGCGGAGAGGCAGACGCAGGCTGGTGACGTGCACCCCTCGCTGGAGTATGGTCGGAGACGAGACTCATACCTTCCACGCATTCGCACGGAAGGTGCGGGGATCGTCAGGCAGCATGGCTGAGTCCCTGCGACAGCAGACGTCGCAGGGAACTTCGCGTTCACTTTGCAGGACGTTCTCCTCACCCTGCGCGGCGCCATGCTCCACGCAAAGTCGCCGGAGCATGGTGCTACGCAGAGACTTGTAGGAGACCGTTCTGCAAAGAACGAAGAGGAAGTTGGGGGTCAAAATGCAAGGGTTTCGAAAGTTAAGGGTCAAAAAGTAAATGCTGAGGACCAAATTGCAAAGTCGGTCAAGGAGGTCTCTTCCTAGGCTCAAGTTTTTATGCATGACTATATTGAACCTAATAATTTTAATGGTGAATTTTGTTTCTAGGTCAGACCATGTTTGACCAGCCAATTTACGTAAAAACCCAAATTAAATCATTAATTGGGCGTGGTTCTCAATGTAGGTCAAAATTGGTTTTTAAGGCCAAATTGAAGGTTCTAAACCCTAGATATTATTTTTATATGAATTTTAGAGGGTTTAGTTGATTTTTACCCTACCTTGAACCTCGTGAATTGAAGTGGGTTTGTTTTAGGGTTACAGAATGCCATTTAATTTCTTGGAGTTGCAGTAGCCCTTGTTAGATCAGATCATCCCACTTTCCTTCTTATTAGGTTAGTTTGACCTGTGTTTGGACCCTTAGTTACCCTGTTTGCAAATTGTGTTGGTGAAATTGCATTTTTACCCCTTATGACTTATTTTCTTCTTGAACTCAGAATTCTCTTAGTTAAGCCTCTCTTTGAGTTATGTAGGAGCTTTTTCTTGCATATCTAGGTTAGATTGTGCTAGTTAGGGTTCATGATGAGATTCTCATCATGATCTGAACACAAAGACCCTTTAGGTCTTTAGACTTAATCAGCCCGTGTATCCATTAAAATGTGGATTTGTTTTTCGAGTCCTCGCCAACCTGAATTCTATTTTAATTGGAGTAAATAAGTTTGGGTGATAAGTACACGACTTATCAACCCGCTCTCTGATTTGAGGGAATTTTGACTTTTAAGCATCTACACACTTTCTTTGCACTGACTCGTTGTTCGACGATTTTAACGGAAATTGTGTAGCTAATGAACCTTCTAGGGTGATATGGCTGGCAAGTTATCATGGGTAACAGCCCATAGGTAGGTTGTCTAGAACCCAGTCACTGGACCATTCTCTTTTTCCTATCTTTAGGTAAATCTTAGACCAGGGAAGCCACCTACTTAAAAAAAAAAAGTCAAAAAGAAAAGGAGAAAAGAAAAGAAAAAAAAATAAGCCACACTTTGCCGCACGAGTATAGCTGGTAAGTTGTTGGTGGTAACAATTCATCGACCGATTGTCCAGAACCCAGCTCAATAAATGTACTGAAAATTCCCAAAACACTAAGGAAGAAGCAGAGAAGTAGAATAAATGGGAGAGATATACATTGGATTCACCCATGTGTTGACCCCGTAAAAATAAAAGTAGGGTGAAAGCTACCGGTTGTAAAGATACACCTTTAGGCAGAATTCTCTTTTTAAGGTCACCTAGAGGTGTAGAAATCCGAAGTCCGTTTTTACTGCCGGTCAACGAGTCTATCACATTCACAATAAGATGCTTAGAACTTATGATTTTCATCAAATCTTGGGTGAGTTGAATGGCTGTACAAAGCCACTCTTAAACCCTAAAACTTGAAAATCCAAAAAAATTAGAAAAGAGGAAAAAGAGAAAAAGAAAATTTTCTTTGAATAAGGTAAGGGCTTGAGGCGGTCTGTATTTTGGCAGATACTTGGGCACTGTTGTGTCTTTGAAAGCTCAGATCCTAAGTAGACATTTTCTTAATGCTTGAAAATAACTCAAGCCCAAATAATCCAACCAGATTGTTTTATAAATAGCATATAGTTTTTGCTAGGGATTAGCAAAATATAGGCATGGGGGTATAATGTAAACATGTTTACACTACTTAAGATGTCTATTTATGCATGTTCTTAAGCATAGGATTGCATTGCATACTATAAATATTGCATAACATGCATCATCTTGCATTTAGATTAGTTTGAATAAAATAGAGGTTAATTGTCTCCTTTTATGTTCATGGATAGGGTAAATTTTTTACCGGAGCCTCAAATCGAAGATCCAACCATACAGATGTGATCAGGGCGACGATTGGAGTTCAACGACCCCAAGATCGCCCTAATCAGACACCTGTAGCATCAGATAAAGATCGAGGAACCCTAGAAGATCAAGGACCAAGATGGCATGAATCCGCACTTTAAATGACAAATCCGACTGCACGGATGGATTCGGATCGATGATCGAAACTTGACAGTGTGAAAATCGACTCAATCCGACAACCGTGGCACCATCTACAACATCCAGAAGATGGACGGCCAAGATGGCGCCACGTGGTGCTATCTCAGCCGCCCAATCGGTCGCTACACCCGCCGCACCCTCTCCTCTTTGACGATTCTTCGCCGTTGGATGCATATCCAACGGCTGTCAGCACGTGCACACAAAACTCAAAGCGCGACACAAACGTGCTTGTAGCGCGTTAGTCGAGCGCGCTTATCGCGAGTGGGTGGCATGCGTTCGAATCGCAGCGAGAGGCATTTGAGGCGCGGGTAAGTAGGTTCCACGATCGCTCGATCACGATCGAGCTGCTGTGGGTGCTTGATAGCGCCCACACGCTATTGCACTCCACCCCTTACGCGGGATCGCACGCAAGTGGACGTGCTAAGGTGTGGGCGGAGGCGCGAGATAAGTCGTCCAATCTCATGATCGGACGGCTGAGATTAGCTGGACGTGGAGTGCGTGTTATGCGCGCGAGCAGGCGAGCGGGAGCGCGTGCTCCGCCACACGTCGCCCACGATGGGGCTTTAGCGACGATTTTATCCGTCACTAAAGACACTTTATTTAATGTTTTGAGATTTAAAAGACCAATTTTCCCTCATTCCTTGCAACTATAAGAGGAGACCCCCTCCACACAAAATTCTCATCCCTTCCTTCTCTTCTCTCCCTCTCTAAAGCTTAAGAGAAGCTTGTCCCACACCCGGGATGCTTCTCACAAGATAAAGTCAAATTTTCGCCCCCCTTTCGGAAGCGGATCCCGCGACGACGATGACCTGCTGCCCTGTTCCCGGTCTTCCACTTTGTCCTTCGTCCTGCTCCGTCCTCCTTCGTCCAGGTGTCGTCCCATCCGATTCATCCTCCAAGTGACCGTCAAAGAGGATATCTCTCTCCCCATTCTTTTTACTACTTTCTAGAATTGATTTACTACTTTCTAGAGTAGATTTATTGCTTTCTAGTGTAATCATTTTCCCGCTTACTAGTTGTAATATTTAGTGTAATGAACAATTCTTTCGATAATGAATTCCATGTGCATTCTATATCTCTTTTGATTTTTGTTTGTATTATTCTCTCTCTCTTATTCTCTCTCCCTCTCTCTCTTTCTCTTCTATTTAGTGTAAATAGATAGATAGTTTTTAGTCAATTAATTTACTTCGTGACAAATAAAGTAAACGCGTGTTTTTAATCAAACGTTCGCCTCCCTATGTTCAACCTGGGATTTCTATTCTGGTATAAATTTTATTTGTTGAACACGAGTTCTTCGCTTTCACACTACAATGATAGGTTTTCAAAACCAAACACGTTAGCGTAGCAACCCGTACGTTCAATAAAGCCTTCTAAGGCCTTCCAAAGCCTTCCTAAGCCTTCTATAAATAAGAGAGGCTCCTTCTTTTGTTAGACACCAGGCATTAGCATTTCTACATCATTTTGTGTCCTAGAGAAGTAGAAGAATTTCTATCTCTCAAAAGCCATTGTCTTCATCTTGAGAGCTTCTTTCTTGCCGTGCACCCACTCTCCCGCCTACGATTACGAGAACACTGTTGTGCCTAGCGTGGTCCATGCACTTGCGTTGCTAGCCGACGCACTTCCACCAAAGGAAAGATCCTTTACCTATAGTAGCTAAATTTAATTATTCACTTTGTAGCTCTATAGGATTTTTGTTGTTTTATTGTCTTTGGTTGGGTATTCGCTTTGTGAATTCCCGTCTCCTTCACGAGACAAAAACCTTCTCATGAAGAGGAGGGGTTTAAGGCACGCTACCCTCGTATAAAGTAGTATCGGTTGTATTGAGGTTGAGTCACCCTCGTTTTAAGTGACTCGTTAGTAGATTTAATCGACTTGGTCGATCGGAAAATCCTAAGTCGAGAGACTTAGGTGGTGGTTTTTACTCGAGTTTGGGTTTCCCCCTAAAAATCCTTGTGCACTTGTGATTGTTATTTTTGTGAGATTGTTGCATATTTATATTTTCTGCATTATCTATCTTTTCGCAAATCTCACCCCCTCCTGTAGGAAATTACAATTGGTATTAGAGTAGGTATTGTGAATCAGCTTAACAACTCGGCAAGAATCCATGGAGGGAAGCATCACCGCCACAAGACACGTCGAGGGGTAGTCTACTACCCATCCTCCCTATTTGGACGGGAGCAACTACGGGTATTGGAAGCTGACGATAAAGACATGGCTTCAAGCCAATGACTTCACCATTTAGGCAAGATGCGATACCCTGTTAGACATCCCAGAGAGACCAGTGGGAGGCTACTCACAGCAGCAAATCCGGGAGCTCTCTCTCAACGCAAAGATAATGAATGCATTGTATTGTGCATTGAGCCCAGAAGAATTCAACCGAATCTCGTAATGCGCTATCGCATACGAGATTTGGCATACTCTTGAGGTAACTCACGAGGATACCTCTAAGGTAAAGTCTTCTAAAATTAATTTACCTAATCAAGAATTTTAATCCTTTTCTATGAAGACTAACAAAACTTTGAGTGAGGTGAACACTATTCACTCTCATAGTAAATAATTTGAAGGCTTTAGATAAGACCTTCATCAATGGGGAGCTTCAAGGGAAGCTTCTTCATTCCCTTGGACTGGAATGGGAACAAAAGGTCACTGCTAGAGGAGGCGAACGTCATAGAGGAACTCAACATGGAAGACCTCTTAGGCAATCTTATGGCCTATGAGATGAAGATGAAGAAGAAGAAGAAGTACACACCGGAGCCAAGGCCAAGAAAAAGTTTGGCCGTCAAAGCCGCTTCAGATACCGAGGTAAGTTTCGACGACGAAAACCTCAAAGTTTTACTTAGGAAAATTTCCAAGTTTTGTAGAGATTCTAAGAGAGAAAAGAAAGAGAAGAAGGAAAAGAAGGAGCAAGGTAGCCCGAGACGTTACTACCATTGCAACGAGAAAGGGCATCTTCAACCCGAGTGCCCTCTTCTCAAGAAAGAGAAGAAATACAAGAAGAAGGTGTTCCAAGCTACTTGGGATGACTCGAGCTCGGAAGAAGAAAATCCCGAAGAAGAAATCACTTGCATGGGCTTCATGGTAATGGCGAGTGATAGTGAAAGCGACGACGTCAATAATGAGGCAAATTCTGAACTACAAGATGCCTTTAATGAACTCCAAGAAATTAGTAAGTCATTAAAGGTAGAAAATAAAAATATTAAAAAGAATCTTAGTTTTCTAAAAACTGAAAATGAAATATTAGAGTTTAAAATTAAGGATCTAGAAATTTATTCTAGTTCTAATATTTCTGAAAATGATAACTTATTGTTAGAAAATCATGATCTAGTCAATGAAAATAGAAAATTGATTAAGGAGAATAATAGTCTAAAAATAGAAATTTCTGATATGAAAATCAAGATGCATATTATTGAAATGATTTTGCTTGTCTTAAAGAAAAGTCAGAAAAATTGTTAAATGGAGTTAGTACCAGTCATAAGGTTGAGAAAGGATCTCCTTAAAGGAGACCAACTAACAAATCCAGATCCAAGCTAACTTGGATGCCGAAAAGTCAATTGGAGTCTTGTTTTGTAGGTTTCAAGGAAGATATCAATGTGAAGGATTGGGCCTACAAGTTCAAGGGTGATTAACTCAAATTGGGAGGACCAAGGAGTAGACCAAAGAGGAAGATGAGAAGTTTGACAAGAAGACCGGCAGATGATCGAACCGCTGCACATCGATCGCCCAATTGGAGACCGACGCCAATGCCTAGACCTCCAAGCTTCAGATGAGAGCCCCATCCAATTTGATAATGTCCATTTGGGCCATTCTATTGGCCATAATAAGTGAGGTACACCCTTAACCCTATCTTTTCATTTATAGCATCTAGATAGGGGGTGTTAAAATTGATGAGCCAATTGTCCATCTTTAAGAGGGAGGTTTAAAAATAACATTACTATATTTCCTTTAGAAAAGGGGAGATAATAAAATAGCTATCTCGTTTTATGAAAAAGATGAAATTAGAAGAGCATATCTTAAGGGAGAGTGTAAGATTAATAACTAAAAGTTATTAAACATTTTTGATAATGTCAAAAAGGGGGAGAATTTTTGGATTTATATTTATGATTTTGTCATCATAAAAAAGAGGAGATTGTTGGTGCAAGGACACCATGATCGGTAATTTTGGTGATAACAAAACACTTGTATTTAACATTTGCATTTTAAGTCTAAGATTTCAGGTTATCTGTAAATGGATACAAGTTTGAAGGTGAAGTGTGAAGAGTTCACGTTCATGATGGATTGGAGGAGCTCAGTGGAGGAGAAGGAGCTTCGCGTGGAGCGAGAGCTTGAAGACAGGAAGAATAGGATAGAATTCTTGTTGTCTTATTTTATGTACTTAGTCTTTATATCTTTTGTCTTTATTTTTTTTGCTCTTTTATCTCCTTAGATCATATGTTAAAGAGCCTCAAAGTAACTAAATAGTAGTCCTAGGAACACTTACTCAACTCTAGGACACTTAGACATTTCGTAAAGAACTTAGAAAATCAAAGTTGGCATCAGACAGCCTAATCAGACATCCGATCTGGATTTCAGACGTTCGATCTTTACTTTTAAGACATCTGACTGTTTGATCAGACATCCAAAAATACTTAGGCTGGAGAACCACTTACTGTCTACCAAATTTAGACGTCCAACCCTTAGTCCAGATGTCTTAGACATCTAATGACATTACCAGATGTCCAATTAGTGGAACGTTAGCTTAGAAATATAATTGTTGAGGATTGACCTTTAATCTTTTATCAGACATCCGTAGTGGACCTTAGATGTTTGATGTATAGACGTTAGCTCTCGATCAAGCCAAAAATCACCTATCATCAATGATCTAGCTGTTTGTGCCTTGGGAAATCCATTCTCGCTGTTATTTAGGTTTCCAAACGTCCAGACCTAGTGCCAAACGTCCAACAAGTTATCTGACCGACTTACAAAAGAATCCTATTTAGGTTTGAACCAAGTCAGTAAGGAAGCCCGTCTAGGATTAGACATCTGATTTAGTTTCTAGACATCCTAAGAGTGATTTCCAAACATCTGATTCTTGATCCAAATGTCTGATAGCCCTGTCAGAATCATTAATGACCTTGATTCCGACCCAATCTGCCTTGGGTTTGTTCTCAATAGCTATAGAAGCCTTCCAAGGCCTTCCAAAGCCTTCTTAAGCCTTCTATAAATAGGAGATGCCCCTTCCTTTGTTAGACACCAAGCATTAGCATTTCCACATCATTTTGTGTCCTAAAGAAGTAGAAGAAGTTCTAGCTCTCAAAAGCCATTGTCTTCATCTTGAGAGCTTCTTTCTCGCCGTGCACCTGCTCTCCTGCCTACGATTACAAGAGCGCCGTTGTGCCTAGCATGGTTCACGTAGTCACGTTGCTAGCCGACGCACTTCCGCCAAAGGGAAGATCCTTTACCTTTAGTAGCTAGATTTAATTATTCACTTTGTGGTTCTATAGGATTTTTGTTGTTTTATTATCTTTAGTTGGGTATTCGTTTTGCAAATTCCCGTCTCCTTTGCGAGACAAAAACCTTCTCGTAAAGAGGAGGGGTTTAGGGCACTCTACCCTCGTATAAAGTAGCATTGATTGTATTGAGGTTGAGTCACCCTTATTTTAAGTAACTCGTTAATGGATTTGATCAACTTGGTCGATCGGGAAATCCTAAGTCGAGAGACTTAAGTGGTGGTTTTTACCCGATTTTGGGTTTCCACTAAAAATCCTTGTGTACTTCTGATTGTTATTTTTGTAAGATTGTTGCATATTTATATTTTCCGCATTATCTATCTTTCCGCAAATCTCACTCTCTCCCGTAGGAAATTACACACCTTACCTGCTAACCTCAGTTTTCAGTGCTTCGTGCCTAAATCTAGATCACATCCTATGGCTCTATTTTATTCGATACCCTCACACGCTCTCTAGACTCCATCTCAACCATTCACACTCAATGGTCTTCACCTATGATATTCGGTCATCCAAGCCTTCCTTGGCCTATATAAGGAGCTCCTCAAGCACCCATCGCTCCTTTACCAACTACCCCCTCTATTGAGTTGGTTGATCTTCCCCTCCAACTCTTCTTCTTCTGCCATGGCCAGTGATAGAGGTAGTGCTTCCTCCTCCTTCCCTTGCTACTAAGGATCGCGTAACTCCCGAGAGCAAGCCAGAGCTCCCTTACCTCCAAGGTTTCATCGTTGGAGTCCTCCCTCCCTCATCGCCATAGTCACCAGCTGTCGTTTCCCTAAGATCCCATTCATCCCTTAGAGTAGATTTACTACTTTCTAGATAGATTTAATCACTTTCTTAGATTAGAGTAGCTTAGTTTAGATGGTTAGATTTCAAATTCATTGGTTGATTGTTTTGAATTAGGAGTAGATTAGATTTAATCTTAGTTTTCCTTGATCAGGCCTCTTTGATCAATTTAGATCAGAGATGCAAATTCACTTGTCCATGATTGGTCCATAATCCTTCCTTTACGCTTCACGATCACCTTCTCTTGATTTCCATGCGATTTTGATCATTAGATCATTCCCTTCACCATTGTCATCAATAGGTCTGAAGCTCTCTAGTTCTCAGATTTATTGATGCGCTTGACCACTTGGAGGGCTTTCCATTTCATTCATTGGATCTCAAAAGCCCTCTTACTAATTTGAATTGAACAGTTTCACTCAATTTACTTAGATTTGAATTTCATGTTTGATCGGAATATTAAAGTTTCAACATGGTTTTAATCGATTTTAATTGAGTGAATTGAGTTGTTTGACTATCAATTGGATTGAATGTGATGGGTGTGAGTGCATTAGATTGGATTTTCATGAATTAATTAGATCACACCCAATTTAGACTGTGATATTATTTTCTTCTCCACTTCTCAGATTTATTGATGCACTTGACCACTTGGAGAGCTTCCCATTTCATTCATTGGATTACAAAAGCCCTCTTACTGATTTGAATTGAACAGTTTCACTCAATTTACTTAGATTTGAATTTCATGTTTGATTGGAATATTAAAGTTTCAACATGTTTTTAATCGATTTTAATTGAGTGAATTGAGTTGTTTGACTATCAATTGGATTGAATGCGATGGGTGTGACTGCATTAGATTAGATTTTCATGAATTAATTAGATCGTGCCCAATTTAGACTGTGATACTATTTTTTTCTCCACTTGAGGCGCAGAGGCCTATGAAAAATTAGTTAGACTAATTTGAGGCCAAAGCGATAACCTATTAAGTTCTTAAGCTTCGCAATGGACCCTTTGGACACCAATCAATGGTGTGTAGGGATTCTAGATGACCAAGTCATCTTGGCAAGCTTAAATCGAATGCCTAGGTAGACGATGATGAAACTACATTTGTATGGTATAATTAGTTAATTTTAATATAGTTTCAGAGTTTAATAGAAATAATTAATATAATAATATGATTAATAACTCAATTAACATTTCCACGTACAATGAATATTCGTAGCATTAAATTACGTATGTTTACATATTTTTAGATATTTATTGTATATATGTAGATTTAAAAGAATCTTATTATTATAATTGCATGGAGAGAAAAAATAAAATCCTTAACCTTTTCTTTTTTTTTTTTCTTTCCTTCTTCCCGCCAATTCTCTCTCTTCTCGTTCAAAGAAAAAAAAACAAAAAGAAATAAAAATCCCATGCCAGCATCCTTCGATCCCCTCTCCTCGGGTATTTCACAACTATCCACTCCTACGTAACCGTTCCTCTCCTCATCCGTCTATTTTTTCCCCCTCTCACACGCTGCCACGCACACCGAAAGCGAGGAGGTGGCAAGACTTCCCCCTCCATCCGTACTCTCTCTACTCCTCTCTCTCCAACTTACTCTACCTCTTCCTTCCTCCTCTCATTTTTCCTCTTCTCCTCCTCCCCTCTACGTGAACCACCACCAGCAACTTCCCACGCACCACCTCCACAGCCACCCAACAACCCACAGGCGGAAACCACCCCCCTTCCACTCCCTCCGTACCCCCTCTCCCTCCTAAACTCCTCCTGCTTCCTCTCATCTTTCACCTTTCTTTTCTCTCCTTCACACCTCCCTCCACGGCCCCATCTCTCCCCTGCGTCAACACACCCACCACCAGCCACCTGCGCCAGTCCCTCTCCCTCTCCTTCCCCAAACGCAGCAGCAGCAACACCACCACCGGCTCCTCTCCGCGGCCACAGCATCTCCAACGCCGCTGGATCCCTCTCCGTCCCAACTCCTCGCACGGCCACCAACAACCCACCACCTTTCCCTTTTTCCTCTTCTCCTTTCCACGCCGATCACCTGCAGCCACCATCAACGGCCAAGCACGCCCCCTCCGTCAACGACAATCGCTGCCGCCGCCAGCCACGTCATCATACTACGGCTAGCATCAACCCTTCAACTCCCCTCGCCGCTGTGCGTCAGCCTACAGGGACAACGACCACGCCTTCGACTCCTCATCATGTCCTCCTTTGGCTCAGAATATTCTTTCTCATTTTTTCTTTCTTCTGAATTTTAATTTTGTTTTCATATTTTAGATGCAGCGGTAAGTTAGTAACAGTGCATTTGATGCCTGAAATTCTACATATCTAGAATCGATAAATTTTCAATCTCATTTATTTAATGTGATCAAAGTTATACGTGAAAATAATAAAATATGAAATATTATTTTTTTTAAAGTTCATGTGTTTTGATTAATAAATTTCTTATATACTTTATTTGTTTGTATAGTTCGATAGTTAAATATATTTTTAAATGTAGTTTTTTTGTTGAATAGAAATTTACATTTAAATTCTACATAAATGAATAACTTAATTTTTGTTAAAATTGTTATTAGTCTTTTTAACGTTTATAAAAATAAATAAAAAAATTCATGTTTGAATGATTTTAGATTATTAAGTTTGTTTCTTTAAATAGTTACTAAGTTAGTTTAAACTTGTTATTTCGTTTGCTAAATTATAAATTTACTTAGTGTAATAATAGTTTGCAAGTAGGTTTCAAGTCTTGTATTATTTTTATTTTCATATCAAATTTTAAGCATTAGCTTAACAACTTAATTAGGAATTACTTTAGAATCTCTCAGCAAAATGATTTGGACTCATCAAATTATTAATAGTTCAATATAAAATTTAAACTTGATATTCTTGCCACGCTATAACGATATAATTTTAACTATAGCGATTCGAGCATGTCAGACGATAACTTAATTAGATCTTAAATTGTTTTATCCATTAATCGAGGTTTGGAATGAGGTTTAAGATGATTCAATAAAGGTTTGGAGTTCAATTCTAATTGGTTTCAATGCGTGAATTGAATCCCCTCTTTTACGTTGTTTATTGCGTGAGGAGGGGTATCAATTAGGGTTTCTTGGGATTGTGGATTTCTGGTTTGAGTTGTGTTGAATTCTAGATATATAAGAGAGTGTTTGCGACAAGTTAGAATGGGGTTTTAATACTTAGAGTCAGATCTGGGATGAACTCTTTCATTGCCCAGGTTGGAGGTGATTTTGGATTCAATCATTCAATTAACGCTCTAAACACTTAAGCAAAATGTAAAGATGGTTTTGATAACACTGCATCTGAGGGTGATAATTCTATTAAATAGGGCTATCTTAAGAATAAAAGGTACAGATAACACAACATAAGTAGAATGGGAGCATCGCATGCATCATATGTCAAGATTGCTTATAAAATAGTATTAATGGCCATTTGTATGAGCACCTATCAAAGCAAGCCTCAGATGAGCAATCAGACCGTACGGATGGATTCAGAACGGCGAACGGAGTCCAACGGACTCAAAATCGGTCAAATCCGACATCCAGAGCTCCCACAATGGGCCCAAGAAGTTCTGACCATTGATCTGATGATCAACGGCCCACGGTGCCCCACGTGGTGCCCGCTCACCGCGCGCCCGCTTCCTCCTTCATTTGAAGAGCAGATCTCAGCCGTTGATCTCCGGTCGAACGGTTGAGAACCGTGCGCACGCCTGCGGTCGCCGCTACAAAGCAGTGGGCGTAGCGCAGCGATTGAAGCGCACGCTCGCACCCACACGACGCGGGTTCAAGTCGCGCGATGCTGAAATTCGAAGATGACTTCGCGCGCGGGCAAAATTGGGCCACTCGATCAGTAGCGGGCGGCCAAGAGAGTGCCACGTGGTGCATCCTCAGGTGACGATCAGCCACGCGTGCACATACCGGACGACAACGTCCGTGCGCACGCGCACTCAAGGCGCGATCCGAGCATGCCCGAGCAATGACCTCAGCCGTCTGATCTTCGATCGGACGACTCTCATGCCACGCCCACGGATCAAGTGCGAAGAACGGTGGCGGGCGAGCAACCGACGGGCTGAGGGCTTCACCGACGTTTTGGGAAGGGTTTTAGAGACGTCTCAGACGTCGTTAAAACCCCTTCTTCATTTGGACAACCCTTCTCCCTATTTAAACCCCTTCCAACCACTCATTCAAGGCATTCACTCCCCTTGCAGCTACTCTACCCCTCTCTTAGCTAGCTTTAGGCCCTTTTGTAATTGTCAGAGACGACGAGCCGCCGACGGAGCCTTCTCCATCACCGTGGCTGCCTTGCTGCCCTCCCCTCTCTCTCTTTCTTCCTTTCTTTTAAGCTTTACTTTACTCATGTTTAAGCATGTATCTAATGTTGTAATTTATGAACTAAAGCTTCATGATTAATGAAGTTGTTTTCCATTCAGTTATCTACTCTATTTCCTATTCAAGTTGCATGTTAAGAATGAAACGATTCTAATCCTAATCTTTCTCTCCCTCGCTTTTCCCCCGTGCCTTTACCCAAGTAAAACTTTGCGATTTTCATGACAATAAGTGACAAGAAAAATCCGATTTTCACGCCTCCCTGAGGCTGACACTCGGACTCACATCCGTTTCTTTAGTTTAAAACCGACGTTACAAGTGCGAACTATAACGACACTTCTAAACACACACGTACGAAACCATGCCAGTTTTTGGCGCCGTTGCCAGGGAGGCAACGGATTTGTTTTGTCACTTCCATTCCACATCCATTCTCACATCGTCTAATGCCTTGTCTCCTTTTTACTTGATGGTTGCAGAAATTCGACGCTTGGACGGCGAAGCGGCGCATCCCATGACGGTAACAAGGGAGTAGGCACAACAAGGATCGGTAGTGAGTAATTCTTCACTCATAACTATTTGCTTGCGTGAAAAATTAAAAAAATTGTAAAACTGAAAAAAAATGGGCGTGGTGTATGAGTACCTGACTCACATCCTTAACATATCACCCAACAAAAAAATGTACACTCTAACATTTTGAATAAATTCTTGAAGTGTTCTTTTCTCTTTTTGAGTGGTGTTTGCAAAGCTACCGTGGATTGACTTGGGCCGCACCACTCAACCCTAAAAATGACTCATCTAATAGAAGTTGCATGATCATTAGGATGAGTACATTAGGGTTTTAGAGCCTATACACAATACAAGGAAATCTACTTTCACCAAATTGTGTATAAAACTTGACGTGTCCACTGAAACTTGTCTGAAAACATTAAGACACGTCAACCTTAAAAGACACTAAAGTAAGGACGAAACACTAAAAGACACCACATCTTTAAAAAAATCCTTGCTTGAAAACCATGCTTTAATAAAAGCACACACTCTGAAAGTGAAAAATTAAGAGGCACCACCCCAATCAACACCTTATCACATAACCCTAGCACAAGCACTATCCTGGCCCTTTTAAAACTGAGTAGACGTGCTCTAGGTAGGACTGAGTTAAGTCTCGAGAGGCGAGGTTTTGTTTGCTAGGCACTTGGCTTTCATTTCCTTGGTAGAATCTAGTGACTAGGCTGTGAGGCAGTGTCAAACGACCGCGGTTGTGGGGTCTATGGAACTGGCGACGCAAGCCAAAGGAAGAACCTTCCTTGCAATCCCCTCGTAATCAACTTGGCCAGATTAGCTTTGGGAAGGGGAGTCCAGTGCTTACGGACTTAATCACCCTTTTGGAGATTTCTAGGTCCTCTAAGGAATGCACCATAAGGACTAGGTTTGTTTGCTTGGTTGAACACACAATTCTCTCTCATCTGTTCTTCCTGCATCCCTTCATTTCTTCCAAACCATGGATTTCAATGCCTATCCATCTTACCCAAACTACCCTCAACATGATTTGTATGCTAACCAAGTAGACTGTACCCACAGCCTACTTGGGCTAACCAACCACCAAGTTGGGGGTACGACCTAGAATATCCCTCCTGGACCAACTGTTCTAGTTATGACCAAACCACACCAACCTCTTATTAGGATACACCCAACATAGCCACTCAAGGGTATAATTCAAATAGTGGGGCTCCATATCTCGATTCTCACGACACCTCATCATTTAGGTCCCACCCACTCTCTAACCACTTTGATAGGACCTACACTCTAGGAGAACACCAAGAACCCTACCCTTCTCAAGACAATAACCAAGAAAGGTCATCTGAATTTAACAACCTTTCCTACTTGACCTTTGGATTGGAAGGAATCCTAGACAAATGGAAATTAGAGAATAATTAGAAATCTAGGCAAGCCCAGGATCATCAACCTTTGATTTGGTCCCCTGATGAAGAATCTGACTGGGAGGAGGACCTAGAACCTCAACTATTCTGGAGTAGGACCAAACAGAGAATGGTTCCTCTTGAAGAATTGGACCATAAACATGATAGAATAAAGGACCCACCCAGGAGCCTAAACCCCAGTATGGATTCTGATCCACAACCACACTCTCTTAACCTGGGGGAAATCCAAAGGACACCAAATGACACCCTGTCAATTCTTGATAACCTCCAGTTAGAATTACACAGACAGAATCAAGAATTGGTTAAAGGGCAACAGGCCATGTTGGATTTGTTCCAACAACTAGGGGAAAAAGGCCAGAGAAAGCTGTTGCACACAACACCATTCCTGGAATTCGTGAAGCAAGGACCTACCATGATCAATTGGACTACACCCAGTCACCCTGATTTGGTTCAGTCCACCATTGATACCCTTGGACAGCTCAATGGATAAGGTCAGTAAGGATTCCTCGGAACACAATTTGGGGAGCATTGAGGAAAACATCAGGAGGAAACTGAGAATGTGAGGGGAAATGCCTTGGAATCCTAATCTAATCGGCCCAAGAGAAGTGATCCGATGGGGACAACAGCCAACATAGGAGATAGGGAATGGAGTTACAATTTCAAATAAATCGATTTTGAATCGGTTGGGACCCCTATCACAAATTTAGAGGAGGGTTGAGAAAAAGAATATGAACTAAAGGATGAAATTGGCCCTACCTCTAATGCAACCTCAAATAGTGAAACTGATACAAAGGAGGTTGGAGAAAATATTCTTGAGGTCAAGGGCTTGGAGGGAATGAGCAATGAAACCATAGTTGTGGAAGAGATGGATTCATCTTTGGAGAGAGGCCTCATGCTTGATTGTAGGGCTCATTATGAAACTCTTCATTTTGTTACCTGCCCTACCAGAATAAAGATCCCACAACCCGAATGCACTGGAATTGATACACTTTTGACGGATTATAATTTTATGGGGACACAAACTGAGTATAAAACCTACATCTTTAGTGTCTGGCATGTCATATTCGGGGTGCGCTTGTCCACATCAACTTCTTTGCATGCCCGCAGACTAAGAGAGGATCTGACACGGGCATGCATGTTACATCTGCTGCAGAAGTCCCACCCCTTAGGAATGGGACTCCACCACAACCTTGTTCGCATCTGTGGACTTCTGATTTCAGGTCTGGCTGATTTTGTATAGGCCTCCTTGACCCAAACTATTCCTGTTTGTGCACTATGCCTAGCTAGAGGCGTTAACTCAGCGCTTCCTGGGAGGAAACCCAGAGGATTCAGACTGATCCAGTATTTTACGTCACTCAGGTAATATCCTTTTTGAACCCCTGTTGCATCCATGTATTTGCCGATGAGAACATTGTCCAACTTAAGCATGGGGGGGTGGTAAATTGCACGATTCTGAGCTCATTTAATCAGTCTGAATAAAATAAAATTAAAAAAAAAATTGAATTTAGGAAGAAACTTAGGCATTAAAAACTTGTCAATAGTGGGGAATAATACAACAAGAACTTGAACACTTAGACTTTTCAGGTCTTTAAGCTTAATCAGCTCTGGTGTCCGTTAAAATATGGATTTAGCTTCGAATCCTTGCAACCTTAAGCTACTCTAATCCACCTACTAAATAAGGTGTTAAGTATATGACTTATCAACTCACCCTCTAACTCAGAAGAACTTTGAGTCTAAGCATCTGCACACATTCTTGCACAGGCTCACTCCTCGGAGATTTTGATAGAAATTGGGTAGCTAATGAACTCTCTAGGGTGGTATGGCTGGCAAGTTGTCGTGGGTAACAGCCCATTAGCAGGTTGTCTAGAGCCCAGCCACGGGACCACTTTTTCTTCATTGCCTCTAGGTACATTTGAGATCAGGAAAGCCACCTACAAAAAAAAAAGAAGAAAATAAAATAAACCACACTTCACCGCGCGAGTATGGCTGGCAAGTGATCGTGGGTAATAGCCCATTGGTTGGTTGTCCAGAGACCAACTCAGTAATTGCACAAAAAGAACCAAAACACTTAAGGAAGAAGTGGGGAAGTAGTACAAGTCGGAGAGATATACACTGGAAAAATCCTTGTGTCGACCCAAATTAAAACAAACGTAGGGAGAAAGCTACCAATCGAACAAATACACCTTCAGGCAAAATACTTCCTCTTCCGATCACCTAGGGGCGTAGAAACCCGAAGTCTATCTGAATTACCGTTGAGTGAGTCTATCACGATCTTCACACCAAGATGCTTAGCACTTAGGGTTTTGATCGAATTTTGGGTGGGTTGGGTACCGTAAAAAGTTACCAACCCACTTTGAATTCCAAAAAAATTCCAAAAAAATATATATACATATGTATATTTTCATACATTAAAGCAAGGATTCCGGCGATTCGTATTTTGGCAGACACCCGGGCGCTGTTTACTCTTTGTAGATTAAGATCTTAGTATATTTCCACCTATTGACAAGTGATGAAATGTCTAAGTAATTACTTCTTAAATTCTGAAAGAAAATAAAGGCTAGAATAAACCTTGCTAGGTACTAGCAAGGAGTAAGCATGGGGGTATGATAACACTGCATCTGGGGGTGATAATTCTGTTAAATAGGGCCCATCTTAAGAATAAAAGGCACATATAACACAACATAAGTAGAATGAGAGCATTGCATGCAAGATATGTCAAGATTGCTTATAAAACAGTATTAATGGCCATTTGTATGAGCACCTATTAAAGCAGGCCTCAAATGGGCAATCGGACCACACAAATGGATTCAAAACGACGAACGGAGTCCAACGAACTCAAAATCGGCTAAATCCGACATCCGGAGCTCCCATAATGGGCCCAAGAAGTTCTGACCATTGATCTCATGATCAACGGCCCACGGTGCGCCACGTGGTGCCCGCTCACCACGCGCCCGCTTCCTCCTTCATCTGAAGAGCAGATCTCAGCCGTCGATCTCCGATCAAAAGGCTGAGAACCACACGCATGCCCGCGATTGCCGCGACAAAGCAGCAGGCATAGTGCAGCGGTTGAAGCGCACGTCCGCGCCCACGCGACGCGGGTTCGAGCCGTGCAATGCTAAAATCCAAAGACGACTTTGGTTGGGGCGAAATTGGGTCGCCCGTTCAGTAGGGGCAGCTGAGATAGCGCCACGCGGTGCATCCTCAGGCGGCGATCAGCCACGCGCGCGCACACGCCAGACGAAAACACCCGTGCGCACGTGCACTCAAGGCGCGATCTAAGCACACCCGGGCGAAGACCTCAGCCGTCTGATCTTTGATCGGACGGCTCTCATGCCACGCCTACGGAATGAGTGCGAAGAAGAACGGCGGCGGGCGAGCGACCGGTGGACTGAGGGCTTCACCGACGTTTTGGGAAGGGCTTCACCTTCTTCATTTGGAAAGCCCTTCTCCCTATTTAAACCCCTTCCAACCACTCATTCAAGGCATTCACTCCCTTTGCAACTACTCTACCCCTCTCTTAGCTAGCTTTAGGCCCTTTTGTAATTGCCGGAGACGACGAGCCGCCGACGGAGCCTTCTCCACCACCGTGGCTGCCTCATCGCCCTTCCTCTCTCTCTCTTTCTTCCTTTCTTTTAAGCTTTACTTTACTCATGTTTAAGCATGTATCTAATGTTGTAATTTATGAACTAGAGCTGCATGATTAATGAAGTTGTTTTCCATTCAGTTATCTACTCTATTTCCTATTCAAGTTTCATGTTAAGAATGAAACAATTCTAACCCTAATCTCTCTCTCTCTCTCTTCCCCCGCACCTTTTCGCAAGCAAAACTCCATGATTTTCATGACAATAAGTGACAAGAAAAATCCGATTTTTACGCCTCTCTGAGACCGACACTCGGACTCACATCCGTTTCTTTACTTTAAAACTGGCGTTGCAAGTGCCAACTATAACGACACTTCTAAACACACACGTACGAAACCACGCTAGGTTTCCAATGATTTTAGAATGTAATGGAGTGTTTTGAATGATGTTTTGCATTTTAAGATCAATTTGAGAGGTGTTCTTGTTTGTTCATTAATAGCTACAACAGCAGCTACAACAGTTGAATTAGTTTAGAATTTCAATGTTTTGATTAAGTCTTTGAAATGGCTTTTGAATGAAACATGCTTGTAATGAGTTTTCCGAAATGAAATCTGCATAGACTTAATCTTATATAGGTTGTAAAAAGATCTGGAATATAATGATAAATCTCAAAATCAAAGCCTGAAGCAGTCGGACAGCTATTGCAGTATTAACGTCTGTCAGGGTCTGCTATTGATGAAACCTGATGTTATTTAGAGCTTAATTGGGTTTTTTGAGCTAATTTGATGTAGAACAAGATCTTTGAAGCATTTATCTACTTGTGGTTTGCTCTGAATGGAATTTAGTAAGAAAACCATTTTCGAAACTATTGTCAGCAAGCATAATATCTGAAATCTGTACAAGCTGAGTTTTGATGTTAATTCTAATGCTTGATTCATGTTTTTAAGTTTGAATCTAATATCAATGGATGTCTGGATGTTTATAATGAGTTATCCTTTATTTCTAGCAAGTTTAGTATAATTTTAGGGCCTGAAATAAATCTCTAAAATTTATTTGCTCATTTTCCAGCATTTTCTGAAAAATACCTTGAAAAATACAAAAATATTGTAAATAAATAAAATAAAAGGTGTCTTGAATAAGATTACAGTATACTTTAGATGTGTGTGCATTCAGATGTAGGTTTTGAACTTCCTAGTTAGGAGAATATACCTGTAGAAGTTCTAGATTTCTCAGGTTAGAAATAAAAAAAACTTAAAAACAAAAATAAGAAAAAGAGTCTTCTTCTCTTCTTTCCCAACTTTCTCTCTTATTTCTCTATTTTTATAAAACCCAGAAACAACAAAAAAATAAAAAAATTTCAAAAAGCCTATAAAAAACCCCTACTTATATAGTGTATATACTAGTATATATCCATAAGTTAATAATATATAGTAAGTTATAGGTAAATTAAGTATGTATACAAATATATATATATATATATATAAATTATTTATATATGAATAAGTTATAATGAGTATTTATATTAAGCTATATGGTATAGTATTTGAAATAACCCTTCTGAGGGGTTGTACGATAAATTTCTAGACTCCAGGAGTTTCAGCATGTTCCACCACCTCCGCCACCTCCTACCGTCTTGTCAGAGGACGTAGAGAGGGAATCTTTTGTAAGGCAGAGGAGCCACCACAGTGGCAGGTGAGCTGGAGGAGGAGGGGTAACCCTCCACCACCCCCACCACCTTCAGACAGTACTGAGCAAGAGTCATCCCTACTTGGGGGTGGACCCGTGCCCCTGTTGTGGATTCACCACGAGCTATTCATGTAATTCTAGAAGCTAAAGCCCCCTTCCTTCAAAGGGGAGGAGAGCCCATCAGAGGTAGACGATTGGCAGGAGTAGATGGAGAAGATCTTTGACATGCTCCACCCTCCTGCGGAGTGTCACGTGACCTTTGCCATGTACTAGCTGGAGAATGCCACCTACAGGTGGTGGCAAGCCTTCGAGGGTAGGAGGGGGGAGAGCCATCCTTGGATCAGTTCGTGACACTTTTTTTGTAAATAGTACTTTTCGTAGACATGGTAGGACCAAAGGAAGTGGGAGTTCCACACTTTCTGTTAGGGGGCAACGACCGTTAGCATGTATGGTACGTGTTTCCTGGAGCTATCACGTTTCGCCTTGTCTGTAGTGGCTTCTGAGGAGGAGCGCCTGTGGAGATTCACTGAGGGCCTTTGACTTGTCATATAGGGGTATGTGAAGCCCCTGAAGCCACCCACCTTCTCTCTCCTGGTCAAGGCGACGATGATCTATGAGGAGACCAACCTGGTCGCATGAGACAAGAACGAAGGGCGTTGGAAGGGGCCCTACTAGACCGACCACTTCCAAGTTCATCGAGAGAGGAGTCACCCTCCGCCTCAGCATACTACACCAACAGGAGAGGTATCCTGTTCTGTAGGGTTGCCAGCGACTGTTGGAGGACCCTGGCAGGAGCCAGCTGCCAGCGCCAAACCCTAGGCCAACTACCAACAGGGATAGACCGAGGGAGGAGGTTGTTCACAAGGCAAAATCAATGTTTAAAATGAGGCGTTGTAATATAGTCAAAATCGCTTTGAAAACAAATACAATTTTTATTATTCGAAAAGATTCCGTGGTTGAACACAAGGAACAAATGGAATTCACACACTAATCTCGACAATTAATGCAATTTGAACACAAAATATTACTCAAAAACTAACTAGGAATGTAGAGCATATGAGTATATGAAGAGTAAAAAGAACTTTAGACAAAATAATGGTGATTTGAATCACCAATTATAAGTACTCAAAATAATTACTCAAATGTACTAAAGAAGGGAATATGAATTCAGACGTCTGATTTTGCAATCAGATGTCTTAAATGATGTTTGCTACAGTACCCCTTTGTCTACGTGCTTCTTTCTTCTTTTCTTTCTCGGATTCTTCCTTTCTTCTTCTTCTCTATCTCTGCTTTGCTCCTCCTTCTTCTGTTCTTCTCAGGCCTTTAGCTCAGCAGTCCTTCTTCTTCTTCTTTTCTTCTTCTGCCTTCAGCCTTACAATCCTTCTCTTCTTCTTCTTTTCTTCTTCTACCTTCAGCCCTACAATCCTTCTCTGGCCTTTCTACCTTCTGAATCCGACTAAGTGTTGGAGCCAACTCTCCTCTCTTCTCTCTCTATTTCAGTCTCGCTCTCCTAAGCCCCCAATCGGTCGAGTAATTGGACCTAGCATGTACCTAGGTCTAGGCTCACTGGCGTGCGGTGGTGAGCGAGGAGTGCAGGTCGGGTCGGGTCAGGATAGGTCCGCGAGGGCAGTGTCGCAGACAAGGTCAGGTGAAGGTCAGAGGGACCTCACCCTGTGGTATTTGAGGCGAACAGCTGATGGCACTTTATCAATTTATGCGGGTGCGCGGCTTCAGAACTTCCCGATGTGGGACTATCTGCGCACCCCTTTTCTCGCGTGCCTGCAGCCGGGAGCGTCCTTCACAATTGCAGCAAGACATGAGGCATGCGACTTCAATTGAGAACCTGGGTGTGTGTGCAAGAGACTTCCGTGCGTCCTGGGACTTCAACCTGGGCGTGGCAGCACCTGGGGCAGCCTCAAGCAAGCTTTAAGCTTGCTCGCCAATGGCGAATAGGGTCTGATAGCTAAAATCAATAGAATGGCCTTTTGACCACGTCAAAGCGTTCAGGGAGCATCACCGGAGCACGGTTAATGTGATGGGAGTGGTGGCGTGGAGCGAGAGTGACTATGAGTGCGCACCTAGGTCAAACTATATGTGTGTGAGTGGGTGCGTTCGGGAAGGCGTTTGGGTGGATGATGGAGCGAATGGAGTAAGGGGAAATGAGCGGGAAGGTGCAGTGGAGGTTGTAGGGTGGTCGGCGAGGTGGATGGAGGTGCGTAGTGGTGGGAACACCTCACCAGAGGAGTCGCCAGAGATGGAGGAGATGATGGTGTTCAGTAGCATTGGTGGTCGATTTTTGGGAAATAAAGAGAGGGGGAGAAAGTAAGGGAGATAGGGAACCTAAGAACCTACTTCTAAGGATGAAAAGGGGGAGGGATCCCACGCCAGTGCGGTTGCCGGACGTGGGGAAGACGAACCTCCATAGGAGAGGCGGCAGCGAAGACGGGGAAAGGACGGCGCCAACTGGTATTGCTCGTTGCGAAGGACGGTGAGGAAGGTGAATCCACCTCCGATTTTGTGGTCGGTCGACGAAGAAGTTAGGGGGAGACCACCAGAGCTTGCGGAGTGTTGCGATCGGAGGGGAGAGAGGAATAGGGGGGATTCCGGCCCAATTTCAAGCTGAGGAGAATGGTTGGACCTTGGGGAGTCTTTTATAGGTCTTTAGAGAGGGTTTTGTGCTTGGAAGCTAAGCCTCTAAGCAAGGAATGCTCGCCGGAGATGGAAACTTCAAGAGACCCAAATCTCTCATGCATTCGCATGAGAGATTGGGAAAGAATCAGGGCATCTAACTGGGTTCATATTAGAGAGGATTACTTGATGAATCTCCCTTCCAATTTTGGAAGGGATTCATCAATCAATCAGGGAGGAAATCCAAGTTGAAAGTCATCGGAGTAGGTTTCCTTTGCGATAATGGTGAAGGGAGCTAATTGCAAAGATGATGAATAAGTTAGGGGGCTGAATGCAATGGTTTTTGAAAGTTAGGGGTAGAAATGTAATCAAACAGGACCGTTTTGCAAACTAGGTCAAGGCAAACTCATCTTGGGTCCAAATTTTGGTACAAACCTAATTTGGATCTAAGGAATCCAATGGTGAAGTTGGATTCTGGTTTTGACCACGTTTGATTAGATAATTTATGAAAAAACCTAAATTAGGGCAAATATCTGTTTGAGACTCCATTTTAGGTCAAGATGGGTTCTGATGGCCAATTTGAAGGTACTAAACCCTAGATAATATTTTTTATATAATTTTTAGAGGGTTTAAGTGAATTTTATCCTGACCAGAACCTTGGTTAATTAAGTACGTCTATTTTTAGGGTTTCAAAATTCATTTAATTCTCAGAACACACACAAACCCTTTTCTGACTGATCTATCCCACTTATTATCCTATTAAGATCATTTGACATTTATTCGACCTTTGAGAAAACCTGTGGTTGTACTGCATTCAAGATTTGCTGGTAAAATTACAATTTTAACCCTAGTTTGTTATTTTTCTCTCAGAATGGTTATGTAATGAATCATGACCTTCAGTTGGTTATGTAGGAGCATTTATTGACTTCATTGGGTCAAAATGAGCTAGTTATGGCTCATGATGGTGTTCCCATCATACCCCCATGCCTAGGTTTTGCCAGTCCCTTAGCAAAATTTCAAGGTATTAACTTTAATTCTAGACCATGAAATTTTTTGATACTTAAAACTTTGATGCGTGCTTCCTTTTGTAGATTAGGTTAGAATACCGATAGTAGGCGTAAAGGTACTCAAGTACCAACCAAGATCCAAACCTGACTAGCTCTAGCCTCAGTCTACTGCGATGGTTTCTAAGGCCCATCGGAACTAACCTAAGGTTCGTTGAACTCCGCGGTTAAAGCACCCGTGCTTGTAACATGTTTTAGCCTTGGTTTAGTTTGTAGTGCGTTTTTGTCAGAGAGAGACAGAGGAATTTTTTCTTTATTTTTGGAGAGTTTTCTCTCTCTTTTCTTTTTATTTCTAGCTTCAGATTGGCTCCACAACACAATTTGTATCGGATTCCTAGTCCCCATCATCAATCCTCGAAGGGTCCCTAGCAATCGATGCTTCGAGATAGCACGCCCTTGGCAACCCCCAGAACCCTAGCTTCGAGATTTTGAGATAATCCCGCCCATGGTGTTCTGTAGCTAAATCCAGACCCTGTCAATCGACATTTCGGGATAATGCCGCCCATGGTGTTCTGTAGCTAAATCCAGATCCTGTCAATCGACATTTCGGGATAATGCTGCCCATGGCATCTGAACCAGCACAGGGTGCTTACATGCCCCCAGTAAGATATGTAGATATCCTAGGAGACAAGCACCGAGGAAACGATATGTTATTGTGCATCTTTGAGGGGAATTTCCTGCCTCTCCGTGCTAAGAACTTATTCAAATCAACTTGTGTTGATCAGCTGCTCCTAATATAGGTGACCTTTTCAGAACAATTTAAATGCATTGCATAATTTTGATACTTAGGTGCACTAAACCAGACTGTGTGTGGATTGGGGTGCTTAGGTTACCGAGTCCCGCAAAGCAAAGGTCAGTTAATGAGGCCGAATACTCCCTAAGCCTTAGACCTAATACTTAACCTTCGCATTTTCCCCAATCTCTTGAGAACTATCTAGATCTTAGCGGGTACTTGAATTTTTACGCCTATGATCATAGCCCAAAAGGCCTAAAATCAGCATCCTACTAATCTCTTCGTTGTTTCATTAGCACTTTTTGAGTTTCATTTTCTTTCTTTTGACTTGGTCTAAAACTAAGCTAATTCCTTAATTTTTTACTAATGACTCTCTTTTTCTTTTTTCAGCTTGTGCTCCTTTTTGACATTTTTATCTCCCCTTTTTCTCCTCAAAATTTGATATGCCATCAAAATTTCCTCACCTCTCAGATTTTTGTTCTTTTTCAAGAATTTTTTGTTTTTTTGGTATTTTTGGAATATGTGATTTTTTTGTGAGAACCCTTCCGAACTTTGATTTTTTGTTTGCTTGCACTTTACCACCCCCCATGCCTAAGTTTTGTAATGTCCTCATTGTAAACGAAAGGTGTGAAACAGTTTTGGGTTCAAGAAACAGGATTATTGGGTGGGAAAATGGGTCGGGATGACTGTTGCGGACGATTTCAAGCTCTGGCACGTGTACCAAAGGTGGGATCGATTGTTCTAAAATCAAACTCATGGTGCAATAGACGTGAAGTACAGAAGGATAATCAGAAGGAACTCGATTTTTGGAATGACGGGTTGCCTCCCATTAAGCGCTAAATTCAATGCCTTCAATCGAGTGGGAAATGGTATGGAGAAGGTGTGGTCAACTCAGATGAGTTTTGCATAACAAGCACCTTGATTAAGAGCTTGGTTAATCCAACCAGGTGCTTGTTCAGATCAACAGGCTGATGATGCAGCCCAAACCCAATCACTCTGGTGGGTTGATAAATGTAGATCAAGAGATGTGGAACCCACCATATACTTTGGAACTCGAAATGGTATGGAAGTGTATAGCTAGGGTTTGGCTGAGTCAAATCAACCTGATCCGAATAGATATCCTTAAATGAAAAAGAATCAGTGGAAGATGTACGAACCCTACAGGACTGATCAGAGAAGGATGGGGTGTGATTTGTAGTCTGATCGATGTTCGAAACTCGATAAAAATGTGGAGGAGAATCATCTGCAACCGTTTCATTCAGAGGGGAATCAGAATAGAAATTGAGTCCGGTTGCAGGTCGAGGTTGAAAACAGGTTTGAATAAGTTCTGTATATGTAGAGGAGGTGGCATCAATAAGAATTGTGTATGAGGGCTCTTCTAGTAAGGGTTCACAGGTGGGTTCATTTAGAGAGTCCTTATCGTAGCAATCAAACTCAAAGGTAAATGCCTGAAGAGTGTTTATAGGATGAAGAAAATCTGAGTCAAGAAAAGATTCGAATTCTGGGCTGTAGTCACTCTCGGCACTTTTGTTTCTGATTCCTGAGTATCAAAAAGAAATGATTCCATCTCAATGGAACCTGATTTTGAATCAGTGATCTTGGGATTAGGGACCTCAGAGTCAAAGTCGAAGAATGGATCATGTGTTCTGTAGATTGGCTAGTAGTTGTCAGGAAACAATGGTTCTCCGAAATCATAATAGGATTCGAAATTGTCGGAGAAATTGCGAGAATCAAGTTCTGAATTTGATTCGAGATCAGAGGTTCCACCACAGAATAAATCACAAGATGTAGACTTAGCAACCTGGCTTGGGTCTAGCCTATTTGTAGATTCCGAGCTTAAAAAGGTGTCCATATTGGGTCTGGGCTTGGGTTCTTGGCTTGTAGGGAAGACCCAATCAAAACCCCATTCTTCCAACTCCTCAGTTTCTGTATCGTAGATTGGCGTGACTTCCGAAAAATCAATCTGTATTTCTGAGGATGTTGGAGAGGTACATTCATCAAATAAAGGCCCAGAATCATAATCCAAATTCAAACTTTGATTTTCGTCATACAGGGCCTTGTAATTCTCCCAAGAAGATTCAGATCCAGATTCTAGGCTAAGGATGTGGGTTGAATTACTAGAATCTAGGTCAGAATTGCCTTCAGGGGTCACCTTATCAGAGTAAGGGGTGGAATTTACACCCTCGAGAGGTTCTGATTCAATCTCATTATTACAGGAGTCTAGGAATTCTATGCTTGGTGAACTAGGGTTTTGGTTTTCTAGGGCTGTCTCAAAATCGTGTTCTCCTGCAATTGGGACCTCCCAACCTATTTCAAGATCAGGCATACCATATTCCATCTGGGTTGGGCATCTACAACAACCTTGTGTCTCAAACACGGAATGTGGGAAATCATGTTGATCCTCAATATTATTCCAAGATGTTTCATTAACTGTTTAAGGCATGTACGAGTATTTTTGATCGATAACTTGTTTCAACAATTTCATCATTTCTTCCCATTTTTCAAGATCATCTTGTCATTTTTCCTAAAGTACAAATTTGTCATGCATTGGAGATATTTAAAGTTATGCAATTTTTCTATCTCGATGTATCCTATTATGAGAATATCCTAGGTTGATCCATTTGTTGCTTTTGTTAATAATAATTGGGCATAGTTTACGATGAAAGTTGATGTTGATACATTGACCTGAATGTCTTCAATTGGTTTTGAGGTTTTGTAATCAATCTCATAAAATCTAAGGGCATCCTCAACCATTCTATCTTTCATGGATCGTTGAGATTCAGGTTTCTTCAATGGTTTTCCTACGTAGCCAGGCTACATTTTTGAATCAGATGGTGGAATCAAGATGTAGAATCAAAAATTCAAGTTTAGATCGAAATTGATTAGATCTAAAAAGGATTCCCAAGAAAATCTGTGTGTGCTCTAAATAGAAGGGATGAGGGACTAGATGTGGTATTGACCCAATCAAGGCACCCAAAGATTTTTGGATGACTATAGAGGTTCGGGGCGGATGATACCCCTGGATCAGAAAGTCGTCCACTTGAGAATTACTTGGGCAGCCAGGAAGGGAGAGTCCCGCAAAGATCCCTACACGGTAGAGTGCCCTCACGGGTTACAGGGTTTCCCCCACCCGACCTTCCTTGTCACTGAGGGTCCAGGTAGACCAGAATGGATAACTTGACCTCTTAAGTCTACCAGTTTTATGTATAATTTGTGCCTTTGTTTTCACTTGAATTAACAGTTGATTTGACTTGTGACCTAATTTGGAGGTTGGTTTGCCTACAATGTAGACCAACTTTACCTAACCTGCCTTAAAGATGGCAGAATGACTCTAGGTCAAGACCTAGAAATCACCTTGATTTGACTCCCAGGTTATTAGGTCAAAAGATTTTAGGGTTCAAGTGAGTTTAGAACCTGATTTTAGGAATTTTCTTGATTAGATCTTTTTAATCAAGGGCTTAGGTAGTACACAAATGCGGGTGGGTTTGTTTCCTTTTATGTAGGCAAGTGTGAACTATCACTCCAAAACCCTAATGCAGAAACCTTAATTGGCTTTATTTCTAAGTCCACTTTGATATTCAAAAATGTTCTCCTTGGACTTTAAACAAGAAGTGCGTAGTCCAAGAAGATTAGAAAAGGCACAGGAAATTTGGGGTAGGATCTCTAAATAGAATCGCTTCAACTTCAATGAGATTTGAAAAAAAATTTTGCGAATTAGGAAACTTGCCTTTCAAATGATGATTACTATGAAATAAGGCATGTGATTCCTAATTAATTATTTCCTTTTTGTCTTCCCAAGATTAGGATGTTGATCAGAGAAAAATAGAGAAGTTACATGCCCTAGAGTAGTTGATTTGCACAGAAGATCTTCTCGTGAAGTACCTTGCAAAATCACAATAAAGTAAATAGGGCAAGTCAGTGCTCAAATATAATCAAATAATGCAAAAAATAGTGATGAATTGCACGTTGCTCCCCAGCAACGGCGCCAAAATGTTTACTAGGCGAAATCGATGTTTAAAATGAGGCATTGTAATATAGTCGAAATCGCTTTGAAAATAAATACAATTTTTATTACTCAAAATGATTCTGAGGTTGAACATAGGGAGCAAATGGAATTCACACACTAATCTCGACAATTAATGCAATTTGAACACAAAATATTACCCAAAAACTAACTAGGAATGTAGAGCATATGAGTTTATGAAGAGTAAAAAGAACATTAGACAAAATAATGGTGATTTGAATCACCAATTATAAGTCTAATACATAGAATAATTACTCAAATGTACTAAAGAAGGGAATATGAATTCAAACCTCTGATTTTGCAATCAGACGTCTTAAATGGCGTTTGCTACAGTACCCCTTTGTCTGTGTGCCTCTTCCTTCTTTTCTTTCTCTGATTCTTCCTTTCCTCTTCTTCTTCTCTATCTTTGCTTTGCTCCTCCTTCTGTTCTTCTCAGGCCTTTAACTCAGCAGTCCTTCTTCTTTTCTTCTTCTTCTGCCTTCAGCCCTGCAATCCTTCTCTTCTTCTTCTTTTCTTCTTCTTCTGCCTTCAGCCCTACAATCCTTCTCTTCTTCTTCTTCTTCCTTAGGCTTTCTTCTTCTCTGGCCTTTCTGCCTTCTAAATCCAACTAAGTGTCGAAGCCAAACTTCTCAGAGCAAAAACCCCCCTTCCCTTGCGCAACTCTCCTATCTTCTCTCTCTGTTTCAGTCTCGCTCTCCTAGAGCCACAGTTGGTCGGGTAGTCGGACCTAGTGCATACCCGGGTCTAGGCTCACTGCCGTGCGGTGGTGAGCGAGGAGTGCAGGACGGGTCGAGTCAGGCTAGGTCTGCGGGGGCAGTGTCGCGGACGAGGCCGGGTGAAGGTGAGAGGGACCTCACCCCGTGGTATTTGAGGCGAACAACTGATGGCACTTTTTCAATTTATGCGGGAGCACGACTTTAGAACTTCCCAATGTGGGACTATCTACGCACCCCTTTTCTTGCGCACCTGCAGTCGGGAGCATCCTTCATAGTTGCAGCAAGACGCGAGGCGTGCGACTTCATTTGAGGACCTGGGTGCAAGTGCAAGAGACTTCCGTGCATCCTGGGACTTCAACTTGGGCGAGGCAGCACCTGGGGCAGCCTTAAGCAAGCTTCAAGCTTGCTTGCCAATGGTAGACAGGGTCTGATACCTGAAAACAACAGAACGTCCTTTCAGCCACGTCAAAGCATTCAGGGAGCGTCATCGGAGCAGGGCGAATGTGATGGGGGGGGTGGTGTGGAGCGAGAGTGACTGTGATTCCGCACCTAGGTCAAACTGTATGCGTGTGAGTGGGTGCATTCGAGAAGGCATTTGGGTGGATGATGGAGTGAATGGAGTGAGGGGAAATGAGTGGGAAGGTGCAGTGGAGGTTGTAGGGTGGTCGGTGAGGTGGATGGAGGTGCGTAGCGGTGGGAACACCTCGCCGAAGGAGTCGTCGGAGATGGAGGAGATGACGGTGTTCAGTAGCATTGGTGGACGGTGATAAACTCCAGTTTATCATCATTCTTATGCATTAAAACAAACCTAGCTCTTAGGATTTTTCTCCGCAAATAGGTTTTTGAGCTGCATTTAGGCATTAAATAGGATAGGCATGCATTGCATTTTTTCTTGTCGTTTTAACGTGTTTTTGTGAGTGTTAAGGATGAACAGATATACAGATCCCTAAAACCCTATCACTCAAGAAGGCAAATGGTGAAGGAGGAGCTCAGACTAGTTAGAACTCAGCTTGATCCAGCTCACCACAGTTAGAACCTAGCTCACTTGGACTAGGGTTAGCTCATCCCAGCTCCATTCAGCTAATCCCAGCTGAATGGCAGCTCAAGAGAGCTCATCTTAGTTCACCCTAGCTCAGGTCAGCTCAGATCCAGCTCAACTTAGTTGAGTCTAGCTCATCTCAGCTCCCACTAGTCCACAAGGAGCTCTAGCTAGCTCAGCTGAGTTGACTGGAGTTCATCCCAGCTCAGATCCAGCTACATCCAGCTCCACTCAACTCCAGCCAGCTGAAGAAGAATTCATCCCAGCTCAGGAAGCTCAAGTCCAGCTCCCGGGGACTCAGCTTAGCTCAACTTGGTTGAGCTAAGCTACCTTAGCTATCTCAACCAGCTCAATCCTCCATGGGAGCACCAGACCCAACTCACCTCAACTCCATTCAACAGAAGCCAACTCACTTTAGCTTGGCTTAGTAGCTAGCAAAGAACTAGCAAGCTAAGCCAGCTAGAGTAGCCCCATGTTGACCTCTTCAGTAGCTGCCAGCTCCACTTCAACTCCAGATTCTTCAGATCCAGCTCCTCCCTTCAAACCCTAGCTCCAACACCTCCTCCTCTACTCTATAGCTAGCTAAGCTAGCTTAGCTTAGCTAGCAACCATCTCCTTGGCCATCCTCCACCATCAACTTAACCCTAGCTCCACCAACTAAGCTTACCTAGTCCACCTAAGCTACAAAACCTCTACTCTATTTTGGCGCCAAGATGGACACCTTCTAGCCCCTCAACTACACCCAAAAGACACCTTGTTTTGGTGCCAAAATAACCTTCTAGATGCCCTCCCTACTTGGCTCCTCCAAAGCCCCCCTTCTAGAAGCCATTTTGGCGCCAACTTCAAGGGGTGCCACCACCCATAACCACCACCTAGGTGCCCCTTGGGTTGGCGCCAATTACCCTTAGCGATAGGATCCCCAACCACCTCCAGCTTCCCATCTTAGCCCTCCATTTCAAGAGTCACCTTAACCCCTCATCCTACCCTATAAAAAGACCACTACCCACCACCATTCAAAGCATCCTTGGCTAGCAAATTTCCTCTCAGACTCTACCTAGAGCCCATGCCCAAGAGAGAAGAAGAAGAAGATTAAGGGGATATTCTGTCCCTTTGGTGCCTTCCCCTCTTCCCTTCTCTCTTGTGTCCATGCTAGCCAAAGGAGGAGCCAGGCAAGGAAGACCTTTGGAGGAGGTCATGAAGGTGGTCCATGCCACCTTGGAGGAGAGCTTGAGGGTGGTGCACACCCTCCCTTGAAGGAGAGCATTGAAGGTGGTAGCATCCACCTTGGAGGAGCTTTTAAGGAAGGAGAAGAAGGAGACCCTCTTTTCAAGCCAAGGAGCAGCTAGGCTTGGAGCAAGAACACTCCCTTCTTCACCAGATTTTGCAAGAGGATTTGTGTTTCTTTTATTTCTTTTATATTTTTCTATTTCTAGTAGAAGCATTCCTCTACTTGTCTTTGTAGAGAACACAAATTCTGCTTAATTAAATTACCTTCTTTTTTATTCCTATTGCAATTGTTGTCTTTGTTCTAGCACTTATTTCACTTCCACTCCCTAATTACTCTAGGCCTCCACTTGCCTAGAGTGAGCTTATGTAGTGGACATTTTCATCTCTTAAGTTTTAGCTTAGCCATTTTAGGTGTTACATTTTTCCGTCACAATTCGCACCTTGCCCTTATTACTTCAAAACTAAAAAAATATATATATTTAAAATACCAAAAAGAAAGTTGAGATTTATTTTCTAAGCAAGAGAGTTGTTTTGCAAGCAACCCGCCTCCTTAGACGACCCTAGATACTCCTCTATCTAGGAATATAATTTAAAAGCGTATGTGATTTGGTTTGTTACAACAACTTAAAAATCGCTTTTACAAATCACGCCAAACCTCGTATCACTTTTTGGTGCCGTTGCCGGGGAGGCACGGCTTTGCTTAGTCATTTTTCCTCTTGCTTGAACTGGATCTCATCCCCTTCTCTTTCATTTCTCTAGTGTGTATAGGAACTACAGCGAGAAAGCGGGAATTTGGAAGCAAAAGCTTAAAGTTCCTTTTCTTCCCATGAATTTTCAGGTTGGTTCCCTTTTCTGGTCACATAGTTAATTAAAATTACCAAAAAAAATACTAAACTTTGCTTTCAGAATCCTAAACATCTTAATTAAGTGGAGTGATGTCCATTAAAATTCATTGTTTGCTTGAATGTTTCATTAACATCACTCCATTTCAAGTATTGGTGTTCTATTTTTTGAGTCCAGATTTCTGTCCGAACTTGAAAAATCAATTCCTAATACCACAGGCCTTCTAAAATCATAAACTTTGATACAGTGATTCCAAATTAAGTTAGAAACATCTGTTTCAAATTTCAGATCAATTGGCTTTGTATTTAATTTTTAAAAATTCGTGGACTGTAAGGGAGTCACACCCTCTAATCTTCTTATTTTGCTACTGTCCGTGAATTTTTAGAATTTTTATGCTCATCTAATTTTTGTGAAATTTAGCTTTCTGGAATCCTTGTGAAAGTTTACACATCATATAAAATCACCAAAATTTTCTGAGGTCAGTGGTAATACTGAAAAGTCCAAAATACCCACAGGTATCATTTTTGGACTTTGACACCAGTACAAATAAAAATTCAAATCAATTATCAAACAAATTCCTAAAATCTTAAAAAAGAAATTTCTAGAATCCTTGTTTGATTTTGCAAAAGGTAGTAGTGTTGGTTGCATTGTTTGGACCACTACTTATTCAGAAAGCTTAAAAAGAATTCCTTGGTAGTAATTTTCTGTATTAGGGTTTAAATCCAATTAGGGTTTCTTTCTTGCTTTTTAGTCCCACAACATAAAGAAAATTCACCATCACCAATACAACTTGTTTTTCTTTTGATTGTGGAGTTTCAAACTTGTTTGAACATTTAAAAAGAAAAACCTTAAAAGACATTCAATTAAATTGAATCCTAAAAGACAAAAATACAAAAATTATGTGATAACTTGATCTGCATTAGAACCACTTTCTAATTCTTGCACACACACAAAAAAATGTAATAACAAGGCAATAACCCAAGTTAACACCCTCCACATTTCGTGTGTACTATAATATCCTAGACCTAACTACAATCTGTAGCAACTTGACTCCTAGTGCTTCATCAACTTAGGCTTGCTATATAGGTCTTAAGTTTTCTCTAGTTAATACCAATTCTGTCATCTATATCTGGTGTTCAAGTTGAGGGGCCATGTCAAACGACCAGGCGCGGGTTTGTACAAGCACATGGAGTTTTCCCTAGGAAACGTTTGGGCCCAAACATCCCCTTAAGCAACCAAGCTAGATTTGTTGACAGAATGGGTATTCACTATTGATTACTTATTTCCTATGTAGACCAAGTCTTAGGTTTATTTTTAGGGAGTCACACTTAAGTTAGGTCTAGCTTTGGTTGTTTGAATTGCACACTTTCTCTCATCCCTTTCTCTTCTCCTCCCCTCCAATTCTTCCAAAACAGTGCATGCACCGGCGACGGTCCCAAAAACCACACCTTGAGGGACCATCTGATTTCGCCTCCCGTAGCAGAAAATCATTATTTTCTTCTCCCTCCTCTTCTAGGAAAATGGAAAACCCAGGAAGCCGACAAAAAAATTCTGCTTCCACTTCTAACCCGTCAGCCGACCCACAAGCTGACTTCACCCTCACCTCCCTAATTTGGAGCAACAATAAATTCCAACAGGGCTAGGTCGCCCTCCAATTCTAACTCAAAATCCAAACCCCTTTGCCTTAATGGTCGACCATTTGGTTCAACTGCAACAAAATCAAAAAGATTTGACTAGGACTGTTACGAACCTAGTTAACCAAGGGCAAAATCCACCGCCTCGCCAACAGCCTGTCGTTCCTCTTAAGTATTTTTATGATCCTTCCAATTACGATGAAAGACCTGGGGTGGGCATACCACAAGAGGATTTTGCGATCAAACCAGTCATTCTAAACCTTATCAAACATTTTCATGGTCTTCCAAGAGAGGACCCTTTTTGTCATCTCGAGGAATTAACTGTCCTCGCTCAAACCACTCATTCCTGCAATGTACTGGAAGACATGTGGTTAATGAGACTTTTTCCTCTCTCTCTTAAAGACAAAGCGTCTCATTGGTTTAGAACGGTTGGATGCCCTATTACCACCTGGCCCCAATTAAAAAGTGCTTTTCTCAAAAAAAATTTTCCAATTGGTCGAACTAATGCGTTAAGAAGATCTATAACAACCTTTCAATAAAAAATTGGTGAACCCCTCCACGAAGCCTGGGAAAGATTTCAAGAACTTTTAAGAAGTTGTCCCCACCATGAAATTCCACAATAGCAGTTAGTGCAGATCTTCTATCATGGATTAGAAGATCAATTGAAACGATTTGTGGATGCCTCATGTGGGGGCAATTTCCTTAACAAGGATGCCCAAAGTGCCTATCTCCTCTTTGAAGAAATGAGTGAAAACTCATTTAATATGACTTCAATGGACACTTTTGGTAGAACACAAAACCCCAGACATGGAGTCCATGAAATTGACTCCAAATCCACCTCTGTTTCAGTCACTCAAGATGATCTATATATGTTAGCTCAATGACTGAATCAGATGCAAATTCTCCAAAAGAAAATGGAAGAAAAGCTCACAAATAAACAAGCTTCACACGTTAACTCTCCACACACTAACCCTCCACAACTTCTCCGAAGAGAAAATATGCATAACATTGATGGCACATCTGCTGGTCAGCAATTTCCAGCTGATTTTCCGAAGGATTTACTAGGAATTTTGATCAAAATATTTTGATCCCACCACGGAAAATATTTATGCTCTCCAAGAGCAAATTAGAAACCCCTCCAACACTTTCAATCAAAGCTGGAGGACTAACCCAAATCACTCCTGGAAAAACCCAAACCCAATTTCTTTTTCCAAACAAAATTATTTTGGGAATTATGGGCAACCTGTGTATCAACCTGGACCATCCCAGGACGATATTAACAATTAAGTCATGAAAACTCTGCAAGGAATGCAGACTCAAATGACAGAAGTAACCTGCATGATTACCAACTTGCAACACCAAGGTTACTCCTGATCATCGACCTATTGGGAATTTACCTTCCCAACCCATGCCCAACCCAAATAATCAAAGGAATCAATTCCAAGGTGGATATTCCAGTCAACCCATTCAACCAACACCTCAGCATCCGCCAAGTTTCAATAATAGTCAAGCTTCCCGTCCTCACCCTAGAAACAACTAGACTACAAATGCAGTTACTTTGAGGAATAGGAAAACCACTCACAATCCCCTGCCTGTTAAAGAAACCCACTATAATGAAACACAGATTAACTCTTACCCATATCCCTCTCATATTGTTTAGGAACCAATTAATGCAAAACAGGGAAACCCTGCTCCATTTCCACAAGCCCTCCACTCTTCAACAAATAAGAAAAAGAAGAAATCCGAGCCCTCTGAGAAGGAATTAATGGATTTATTTGAGCAAGTTGAAATTAATATCCCTCTCCTAGATGCCATAAAATACATCCTTACCTATGCAAAATTCCTAAAAGACTTGTGTACTCCGAAAAGCCAGCCCCGAAATTTAGGAAAGGTGATCCTTCCTGAGACAGTTAGCTCAGTTGCGTAGAGTTGATTGCCTCTCAAGAGAAAAGATCCCGACGCCCCCCTAATTCAAGTTATCATTAATGATACCTCTTTTGATCGCGCTTTGTTGGATCTTGGTGCTTCAACTAATCTTATCCCCACAATTGTTTTTAAGGAATTTAAGATCGGTGAATTAAAGCCTGTTGAGGTTACTCTTCAATTAGCCGACCGATCTACAATTAAACCAAGGGGAATTGTTGAGGATGTCCTTATCCGGGTCAAAAATTATCTATTTGCAGTAGACTTTTTAGTCCTAGACATAGAGGTACTAGAAGCACTAAAGTTTGCCCCCATAATTCTTGGAAGACCATTCTTAGCCACTGCCCACGCAAATCAATTGTGATTTTGGAAAAATGATCATGTGTGAGGTGAATCTGTACCCTAGACATTTTTCAAGCTTCTAGGCGGTTTCAAGAACCAGATTTCCTTGATGATTCGGATTCAGAAATAGAAACATTGTGGAGTAAACTTTGCAGATTTCCCATTTGGATTCCTGCTTTGCCATCAATATGGTTCCTGAACAATCCACCTCTTCTCATCCTTCCACCTTAACCACACATTCAGCTAACCCTCCAGCTGACCCTTTCACTCTCACCTCCCCACTAACCCATAAAGAAGAAATTCTTTCGGAGCAGGGCCCACAATTGGAATTAAAACCTTTGCTCGACTCCCTTAAATATGTCTTCTTGGGTCCTAATCAGACCCTGCCCCTGATTATAAATTTTGGACTTACCGGGGCACAAGAGCACAAACTTCTCCAGGTTTTTAGTAAATATCGAAAAGCTATTGGCTAGACCCTTTCTGATCTTAAGGGTATTCATTTGTCCTATTGTACACATCGTATATATTTAGAGGGTGATTCTTGCCCCTCCCGCCAAACACAAAGGCGCCTGAACCCTATTATGTAGGAGGTGGTAAAAAAGGAGATTATTAAGTGGCTTGATGCTGATATCATCTATCCCATTTCTGACAGCTCCTGGGTTAGTCCAACACAAGTTGTGCCCAAAAAGGTTGGACTAACAGTTGTCACTAATGATAATGGGGAGAATGTAACCACTCGAACCGTCTCTTCTTGGCGCGTGTGTATTGATTACAGAAAATTAAACACCACCACCAAGAAGGACCATTTCCCGCTCCCCTTTATTGATCAAATCTTGGAGCGATTAGCCGGATGGGATTTTTACTATTTTCTGGACGGTTATTCTGGCTATAATCAGGTAGCGGTTTATCCTAAGGACCAGGACAAAACAACTTTCACCTACCCCTTCAGAACCTTTGCTTTCCAAAGGATGCCCTTTGATCTTTGCAACGCACCTGTGACTTTTCAAAGGTGTATGCTTGCAATATTTTCAGACCTGGTAGGTGAATGCTTAGAAGTCTTTATGGATGACTTCTCTGTTTTTGGAGATTCCTTTGACCATTGTCTCAAAAATCTTGAAAGAACTCTCCAAAAATGCATTGAAGTCAATCTGGCCCTCAGTTGGGAAAAAAGTCATTTCATGGTCCAAGAAGGTATTGTCTTGGGTCATGTTATTTCAAAACAAGGAATCGCGGTAGATAGAGCAAAAACAGATGCTATATCTAAGCTCCCACCGCCCACTACTATCAAACAGATCAGATCCTTTTTGGGTCAAGTGGGTTTCTACTGCCGATTTATACAAAATTTTTCCCAAATCTCCAAGCCCTTAAGTCAGCTACTCACTAAAGACCAACCATTTGATTTTAATGATAAGTGCCTGGAGAGTCTTTTAAGGTTGAAGAAAGAGGTTACTGAGGCACCAATTTTGCAGGGACCCGATTGGAATAGTCCCTTTGAATTAATGACAGATGACTCAGATTTTGCTGTTGGGACCGTTCTAGGGCAAAGAATTGGCAAGAAGCCCATTGTGATCTATTATGCTAGCAAAACTCTTGATGATGCACAACGGAATTACACGGTTACTGAAAAGGAACTTCTTGCGATTGTATTTGCCTTAGAAAAATTTAGATCTTATCTTTTGGGGTCACATGTCACTGTATATACCAACCACTCAGCAATTAAATATTTGCTAACAAAGAAAGATGCGAAACCCCACCTTATCCGTTGGATTCTGCTGCTCTAGGAGTTTGATCTGAAAATCAAGGATAAGGCGGGAGCGCATAATGTAGTGGCCGACCATCTCTCTCATCTTATGACGAATGACAAAATGACCCCACCTGATCAGTTCCCCGATGAAAGCATTTTAGCTGCTACAACCCTCCCTTGGTTTGCACCCATCGCAAACTATTTAGCAACAGAACGAATCCCCGCTGATTGGCCAAAAATAAAATGGGATAAGTTCTTTGCTGATATTAAATACTATTTTTAGGAGGAGCCCGACCTTTTCAGCATTTGTGCCGATCAGGTCATTCGACGATGTGTATCCGATTCTGAAATCCATGCTATTTTGACACATTGTCACTCAACGGCCTGTGGAGGACACTTTTCGGGCAAGAAAATTGTAGCTAAAATCCTTAATGCGGGATTTTATTGACCCAGCTCGCACAAAGATGCTCATGACTTTGTTCGGTCCTGTGTGTGTTGCCAGAGCATCGGCAACATGACTCAGAAGGATATGATGCCCCTTAATCCTATTTTGGGAAGGCATGCCATCTACCGGTAGAACTAGAACATAGGGCTTTTTGGGCAATAAAACAACTCAACATGGATTTATCTGGCGTCGGTATCCATAGAAAATTACAATTAACTGAATTGGAAGAATTATGAAATTTTTCCTATGAAAACGCAAGGATTTATAAAGACCGAACAAAGAAATTTCACGATAAATATATTGTTCGGAAACACTTTGACGTTAATCAATGCGTTTGGCTTGTTGATGCGAGATTACGTCTTTTCCCTGGCAAATTAAAATCTAAATAGACCGACCCCTTAATTGCCCATAAAACATATCCCTACGACACTGTTGATCTTTTTGATCTAAAAACTAATTCGATATTTCAAGTCAACGGCCAACGTTTAAAGCCCTATTTTGATCATACACCAAATCTTCTGTCTGAATCTTTCAATTTCACTGAGCCAGCCACCTTTGATCACTGATGCACACTACGCCCTGCTGAATGGCGTAATAGATAGCACTAGATGGGAGGTAACCCATCATTTTTTCCAGCCTTCCTTTTTCTTTCTTCTTCCAAGTTTTGACCATCCTAAACCCGACCGCTCTTCATTAAGGTGATCTCTTTTCCCTCCTAATGCATGAGGACATTGCATATCTTAAGCATGTGGGGGTGTCTTTAAAATTTGACGATCGATTTAGGATTTTTGAAACCTAAAAATATGCATTTTTCTTTAGTTTATTTTCCTACTTGCATACCCAAAAAAATAAAAATGTTAAAAACTTTTTTAGGAAAAATTTTGAAATCGGGACTAAGGTCGAAAAACTCACTATTGGTACAATGGAATTTAATCTTTAACAAACTAGGAATGAGGATGTGGATCTGATCATTAGAATTTCAGGATCTATTTTAGACTAGATCAAATATCCTTCTCTAAAAATTTCACCTGAACTCATGATAGTTCAGGTGACTTGATCCTATTTTGTAATGTGGAAAGTATTTGACTTAGTTTCTGATTCAAAAACTTGCATGTCTTGAGAAACTTCTTGTGTCAATTTTCACACACAAGCCGACACTTAAAAACAACTAAAAATTAGAAAAACTCCCTTGTTTGGATTTAGTAAAAGTCTGAAGCAGATCATTGGTTTGAGTTCCCACCGCCGAGAAGGAGGAAAATGCCTCCCTTGAGGATGCGATGTCAACATGTTACCGCCTCAGCTCTGCTCCATATCTATATTTCATATCTTTAGACAAAGCATTAAAGTGCATTTTAGCAGCTCAAGTGTCTTGGACGGTGGGTGCTCTACCTATAGTGTCGGAGCAAGAGCTTGAGTTTGCTTGAAACGCCCCTTTACACCGCATTGTGTTTTGGGGTTGTGAGCTTCTGAGTGGTGTCATGGACAGTGCTATCCCAAAGTACTAGCACTAGAGCCCCCTTGAGGATTGGTAACGGGAATGATGATCCCGACACATCTGTTGTAAGACTAAGCTAAAAATAAGCATGGGGGAGAAAAAAAAATTTAAACTAAAAACACGCCCCTATAAATGTTGGTTTTTCACAAGCACGAACACAAGGTTTTAAAGGATTTTGCAAATTGCGAATCAGATTCATGAGCCAGAGAAGTCCCAAAAATAAAAATTTCAAGTCATCTGAATTAACAAGGGGTTAATTTGTGAATTTTATGAAGGATATATTGATCCCATTTTGTCTAATGGTTGGATCCAAAAATAAATCTTGATGTTTATCCTTAACAAATCCCATGCCTCCTATGTTTAGATCAACCAAGGTCCCTTAATCTTTTTTTTCCTCAAAAGTTGAAAAAATTAGATTTCCCAAAAAAATTCCATTTTCCAAAAAAATCAAAGTTTTGCTAAGAGACTAGCAAAAGATAAGTACGAGGGTGTGATAAACGCCAGTTTATCATCATTCTTATGCATTAAAACAAACCTAGCTCTTAGGATTTTTCTCTGCAAATGGGTTTTTGGGCTGCATTTAGGCATTAAATAGGATAGGCATGCATTGCATTTTTTCTTGTCGTTTTAATGTGTTTTTGTGAGTGTTAGGGATGAACAGATATACAGATCCCTAAAACCCAAGCACTCAAGAAGGCACATGGTGAAAGAGGATCTCAGACTAGCTGAAACTCAGCTTGATCCAGCTCACCACAACTGGAACCTATCTCACTTGGACTAGGGTTAGCTCATCCCAGCTCCATTAAGCTAATCTTAGCTAAATGGCAGCTCAAGAGAGCTCATCTTAGCTCACCCTAGCTTAGGTTAGCTCAGATCCAGCTCAACTTAGTTGAGTCTAGCTCATCTTAGCTCCCACTAGTCCACAAGGAGCTCTAGCTAGCTCAGCTGAGTTGACTGGAGTTCATCCTAACTTAGATCCAGCTACATCCAGCTCCACTCAACTCCAGCCAGCTGAAGAAGAATTCATCCCAGCTCAGGAAGCTCAAGTCCAGCTCCCGGGGACTTAGCTTAGCTCAACTTGGTTGAGCTAAGCTACCTTAGCTATCTCAACCAGCTCAATCCTCCCTGGGAGAACCAGACCCAACTCACCTCAACTCCATTCAACAGAAGCCAACTCACTTTAGCTTGGCTTAGTAGCTAGCAAAGAACTAGCAAGCTAAGCCAGCTAGAGTAGCCCCATGTTGACCTCTTCAGTAGCTGCCAGCTCCACTTCAACTCCAGATTCTTCAGATCCAGCTCCTCGCTCCAAACCCTAGCTCCATCACCTCCTCCTCTACTCCATAGCTAGCTAAGCTAGCTTAGCTTAGCTAGCAACCATCTCCTTAGCCATCCTCCACCTTCAACTTAACCCTAGCTAGCTCCACCAACTAAGCTTACCTAGTCCACCTAAGCTACCTAACCTCTACTCTATTTTGGTGCCAAGATGGACACCTCCTAGCCCCTCAACTACACCTAAAAGATACCTTGTTTTGGTGCCAAAATACCCTTATAGAAGCCCTCCCTTTTGGCGCCAAAACACCCCCACATCATGGCCCTACACATAACCCTACAACCCATCCTAGCCACCCACCTACCCCTCCTTCTAGAACCCCACTTGGCGCCACCTAAGCCCCCCTTCTAGAAGCCATTTTGGCACCAACTTCAAGGGGTGCCACCACTCATAACCACCACCTAGGTGCCTCTTGGGTTGGCGCCAATTACCCTTAGCCATAGGATCCCCAACCACCTCCATCTTCCCATCTTAGCCCTCCATTTCAAGAGTCACCTTAACCCCTCATCCTACCCTATAAAAAGACCACTACCCACCACCATTCAAAGCATCCTTGGCTAGCAAATTTCCTCTCATACTCTACCTAGAGCCCATGCCCAAGAGAGAAGAAGAAGAAGAAGATTAAGTGGATATTCTATCCCTTTGGTGCCTTCCCCTCTTCCCTTCTCTCTTGTGTCCACCCCAGCCAAAGGAGGAGCCAGGCAAGGAAAACCTTTGGAGGAGGTCTTGAAGGTGGTCCATGCCACCTTGGAGGAGAGCTTGAGGGTGGTGCACGCCCTCCCTTGAAGGAGAGCATTGAAGGTGGTAGCATCCACCTTGTAGGAGCTTTCAAGGAGAAGAAGGAGATCCTCTTTTCAAGCCAAGGAGCAGCTAGGCTTGGAGCAAGAACACTCTCTTCTTCACCAGATTTTGCAAGAGGATTTGTGTTTCTTTTATTGCTTTTATATTTTTCTATTTCTAGTAGAAGCATTCCTCTACTTGTCTTTATAGAGAACACAAATTATGCTTAATTAAATTGCCTTCTTTTTTATTCCTATTGCAATTGTTGTCTTTGTTCTAGCACTTATTTCACTTCCACTCCCTAATTACTCTGGGCCTTCACTTGCCTAGAGTGAGCTTAGGCAGTGGAATTTTCATCTCTTAAGTTTTAGCTTAGCCATTTTAGGTGTTAGTACTTTTCCGTCACAATTCGCACCTTGCCCTTATTATTTCAAAACTAAAAAAAAGATATATTTAAAATATCAAAAAGAAAGTTGAGATTTATTTTCTAAGCAAAATAGTTGATTTGCAAGCAACCCGCCTCCTTAGCCGACCCTAGATACTCCCCTATCTAGGAATATAAATTTAAAAGCGTATACGATTTGGCTTGTTACAACAACTTAAAAATCGCTTTTACAAATCACGCCAAACTTCTCATCAGTCGATTTTTGGGAAATAAAGAGAGGGTGAGAAAGCAAGGGAGATAGGGAACCTAAGAACCTACTTCTAAGGACGAAAAGGGGGAGGGATCCTAATGAAATAATAATAATAGAATGATAGTTTGCAATGATTTTGTTTATGTGTGTTGTAGTATAGTGTGAAACACTAAGAGTGTCATAGTGGTGAGTTAGGGTGAGTACCAGTCATTACAACCATTATTATTATTTACTTATCTAATTTTTACTGGTTTTGTTCCAGGTCGTTCACTGGGAGGCAATTTATTGAATTACATCAGTCACTCTTTGATCTCAAAATTATCTTCTAATTCCAAAAAGAAATTTTACATTTTATTAAAGAATGAATGAATGTGTATTTTGCATCTTATTACTAAGAAATGCTTGCAAATACTAACTATAAACAAGCATCAAACAATCTATTACTACACTCTAAACTATGTATTTACAAGTTATACTATTAATACTAACATGATAGTACATAATACAATAAGATGTCAAAGTATACTAGCTTAACTTACTAGTCTGTTATCTATAGTAACATATACAGCAGTTTTAGTGACAGATATAAGCGTCGCTAAATCTCAGAAAACACTATATAACCTAAGGAGGGAAAATTGAGGTCTTTAGCGACGTTTATAGTGTCATTTTATTCTGTTAGTAATTATATAGGTTTACTTATACAAATAATAAGCTATACTACTTGTACTTATTGTATTTATATTTACGTATGCATACAACTTCTCTCTTCCTATGTATGTACACTAAGTCTCTTCTCTTTTGCATTTCTGTCTTAAGTATCTCTATTAAGCTTTCTTCTGTCTCATGTGTTCTCTCTTTTGTTTGTTTTAACTCTTCTATTCTTCTTCTCTTTTTCATTTCTGTCTTTGCGGTGGAGAGGGGATTAAGCTATGTCATTAGCTTTTATTAATCAGTTCAAAATGTGTTTTAATTTGTGGGCACGCCTTTCGAGGGATACGCTGCACCCAGAGTGTGGGACCAGACCTCTACTAAGCACGCCCTAATCTTGATTAGGTGGCTTAATTACGCTTTCAGACTCAGCGCAGGGCCTCAGCCATATGCTGCACACACGCTCAGGCCCCCGGCCTCACACACAATCGCAACTCATCACAATGCTCAGATAATATGCTCAATGGTAATCGGATCCAGTAAGTGTGCAGTGTTTCGGGCGCTCGGCGCCCATGACGACTGCCTAATGGAAACACAAATTATTAATAAGGCGCTGCGCTCGATTTGCAGCGCACGATGTGGCGCTATTCCAGCGCCACATCTGCACTGGAAATCGGGCGCAGCTGCGCCTGGATGCGATTTTGGCCCTCGATTTGAGGGCCATAAATTATTTTAAAAAATAAAATAAAATATGGACAATAAAGTATTTATATAATAATACATAATTGGTTAATTAATTTTGAATTTTAATTAATTTTACTATACAAATAAATTAATTAAAGTAGGCTGTTTGTACAGGCTGATTTAGGTGCTTAATTGGTTAATTACTTATAAATTAGTTAGTAAATGGTCTAATTGACCTTATATAGATTTAGATTATATACTTAAGTATTTTATACATATTTTTATTATATTTTTCCAAATTTATTTATGTTTTATTTATGTTAAAATAGCAGCTCTTGGCTGTTTAACTTAAAAACTAATTAACAGTAATCTACAATAGGTAAAAATATACTTTAACTAGCTTAAATTACTTAATATATTAACCTAGGTCTATAGATTCACTTAACTTAGTTATAACTCTAAATTATTAGTTTAGCTAATTTAATTTACAATATGGCTATAACTGAATAAATTCAAATCATTATATATATATACATAATTCAGTAATTATATATGTATAAATTCAATTCAATAATTCAGTATTTATGCATATATGTACATGAGTTACATATATAGATAGATATATACAAGTTTATACAGCATACAGTATATATGTATCTATACTTACATAGTTATTATGTACATTATAGTTATAGTTAGTAGTATATGTATATATACAGTATTAGATTTAAGTATGTACAATTAGATTTCAGTAGGAGGTTGAGGAAAGAAGGATTGATTGTGTTCTATTTCTTGTCTAACAGCAGCTTCAGCCACTGTCAGAGAGGGTGAAGAAGAGGGGAATGTGTAGGAATTCAGTGCTTCTTTAGCAATGGCTTAAGCCACTGTCAAATGGGCTACTGCTGCTGCAATTAGTCCATTTGAAGAGGAAGATAAGTTATACAGATGAGGAGGGAATTTAGAGAAGAGGGGAATTTAGAGAAGAGGGGAATATGTAGCTGCAAGATGCAGCACTTCACTGTATAACTGGGATTAAAAAACAATCAAAACCAACTGAAAAGTAGATAAGTGAATCCCAAATCTGACAAGGGTTTAAATTCTATCGAAAATCACACAATGTCTCAGTTCAAATGCCCAAAAAGCCCTCATCAAAAACCTTATTTCAGATTAAAACCACAAATAACACTGAATTAGCTCTTCCTAATGCTATAGACAGCATGAAGGAAGACTTAACTCAGCCAATTAAAACCATTAAATCCAATCCCAATTTCTTGTAACCTTAAGGAGTATGGAGAACTCCTTAGGTTAGGAAATCACCATACAAATCACCATAGTCATTGTCACATTAGTTATCAAAACAGATAGTGTATGGCAATTCTGAATTATCAAAATAGGACTGAGAATTCATTAAGGGAATTCACAGTAACTTGTAAATGCATTCAAATCATAGCAAAATAGATTCAAGGATGGCTCTTCTGAGTTGGTTTCTGTCACCAGAAAACCTCTTAGAGTCCTTGCCAACAAGAAATTCCAATCCTCTTCAATCTGTCAGATCTAGCAATGCAATTCAGAAAGAAAAAATTCCTTAAAATCCATGTTGAAAATAAATCTGACAAACTAAAGAATTTAACCCAAAATCAAGGGGCTTTTGTGATCAAAAATGGGGTGAGTGAGAAGCCCCAAAGGTGCTTGTGATGCCAATTTCAGATCTGAGGTTGTATACCACCAGATCTGAAATTGGATCAGGGTGTGTGGGTGAAGGATGAGAAAAACTTGTCATTAAAAAGATAAATCAGAACTGGATTGTGAAAAAACATGGAGAGGGAGATAATTTGAAGAATGATTAGATGAATTCTTCCCCTCTGATCTGGACTGATCAGAGGAGGTGAGGGAAGGGAATTAATGCTAATTCTGCTCCTAAAGCTACTTTAACTACAGTTAACATTAAACATTAACAATTAAAGCTAATTCTACTCTAAACTACTTTAAACTACAGCTAAAACTAATTATGCAGAATTAAAAACCTAATCTAACAGGAAGAATGGGACCTATGGGTCCTTAGTCGATGGCTAAGGAGGAAGAAAGGAGGAAGGTGACTCCAGCGGAGGGAAGAGTCTGCTAGTGAGGCTCCAGGGTCGTCCTCAGGTGCTACGAAGTCCTTAGCGACGAGGAGTGTCGAGAGCAGGAGATGATTTCACAGCTGGTGGCTGTGAAATCAGAGGTTGGATGGGGAGGAGAGACTGGAGTGGACGAATTGATCGCTAAGAGGTGTAGGAGGGAGCGATCCCTTGCGCGCGACACCACTGAGGTGCTTAAGTAGCATGCTCAGTGGCTGGAATCACCGCGCAGGTGAAGATATTCAAATTCATGCCGGCGGTGAGGATGTGATGGGCGGAGCGCGCGGTGAGCTGAGAGTGAGATCTGACCATCAGATGAGATCTAGGGAGAGAGGTGAAAGCACACACCGAATCACGTGAAAGTTCCATTTGAATCCAACCGCAGATCAAGATCTAAAGAGAGACGGACGGTTGAGATTGGCCGTGTTCTTCGCGCGCTACAGTGTGCGTGAAGAGCAGCAGGCCTCTCTCTGAAATGAAGGAAATTTGCAGGAAGGTCCTTGAACGAAGGGGTAGAAATATTGCATGCAGGCCCATAAGTGAGAAGAACAATAACTGGAAGGGCCCTGCAGTCTTACAAAAGGGTCCCTGCGGCTTTCAAGAAGGTCCAAAAATGAGTTTTTAAGGGTCAAAGTGTAATGCATGAAGGACCTAATTATAAACTATCTATTTCAAAACCTAAATGATGTCCAATTGCCTTCAAATTTTTACATGTGCTTAATTGAACATTTAAGACATTGATTTTACTTCTGATTTGGCCTTTCAAACTTGTTTATGTGTTCAATTGATGCATGGATCATCATTTGTTCTTTTGTTTTCAGAATATCTCACTTTTGTGACCTAATTATGAAGTTTTAACACAGAGTAAAAGTTTTAGGTCTTTTTCTTTAATTCCCACACTTATCCATTTTTATCTGTTAATTTGATATTGTTTTGCTTAGTGTCTAGCTTAATTTCAGCCTTTTAGCCATTATGAGTAGCCACTCATCAGATCCCACGTTAGTGTGGTTCCCAAACGTAGGGAAGACGAACCTCCATAGGAGAGGCGACAGCGAAGATGGGGAAAGTACGGCGACGACTGGTATTGCTCGACGCAGAGGATGGTGAGGAAGGTGAATTCGCCACAAGTTTTGTGGTCTGACAACGAAGTTAGGGAGAGACCGCCGGAGCTTGCGGAGTGTTGCGGCCGGAGGGGAGAGAGGAATATAGGGGATTTCGGCCCAATTTCACGCTGAGAACGGTTTAACCTTGGGGAGTCTTTTATAGGTCTTCAAAGAGGGTTTTGTGCTTAAAAGCCAAGCTTCCAAGTAAGGAATGCTCGTTGAAGAAGGAAACTTCAAGAGACCCAAATCTCTCATGTGTTCGCATGAGTGATTGGGAAGGAATAAAGGCATCTAACCAGGTTCATATTGGAGAGGATTACTTGATGAATCTCCCTTCCAATTTTGGAAGAGATTCATCAATTAATCAGGGAGAAAATCCAAGTTGAAAGTCATCGGAGTAGGTTTCCTCCACGACAATGGCGGAGGGACCTAATTGTGAAGATGATGAAGAAGTTAGGGGGCTGAATGCAATGATTTTTGAAAGTTAGGGGTAGAAATGTAATCAGACAAGACCTTTTTGCAAACTAGGTCAAGGCAAACTTATCTTAGATCCAAATTTTGGTACAAACCTAATTTGGACCTAAGGAATCCAATGGTGAAGTTGAATTTTGGTTTTGACCACGTTTGATTGGGTAATTTATGCAAAAACCAAATTAGGGTAAATATCTGTCTAGGGCTCCATTTTAGGTCAAGATGGGTTCTGATAGCCAATTTGAAGGTACTAAACTTGAGATAATATTTTTCTATAATTTTTAGAGGATTTAAGTGAATTTTATCCTGACCAGAGCCTTGATTAATTAAGTGGGTCTATTTGTAGGATTTCAAAAGTCATTTAATTCTCAGAACACACACAAACCCTTTTCTGACTGATCTATCGCACTTATTATCCTATTAAGACCATTTGACCTTTATTCAGCCCTTGAGAAAACCCATGGTTGTACTGCATTCAAGATTTGCTGGTAAAATTACAATTTTAACCCTAGTTTCTTATTTTTCTCTCAGAATGGTTATGCAATGAATTATGACCTTCAGTTGGTTATGTAGGAGCATTTATTGACTTCATTGGATCAATGAGCTATTTATGGCTCATGATGGTGTTCCCATCAGAGGTCATGTCCTACTCTGCTACTAGTGTGGCCAGTTGAGCCACATGAGGAGGGATTGCTCGTCTAGGCTAGAAGTATGCTAGATGCTCCCCGCACCAAGCATAGGAGGCCGAGCTAACGACCGTAGATACCAGGCTCTAGAAGAAGATGATATCAAAGCAAGGTCATCCGGAGTAATAAACCAAAATAGACCCGGAAACATCACTCATGCAGATATAGCTAGAATAGCCATCACAAGCTCTTTCTTGATCAACCTTTTGAGTCACGTGTCGAGTTTATACCATTAGTGATCCTTATTTTCTCTCATCTCCCCTACAGGAGATGCCTCATCGTGCAGCTCGCAAGATCAGGTAAGGGCGTGGCCACAGGAGTGATCGTGGGGGAGGACGTGTGGGACCTAAGACAGGGTTTGTCCCACCCCTCCTTCAGGGTGTTCAAGCCTAGGATCTTGCCCAACTAATTCAAGAGATTGGCAAGAGTCTTTCCATGTGCGTACGAAGGAGAGAGCAAGGAGTGGGGCAGGCACGCAGCTCAAGGCTGACCTCACTCTATGCAAGGGAAGGATGGGCTGCCTAAGGCTGTAGCGCACACAACTTTAGCTCTCTTCACGCGACGCGAGGGCGCAGATGTGGGCCACGACTGGTTTGATCAGACCAGTTCGGGTGGATCAATGAGCTTCCGAAGGTCGGTTCAGGGATCTATCGAACTCAAAATCATGCAAGTAGGGTATCGTTGGAAAGTTAATAAAATTTCCTACGGTTGTCACTCTTTGCATTACTGTTTAAGTATGTTATGGGTTCTTAAAGATCGAGTAAAGACTAATGACCCTCGCTTTGAACCGTTAATGCCTTAAGCTTGGCACTTGGGATCGACACAACTTTAGAGAGAGATCGCACAATTCCTATTGAGGCATTGGGTAGACCTAGTGTGCTGCCATATCTCCCTGAAACACTAGGTAGAGTGATCCTCCATTGCCTTGTGTTCTTATGAAATTAAGTAAATGCTATAACTTAAATAAACTAGTTAGCTGTCTAATTATGAAATGTTAGTTTGGAGTTTGGAATGTTGATTTTATCTACTGAACGAACACATGCATGCCCTGAATTTTCAAATAACGTACCTTACAAGTGCTATACACGTGTGTAATGTTATGGGGCATGTTTCATAAAAATGAACACTAAATATGCAACCGATGCTCGTTACTTTAATGCATGTTTTAGGTTTTCCATAGAATCAAACCCAAATTATATGATGACGCATGTTACTCATCCATGCATGAAATAAATTAAGCCTCAGATAGGTTTAATTATGAACCTTAGGGTGATTGAGAATGTTTGTTTTTCATTATATTATGAGATTCCAGGAATGATGGAGTGTTGCATGTACTTATGAGGTGCAACCGTTGGGTTGGGTTGTTGATGCAGGATGAACTAGCCCTCGGGTACACACATACTAGGGAGAGCTAACCATTCCATCGTGTAGGGAGTGAGCTGACCTCTTTGGGTGAGGGCCCGAGGTATGTATGACCTCCCTACATCGACTCCTGTTGGGTCATGGGGCCAATCGGGATAGTCGAGCAAGGGTGCGCAGACTGGTTGAGGGGTATGACCCCCATGTTGTTCTGTGTTGTGTTGTTAGTGCACACCCGTTAGTAGAAATGATTGACTGCGTGTCAGTACGGGATAGCCTCCCTTGTGTTTATCATGCGTGCCGTAGTCACCGCTACGTTGCGACCATGACCCCAAGGTGATAAATCGGGTGCAGAACGAACATGGGGTGCTCTCTCGGCAAGGAGAGCGCCACATGTGCGACCTGCATTACCGGAATACTGTGACAAGATCATTCCGCTAGGGAACATGTGAAATAAGAAGAAGAATGATCCTATGTTAGAATGTTTTGTAATCACATAACTAGTTAATGGACCTTTAAGATATATCAAATGCCTATGGTTTTCTTTTCTTTTGCTTTTCAGTTTACTTTGTTGTTTTGTTACCGTACTCCTGTCACTCTACTCAACTTTTCGCTGACGTCTACTACTTGTACTCAAGTAAGGGGAGTGAGTAACCAGCCCTATTGGCTGTAGAGGAAGTTGGGCCTAGCAAGTCGAGCCTTACCTGTTTCTATTTTTCATTCTGCTATAGCACGATTCCTTTCCCTGTTATAGTGAGTATCTTAGTTCAGAACCATTAGTTCCCATTTACTCGTGCTTATCTTTTATTGTAATGGCTAGGGTAGAACATTATTTCATTCCTTTAAATGAATGCTAGTGCATGGATCTTATTTCTGTCTTTTCTACCATTAGTTATATCCTTGCTATGATGCATGAATGAGAATTGTATGGTTTTGGTTATGTCTAGTGGACGACCAGGCCTTAGGATAAATGACGCGGTCCGGCCTAGTTTCCGTGTGAAGTCGAATCCGATCGTAACAGTATTATATATATGTATATATTATATAATTAATTATAATATATGTATATAACTTTTATGTATATATAATTATAACTATATGTGTACACTAATATATATCTATAACTTGACATACTAATTAATACATCTATATTACTTATCTATGTAGGTAATGTATATATTTATATTTATATAAGTTAATAAAGTATATTATTAAGTTAAATTAATGTAGATTAGTAAATTAATTAACTAATGAAGTAATTTATATTATATTCCTATATATTATAATTTAAACTATTTTAATTACATTTATGATCTTACTTGTAATGTAAATTACTATGTACATTATATAATTTATATGTAATATATATAATCCGTGTTATTAAATGTGTAAATGTACAAAATAAATCAAATTAAATTATTTAAAAATCATACTTAATCATGTAAATATGTGAATTAACTAAATAAGACTTCAATTAGGTAATTATAACATTAACTTATAGTGTAATTAAATAATTAAAGTAATTTATTAGGTATAAATGCCTCTAACTTTAACAAAATTTAAATTGCATTTATATATTTAATTAACCTAAAATAATTATATGTCCATGTAATTTATTTTTCATTTATAATTATAATTAGGGCCTAATTAAATCCCTAAAATCTCTAATAAATTACGCTCTGGATAGCTAATGAGGTGCTTACCTTAGCGCTACATCGGACGCACACAAGCTGTTCACACTATATTTAAAGAATTCTGTATCTTATCTTATTGCCTAAGAAATGGGGTGGGTGTTAAAGCAATCTATTGATGATTTATATTATCGTCGTCATAGTTCAATTCCTCAATTGATTAAACAACAAATACAATTTATACTCGAAATTAAAGTCTGAGGTCGAATGCAGGGAGCAAATAGGAATTCACATGATAATCTTCAATTAAAACATAAATGAGTACATAAAATAAGACAAAAATAATGATTTTCAATGAATAACCTCTACTCAAAATTGATGTTCAATGCATAACATGAGTATATCATGAGTTTAAGAGGATAAAAAGATATCTAAGACAAAATAATGATGATTTAGATCACCAATTATTAGTTTAGAAACATGTATATCAACTACTCAAATGTTTGAACAACCTTGAATTAGAAATGCCAATCAAGCTAAGTTTCAATAATTCCACAATATTCTTAACCCAAATCAGACGTCTCCTTCTCAAATTAGACAACTTAAGTAAGCACAGCCTTCTCAAAGGCTTATCCTTCTTCAGCCTTTCTTCTTCTTCTTCTTCCTTCAAAGCTTCTCTTTTCCTTTACAAGCACAAGGGATACCAACTCGCTTACAGCTAAGTGTTAAGCATCTATACAAAGGAGCAAAACCCTCCCCTCCCTCATTCTCTTTCTCTCCTTCCTCCTTTCTCAAATATCTGGATAATCAGGTATACGGGTATGCACATAACCGGGTCCAGGGCTGCAGGCGTGGGTCGCAGCCAAGGAGTGACATGGGCTTAGGCAGGTTGGGTCGGTGAAGGTGTGAGGGGACCTCACCCCCAAGTGTCTGAGTTGATAAGCCTTAGACACAAATTCAACTTATGCACAGCCGACACCTTTTCCACGAACAATGTGGGACTAATTGTCCCTCTCCCTTCGCGTACCCCTACAAGTGAAGTCGAGCTAATTGGCATAGATGCTGGTGGTGAAGTCCTCAATTGAGGACCTGGATGTGAACCTAGGTTGTAGCCACACGGCCTAGAGGTGTAACCTTGGGCATGGGTGACCTTGAGCTCGAAGAACGTAGTGGCGGTAATGGCGACGACGGCGGAACAACGGCGCAACCTGAAACTCACACAAACAGCCTCACGACCCAATTAAAATACCTCAAAAGCTTCGCCGTGGTGTGGTGGCGGTGGTTTCGTGGGTTGTGGAGGTGGGTGGTGGTCGGATGGAGTCGAGAATGGCAAGCGTGTGGTGGGTTGGTCGACGGAGGATTTGGGTGACCAATAGGATGGAATAGGTTAGGGCTTTTGTGCGGGTGGATGAGGCGAAGCTTGTGGAGTAGGTGGTGAGGCGGTTGGTGGCTTGTGGTGTGCTCGTGACCTTGTCGAAGCTTGGCCGGAGCAAAGGAAGACGAAGGGGGATGTCAGTGATCGTGGGTTGAATCGAGAGTTTAGAGAGAGGAAAAGAGAGTAGAGGAAGAGAGGAAGAGATAGGACCTAATTTAATGGACGAATAGGAAGGAATGCAAGCATCGATGTGATGGCCGGTGCCGTGGAAGAAGCGTGTTCCTTAAGGGAGACGACGACGAAGAGAGGGGGAGACAACCCTCGCTTTGGCTGGCGAGGCGCGAATGAGGATGAGGAAGAAGGACAAGCCAATTTGACCGTTGGCTGTCTGTAGGAAGAAGGGGACAGAGGTTGCCGGAGCTAGGGCGAAACGTGGCTGGAGAGGGAGAAGGAAGAGGTAATTGTCCTCAAAACCTACTTAGGGAGAGAAGGTTGTGCACGTCGGCTCTTTATAGAGCTTCAAGGGAAGCTATGGATCAGGAAAGAGAGATTCCATGGCTTGAGCTTGAAGGAAAGTGTTAATCGCACTAAGTCGGGTTTTCAAAGTGTTGCATTGTAATACACTGAAATAGCGTTCAAAACAAATATAATTTTATTACTCGAAAAGATTTCTGAGGTCGAACACAGGGAGCAAATTGGTATTTAGAAATCAAGATCATAATTTAGAATTAAAAGAGTATGCAATATATCAGTATCAGAGTGCAAAAATATGGGAGTAAAATGATGATGTAGATCACCAAATACTCGTAAAATATCACTAAATAATTCAATGTATGAATATGCAATGTAAGGCAATGAACTATCGTCTAATGAAGGAATCATACGACTTAAAGTGTTTGATCTCTTCCTCTGCCTTTGCTTCTTCTTCTTCCTTCTACCTTGGCTTCTCTGTCTTTGGCTTTCTTCTTCAGCTTCTTCCTTCTACCTTGGCTTCTGCTCTTGGCCCTTAGCTGCTCTGGCCTTCTCTTCCTCTTCTTCTTTTCTTCTGTAACTAAGTGTCGGTCGAAGAACCCTATAGCAAAACCCTACCCCTACCTACGCGACTCTCCTCACTTTCTCTCTTAGGATTCGCTCTCCCAGAGCCACAGAGGAATTCGGGTAATCGAGTCGGGTGCGTACCTGGGACCAGGCCCACCACATGCGGTAGTGGGCAAGGAGTGTAGGTCGGGTCAGGTCAGGCCAGGTCCGCGGGGGCGTGTCGTGGACGAGATCGCGTCGTTTGAGTGGGACCTCACCTCATGGATCTGAGGCGAATAGCTTACAACACTTTTCCACTTTATTCAGGTGCGGGCGCTCTTTCACTTCCGAGGTGGGACTATCTACGCCCCCTCTTCGCGCTCGCTTGCAACAAAGGTTGAGCTCCCAATTGTAGCTGCTGTGAAGGCCTTTAACTCCAATTGAGGGCTTGAGTGCATGCGCGAGGGGATTTCGCGTGTCCTGGGGCAGTAGCCTGGGCGTAGCAAGACCTGGGCAAAGCTTCAAGAGAGCTCAAGCTTTGCACCAATGGCGGATGGGTGCCTGAACCTAAAATCAATAGCACAGCCTCGCAGCAATGTCAAATCGCTCAGGGAGGTTTGCTGGAGCACGGCGGATGTGATGGGGGTGTTTTCATGGCTCAGGGATGCCTGTGCGTGCGTGCCTAGGGCACACTGTGTGTGAATGAGTGGGTGTGTTCGAGGAGGTGTTTGGGTGAGTGGAGTGAGGGAAGTGATCAGTGAAGTGAGGCAGAGCTCGTAGGCTTGTTGGTGAGGGTTGTGGTGGCCTGTGTAGGTGGGATGGCTTCGTCGGAGTTGGTGGTCAGAGGTGGAAGGGATGCAGTTGCGACAGGCGTCAGTGGTCGATTTGAAGTGGAATAGATGTGGAAATAAGGTGAGAGGGAGCTTATATGGGAGGTCAAGGGACGAAGGGGGCGAGCAAGGGTGTCGAGTTTGGTATGGCCAACGTCAGAGACGAAGGCGGCTCCGGTGAGGTGGGATCGGCGAGGATGAAGAGAGAGAAGCGCATGTTGGTACGGCGAGACGCGGATGAAGTCAGGGAAGATGGATCCGCCGCAGGTATGGCGATCGAACGATGAGGAGGAGTAAGGAAGATCGCCGGACGTCGAGGAGCCTACGGTCGTGAAGGGAAGAGAGGAATTTGAGGTATTCGCAGCCAAAATCGAGCGTGAAGGAGTCGGGGAGGTCTAGGCTCCTTTAAATAGAGCTTTAGAGGTCGGTTAGGGCTTGGGAAGCAAGCTTCCCAAGCTTGGAAGGTCACTGGCGATGGAAGTTTGTTTGGATACCCAAATCTCTCATGCGTTCACATGAGAGATTGGGAAGGAATCGAAGCTCATCAAGGGGTTCAGACGAGAGAGAATTTCTCAGAGGATCTCCCTTCCAATTTTGGTGGAGATTCTCTGAGAAATTGAAGAGATCTCCTTTGTCAAAGGTCACCGGAGTAGGTTTCCTCCGCGATAATGGTGGAGGGACCTACTTGTGAAGATGACGAGAAAACTAGGGGGCTTTTAGCAAGGGTTTTTGAAAGTTAGGGGTAGAAATGTAATCAGACTGAACCTTTTTGCAAACTAGGTCAAGGCAAACTCATCTTAGGTCCAAATTTTGGTACAAGCCTAATTTGGACCTAAGGAATCCAATGGTAAAGTTAGATTTTGGGTTTGACCACATTTGACTGGGAAATTTGTGCAAAAACCTAATTTAGGGTAAATATCTGTCTGAGATCCCATTCTAAGTCAAGATGGGTTCTAATGGCTAAATTGAAGGTACTAAATCCTAGAGAATATTTTTCTATGACTTTTAGAGGGTTCAAGTGAATTTTATCCTAACTAGAACCTTGTTTAATCAAGTGGGTATATTTTTAGGGTTTTAAGAAGTCATTTAATTCACAGAACACACACAAACCCTTTTCTGTCAAATCCAACCCACTTGTTATCTTATTAAGACCATTTGACCTTTGTTTAGCCCTTGAGAAAACCCGTGGTTGTACTGCATTGGTAAAATTATAGTTTTACCCCTTGTTTCTTATGTTTCTCTCAGAAAGGTTATGTAGTGAATTATGACCTTCAATTGGTTATGTAAGAGTATTTATTCTCTTCATTGGGTCAAAATGAGCTAGTCAGGGCTCATGATGGTATTCCCATCAGAAAGGAACCCATGATTCTCGCGTGTTCGTACAAGAAATCCATGAAGACTTGGGACTCCAAATTGATCCCAGATTGTTCGCCTAGGTGTGAACATCAATCCCACCAATTTTGGAGGGATTTGATTGCCATTAGAGTATGATTTGGGTCAGTCAATGTTGCTTGGAGGACGGGTTTGACCTCAATGGTGGCAGGGGCTTTTTCACTAAGAAGATGAAGAAGTTAGGGGGGTCTTTGCAAAGAATTCAAAAGTTAGGGTCATGTTTGTAAGGAAAAGAGTCAAATTGGACCAAAATGCAAACCTAGTCAAGATGATCTCTAATTGAGTCCAAATTTTGGTACAAACCTAATTTGGACCCAAGAAATCTGATGATAAAGTCAAATTTAGGTTTTAACTAAGTTTGGCTAGGTAAATTACCCAGAAACCTAAATTAGAGCTACTGTCTGTCTGAGACTCTGTTTAAGGTCAAAATGGGTTCTGGTGGTCAAAGTAAGCATACCAAACCTTATAGAATATTTTTGTATGATTTTTATAAGGTTTAGGTAAATCTTATCCTGATTGGAACCTCGGTTATTTAAGCGGGTCTATTTTTAGTATTTCAGATGTCGTTTAATTCTTGAAACACGTGAAAACCCGTTTCTATTTGTATAAATCCACTTATTAGACATTTATGATCATTTGACCTTTAATTAACCCCTGAGAAACCCTGTGATTACTCTACAATTAAGATATTATGTTAAAACTGTAATTTTACCCTTGTATTCATGTTTGTCTCTCAGAAAGGATGTGCAATGAATTATGGTCTTTTGGCGGTTATGTAGGAGCATTTATCAATAGATTATGACTAAATAAAGCTAGATATGGCTGATGATGATGTTATCATCAGTGGGATCCCTGGCATGCTCGTGTGTGTGGGTGCGTCTATGTGCGTTGCACATGCTTGTACATAGAGTAACCTATAGACTAGAGCCCAGTAGATGAAGGCCCAATTTGGGGCAGCTTACTAGGGGCGTGGCCTTGCGGAGTGGCCTTTGGGTGCCAGATGGAGAAAAATTCTAGTAGCAGCTGCTTTGACCCATAGTTGTCGAGCTGTGCGAAAAGCCCACCAATCTTTTTGGTGTGAGCTTAAGTTAAGTGTTAAACACACTAAAAATAAAATTAAGTGTTGTGAGTGTATGTGTTTAATGTACATATATATGTGTGTGTGTGTGTGTGTGTTTCGTTTTCCCGTCAGTTAGAGGGAATATCTGACGTCAAAATATTGTTCAACCACCGCACGGATTGGATATTTCGACATTATTTTAAGACTGATGGAAATTATTTTTGCCTTTGCTTATCAAATAAGCGATTGCATTTGTATGTCACATTTTCCCACCTTTACGTGCCCTTTCTTAAGTTTCATCGTCATTTCAATAAATACATCGTCGCTTATATAAGTGACAGTAAAAATATTTATGCTGTCACATATCCTAGAAGCAACGACAAAAATATTTTTCGTCACTTATTTGCTAATGCTTATTAAAATAAGCGACGGTAAATGTACACTATCTGTGACTTGTGTTAAACTTTAATGTCGTCGCTTTTTTCCAAATCCGACGTCAAATGTAGGGTTTTTTTTTATTTTAAAATGATGGGAATTACCTACTAAAGTTACTTAAAAGACCTGCTTTTATACAAGAATAACTAATGAAAATGAAGAGAAGTTTATATTTTATAAATATAAAGTCTAGTACATAAAAAGTTTGAAAATGAAATTTTTACATAAAAGCTGTATAACATGATAAACATAACAAAAGAAAATGGATAAAAATCAAAATGCTACTACTCCGATGCCACCAGCTCCACCTGCATCGCCAATGTTGTTGTTGTCGTCTCATCTGTAGATACTGGGATTTGATGAAGATTGATGCTCTGACTGTCCTTCTTTAGAAGGATGAATAGAAATGTTTGAAGCTTCTCATCCATGTCATTCATCTTTTTATCCCTCTCTACCTCTCTCTTCTCCCTCTCCTCCTCTCGTTATAGTGTGTCGATCTTTTGATGCAACTGATCAATGACACTAGATGAGATGACACCTTTCCTCCCAGACCAGCTGGACAATGTGTGTGCCCTTCCCTCACTACGAATGAAACTACCGTGGTCCGGTGGCATCACTCTCGTAAATACCTCCTCTGAATGCAAAAGCTATTGGATGCTGTTGAAGGTCTCGTCAGTGGGGGATGCACTAAGTGTATCATTTGCTCCTAAATGTACTAAAAAATATTATTATAATATATATATAAAAAGTTACAAGTTTTTTGAGTTTAGGAAACTTACATGTCTCTCTTGGTATGATTCATGAATTCACTTACGAGCACCCTCAGCTGTAGCCTTACTATGGGTGACCTCGTAGATACTCATCCTATTAATTTCCATCCCATCATGTGTAATAGACTGAAAATATGAAAATGATATAATTATATTAAGATGACTTAAAAATTAAGTAATATTTAACTGCGAATTAGTTATTATACTTACGTAACGGCTTTTGACCATCTCAATGCTCCTTCGACTCAAATAATGAGTCTATGGTGGAGCTTTGGTCTTATTGGCCATATTTTTTCCTGATTGCTTCTGTAAATATACACAATAACATTTTTATGAATTTAAGATACATGAAATTAATAGAATCATTTTTAATCGTTTACTAACCTTCGTCTTGAGATCCAACCAATGCTCACATGCCTTCTTCCAATCTTCAGGCATGACATCAGGAGGATAATTCTCCATTGCCTCCTCGGGTGAACTGTAGTTCGAGAAAAACTAAATACCAAATATAAATTATTAGAAATAATATATGAAATTATGTGCATAATAAAAATGTAAATGTTTAAAAATTGTTATATTGCTCTTAGTCTTCGTTCTCCAGTCTCCGTGGATTTTGGCGGCGTGCTTAAGGATGTATCGGGAGGCATTAGGGTCGTCACCCCAATCGTAATTTGCCTACATTTATTTTAAAAAAATGTCAATCTTACTTAATAATTTTAAGATAAAGCTACAAAAGAAATAATTAAGATAAAAGACATTATCTCCAATTGGCAGAGGAGTTGCCTCTTCATCTTTGCGGGCACCTTCCTCTAGGCGAAGTAGCGAATGGGTACAATGGAATTAACCATTGTGGTCACTCGACTGATGAAGCCTGGGTAATTCTCTACCTCCCTTGTGGTTCTAAGCTTGATTGTTATTCTCAAGCCCTCGAGGATATGTTGGAGGTCTAGATTTTTTATCTTCCCCCATCCTCTTCTTACTTTACCTGCGTAAACATTAATCATATTCATTATATATTTCTGAAGTTATAATAATCTTTAGAATATATAAGTAATTTACTTCTTAAAGGTATAAGAGTGCTTGCTAAAACTTGTGCCCGCTGCTAAGGGCTTCACAAGAACTGGGGACGTACTCCTCACCATCTCATCCTTTGCCTCCTCCGCCTCCTCTCCCTCCATGTCATCGTTCTCATCTTCATTCTCCTCATTTTATTCTCCATAATCTGGATCATCCTCTACTCGCTCTGGCAAGGTAGGAGCAATCTCCTTCCCCTTTTCCTCACCCCCCCCTGCCCCCCCCACATGTAGTAAACATGCCATATCCCCAAGTTGTACGAAATGTGATTGGGGGGGAGCTTGGTGTTGGGGGAGTGGTTGAGCCTGCTGTCAGGGGGGGGGGGGTGGCTGAACCTGAGAAGACGAAACGGACTAGGTGAATGCCTGTGTCTAAGGGGGACCCTTTCTTCTGTGTTTTTTCTTAAACAACTTCATCTGTAATAAGGAAAAAATGTAATAATTAATACAGTTGAAAATCATTAATATATAATTCTTTAATAAAAATGTCTGGTAAACATTAAAAAAGTATTTAAAAATTTTGACAGAGCTTCCCCTTAAATTTGGAGGTTTCTCTATAAACCTGCATATTAAAATGAAAGTAGGCACACCTCACATTTAAAAAAATTACAAGGATAAACCACAAGGACTTACATATTTACAACTCAACGCAAATGCAAGTTATTCAAAGATGATTCTAAATCTAAGTTCCAAGTTAAGAATTTAACCATTGTTCAGCAAACCTAAGATAATTTCTATCTGGTAGAATAAGGATATGAAGTTTAAAGGATCTTTCTCCAGCTAATTAATTTTCACTTTGTAATTTTATTTGGAAGGTTGTATATGTGTTTGCCAATCAAGTAAGGCATTCCACCGTTCTATCCCATAGTAATTTTATTGGGTTGCATGATCATAGTAAATGGAAAACTAAGATGCCATTTCACTTGCATCTTATTCCCCAAGTTGTCATTATGTCAAATGAAGATTTCTATTTTCTTTTAATTAAGATTTAATATTGCTCCATTGCAAGTTCATCAAATGTTAACCAAAAAGGGGAAAAAAATCAACTACCTGTAAGTCCATTGTAAGTTCATCAAATCCATGTCACTCTCAGTTTTGATTGATTTTACTTCTCTAAATAGAAATTTTGATTCCTTTTAATCTGAATGCTTCCATTAGGTGAATAGTAGCAAGAATGTTGGTCAAGAATGTACATTGCCTCTCCTTCCTCCTCCTTAGGTTAGTCTCCCTCTCTACCTTCTTCGTCTCCACCTTTACTTTCTTCTTCACCTTCATCTTAGGTTGGGTTTCTAAATGGATAGGCTAGAGTGGTGGTTTCTTAGAGTAGGTGTGTCTAGGATTGTGAGAGTGAGATGATTAAGTGCATGGCTAGGTGATGTGGCAATGTCATTTAAAAGATTTTAGCAGAGTTTTCCCTTAAAATCAGAAGTTTTCTATAAACCTGCATAGCACTTAAGTGGCTACACCCCCACATCCATTCAAATTAATGAAATCTAAAGCAAACAAGTGGGCACATCACACATCCATCCAAATAAAGCAGCTCAACATGCAACACAAGTGGGTACACCCCACACCTATTCAATGAAATAAAAAATAATATGTGTACACACTCCACATCTAGCAAAAACCTATAATTTCATTGAATTAAATTGAAAACATTGAAATTATACCTCTAAGTACAACAACCTCTGAGTATGTCCATAACCGATAACTTGTAATATGAAAAACAAAAGTAATTTAATAAAACATTATAAATGCCAGTGTATAGAAAATAAATAAATGAAAAGTGTAGTAAGAGTAACATATTTTGAACATGTTTGTGTGATTAGATTTAAGTTTTGGTATTTCTAGTGTATAGAAAATGTCAGTAGAAGTTTAGGTTTCTTCAATTTGAATATAAATTTGATTTAAACAGAAATAAAATAAAGTAAAGAAATTGTTATTAACCTTAGATGTCCACATCTACTGCATTTGAATCAATATAGCCTTCTTCTGTTAATTCTTGGAATGCTTCAGACTGTGCGTCAAAATGATTATGCGGTACCGTTCTTATTGGTATAACTCATCCCCTTTGGCTATTATCAGGGACATAGAAAATTTGTGCTGCTTGACATGCCAATGTGAATGATTCATCAGACTAAAGAATTTGACGGTTATGATTTACACTTAAGAAATTATGTTTCTTGTCAATTTTGAAACTAATGCCCTGTTTAAAAACATCAAATTAATGACAACTAAATAGGACAACTCTATGATCATATCTAAAGTTGATCTCTACAATTTCCTTAATTTCACCATAACATCCATCTGGATCGGTGGAAAGATCTGCATCAACAACTCCAGCATGTTATGTAACTTTTCTATCATCAATTTCTTTTATTCTGAATCTGAACTCATTTATTATATACTCAGAGTGGTAATGTGCATAATGTAATAGTGTATCGACAATTAAATCAAAATTTGGTATCCATCGTAGGCCTTTGTCATTTTCAATTGATTAACTCGATCTTTAAACCAATCCAAGAAGCTAAATTCGGATGTCTTTGAACGAGTTAACCATTCGAATTCCTCGTAGAATGGATCAATTTCATGAATTTGTTTTAAAAATATAAACATGCCAAGCGTTTGTCATTTTCTAAAATTACCTTGAATTCTGTATGAAGAATCGACCTTCCTCTATCAAAAATTGATAAACATTCTTCATCATTATCATTGCATTCCCCCTCATAGTTCCTTTGAAGTTTATTAAAACGGTTGTTAGTTTCATTCATGTACATGGAGGTAAAATTTATACACTCCTCCAAAAGATAACCTTCTACAATGGAACCTTCGGACTTTGCCTTGTTCAAAACATAATCTTTAAGCTTTTTTAAAAATCGCTCCACAGGATACATCCATCTGAATTCTATAGGTCCACCAATTCTCGCTTCATTTGCAAGATGCAACGTGAGATGAACCATTACATCAAAGAAGGCTGTGGGAAGAATATGTTCCATCTTACAAAGAGTAATAACTATTTGTTTATCCCAGTGATCCAATGTATCATTTTGTAGCGTCTTCGAACAAACAACTTTGAAAATTTTGCTCATTTTTGTGAATGAATTAACAACTGGCTTAGGCAGTATCTCCCGTATTGCGAGGGGAAACAATACTTGCATATAAACGTAAGAGTCATAACTTTTCAAGCCATATATATTTTTCTACACTTAATTCACACAACAAGAAAGCTGCAACGAAAATGCATCTGGCACCCAAATTTCCTTTAAAAAGGAGAACAATCTACTCTTCTGGTCCTGATTTAAGCTGTAAATGGCAAGTGGAAAGTATCCATCACATTCTTTTCGATGTGCATAACATATAAATTATGACTTATTGTAAGATATTTCTAGTCCAGTAGCTCCATAATGAAAATGTTTTTCTTTCGAAAGCCAGAATTTCTTAAGGCTGTCTGGTCTTGTTTGAATAGTTGACCCAACTATATTTCACCCATTTCTTATAATCTCTCCATTATAACCTGACTCGATAGCCTGATAGAACTTGTACTAAGTTCATTCTTTGGATTTTTCTTTGAATACCGACACGTCTTGCCATCAAATTTACCCCTGAACTGTGACGTTCACCATCTATGTTCAACAGGTAGTGAAACGCTGACGGCAACCGGGTTTTATTGTTATAGCGTTGTAGTATAGCCAGTTATTGCCAACATTTCAAATATAAAATTTTTTACTCGGAAAATAAAAGAGTTCCTGAGGTCGAACTCAGGGAGCAAGTTGTATTCTAGAGATATACATGTTTCGTTTACAAAAAATAAAGATAAAGAAAGAGAGAGAAAGAATTTGTTGTCTTTTCTTCTTTTCTCTTTGCTTCTCCTCATCTCAGATCTTCTGTTATCCTCTTCTTCTTTATCTGCAGTGGTGATGTTCTTCTTCTGCAGTGGTGATGTTCTTCTTCTTCCTTTAGCTGTTCCTGCTCTTCCTTTTTCTTCTGCAGAGCGGGTCCTGTTCTTCTTCTTTTTCCTTTCTTTCTTCTTTTTCTTTCTTCAGATCTTCTTCTCGTGCTCTTCTTCTTTCAGTTCTTCCCTTGTTCTTTTGTGTTCTCTTCTGCCTCGCCTTCTTCTGTTGTTCTTCAGATCTCCTTCTTTCTTCTTTTCTTTTTCCTGTCAAGACGTCGTCTGATTTTTCAATCAGACGACTTAAACTGCTTGTTGCTACAGTGTCTCCCTCAGCTTCCTTCTTCTTCCGCGGTCCTTCTTCTTCACCTGTGCCTGCACACTTCAGAGTTTACGTCAGAGGACAAAACCTACTCTACCCTTCCCCCCCCCCCGCGTCTCTCTCTCTCAGAAATCGCTCATGGGATAGCTCTCCCAGAGCTGCCGGGTAGTCGGGTACGGGTCGCGCCCGGGTCCAGGCCCATCGGCGTGCGTGGTGGGCGAGGAGTGCAGGTCAGTCTAAGTCGGGTCGGGTCAGGTCCGCGGGGCGTGAGCGCGGACGAGACCAGGTAACCGGGCGGGTGAAGGGGACCTCACCCCGTGTGCTGAGGCAGTAAGGCTTATTCACAAAATCAATTTAAACGGTGAAAGAGTTGTGAGGCTTACCGATGTGGGACTAAACGGAGGCCTCTCCTCGCGTGCGCCTGCTGGAAGACCGCGGCCTTGCTTCTGCAGCTGCAGCTTCGATTTGCGTCGGTTGCTGGCTGGCTGCCTTCGCAGGAATCCCCGTAATCCACAGCAGCTGGAGACCTGGAGTCCTCAAGCCTGGAGCGCGGGAGAAGCTGCTTCAATGTGGCGTTAATGGCGGTCGAGCCTCAGAACCTGTCGGACACGAATATGGCCTCTCGGCCTGATCAAACTACTGGGGAACCTTCGTCGTGGCACGGCGAAGGTGTGGAGCTGTGCGGCAAGCCGCAAGGTGGTGTCTGGCGGCAGCCCTAGGTTGGACTGCAACCGGAGAAATGGGTTTGTTTGGGGGAGCGTTACGGAGGTGTGGAGTGGCAGTGGAGGGGTGGGGGGTGCTCAGTGTGATGAGGCGGAGGTTCGGTGAGGGTCGGCGAGGCGTGTGAGGCTATGAAGCGATGGGAGCATCTCGCCGGAGGGTGGCCGGAGACGAAGGGGGTGACGATGGTCAGGGTCGGTCGAGGGCTTAATTGAACAAATTGAAACCGGGGAAAGAAAGAGGAGAGGAAGGGAAGTAGTTCTAACTTACTTGCAGGGACGAAGGGGGAGCAGCAGGGCGACAGTCGTATCGACTGTCGCCGGAGAAGAAGATGCCCAGGGGAAGGGGCGGCGGCGAGCAGAGCGTCGGAGAAGCGCCAGCTGGGTGCGGCGTGGCGCGGGAAGAGTAGGGGAGGAGGAACCGCCGGAGCTGGTGGGCGTCTGCCGGAGTGAGAGGAGAGGAAAGTTGGGGGTTTTCTCCGTCAGATCCGAGCTGGGAAGAACGGTGGAGCGACGGGGGTATTTATAGGGACCGAATCAGGGAGGAAGGCGGAGGGAGACGTCGTGTCTCCCTCGCCGGAGGACGCCGGAGATGGAAACCCATACCGTCCGTGCGTTCGCACGGCCGGTATGGCGGGTTACAGCGACCAGGGGGGTGTCCCTGCGACGGCTGACGACGCAGGGCACCCCCGGTTTACTTGCCAGGCTCTCCCCCTCACCCTGCGCGGCGCCATGCTCCGCGCAAGGTCGCCGGAGCATGGTGCTGGCAGGTTTTGCAGGGGGGACCTGAACGCAAATAACGAAGGAGAGTTAGGGGCCAAAATGCGAGGGTTCAAAAGTTGAGGGCCAAAAAGTAAATATATGAGGACCAAAGTGTAAAGTTGGTCAAGGAGGTTTCTTCTTAGGCTCAAGTTTTTATACATGACTAATTAGGACCTAAGGAATCTGATGGTGAATTTCATTTCTATATTAAACCTTGTTTGACCGGTCAATTTATGCGAAAACCCAAATTAAGTTATTAATTGGGCATGGTTCTCAATGTAGGTCAAAATGGGTTCTGAAGGCCAAATTGAAGGTTCTAAACCCTAGAGATTATTTTTATATGAATTTTAGAGGGTTTATTCTATTTTTACTTTGCCTCGAACCTCGTGAATTGAAGTGGGTTGTTTTAGGGTTACAGATTATCATTTAGTTCCTTGGAATTGCTGTAGCCCTTGCTAGATCATCTCATCCCACTTTTATTCTTATTAAGTTGCTTTGACCTATGTTTGGACCCTGAATTACCCTGTATGCAGATTATACTGGTAAAATTGCATTTTTACCCCTTATGACTTGTTTTCTCCTTAAACTCAGAATTCTCTGAGTTAAGCCTTTCCTTGAGTTATGTAGGAGCTTTTATCCTTTGTATTAGGTCAAAATGAGCTAGTTATGGCTCATGATGAGGTTCTCATCATACCCCCATGCCTAGCTTTTGCTAGTCCCTTAGCAAAAACTTAAGGTTTCAACCCTTGTTCTAGACCATGAAGTTTTTAATAGCTTTAGATAAGTGCTTTTTTATTTGAGCTCAGATTAGGTTAGAATGCTGACCATAGGCCTAAAAGGTACTTTAGTACCAATCAAGATCCAAATCTGTCTAGCCTTAGCCTCAGTCCTTAGCAAAGGTTTTTAAGGCCCACAAGAACTAACCTAAGGTTTATTGGACCTCGTGGTTAAAGCACCCGTGCTTGAAATGATTTTAGCCCTGGCTCAGTTCGCAGTGCGTTTTGTAAGAGAGAGATAGAAAGTTTTTCTGTTTGGAGAGTTTTCTCTCTCTTTTTCTTTTTAGTTCTAGCCTAGGATTGGCTTTTCAACACGGTCTGTATCAGATTCCTTGCTCCCATCATCAATCCTCAAGGGTTCCTGGCGATCGATGCTTCGAGATAGCACCGCCCATGGCAACCCCTGGAACCCTGGCTATTGAGATTTCGAGATAATCCCATCCATGGTGTTCTGTGGCCGAATCCAGACCCTGGCAATTGACACTTCGAGATAATGCCATCCATGGAATCTGAACCAGCAGAGTGCTTACATGCCCCCAGTAGGATATGTAAATATCCTAAGAAACAAGCACCGAGGAGATGATATTTTGTTACGCATCTTCGAGGGGATTTCCCGCCTCTCCGCGCTGGGAACTCGTCCAAATCAACTTGTGTTGATCGGCCGCTCCTATTCTAGGTGTTCTTTTCAGAATTTTGCGACGCTTCTGCGTGATTCTGATTTTTACGCTTACTGAACCAGGCTGTGTGTGAGGTTAGGGTGCTTAGGTTACTGAGTCCCGTAAACCAAAAATTAGTTAACGAGGCCAAATACTCCCTAAGCCTTAGACCTAATACTTCAGCTTTTCATTTTCCTCAACCTCTTGAGGAGTGTCCAGATCTTAATGGGTACTAAGAGTCTATTCAAGAATGCCTAAGGTTTGCATTCTTACTAATCTCATTGTGCACTTTTCAGTTATTTTCTTGAATGAGGTCTAGAACTTAGGTTAATTCCTTAGTTCCTTACTAATGACTATCACCTTTTCTCATAATTTTGTGCTCCTTTTTCATTTTGTTTCTTTTCTCCTTCACAAAATTTCCTTCTCCTCTTTTCCTCTTATTCTTTTTCGAAAAATTTTTAATTTTTATGGTGTTTTTGTCATATGTGAATTTTTTTGCTTGAAACCTTTTCTTACAAGTTTTGCACTTCCATACCCCCCCCATGCCTAAGATTTGCAATGTCCTCATTGTAACCTATGGGGTTTTTATTTAACTTAGTTCATTCCTTAAGACAGAAATTTGGATGAGTGGATGGGTCGGGTTGAATTTTTGCGGACGATTTCTAATCCCAGATGCAAGCATCTGAGGTGGGGTCGGCTGTCTACAAGGGTGAACCTCGAGTGCAAAAAGGTGTCAGAACAAGTTTCAGGTTTTCAAAGAGAATGACGGGCTGCCTCCCGTTAAGCGCTGAGTTTTACGCCATCGGCTGGGCGCAATAAGCTCAAGGGGAAAGGAGGATATAAGATGCCTCAGCCAAATCAGTAGAAGTTACATCAATGAACGGCTTGAGTCTCTGACCGTTCACGATGAAAGGTTCAGAATCGTGGCTGAGTGGACTGATTTCGATTGCTCCATTTCCAAAAACCTGTCGGACCAAATATGGTCCGACCCACTTGGATCTCAGTTTTCCTGGGAAGAGTTTTAGTCGGGCATCAAAGAGTAGGACCTTTTGACCAGGATGAAAGATCTTTCTCGAGATGTGTTTGTCGTGGAAGGCTTTAACCCGCTCCTTGTAGATTTGCGAGTTCTCGTACGCGTCTAGGCGTAATTCATCGATCTCGCTGATTTGGAGTTTTCTGTGGGTCCCAGCCTTGGAAAGATCTAGATTACAGTTCCGTACTGCCCAATAGGCTTTATGCTCCAGTTCTACGGGAAGGTGGCATGCCTTTCCGTACACCAGTCTAAAGGGAGACATGCCCAATTGGGTCTTGTGGGCGGTCCTATAGGCCCACAATGCTTCCGGAAGTCGGGACGACCAGTCCTTCCTGTCAGGTCGAACAGTGACTTGCAGGATCTTCTTGATCTCCCGATTAGACAGCTCAGCTAGACCATTAGTTTGGGGGTGGTAAGGAGTAGAGATTCGGTGAGACACCCCGTATTTGGTCATCAGTGACCTAAACTGAGCATTTGTGAAATGGGTCCCCCCATCAGAGATTATTGCACGAGGAATCCCGAACCTTGAGAAAATGTGTTGATGAATGAATTTGAGAACAATTTTGTGGTCACAGGTTCGGGTCGGTATGGCTTCGGTCCATTTGGACACGTAGTCCACAGCCAACAGAATGTATTCAAAACCATCCGAAACAGGAAAGGGGCCCATAAAATCAATCCCCCAAACATCAAAGATTTCGCATACTAGAATCGGTTGCATAGGCATCATGTCGCGATGGCTCATGTTGCCCAAAGTCTGGCAACGACTGCATGCCTTGCAGTGATTGTATGCGTCTTTGAACAGTGTGGGCCAGTAAAAGCTGCACTGGAGGACTTTTGATGCGGTTTTATGCCCGGCGAAATGGCCACCGCATGCCTGGTCATGGCAGAAAGAGAGGATATTGTTGAATTCCCATTCCGGGACACATCTCCGGATGATCTGATCGGCACCTATGCGGAAGAGGTACAGGTCTTCCCAAATGTAATACTTGGCATCGGAGTGTAATTTGTCTTTCTTGGCCTTCGGCCAATCGGAGGGGATCTGATGAGATGCCAAGTAATTTACTACATTAGCAAACCATGGAAGGCTAGTACCAATAGTCAGCAGGTGCTCATCGGGAAAATGCTCAGTGATGGGTCCGGAAGGGTCAATTATTTCAGAAGGAAGACGGGACAAGTGATCAGCTACCACATTTTGCTTTCCCGCTTTGTCGCGAATCTCAAGGTCAAATTCTTGCAACAGCAAGATCCATCGGATTAATCAAGGTTTCGCGTCCTTCTTTGCAAGGAGATGCCTCACAGCTGTGTGATCCGAGTATATGATGACACGGGAACCCAGAAGGTACGATCTGAACTTTTCTAGGGCAAATACTACAGCTAGCAGCTCTTTCTCAGTAACCGTATAGTTACGCTGAGCCTCATCGAGTGTTTTGCTGGCGTAGTAAATGGCCACAGGTTTCCTGTCAATTTTCTGCCCCAAAACCGCTCCTACAGCGAAGTCGGATGCATCGCACATGATCTCAAAGGGTTGAGACCAATCAGGGGACTGTAGGATCGGGGCTTGGGTGACTCGGTCACGCAGGATTTCAAATGCTTGAGTGCATTCCTTGGAAATTTCAAAAGGAACATCCTTGGAGAGAAGAGTGGTCAGGGGGCGCGCGATTTTTGAAAAATCAGGGATAAATCGTCGATAAAAACCGACATGCCCTAAAAAGGAACGGATGTCCCTGATCGAGCTAGGCATAGGAAGGTGAGAAATCAGATTAACCTTAGCTCGATCCACTTGGATACCTTTCTCCGAAATTGAGTGTCCCAGGACAATTCCCTCAGGCACCATGAAATGGCTCTTTTCCCAGGAAAGAACCAAATTCACATCGATGCACCGCCTGAGTATCTGGACCAAGTGTTGGAGGCAATCGTCGAATGATGCTCCGAAAACTGAAAAGTCATCCATGAAGACTTCCAGATAATCACCTACCATATCTGAGAATATGGCAAGCATGCATCGCTGAAAAGTAGCGGGTGCATTGCAAAGACCGAAAGGCATCCTTCGGAAAGCGTATGTTCCGAAGGGGCAGGTGAACGTGGTCTTTTCTTGGTCCTCAGGATGGATTGCCACCTGGTTATAACCGGAGTACCCGTCAAGAAAGCAGAAGAACCTATTTCCCGCTAGTTTTTCGAGAATTTGATCAATGAAGGGTAGTGGGAAATGATCCTTCTTCATGGAGGAATTGAGTCGGCGGTAATCTATACAGACTCTCCACGAGTTGGCTAATCGGGTAGGAATGATTTCTCCGGTCTCAGTCGTTATAGTGGTGAGTCCTGCCTTCTTGGGCACGACCTGAATTGGGCTCACCCAACGACTATCGGAGATCGGGTAGATGATTCCGGCATCTAACCACTTGATGATCTCCTTTTTCACGACCTCCTGGAGATTGGGGTTTAAGCGTCTCTGCATTTCACGAGAAGGTCGTGTGCCCTCTTCTGAATAGATATGATGAGTACAATAAGAGGGACTTATTCCAGTCAAATCATCGAGAGTCCATCCGATGGCTCTGCGATGTTGCTGGAGGACAACAATCAAACGAGATTCCTGTTCAGGACTGAGGTTGGAATTGATAATCACAGGAAGGGTCTGATTAGAACCCAAAAAGACGTATTTCAAGTGAGCAGGAAGGGGTTTCAGTTCGAGGATGGGGTTATCAGCAGCAGCGGGTGGTTCAGTATAGATGTGAGGTTCAAGGGTGGGAGTTACTGGGTTGTTCATATCTGGATTCGACTCCTCTGTTTGCGGGTCAAGATCCTTCTGTGGTTGATGAGGCATAATCGAGTCATTCTGGAGGTGTGATTCATCAACCAAAGTCTTGATGTCACAAATTTGTTCGATGACGCCGCAATTAATTCCTTGTTGGGCCTTAAATATATCAATTTTCAGTGTTTGATCTCCAAACTTAAGCTCTATTTGGCCCTCCTCACAGCTGATGTTGGCTCTAGCAGTAGCCAAGAAAGGTCTCCCTAGAATGATTGGTGTATCCCTAGGGTTCTCAGGTGCATCCATATCTAAGACTATAAAGTCCACTGGAAAATAGAAATCCCGCACTCTTACAATAACATCCTCGAGAATCCCTTTTGGTGACTTTATAGATCGATCTGCTAATTGTAATGTCACCTCGGTTGGTTTTAGCTCAGATTCTTCTAGATGGTCAAGTAAGGATGTGGGTATCAGGTTTATGGATGCACCCAAGTCTAACAATGCTCTATCAAATTGGGTACCACCTATCTTACAGGAAATCAGGGGAGTCCCAGGATCTTTTGCCTTGGGTGGGAGTCTACTAAGGATTACAGAGCTGGCTTGCTCTGACAGAACAATTGGGCTCCCTCCCTTGGTTCGCGGCTTACGCTGGGGTGTACATATATTCTTTAGAAATCGTGCGTAAGCTGGTACGTGGCGGATTGTATCCATCAAGGGGATGTTTATGTGGACCTGCTCAAAGAGCTTGACCAGGTCCTCCTCAGGGGCCACGGGTTTGGTGGTCTTCTTTCCCTTGGTCAAGGCCTCGGGAAACGGGATCTTGGTTGGTTCTTCTAGGATAGGTCCAGGTTGTGGATCCGGAACAGCGGTATCTTGGATAACTATCCTAGGGTCATGGTTATCAGGCTTGGAGTGGTTTGGATAATGCGGGTCTTGAGTTGTTTTACCACTACGTGTTGTTACAGAATTTAATCCGGCCTGATTCTGGTTTGGGTTTGGTAAGAGGGGTGGCTGCTGCTGAAATCCCGCATAAGAAGTTGAGGCTTCCACCTCGTCTGGAGATGGAGCAGTAGGGGCCTGATAAATCCATTGAGCGTGGCCTAAATTTGGATTCATAACGCGCTTCTGGGTTGGCACGTTATTTGGGTTAGGAAGAGGTTGGGAAGGGAGTGTGCCTGGCTGGCGAGAATTTGCCAACTGGGTCAGTTGAGTTTTAACTTCTGTAAGCTCTTCCTTGTGCTGTTTTTGAATAGCCGCATTCGTTTTTTGAATGTCAGCCAGAGTCTGAAGGATTAGGGACATTTGATCCTGATTTGGCCCTGATGGATAAGTAGGGTTGGGCCGAGGTTGAGGCGGCTGGTAATGACGAGAGGGCTGTGGGCGGGACTGAAAAGGTGGTCTTTGGGTTTGGGAATTTCCTGCCCACTGAAAATTGGGATGGTTTCGCCATCCAGGATTGTAAGTGTTGGAGAATGGGTCGTTCTGGATGGCGTTGAGGTCCTCGCAGGTCTGAGGAACCTCCTGAGAATCAGGGAAAGGGGGAATGGAGTTCCCCCGGCTGGTGTAGAAAGGATCGGATGATCCTCCGATCCAAGAATCAGATGGGGATGGATATGGATCCATCCCAGGGGAAGATCGGTGGAGGATGTTTTGCACAGTTTCCTGTGTGGAAGGAGGTTGTGCAAAGGAGTTACGCGCGGAGGTGGCTCGCTGCAAGTGCTGAGTCAGCTCATCCACCTTCTTTTCAATGATTGAGACCTTGTCCAATCGACTGGCCATTAATTCCAGGTCGACTGATGCGGACAGGCCCTGCGTCTCATGTGCTCCCTTAAGATTCGTCGCTGCGCGGTTATTCGTCCTGTCGAATAATCCCATGGAGTCATTGTTGATGGAGTTCTCGCACATGTTTTCGAGAATCTCCCATACGGTGTCTTCATGTTGACCCATGATGTTTCCTCCTCAAGTTGCATTGACGAAAAGGCGGATGTCCTCACGAAGTCCCTGGTAAAAAGATTGGACTTGTTCCCATTTAGGAACTCCGTGATGGGGGCACTTTCTCATGAGATCCTGAAAGCGATCCCATGCCTCATGGAGAGGTTCTCCTGATTGTTGAGTGAAGTGTGTAATCTGATGGCGCAAGGCGTTGGTCCGACCAACGGGAAAAAACTTTTTCAAAAATTCGGATTGAAGTTCTTCCCAAGTGTTGATCGGCCGGGTCTGAGTTTGATACCAATGGGCGGCCTTGTCCATAAGAGAAAAGGAGAACATCTTCATGAGAAGAATATCCCGATTTTGCGCATCTGATCCAAAAGTGTAGGCCAGATGCTTTAGCTGTTTGATGTGCTGGAAGGGATCTTCAGAATTAAGCCCATGGAATTTAGGTATAGCATGAATCATGTTGGGCTTTAATTCGGAATCAGGTCCTCCAGTCGGGATTCTGACTCGAGGCTCAATGGCCACCGCAGCAGGATTGTAGTGGTCCCGCATCATAGGACGCTGTGGTGGGTGCACGAAGTTTTGGAAGAGGTCATTGAGTCGCTGGAGCTGGTGTTCCAGATTATTTTCTTCCTCAACTGGCTGAGCCATGATGGGGGAAGAAGAAGAACTTGGTTCTGAATCAGAAGAGAGAATAATGTGAGGGTGTTGCTGCACAAACACGAGCGTCGAGGCTTGGCCTTGACGAGAGCGAATTTCTAAAGGAGGTCTTAAGGGTGGTCTTAGGGACCTCCTTCCGTACATGCACTGTTGGAAGAGGTAAGTTTAGAAGGTGCTGGACCCAATCAAGACACCCAAAAATGTGTTGGGTGACTATAGAGGTGCGGGGCAGATGGACCCCTTGATCAGAAAGATCGTCCACCTGAGAATTACCTGGGCAGCCAGAGAGGGACAGTCCCGCGAAGACCCCTACACGGTAGAGCGTCCCCACGGGTTACAGGGTTTCCCCCACCCGACCTCTCTTGTCACTGCGGTTCCAGGTAGACCAGAATGGGGATCTTGACCTCTTAAGTCTACCAATTTTAAGATCAGGGTGCTTAAGGTTTCACTTGAACTTTAGTCTTTTAAGTGCAAAGAGTGACCTAATTTAAGGTTGGTTGACCCAAGGGGTCAACTTTACCTCTTGTTTTCTTTGAGAGCTTTTAGGTCTTGTCTTTTAGGGTTCAAGTGTTTAGAGAGCCAATTGTTTTAGGTTTTCTTTTGAATAGGTATTTTCAATCAATGGTTTAGGCACACTTCTTTTGGATTTTCTCCATTCTTGATTTAAGTAGTGTGTCTCTAAAACCCTAATGTTGAATCTTATGTTGGCTCTACTTGGTCCAGTTAGTTCTTTGTTGGGTAATTAGGGCTCAAGCAAGAATGTGTTAGCCCTTAAATACCCTTAATAGTGTGCAGGACTAATGAGTTGAAAACATGCAACTCTTTATGGTTACTAAGTATGGAAGACAGGTTAGCCCTATATTGCTTGTTCTTTTCTTTTCTTCCTCTTTAGAGTTTAGGGGTTAATAGCGAGAGGAAAAATTTACCTGTCCTCGGAGTGGTTGTCGTGCGGTTGCTTGTCTTCTTGATTTCCTGTAGTTTTCTGCACAAAAGAGAGGAGATTATCAGAAATTAAAAAGAAATAGGAATGTTTACCTCTAGAATAGCCGTTGCTCCCCGGCAACGGCGCCAAAAATGAAACGCTGACGGCAACCGGGTTTTATTGTTATAGCGTTGTAGTATAGCCAGTTATTGCCAACATTTCAAATATAAAATTTTTTACTCGAAAAATAAAAGAGTTCCCGAGGTCGAACTCAGGGAGCAAGTTGTATTCTAGAGATATACATGTTTCTTTTACAAAAAATAAAGATAAAGAAAGAGAGAGAAAGAATTTGTTGTCTTTTCTTCTTTTCTCTTTGCTTCTCCTCATCTCAGATCTTCTGTTATCCTCTTCTTCTTTATCTGCAGTGGTGATGTTCTTCTTCTGCAGTGGTGATGTTCTTCTTCTTCCTTCAGCTGTTCCTGCTCTTCCTTTTTCTTCTGCAGAGCGGGTCCTGTTCTTCTTCTTTTTCCTTTCTTTCTTCTTTTTCTTTCTTCAGATCTTCTTCTCGTGCTCTTCTTCTTTCAGTTCTTCCCTTGTTCTTTTGTGTTCTCTTCTGCCTCGCCTTCTTCTGTTGTTCTTCAGATCTCCTTCTTTCTTCTTTTCTTTTTCCTGTCAAGACGTCGTCTGATTTTTCAATCAGACGACTTAAACTGCTTGTTGCTACAGTGTCTCCCTCAGCTTCCTTCTTCTTCCGCGGTCCTTCTTCTTCACCTGTGCCTGCACACTTCAGAGTTTACGTCAGAGGACAAAACCTACTCTACCCTTCCCCCCCCCCGCGTCTCTCTCTCTCAGAAACCGCTCATGGGATGGCTCTCCCAGAGCTGCCGGGTAGTCGGGTACGGGTCGCGCCCGGGTCCAGGCCCACCGGCGTGCGTGGTGGGCGAGGAGTGCAGGTCAGTCTAAGTCGGGTCGGGTCAGGTCCGCAGGGCGTGAGCGCGGACGAGACCGGGTAACCGGGCGGGTGAAGGGGACCTCACCCCGTGTGCTGAGGCAGTAAGGCTTATTCACAAAATCAATTTAAACGGTGAAAGAGTTGTGAGGCTTACCGATGTGGGACTAAACGGAGGCCTCTCCTCGCGTGCGCCTGCTGGAAGACCGCGGCCTTGCTTCTGCAGCTGCAGCTTCGATTTGCGTCGTTGCTGGCTGGCTGCCTTCGCAGGAATCCCCGTAATCCGCAGCAGCTGGAGACCTGGAGTCCTCAAGCCTGGAGCGCGGGAGAAGCTGCTTCAATGTGGCGTTAATGGCGGTCGAGCCTCAGAACCTGTCGGACACGAATATGGCCTCTCGGCCTGATCAAACTACTTGGGAACCTTCGCCGTGGCACGGCGAAGGTGTGGAGCTGTGCGGCAAGCCGCAAGGTGGTGTCTGGCGGCAGCCCTAGGTTGGACTGCAACCGGAGAAATGGGTTTGTTTGGGGGAGCGTTACGGAGGTGTGGAGTGGCAGTGGAGGGGTGGGGGGTGCTCAGTGTGATGAGGCGGAGGTTCGGTGAGGGTCGGCGAGGCGTGTGAGGCTGTGGAGCGATGGGAGCATCTCGCCGGAGGGTGGCCGGAGACGAAGGGGGTGACGATGGTCAGGGTCGGTCGAGGGCTTAATTGAACAAATTGAAACCGGGGAAAGAAAGAGGAGAGGAAGGGAAGTAGTTCTAACTTACTTGCAGGGATGAAGGGGGAGCAGCAGGGCGACAGTCGTATCGACTGTCGCCGGAGAAGAAGATGCCCAGGGGAAGGGGCGGCGGCGAGCAGAGCGCCGGAGAAGCGCCAGCTGGGTGCGGCGTGGCGCGGGAAGAGCAGGGGAAGAAATCTCTGCTGCTGGTATTGCGGCAGAGCAAAGAGGAGGAGGAGGAGGAACCGCCGGAGCTGGTGGGCGTCTGCCGGAGTGAGAGGAGAGGAAAGTTGGGGGTTTTCTCCGTCGGATCCGAGTTGGGAAGAACGGTGGAGCGACGGGGGTATTTATAGGGACCGAATCAGGGAGGAAGGCGGAGGGAGACGTCGTGTCTCCCTGGCCGGAGGACGCCGGAGATGGAGACCCATACCGTCCGTGCGTTCGCACAGCCGGTATGGCGGGTTACAGCGACCAGGGGGGTGTCCCTGCGACGGCTGACGACGCAGGGCACCCCCGGTTTACTTGCCAGGCTCTCCCCCTCACCCTGCGCGGCGCCATGCTCCGCGTAAGGTCGCCGGAGCATGGTGCTGGCAAGTTTTGCAGGGGGGACCTGAACGCAAAGAACGAAGGAGAGTTAGGGGCCAAAATGCGAGGGTTCAAAAGTTGAGGGCCAAAAAGTAAATATATGAGGACCAAAGTGTAAAGTTGGTCAAGGAGGTTTCTTCTTAGGCTCAAGTTTTTATACATGACTAATTAGGACCTAAGGAATCTGATGGTGAATTTCATTTCTATATTAAACCTTGTTTGACCGGTCAATTTATGCGAAAACCCAAATTAAGTTATTAATTGGGCATGGTTTTCAATGTAGGTCAAAATGGGTTCTGAAGGCCAAATTGAAGGTTCTAAACCCTAGAGATTATTTTTCTATGAATTTTAGAGGGTTTATTCTATTTTTACTTTGCCTCGAACCTCGTGAATTGAAGTGGGTTGTTTTAGGGTTACAGATTATCATTTAGTTCCTTGGAATTGCTGTAGCCCTTGCTAGATCATCTCATCCCACTTTTATTCTTATTAAGTTGCTTTGACCTATGTTTGGACCCTGAATCACCCTGTATGCAGATTATACTGGTAAAATTGCATTTTTACCCCTTATGACTTGTTTTCTCCTTAAACTCAGAATTCTCTGAGTTAAGCCTTTCCTTGAGTTATGTAGGAGCTTTTATCCTTTGTATTAGGTCAAAATGAGCTAGTTATGGCTCATGATGAGGTTCTCATCAGGTAGAAATCTACGATGTCCTATGTAATAGAATTTCTTACTTTCTGATAGTCGTAGGTAATAAGTATCATCCATACAGACTTGGCAGGAAAGCTTTTTTTTAGTGCTCTAACATGACAAATTTGCGTACGTCGAGAAGTCGTTTATGGTCCACAACAGTGCTAGATGCATAGTGTAAAATTCTTTTTTTACTGTATCATACGTCTTCACGTCGGTGTACCACAACTGTTTTAGTTCATTGATTAATGGTTGAAGATAAACATCTATTGCATTTCTTGGTTGTTTTGGACCGGGGATTAATAGGGTCAGCACCATGAATGACGATTTCATACACAACCAAAAAGGTAAGTTATAAATAACCATTACCACTAACCATATAGCAACGGGTACATACTCTTAAATGGATTGAATCCATCACTTGCAAGACCTAACTGCATGTTCCTTGCTTCTAAAGTGAATGAATTATTTTTTTATTAAATCTCTTCCACTCCTTTGAATCAGTAGGATGATGTATTCTTCTATCTTGAGATTTATAATCCTGGTGCCATATCATCCACCGTGCAGTTTTAGTTGATATAAAAAGGCGTTAAACCCTAGGTGTTAGTGGGAAGTAATGAAGAGCCTTCTTAGGTTGTTTCCTCTTACTTTTATTTTTACCTTCCTTATATCTCTCATGTCCACATTCGGGACAGTTACTCAAGTTTGCGAATTCATTTCAGAATAGAATGCAGTCATTTAGACATGCATCGATCTTCTGACAGTCCAAACCAAGCTTACAAATTTGTTTCCTTTCCTCGTACCATGAACCTGGAAAATCATTAAGATTATTCAACAGCTCAGTAATAAACTGAAGTATTTCTGATATGGAGTTAGCACTAGCTCTGTTCATAACCTTCAGTTGAAATATCTTCAAGAAAAATGACAACTTTGACATTTTTATAACACCGATAGTAATAGGATCCTCAGCTGCCTTAACAGCATCATAGAATGGATCACAACTGAACGGATCTTCCTCATCTGTATTTATATCATCTCCTGCTCTCATCTCGTTCAACATTTTTTTTATTTCTTCACTTCCACTATCAGCAATTTCCTTGTCAATCTCTTCTTAAATGGTGTTTTCATTGTTTATGACTTTCGTAGTAAACTCCTCTCCATGAGCTACCCAAGTAATGTAATACTGTCACCTCCCATTATAAATCAAGTGCTTGAGCACAGTATTACGATCATGCAAGGAACAATTCAAATATCTTCTGCATGGGTAAAAGATATCATCAAGTTGATCTCCTCGCCTAACTATCTTCCTATCGTCATCAAAGGCCCAATCCATGAATGAAATTACTCCATCATTATATTTGGTGTAATCTAAACCTCGAATCTAATCCAAGATTTATCCATTATAACCTAAAATTTAATGTAAATAAATCACTTATTAGGAAGGAAAATGACTGAATGATATGTATCTTGATTAAGATTTTCACTTTATAGCCCATCCTCAAATATTTGATTACAACTTAGGTTTGCTCATTACATGTAACCTTAGTGCAGTAAAATTTTAGCAGCATCTCCTCGCACTTCTCCAGCATACTACCTAGTACTAACCTTAGCTAGATTTCCTTCAACACCCAATTAAGGGTACCGTAGGAAACTAGATAAGATTAGTTGGTATATCGAAGAAGAGCAGGAAAAAGCGACCGAAATTTCACCGCACAAGGATACATGTAATAAGCAAAACTAAGTTGTGATCAAATCTTTAAAGACCTTTTTTAGTTCGGTACTTCACCGAGCTAAAGTTGATCAAGTCTTATGGCATGCTACAAAGACAACACATCATGCATGTAAGTGACACTTCTTACATTGTTCATATAACATGATCATAAGTCTCAACGGGTGAGTAATCTGAACGCAATTTGACCTGGAGGACTTTTACCCTAAGGGTTAGAATACATAATGTTTCACCTCGCGTGCATATATCTTCTTTAATAAGTACGTGTATCTAAATAACTAATTTGAATATTAAAGAAATTCAACAAAAAACTAAAATATCATTCAATTAAATTAAAAAGATTGAATGTATATATACCTCTAATTACTCAAGCCTTCGAGTATACCAGACACCGATAAGCTGCAATTTCAAAAGCAAAATTAATTAAATAATAGATTATAATCTTAATTGTTAATAACAGATATATTAACATAAGATATATATTAATGAGGAGGAGCAGAATGACGAGGACGAGGAGGAAGGGCAGTACGAGGATGACGAGAGGATGATACGAGGAAGGGAGCCTTCTTATTCTTCTTCACGAAGTGAGGAGGAGGGCAGGAGGATAGGAGGAGGGGCAAGAAGATGTGCTCTCATGCTTAAGTTATTCAAAGCAAATTTGAATTCTGACTTGCACTTGGTAGATTGGATTTATGTGCTTCTGGCAGGAGGATAGGAGGAGGGGCAAGAAGATGTGCTCTCATGCTTAAGTTATTCAAAGCAAATTTGAATTCTGACTTGCAGTTGGTAGATTGGATTTATGTGCTTTTGGGAAATCTTTTGACTTTGAAAGTCCATAAATGGGTTTAGCTAAGATGAAGTAATATACAATGTTCGAAGGCCAATCAATTCTAGATCAATTACTCTTAGAGTTATACTTGAAATGTGTAAGTATTTACTTAAGGCAACATAAAGCTGTCAAGTTTGTCATTTAGATCATTAATTTGATTTTGACATTATATCTCGATATGAGCATATAATTTTTTAAAAAATCACCTTGATAGATGTGTGAGCCTAGTGCATCGAAAATGTTTAACCATAAGTTATTATGTAGTTATTATAACCTACTATTTAATTTTCTAAATTTAAAGTGACACTATTTTTAAGGTGTTACAGGATAAGTTTGTCGAAATTTTTTTATTAGATCCAAATATATACATATTTCTAATTGGGCCATGCCAAGAAAATTTGACATGCATCCCCTTCGGATCTCCCAAGATGATGATTCCGATATGCTTCTATCTCTCTTTTGATTTTATTAGGTGTTAATGATTTGAGGTGAGGTTTTATTCTTAGATTGGTTGAAAATGAGTATTTATTTCATTTTATTGGGATCAAATTCATCACTTTAAGCTACCAAAAACAAGCTACGAAAAGCTTAAATTCAAGTTTATAGATTGGGGGTGGGACCCATTCAACAAATAATGATGCTACGTCACGTCAAACAAATAATGATGTTATCAGCATTTCAATAATGGAAGTTGATTCTTATACCATTATCATCAAATTCAAATGGTTCAATTTCATTGTTAATGAATCTACCACCAAAATTTTACCTTTCCAACCAAATCACCAAATGCCAGTCCTTTGATTCATGCCACTAAGGATCACTTGAAAGAATGTCCACCTCAATCCTTCCTCAACAAAGATATCCAACAAGCACATCAAACAATAGAGACCACAAGACCAGCAACCACACTGTATCCAGGAAATTCAAACATCAAGAAATCAAAAGCAAGCCCCAGGAAATGAGCTGAACCAATCACCACAAAAAAAAAGATCCCAACTTTCACATACAAGCCATCACTAGCAATAACAACAACATCAAAACGGATCAAAAAAATCCCAAAATTTGACATCTTTCAACAGAAACACATGAAAACCAATCGATCTTGTTCGACGATAATGTTGTTTTCTAATTGAAGAAGGGACAACAAGAGAGGGGAAGCAATTCACCTAAGGAGGAGGAGTAGGAGAAAGGTATCGAGAGAGGGAGAGGAAGGAGGAGGGGGAAGGGAGGAGGGGGCGGAGGGGAGGAGGAGAAGGGCGGCAAGAGGGGGTCAGGGAGGAGGAGGGGGAGGTAGGAGGGGCTTGGGGAGGGGGCTGACAGGAGAGGGAGGGGAGGATGAGGAGGGTAGCAGGAGGGGGAGGAGGAGGAGGGTGTCGAGGAGGAGGAACCCGTCTAGAAGGACGAGGAGGAGGGTGTCGAGGAGGGGGAGGAGGACGACAAGGCCGCCGAGGACGGCGAGAAGGACAATGAGGAGATAGTTAGAGGAGGGGCGACAACGAGAGCTTCGATGACACTATGCAGAGGGTTTTGGAGAAATGAAGTGATGGAGGAGAGGGGCACCTGTGCGTGGATGGAGACAATGGACTTTTGCCGTCACTTGAATTAGAAAGCAACGACAATCGTCGAACGAACTTTTTGAATGCACGCCCAAATAAATTTGGGTCAGCGAGGATTTCTATTCGCTTCACTTATTATAGAAAATAACAATGAAATTATTTTCGTCGACAGTTATTGTAGAAATCGATGGCTATTATCCATATTAACTTTTTCCATGAGCGACAACTATTCTTCTCCTTGTCAAGAGCTGCAGCCAAATTTTGAAGACGTATTCACCGTCGATTAGTAAACTAAATGACGACAAAAATAATATCAACGTCACTTTAGAAACCGACGGTAAAGAACCGACGACGAATGTCATTTTTCTAGTAGTGATGTCTATGTAAATATAAATAAATAACTAAGTTATGTTAGTAGGATCAGATATATATATATATTGAGTAAATAATGTGTATATAATTAATATTAATTGCAGTATTAAGGTTTAAATATCATTGTTTTTGTCTGGTCTTTATTTATATCTTTTTAGACAAGATTTATGTATATTAACCTTCTCTTTTATTTGATTCATTTGTATATAGTTCAGTTTACATTTGTGTTTGATGCCTTTTTAGTGTAATTATCCTTGAAGCATTAATGTATTAACATCCATTCTTTTTTAAATAATTAACTTATATTAGTTCATTCCTTGATTATATTGATTCTAACCCATTCTTCTATAAATAAACTTAACATTTTTGGAATAAAAGATGATTTTAGATAATAGGGAGTGATGTGTATAAATAACTGACCCCCACTGAACGACCTGGAATAAAATCAGTAAAAATTATTTATAAATAAAATAACATCCATCTAGATTGCGATACTGTTACGACTCGATTCCCGGATCCCTACAGAACCTGAGACCGGCTTGCCTCGACTAATCCCAAGACCTAATCGTCCAACAAGAAATAACCACAAGCAGGAAAATAAACCATATTCACTCATGCAATATAACTAAGCAGAAGAAAAGTACGAAGTAATAAAGAAAGTAGAATAACTGTCTCAGTACATGCCATCACAACAACAGGAAACGGAAAGGAACAGAAAGTAGCAGGAACAGTAACTATGTGTTCATTACTCACTACAATAGTAGGGAAAACGAAAGTGCTGAAAGAACGACTACGGCTGGGCTCGGTTGGGCCCAGCACCCTCTGTAGCCGGAAACTCGGGCTACTCAAGTCTTGGTCCTGAACAAGGTACGAAAAGACAAAGTCAGTGAACATTGAGTAGAGTGGTGTTTACATTATTTAAGTGCAAGTACAATAAAAATAACAAAAGATTTATTTCTTATTTTTATTTATTTCATTTATGTGTATCTGTTTCATCTATTTCTCAAAGTATCTAGGTATTTCTTGATCTTGCATGTTCCTCATGAGAACAATCTTGATTGCAGTCTTTTCCATAGAGTAGAAGGTACACGTGATACTCTCCTGGCTGGGAGAGTCCCCCGTGGTAGTCCTACACCTAGTCAACCACCCCGAGGTCACTGTCAAGACATAGCGGTGACTACGGCACGCATGATAAGCGCATGGGTAGCTACCCCACACTAACACGCAGTCAGTCGTTTCTGCTAGCGGGTACGCCCAAAGTACAACACGGAACAGTATAGGGCCTTGCCCTCTCAGAACCAAATAGGGGTCTCACCCCTCCACAGTCCGTGCACCCTCGTCTGACTACCCCGGTTTGCCCAGAGGGCCTAACAAAGTTGGTGTAGAGTGGCTAGCTGAACCCCGGGTCCCATGGGGTGGCTAGCTCCCTCCCTACACTAGTAGCTCGCCTCGGTACCACGTACGCGAGGGCTAACAGGAGTCGGTGTAGAGTGGCCAATCCTAACCCCGGGTCTCAACTCAAGGGAGGCTAACTCCGCTCTACACTAAAAAGGGACAGTTACTCTCCTTGGTACCGCATACACAAGGGCTAGCACACTTCCCATCTACATTCCATATTTCCTTTCATCCATAGAAGTTCTACTCCTAATTTCCCGTAGGGTTCATGCTCGTATTCATCTCGTTTATCCAAGTCCATATCTGATGTCTCATAATTCGTTCCTCATCCATATACAGGCAGCTTGTGTTTTCATGACTCATTTCTCAATACATGCAACTTGTGATTTTGCAGGCAATTTCTCAATTACATACAGGCAGCTCGTATTTTAACATGCATCTCGTAATTATATTAAAGGCATTTGCTAGCAATTTATCTTAACCGTGCATTCAAGTAAACAGTACAGCTCAAACAGGCTCATTCATTTCTACCCTAGGGTTCATTCCATATCCTAGAGTTCAATCCGACTATTCCAACCATGTACATTCTTATTTAAATATTAACAACTGAGTTAAACCACTCTACCGGATATCACGGGAGGAATGGGGGCCTATGCAGCAGATCTGGTCGTCTCCGCGAGCCCCGAACATTCCACTGGCTGGTAACCTGTACCAGCGACCAATGTTCATTAGACGAGCTCAAAATAGTAAATACTCAACACGAATACGTAGCGGAACTCGAGTGGGAAACAATGGTTCTTCGTTTGCGGAAGTCCGATTCCGTTTGGGCCCTAAGTAGGCCAAAAACGTGATTTCTGATCAAAATCAGACATCTGGGACTAATCCCAGACATCTTAAAAGACGTCAGAACGCACCTTATGTTTCCTGCGGCTGATTCAGGCATCCAGACAACCTCTGCGGCCGTTTGAGGGTAGTTCCAGACGTCGGACAAGGTCTCAGGTCGTCTGGAAGCACCTCCGAAATTTTAGAGACGTGATCAGACGTCCAAAAGTACTTGGGAAAGCGTACCCCGCGCCTTCCCAAAGCCTGCCCTATGTACGAAAATGCAGGCACAGTTTCAACCCAACAACACCTACGCTAAGATCTTCTGCATGGCGGAAATCAGCGCAGGAACGTACGTACCTCGCACAATACATGCTTTCAGACGTCCGGCCTTAGCTCCAGACGTCCAGGTGCCTCGCTAGTCGTCTGGACTTCACTCCAGATGTCTGATACTGGAAAATTTCCAGTACCAGAACCTCCTCGCAAGTCGCTCCGCTCGCACCTCCGCCCGCAGCAGCAGCTCCAGCCACTGCAGGAGCTTGAGCAACTCCTCGCCGACGTCCTCCTCTCTCCTACAAGCTCCTCCTTGAGCTCTCCCATGGTCGTCTTCCTCCTCCCCCACTCTCGCTCCCTTGCACTCTCTCGCTCTTGCTCCTCACCGCCCTCCCCTCGCTAGTGGCTTCCCTTCCTTGCCGTGGCTGCAACAGTGGCGGAGGGAAAGGTGGTTGTCGCAGGAGAAGGTGGAGGTGGCGGTGGCTATGGTGTCAGGAGGAGAGGAGAGGAGAAGGGAGGGAGTATATATAGGAGAGGGGTTAGGGTTCGGGTGAGGGGCGAAGGAGAGAGAGAGGGTCTCTGCGCGCTGCCCACGCACAGAGCGCACTGCGCAATACGAAAAACTCACTTTTAGACGTCCAGGAACATGTCCAGATGTTTGGATAGACGTCTGACTGAAACTCCAGACATCTTAAATAACTAAAAATGTAATGGGTCATTACATCATAACAAACTTAAAGGAAGTTTCGTCCCCGAAACTTGAGCTAGCTAGGGTGCGGGAAAAGGAACGTAACAGAGCATAACAAACTTAAAGAGGATCGAAGTAGGTTCGGAAAGATGTACCCTCAAAAAGCTCCGGGTACCGCCCTTGCATCGCCGCCTCAAGCTCCCAAGTCGCCTCCTCGTACCGCTGGCTTCTCCTTAGGACCTTCACCAGTGGTACCTACTTCCGTCTCAGACTCTGGACGGTTCTGTCTAGTATCTGTACTGGTCTCTCGGGGTAGGACAGGTTGTCACCCACCTTATCGCTCTCGTGGCCCAAAGCGTGACTGGGATCAGCGACGTACTTCCTGAGGTTGGACACGTGGAACACGTCGTGCACTCCAGAAAGCTGGGAAGGAAGGGCAAGCTCCAGGACCTCAAAGGGCTCCACAAACCTCGACACAAGCTTCCCTTTCACCCCAACATGCTGCAGGCCCTTCATGGGCGAAACACGGAGAAAGACGTGGTCTCCAACCTTGAACTGCACCTCTCTGCGTTTTCAATCAGCGTAGCTCTTCTGCCTGCTCCTGACAGTACAGAGTCGTCTGTGAATCTACTCTATCACCTCCTGACTTTGTCGGATCAGCCTGGGACCAACCTCCCACTTGGTCCCCACCTCGACCCAACTCAAGGGTGTAGTACACCTCCGTCTGTACAGAGCCTCGTAACGTGCCATGCCGATGCTCGAGTGGTAACTGTTATTGTATGCAAACTCTACCAGGGGCAAATGCTCCTCCCAAGAGCCTCTCCAGTCTAGTACATAGGTGCGTAAAAGGTCCTCAAGTGTCTGTTTGGTGCACTCTGACTGTCCGTTCGTCTAGGGGAGGTAAGTGGTACTGAACCTCAAGCGTGTCCCCAAAGCCTGCTGAAACTCAGCCCAGAACTGGGAAATAAAATGAGTATCCCTGTCGAATACAATCTCATGTGTAACTCCGTGCAGGCGCACCACATCTCGAATGTATCTCTCTGCTAACTGTGGTGGTCCAAAGGTGACTCGGATCGGCAGGAAACGTGTCATCTTCGTCAACCTGTTTACTATCACCCAGACTGCGTCACGTCCCCGCTGGGTAACTGGTAGACCCACCACCAAGTCTATGGTGATGCTCTCCCACTTCCACTCTGGCATAGGAAGTGGCTGCAATGGCCCTACAGGCCTCTGATGCTTGGCCTTCACCTGTTGGCATATCAAACACTGCTGCACAAACTCACCAACATCCCGCTTCATCCCTCTCCACCAAAAGTTGCGTCGCAAATCATGATACATCTTTATGTTCCCGCGATGTATGGTGAACGTGGACTCGTGCGCCTCTGCCAGGACCTCTCTCAACAAGTCCTCGTCCCTAGGAATGCATAAGCGGCCCTCATGCGTAGTATCTCGTCTAAAAAGGAAAAGTCTCCTAGGTCCCCTGTCAACACCCTGTCTCGCAACGTCTATAAGTACGGATTTGCCATCTGCCTTGCAATGATGCGGTCTATCAGCTTAGGTTGTGTCTGCCGCGTCACTGTCACTATCCCACAATACCCCTGTGACTCCCGAGGTCGCCAACTGCCCAACTCCAACATGAGTCTCCAACTCTGTGCCTGTAAACTGGCCAAGTGGGTGGGCGCCTTCCGGCTCAAGGCGTCGGCCACCACATTGGCCTCCCCTGGGTGGTAGGAGATGCTGCAGTCGTAGTCCTTCAGAAGCTCTAACCAACGTCTCTATCTCACGTTAAGCTCCTTCTAGTCAAACAAGTACCTGAGGTCTTATGATCTGTGAAGATCTTGAAAGTCTCACCATAAAGGTAGTACCTCCATGTCTTCAGCGCGAAGACAACCACTGTCAGCTCTAAGTCATGGGTAGGGTAGCTATGCTCATGGGGCTTCAGTCGTCGCGAAGCGTAAGCAACAACGTGACCCTGCTGCATGAGCACACCCCTTAACCCCTTCAACGAAGCGTCGGTGTAAACCACAAAATCGCCACTGCTTTCCGGGATGGTAAGTATAGGAGAGGAAGTCAGCCTCTCCTTCAACTCCTAAAAACACGCCTCTCACTCATCTGTCCAGGAAAAGGGCACGTCCTTTTGAGTTAGCTGGGTCATAGGACGCGCAATCTAAGAGAATCCTCTGATAAACCGCCGGTAATAACCTGCCAGTCCCAAAAAGTTGCATATCTCTGTCACTGTGTGTGGCCTCTCCCGCCTGAGTATGACCTCTACCTTTGCTGGATCCATAGCCAATCCATCCCCTGAAATCACGTGGCTCAAGAAAGTCACCTGCCTCAACCAAAACTCACTCTTGTTATACTTGGCATACAGCCTGCATCGCCTCAAGGTATCCAGGATCATGCGTAAATGTTGTCCATGCTGCGCCTAATCCCGCGAGTAAACAAGTACGTCGTCGATGAACACCACCACAAACTGGTCTATGTATGGCCTGAAAACACAGTTCATCAAATCCATAAAGGTAGCGGGAGCATTGGTCAGCCTAAACGGCATGACCAAGAACTCGTAGTGCCCGTACCAGGTATAGAAAGCAATCTTGGAGACGTCGGTCTCCCTGATCCTCAACTGGTGGTAACCTGACCTGAGGTCTATCTTGGAGAACACTATGGCATCTTGCAACTGGTCGAAGAGGTCGTCAATCCTCAGTAGCGGATACTTGTTCTTGATGGTGACCCTATTCAACTGTTAGTAGTCGACACAAAGTCGCAGGATACCGTTCTTCTTCTTCACAAACAGCATTGGGGGTCCCCACGGGGACGCAATGTGCCTCACAAAACCCTTTTCCAATAGGTCATGTAGCTATGACTTGAGCACTCGCAACTCAAGCGGTAGTCCTGGTAGCTCCTCTGGAAAAGCGTCAGGGTACTCGCAAACCACCGGAATACTCTGAAAGTCAGCCACGGGGCTAGGTTCTGCCACTACATTGGCCAAGAAGCCCTCACACCCCTGGCTCAAAAGCCTCGCTGCCCGAAGCATGGAGATGCATCTGAAACCTCCGTCCACCGGCTGTTCGTGAAACTCAAAGGGAGGCAACTCCGGTATGGAGAAGATGATCTTCCTCTTGAAACAGTCCACCAAGGCATGATAGGTGGATAGCCAGTCCATCCCTAGGATTACGCCAAAATCCTCCATTTGTATCACAATCAGGTCAGTGGGAAGGCTGTGTCCCCCTATACTGACCTCGCAGTCGGTGTAGACCTCCTCAGCTACAAACAACAGGCCAACTATGCTTTTGATCACAAACGGATCCTCTAACAATACACTACCCTGCCTCAAACTGACGGCAAAACTCATAGTGACGAAGGAGTGCATGGTGCCGGAATCAAAAAGTATGTATACTAATTTGCCAAAAACAGTAACCATACCTGCCACCACTGAACCCAAAGCCCTAGCGTCTCTGTGTGTCAGGGTGTTAGTACGCCCCTCAGCCCTCGGTGAGGACGAAGAAGCTACACTCTAGGTCGGGCGACCAGCCGCTGGCCGGTACCCTCTTCGTGATTGCTGCCCTCCCCCACATGCCTGGTGACCACGACCACCAGCTCAGCCTCTAGTGCTCGATACAGGGAGCATCTGCTGTGCTCTGACCCTAGATGGGCAGTCCCTCCTGATGTGGCCCGGCTGGCCACACTGGTAGCAGAGGGGTACACGTCTTCCTCCCTCTGTAGGTCCCTGCTGACGGATGGGCGGGGGTTCGATGCTAGCAACTAGCCCTTGTCTGAGGCCCCAAAAGGCCACTGATGGCCCCGTAGAACGAGGCAGCTCTCTTGCAGGTGTCGTGTGCCTCCACTCCTGACGACCTTAAGAGTACTCTGGCTGGTAGGGCCTCTTCTGTCCGCTGTTAGTGTCTCGCGCGGTCGGGTTGGTCTCCTCGTAAGTCATGGCTGCCTCAACCACACAAGAGAAAGTGGGCAGCTTCAGGGGTTTGACATACCCCCAAATAGCAGGTCGGAGCCCCTCAGTAAACCTCCACAAGCACTCCTCCTCTATAAACACAGCTGTCGGGGAGAAACGTGACAACTCTAGAAAACACATGCAATACGCGCTAACCGTCAATGTCCCCTGGCGGAGAGTGTGGAACTCCCGCCTCCTCTGGTCCTGCCAGGTATACGGAAAGTACTGCTCGCAGAAGAGAGCCACGAACTGGTCCCACGTCGGCTATCTCCCTTCCTGGCCTCTGACTACCCTCCACCACCTGTGTGCTGCGCTCTTTAGCTAGTACGTAGCAAAGGCCACGTGGCACTCTGCAGGAGGGCGAAGGGTGTCGAACACCTTCTCTATCTACTACAGCCAGTCCTCTGCCTCAGACGGGTCCTCATGCCCCTTGAAGGAGGGGGGGCTTCAGCTTCCGGAACTGTCTAAAAAGCTTGTGGTGCAGCTGCAATGGGGGAATGAGCACGCCTTCAGGCAAGGAGGGCTCGTGCTCGGAAGTGTCAGAGTGTGGTGAGGGTGGTGGAGGAACACCCCCTCCCCTCCTGCTCGTCCGACGCTATGACAATCTCTCAGTCCCACTGAGGACTCCCCCTCCACATCCTCAGGGAGAGGTGCCCGTGGAGGCTGGTGGAGCTCCTCTCGCACGATGTCTCTGATCAATTAGGTGAGATCCTGGGCCTGAACACCGAGAGAAGAGGTAGGTCAACTAGTACCTCAAGTCTGGCATGTCCGCCCCTCCAAGCTCATCCATGGCCACGACCACGGCCTACCTCGGGAACTCCCCGACGAGGCATCTCCTGCAAGGTTTCGGAACTGTCCGAAAAGCTCGTAATGGCGCTGAAGTGGGGAAACTGGTACGCCTTCAGGCAAGGAGGGCTCGTGCTCGAAAGTGTCAGAGGACGGTGGGGCAGTGGAGGGCCACCCCCTCCCCCACATCCAGCGCTATGTCTGTCTCGCGTTCCCACAGAGGACTCCCCCTCGGCAGCCCCAGGGAGAGGCGCCCGTGGATGTGGGTGGAGCTCCTCTCATACGATCTCCTGTATCAGTTGGGTGAGGTCCTGAGTCTGAACACTCGGAAGTAGTGGCTGATCCACTGAGACGTCGGGCTCAACGCATCTGCCCCTCCGACCTCATCCTCGGCCGCGTCCGCAGCCCGCCTCACTGACTCCACGTCAAGGCATCTCCTGCAAGGAGATGCGAACACAGAACAGAAAGACGTCTATTCCACAGACATTCAATAAAAGAACCTCAGAACATATATCAAAAGGTACGTTGTGGTGGTTACTCTAGTTGCAGGCACGTGAATTGGTTATTTTCCAGCTAGTTGGTTCACTTCTCGGGACGACCTTGCTCTGATGCCATCTTGTTACGACCTGGTTCTCAAATCCCTACAGGACACAAGACTGAACCGACTCGACTGATCCCAAGACCCAGTCGTCTAACGAGAAAGTAACAAAAAAGCAGTAAAATAAGTCACATTCACTATGCAAGCAACTAACAATAACAAAAGTATAGCAGTAAAGAAATAAAGTACTATAGTACACACCACCACAATAGTAGGAAAGTAAACGAGTACAGGAATATAAAGTTCACAATGAAAGAGTACAAAGTGTAATAAACTACTCGCTACAACAGAAAACAGAGTACAACAGAAAGCTACAACTACTGGGCTTTACTGGGCCCAGCACCCTCTGCAACCGTAGGCTCTGGCTGCTCAACACCTGGACCTGAAAAAGTCTATGAGTACAAACCGTCAACGAACACTGAGTAGAGTGACAGCCAACTAACTAAAATAGTAAAGGTGGACAGGTAGTTGTTGTTTTTCAATTTCTTGCTTTCTTTAACTAATTATTCTTTCTTTCACTACTTGGTTTATTTATCAGGTCTGTTTCTTGATCTCGACTGTTCCTCGTGGGAACGATCTTGATTGCAGTCTTTTTCGAAGAGTAGAAGTAGCACGTGGTGCTCTCCTGGCCGGGAGAGTCTCCCGTGGTGGTCCTACACCCAGTTAACCACCCCAAGGTCATGAACAGACGTAACGGTGACTACGGCACGTGCGATAAATGCACGGGTAGCTACCCCGCACTGGCACACGGTGGCATAACCCTCTCAGTAACAGGGGTCTAGCCCCTAAGAACCAAACAGGGGTCTCACCCCTCCACAGTCTGCGCACCCTCGCCTGACTACCCTGGTTTGCCCAGTGGACCTAACAAGTCGGTGTAAGGAGGCTAGCTGAACCCTGGGCCCCGTGGAGTGGCTAGCTCTCTCCCTACACTAGTAGCTCTCCCCAGTATTGTGTACGCGAGGGCCAAGAAGTTGGTACAGAGTGGCCAATCCTAACCTCGGGTTACAACCCAAGGGCGGCTAGCTCCGCTCTGCACTAAACATGGGGGGGAACAGTCGCTCTCCTTGATACTCCATACTCAAGGGTCAGCTTACTTCCCCACTCACATTCCCAGTTCCATTCCATTTATTTCTAGAAGCTCTACTCCTAATTCCCCGTAGGGTTCATACTCATATTCCTCAGGACATTTCATACCAGGTTTCATCATTTCTATTTCCATTTCTCAGGTTCTACACATGTAACATGTAACTTTATTGTTCATATTCCAGGTTTATTCGCAAGTAGCTCGTGTTTCCAACATTCACCCTTCCATTTCCAGTTCATATACATGCAGCTCACATTATGACATTTAACGTAAACAGCGGGAATTTACATGCAACAGTTTGCTAGCACAAGTAATTTACATTTTACCGGCAGCTGTTATTTATTTACTTGCAATTGTTGTCATTTTATCTACTCATTCATTCATTCATTCAATACATACATTCTAGTATTTCTAGTCCTAGGATTCATGCCATATCCTAGGTTCTAATCATTCATTCCACACAAGCAATTAGGTTGCAATTAAATTAAGGGGAAGCCACTCTACTAGTAAACCCAGGAGTAGTGGGGGCTTGATCGGCAGGTCCACGTGCCTCAGCAAACCCCAAACCCGCAACGGAATGAGGTCCTATCACAAGGATCATTCACAAGAGACTATTCAAAATAGTACAGAAAGTATTCCAACAAGTAGCGGAAGTTATACGGGAAACAACGGTATCTTAATTGTGGAAATCGGACCTCAAATGGACCATAAACGAGTCAAAAATAGTAATTCTGATTCACATCAGACGTCTGGAACACCTTCCAAACATCTTAAAAGAGTCTAGAACCATACCTCAACTCCTGCGCCACTCCTCAGACGTCCAGGAACTCCACTGGACCATCTGGACCCAGTTCCAGACGTCCGACCACCTCTCCGGATGTCTGGAAACACTTCCCGTCATCTGGTGCCTCGCCCAGACGTCTGAACTGCATGGGAGGGCGTGTCACGCGCCTTCCTGAAGAGAATCCTACACGCGTTGACAAAAAATCTTCTCAAAATGGCACAAAATAGTGCCTCGGCGGAACGGCCTACATGGTCGTATCCGCAAAGAAGGTGTACGTCGTGAAACTTACCTCTCAGTCGTCTAGAACCTCCTCTAGACATTGTCTACATCGTTAGGACGTCGATCCAGACATCTGATTCTGGAAAAAACCCAGAATCAGAACCTGCCTTCGCCTTCTCGTGACGCGTGTGGCCGCGCCACGCCAGCTCGCTTGCTGCTCCGGCTGCAGCAGTGTCAGGGAGGACCTCCCCAATGCACCTCTCCGCCTCGCGCACGCGCCGACCGCCTGTGAGCTCTCCGACAAGCTCCCACACGAGCTCGCGCGCTTGCTCTCCTCTCTTCCCCTCGCTGCTCCTCCTCTCCTACGCCGCTCATGCTCGCCGCTCGCTGCTCGCTGCTTTCTTCTCTCGCTGGAGGAAGGAGAAGGGTGGCTGGAAGTGGGGTGAACGAGGGAGAGGAGGGGGCTTTAAATAAGTGCTGGGTTAGGGTTTGCTTCGGCGAGAGGAGAGAGAAGGAGAAGAAAACGAGGTCGTGTAGTGTTTGTGCGCAGCACGCGCGCAGACGTGAGGACGTACATGAAAATTTTGATTTTCAGACATCTGGGAATGAGTCTAGATGTCTTGCAAGACGTCTGACCTTCAGTCCAGACGTCTTACCAGACGTCTGACCTAAAGTACGGATGTCTTAAAAAGGCTTAATGACACAGGTCTTAACAGCAGCTCCTCGCCGACATCCTCCTCTCTCCTACGAGCTCCTCCTTGAGCTCACCTGCAGTCCTCTTCCTCCTTCCCCGCTCTCACTCCCTCGTACTCTCTCACTCTCGCTCCTCCCTGCCCTCCCCTTGCCAGTGGCTTCCCTTCCTTGCCACGGCTGCAGCTGAGGTGGAGGGAAAGGTGGCTGTCGCAAGAGAAGGTGGAGGTGGCAGTGGCTGTGGTGTGAGGAGACGACAGAAGGGAGGGGGTATATATAGGAAAGGGGTTAGGGTTCGGGTGAGGGGCAAAGGAGAGAGAGAGGGTCTCTGCACGTCACCCGCACATAGAGTGCACCGCGCAGTACGAAAAACTCACTTTCAGACGTCCGGGCACATGTCCAGACGTCTGGACAAATGTCTAACTGAAACTCCAGATGTCTTAAATGGCTAAAAATGTAATAGGCCATTACAGATACTACACTATGACAATGATAATTAACCTTAATTAATTAGTAGTTCAGATGGCACATCAAGCATAACTAGAACTAGGCACTTTGGATGCATACTTTACATTTTGTTGTTTTTTCTTTATTTTTTGTTTTTCCTTTTGTGGTAGATTTTGTGTTCCCTTATTGCTACGAGGAGTAACTTTCCCCTCATCGGGAGGGTGCTGGGTTTTCTTTCTTGGACATGAGTACGGAAACACGTGTTGTAACGCGCGGTCAAGAATTAACCGATTGAAAATCAAAATCAACCTGTTGAAAATGAAAATCAACTGTTGAAAATCAACTAGACCAAAACATACCAGTTGGAAATGATTTTGAACCAGTTGACAATCAAAAAACATTAGTTGAAAATCAAAACACATCGGTTGAAAATGAAAATACACCGTGCGCTTTGCCTTTTCATCAGTGTTAAATGATTTTTCACTTGGAACGTGAATTTTCACCTATGAGAAGTGGTTTTTCACTTGAAAAGTGATTTTTCATTGGTAAAAAGTGATTTCCACCAGTCAAAAATCAAAATACACAGATTAAAATCATCACTCTCATTCATGCATTGCAAAATGCATTGCAAAGTTCGTTTGTTTACTTTTCCTCTTCTTTCTTCCTCCTTTTCCCTTAATAGGGTTGCATCCTTTGTATCTTATTCTCCTTGGAATGGAATGGTTTAACTTTCCAGAAAATAAAAAATCAAAAGTGCTAAAGTTGAGATCTCTGACGTCAAATCCAATGTAACTTCATTTTTACGAAGATCAAGTTTTTTTTTTTTGAAAAGGATATATATCATCTTGGGAACAAAAAAGATACATGGATGTAGCCCCAAAGGTAGGAAAGAGGACATCCTCAACACCTCTCAGAGAAGGGGACATAACTCCCCCTTAAGAGGGGGAACACCAAGAAATAAAATAAAAGAAAGAAAATAGAAAAGAAGCAACCATTAATATCAATTCCGATGCAGGAAGATCTTGCACCACGTAGTGGGTACGATGAAGCACCGCCAACATTGCTGGCAAACAGCGCTAACGGGTGACAAGCGATTGAATTGAGGCCGACCATCCACCTGGTCGTGATGAGCCTAGATTCGATGTGGCTGATGAGGTGTGGCTCATTATAACTAAAATGCCCAAGTTAAGTTAGAAACAAGGTTAGACACTATCATATTAACATAATCAATGGGTTAAGTGTGGTAATTAATGAAAATGACCTAAAACACCAATTTATGTTAAAAATGTATAATTAGGTTAATTTTGAGATGTTCTATACCTATAGTGTAAATGAATGATCCAAATTGAACACCAAAATGAACTTAAAAGTATAAATCAAGGGTTGCCATATGTTCTAATATGTTCAATTGATACACCATAAAAAGTCCATGGCATTTGAAGTTCATTAAGACCTTGCAATTAAGGTTTTACACTTAGGTCCTTTATTTCTTCACATTTTATTCATTTAAAACTCGAAAGGGACTTGTTTGAAAGCTTTTAGGGACTATTTGGTTACTTTTCTTACCACTTATGGGCTTTTGTACAATTGTTCTACCGCTTCATCCCTTTGGGCTTCTTCATAAATTCACCAACACACATGATAACCACCCTCCTCTTTTACTATCCACACATGAAGAACTCGAGTCTTGAAAGCCATCCATTCTTCTTGCCATCGATCCAATGGTAGATCTTGATTGAACCGGCCAACGTTGGTGTACTCAACTACACATCCTATCCCAAATCTCATCCTACGGTCTCTTTTTATCCAAAACCATTCCTGTGCGTTCCAGCTAAAATCCCCACCGTTCCCACCCAACGGCCTTCACCTTTGATCCCAGGTCACCCCTGCTCCCTTGCACCTATATAAGGAGCTCCCCACTCGAGCTACGACCTGGATCGACTCCCCTCCTACTTCCTTGGGTTGGTCTTTTCCTCCCTTTCTAGCTTCCTCTACCTTCTTCACTTCACGGCTGGTGACACCAGCCACACTGCCTCTCTCACTTCATCCATGTCGAGATGGATGGCATAACATCGGAGGACGTCCTAGAAGTTCCACTAGTGGGCTTTTCAATCGCTGGAGATCCTTTTCCCCAATTTGTCACCACTGATCACTAGTCATGGTCCAGTAATCCCATTCTTCCAATTAGAGTAGATTTACTTGCTTTCTAGCTACATTTATTCGATTTCTAAATAGATTTAGAGTAGACTAGATAGTTTAGATCACAATTTCATGGCTTGATTGTGTAGATCAGGGGTAGATTAGTTTAGATCTTAGTTATCCTCGATCTACCCTCATTGATCAATCCTGATCAGAGAGGCCAATTCACTCATCCATTCTAGCTCATCGATCTTCCTCTACACTTCATGATCACTTTTTATTGTTTTTCTCGATGTTTTGATCATCAGGTCACTCCATCCATCAAAGCCACTATGAGGTTTGAACCTTCTTAGCTCTTAGATCCCATGGTGCGCCCAATCCATTGTAGGGCTCGTCCATTCACTTCATTAGATCACAAGAGCCCTCCCTATGTTGTGAATTTATTGAAATTCACTTGATTTATTCGGATTTGATTTTCATGACTAATAGAGAGATTAGAGATTGAATTTGGCACAATTGATTTTAATCGAGTAAATTGAGCTTTTAGAGTTCTAATTGGATTTAAAACGATGACTCTGAGGTGTTCTAACTTGATTTTCTTTCTCAGAGGAACTTATACCCAATTTTTGACGCTGACATTGTTTTTCTTCTTCGTCTGGTAGCAAAGGCCAATGAGATTCGATGCACTGAATCGAGGCCTTTGCAATGACCTAAGCATTCATGTAGAATCGCAATAGATTCCTGAACACCAATCAATGGTGTGCAAGAATCTAGAGTGACCAAATCGCTTAAGCAATGCAAGAATAAATAGCCACCTGGGCAACAATTGTGATTACAGTCAAAGTGATTTAATCCACACATTTGAGTTTGAATGAAGTTTGAAATATCTCAACAAAAATTTAGTACTGGTTTTGAGTTGTGTACATTGTATGATTTGATTCCTTGTCTTCATGTTGTCTATAGCATAAGATAGGAATCAAATTAGGGTTGCTAATATTCTTTGACTGTGGATCTGGTTTTTATTGAGTTCTAGCACTTCCAAGGATGAATTATGATAATTGAGATTGGATTTTACATGATTTGAACTTTATATGAAAGCCTTGGATTTCATATTTCAGATCTTGGCTTTCAGCAGCTGAAGTGGACTTTTCTGGATGAGTTTTAAACGAGGTCAATACATGAAGTGTAAATGAATATGAATGGTTTAAGGCTTGAAATGGGTTTGCAAGATTTTCATTACATAGATTCTTCATCTCAAATGTTGAGAAGTCAAAGAACACACATATTTGATCTTGGAAGACTTGATTTATATGTGCTGCAAGTAGCTACAACAGTTAGACAATACTATCAATAACTACTAATTGCCAGATTTGAGCTGTTCTTAATTCTTCTTTGAGTTTCAATGAGTTTTCAATGTATATAGGGTGATAACAAGCATTCAGCTACCTTTACAAACTATGCTGGGCTCTAATTATGATGATTATTCATTGTTAAAAGAATTGTAAAGCTTTGTGGAGAATTCTGTCAATAGTTAAGAATTGATATCTGTCTAAAATGGTTAAGAGGATGAAATTCAATGATAAATTCTATTTTGATGTTGCAATCTTATTTCTATTAATTGCTGGAAGTTACTCATGTGTACATCTTTCATATCCAGCAGCTTTGACTAATTTCATTGGCTTGAGTTTCATGTTTTACTTTCATTTAAGCCATCTTTTGCTCAACTTGTAAATAGCATGAAAAATAAAAAATAATTGTAAATAAATAAAAGAAATGTGTCTTGAGTTAGATTAGGTCTAATTTTAGATGTGAGTTTAGGTTAAGTTTTGAGTCTTGTAATTAGTAGAACATACCAGTAGAAGCTTAGATCTTCTCTAGTTTAGAAATAAAAGAACTAAAAACAATAATCGAAAAAGAGTCATTCTCCTCTTCTGCTCACGTTCCTCCCCTCTTCCCCTATTTCTATAAAACATAAAAACAAAATAAAAATTTGAAAATTTTCAAAAATCCATAAAAATACCCTTGTATATAGTAATTACACTTGTAAATAAAATTAAGTTAATTGTATATAATAACTTATATGTATACAACATATGTAAATAACTTATGTACCTATTCTATTTACTTAAGTAGGTAATTATACTGAGTTATACATGATAACACTGCACAAGGGGGTGATAATTATGTTGAATATGGCCCATCTTAAGAATAAAAGGCATAACATAAGTAGAATGGGAGCATTACATGCATCATGTACCAAGATTGCTTATAAAACTGTATTAATGGCCATTTGTGTAAGCATTTGCCAAAGCAAGCCTCAGATGAGCAATCGGACCGCACAGATGGATTCAGAACGACGAACGGAGTCCAACAGACTCAAGATCGGCCAAATCCAACATCCAGAGCTCCTACAATGGGCCCAAGAAGTTCTGACCATTGATCTGGAGATCAACGGCCCATATTGCGCCACGTCAGCCCCGCTCCACCGCACGTCGCCTCTTCATCAAGCCGAGATCAGATCCCGGCCGTCGATCTTCGATCGAACGGCTGAGACTCGCGCGCCCGCCCGCAGTTGCCGCGACAAAGCGCAGGCATGGCGCAACGGTTAGCGCGCACGCCCGCACGCACGCGACGCAAGTTCGAGCCGTGCGGAGCCTAAAATTGAAGATGGAGGTAGCGCACGGCGAAATTGGGCCGCCCGACCAGCAGTGGGAGGCCGAGATTTTGCCACCCGGCGCAACCACAGCTCACGGGCACCCGCACGCGCGCACATGCCGGGCGATGACGCCTGCGCACACGCGTGCCCGAGGCGCGATCCCAGCGCAGCCGAGGAGAGATCTCAGCCGTCCGATCTTCGATCGGACCACTCTCACGCAGCAGCCGCGGATCGCACGAGAAGAAGAAACAAGGCGGGCAGCTGACCGACGGCTGGAGGGCTTCACCAACGCTTTTGGGAGTGGTTTTAGCGACGCTTTGGACGTCGTTAAAGCCCCTTCTTCTTTTAGGAAGCCCTTAACCCTTTTTAAACCCCCTCCAACCACTCATTCAAGGCATTCACTCCCCTTGCAACTACTCCACCCCTCTCTTAGCTAGCTTTAGGCCCTCTTATAATCTCCGAAGACGACGAGCCGCCGACGGAGCCTCCTCCACCGCCGTGGCTGCCTCGTCGCTCTCCACCCTCTCTCTCTCTCTTTTAAGCTTTCCATTATATTTATTTGAAGCATGTATTTAATGTTGTAAGCTATGAACTACAAGTACATGATTAATGAAGTTATTTTCCATTCAATTGTCACTTTAATTTCCGTTCAAGTTGCATAATCAAACAAGGAACTTTCTAACCCTAAACTCTCTCCCTACTTGGAGGGGTGAGATCAGCGTGACGTAATAAATTGCGGAAATAATATAAACAATCTCACAAAAAAATCAATCACACAATGTACACAATAAATTTTAGGTGGAAACCCAAACCGGGTGAAAACCACCACCTAACCCTCTCGAGTTAGGATTTTCCGATCAACCAAGTTGATCAAATCCACTAAACGAATCACTTTAAATGAGGGTGATTCAACCTCAATTACAACCACGCTACTTTAAACGAGGGTAGCGTACCTCACACCCCTTCTCTTCACGAGAAGGATTTTGTTCCACGAAGGAGACGGGAATTCGCAAAGCGAATACCCAACCAAATAACAAAGATAAAATAACAAATAATCCTATAGAGCCAACAAAGTAATTTTAAACCTAGCTTCTATAGGAATTAGGAAACTCCCCTTTGCAAGGAGTGCGTCGAGTCGATGACGCGGGTGCGTGAGCCACACGATGGTGCAACGTCGCTCTCGTGAACTACGGCGGGAGAGCAGGTGCGCGAAGGCTTGATACTCTCTAGATGATGGAACTAGAGCTTAGAGAGCAAGAGAGACACAAAATGGTTTGAAAGTGTCTTGTAAGGTGTGTCTTGTGTATCTAGGTGTGTGTTGGTGTGCAAGAGGTTCATCTCTATTTATAGAGGCCTTAGGAAGGCTTTGAAAGGCTTAGGAAAAGTTCCATAGCCGTTGGGTGCAAAGCCCAAGAGAATCAAGCTGAAATCAGGAACAATGATTACACTTGACAGGGTTATCAGACGTCTAATTCTGGCATCAGACGTCTAAAAGACCACTTTAAGACGTCTGAAAACAAGATCAGACGTCTGATTTTAGGCGGGTTTCTTCCTGACTTGAATCAGATCCAAACAGGGTTCTTGTGCAAGTCCATCAGACGACATGCAGGACGTCTGGTACTATATCTGGACGTCTGGAAACCTACTTTTTCTACGGAATGGATTTGCAACGGCTAGAAAATCTCTGAGAAGAGATTTTTGGGTCAGTCGAGGCAAAACAGTCAATTATCAGACGTCTGAAATGGCCTAAGGATGTCTGATAAGGCTCTAACGGTCATATTCTGTAGTATTTGGTAAGCCAGCCAACGGTCCACTAATTGGACGTCTGGCAAGTCCATCAGACGTCTTCTAAGACATCTAGACTATGGTCTGGACGTCTGATTTCATCAGACAGATCTAACTAAGTCCAGCCTAATTGTTATCAGACGTCTGAATCAACAGTCAGACGTCTTAAAACACATTATCAGACATCTGATTTGTGAATTAGACGTCTGGAAATTCTGTTTGAACCCTATATTGGTTTTCTAAGTTTTCTACAAAAAACCTAAGTATCCTAGGGTTGTGCGGGTGTTCCTAGGACTACTGTTAGGGTACTTTGAGGCTCTCTAACATAATGTTCTAAGGAAATAAAAAGTGCAAGCAAATAAAGATAAAAGTACATGAAAGGAATAAAATGGAATTCTATCCTATTCTTCTTGTCCTTTCATCTTCAATCTATCGCTCCTCGCGAATCTCCTCTGTTCTCCATCAAGCTCCTCCAATCCATCCTGGATGCGAGCTCGAACTCCGTCTAATCACGTCTCCATTTGAAAATTGCCTAAAATCTAAGACTCCAAGTGCAAATGTTAAATGACACGTGTTTTGTTATCATCAAAATAAATGATCATGGTGCTCTAGCACCAACAATTTTCCGTTCAATTGTCAGTTTAATTTCCGTTCAAGTTGCATGATCAAATAAGGAACTTTCTAACCCTAGACCCTCCCTTCTCGCTCTTCAAAATAGCATCTTTCGCAAGCAAAACATCGCACTTTCCGTGACAACAAGTGATAAGCAAAAATCCAATTTTCACTCCTCCCTGAGACCGACACTCGGACTCACCTCCGTTTACTTATTTTAAAACCGACGTTGCAAGTGCGACTATAACGACACTTCTTAACACACACGCATAACAGCACGTCAGTTTTTGGCGCCGTTGCCATGGAGGCAAAGGATTTGTTTTATCACCTCCATTCCACATTCATCCTCACATCGTCTAATGCCCTATTTTCCTTTTTACTTGATGGTTGCAGGAGTTCGACGCGTGTACGGAGAAGCGACGCATCCCACGACGGTAGCAAGGGAGTAGGCACTACGAGGACCGATAGTGAGTAATCTTTTTCTCATGATTGTTTGCTTGCGTGAAAAAACTAAAAAAAAAATTGTAAAAACTGAAAAAAAATTGGCGTGGTGTATGATTGCTTGACCCACATCCTTAACACATCACCCCACAAAAAGATGTACACTCTAACATTCTGAATAAATTCTTGGAGTGTTCTTTTCTTTTTCTTGAGTGGTGTTTGCGAAGCCACCGTGAGTTGACCTGGGCCGCACCGCTCAACCCTAAAACCGACTCATCTAATAGAAGCTGCATGATCATTAGGATGAGTACATTAGGGTTTTAGAGCCTCTACAGAATAAAAAGGAAATCTACTTTTACCGAGTTGTGTGCAGAACTTAACGTGCCCACTGAAACTTGTTTGAAAACATTAAGACACGTCAACCCTAAAAAGTACTAAAGTAAGGATGAAACACTAAAAGACACCACATCTTAACAAATCCTTGCTTGAAAATCATGTTTTGCTAGAAGCACACACCTTGAAAGTGGAAAATTAAGAGGCACCACCCCAATCAACGCCTCATCACATAACCCTAAGCACAAGCACTATTTTAGCTCTTTAAAACTGAGTAGACGTGCCCTAGGCAGACTGAGTTAAGTCTCAAAAAGAGAGGTTTTGTTCGCTAGGCACTTGGCTTTCATTCCCTTGGTAGAATCTGGTGACTAGGCTGCGGGGCAGTGTCAAATGACCGTGGTTGTGGGGTCTACGGAACCGGAGGTGCAAGCCAAAGGAAGAACCTTCCCTGCAATCCCCTCGTAATCCACCTGGCCAGATTAGCCTTGGGAAGGGGAGTCCAGTGCTTACGGACTTAATCACCCTTTGTGAGATTTCTAGGTCTCCTAAGGAATACACCATAAGGACTAAGCTTGTGTGCTTGATTGAAACACATTTCTCGCATCTGTCGCCCTCCGCATCCCCTCCTATTCTTCTCTAGTGTATGCACGGGAGACGCTCACTGCATCCCAAGTTCTGTGTTTTGGGGCAGGAATCTAGGCGACGTAATTCTGTTAACATGGCTGAACCTAGGGTAGATGAGGCTAAGGATCAACCCCCACCAGACGCTATGGCCATCATCCAAGCTCAAATCAATGCTAACCACTGGCTTCAGCAACAGCAAATCCACACCATCATGCAAGCCATACAACAGTTACATAACCCACAAGAACAACCACCACCACCTTTCCAAGACATACCAAGGCAACCACCACTTGATTTACCACCATTTTAGGATCAGCCGAGGCCCCTCCGCGATTTTTATAATCCCTCTACTATTAGAGTCGAGCCACACCTTAGGATCCCGAGGGGGGAGATGATTTTGAGCTGAAACCGAATGTCTTAAGTTTGATTCAGAGCCACTTTCATGGAAGCTCAAATGAGGACCCCTTTCAGCACCTAGAGGATCTTGACCGCATAGCGCGAACTGTGAAACCTAGGAACATTAGTCTTGACATTGTTCTAATCAAGATGTTTCCCTTCTCATTAAGAGATAAGGCTTCTCATTGGCTTAGAACCCTAGGTAGACCCATCACCACCTGGGAAGAACTGAGGCATGCATTTTTAAAGAAATTCTTCCCCATAGGAAAGACCAATGCCCTCAGAAGAGCTATCACTACCTTTACACTCCAGGGCGGGGAACAATTTCATGAGACGTGGGAAAGATTTAATGAACTTTTGAGGAAATGCCCACACCACAAAATACCAAGGTGGCAATTGGCCCAGATCTTCTACCATGGTCTGGACAGCAACCTACAGAACTTCGTCGATGCCTCATGTGGGGGAAACTTCCTGAACAAAGACGAGGAGAATGCATTTGAGCTCTTTGAGTCTATGAGCGAGAATTCGCTCAACAATGCCTCCATGAACCAGTTTAACAGGTCCAGTCAACCCCGTAGCGGGATTTATGAGGTGCAAGCAAATTCTGGAATGGTTGACATGGACATCATTGCCAAGAAGTTGGATCGAGTGGAATTGGTGGACAAAAAGATTGATGAGCTCCTGAACCAAACTAGGAACCCCTTGCAGACTTTCTCCCTAGCAAAAGGTGCACATAATGTTGACCTGGTCCAGCCCTTTACCCAACTAAACCTGGAACAACCCCTAACCAAGTTCCAGGGAGGGACCTTTGCTCCCTCGACCCTTGATTACTCCCTTCCCTCTGCATCAACATCGGCTATCCTAGAAGATGTGCAAGCTGTCCAAGGTTATGCGAAACCTGACCCTTCTCCAACACTTACAACACTGGCTGGCGTAACCACCCCAACTTTGGTTGGACAAACCAGAAACCACCACAATTCCAAAACCAGTCTAAGCCAAACCAGCAGCCACACTTGCCCCCTATCAGCAAGGACCACCAGTTAGACCCCAATATAATCAGAATAGGGTGGCCCCTCCCCCACAAAACCAAATGAATACCCTAATAAAGATGATGGTTGACATGAACCAGAAACATCAGGAGGAAATGGCCTTGGTAAAGGGACAGTTAAGCCAACTCTTAGACTGTAAACAAGGATCCCTACCTTCCCAACCACAACCGAACCCGCGAAACATAATTAACAGAGGCCCCAATTCGCAAGGGTTCCAAAGCAACCCCGGGCAGGCTCACATGGTCCAGCCAGCCCCGCAAACACCTCCTAGGTTTGGTGCTTCTTCGTCCTCGTCTTCTCAAGGATCAACCCATGGCCCCAATGCCTCTGCGAATGCGGTGACCTTGAGAAGCGGCACCAAAACCCAGGATCCCAAATGGCCGACTCTCCCCAAGACTTCACCTACTGAAATACCCGACTTAGAAGAGGCACCAACCAAGGACCCAGACATGGAACCAATCCACATTCAGACACCCTACCCTGAGGCCTTGGAAACAATCAAGAAAAAGAAGAATACTGTGGAAACTGAGGAGCTGTTGGAAATTTTTAAGCAAGTACAGATTAATATTCCGCTCCTTGAAGCCGTCAAACACATCCCTGCTTACACCAAGTTTTTAAAAGATGCCTGTACACCCAAGCGTAAGCCGAGACCTCAAGCACCTAGGAAGGTTGTACTCTCTGAGCAAGCAAGTTCCGTGATATCAAGCAACCTTTCACTCAAGCGAACTGACCCAGGAGCACCCCTGATTTCCTGCAATATCGGGGACATGACGTTTGATAGAGCGCTCCTGGACTTAGGTGCTTCTATAATCTGATTCCAACAATCCTGTACCACCAATTTGGTTTTGGGGAGCTGACACCAACCCCTGTCACCATCCAGCTGGCTGATAGATCAGTGAAAACCCCAAAGGGGGTTGTCGAGGACGTGATTGTACGGGTCAAGGACTTCTATTTCCTGGTCGACTTTTTGGTGCTCGACATGGAAGTCCCTGAAAAATTACAGAACACACCCATAATCTTAGGCAGACCTTTCTTAGCTACGGCTAAAGCAAACATTGATTGCGACACGGGATGTATGGAAATTGCCTTCAGGGATAGGAAAATGCAATTGGATATCTTCCAGGCAACAAAGTCTTTTGATTGCGATTGCATTGAGGAACATGATCCAGTGGAAACTCTAATCGAGGAATGCCTCACCCTCAATTCTATATCAGACCACCAAACCTGTAGTGACTATTCTGACCCGTCACCATCATTACCCGTGGACCTCTGTAAGGTTGAGTACCATCACACAACACCATTTGAAGAGATCGATGTTGATCAACTCCTACCCTTTCCCTTCCCATCGACTGTGGTTCCACCCGCACCTGAACTTAAACCATTGCCCGAGAATCTCAAGTACGTCTTCTTGGGACCTGACCAGACCTTCCCAGTGATTATTAATTCTCATCTAACCAAGGATCAGGAACTCAGGTTGACTGCGACCCTTTCAGAACATCAGGCCACCATTGGTTGGACCATTTCGGATTTAAGAGGAATTAGCCCCACCTATTGCACCCATAAGATTTACCTCGAAGAAGGGGCCTGACCTTCCCGCCAGATGCAGAGACGTTTAAACCCAAACATGCGGGAGGTCGTTAAAAAAGAAATTATCAAGTGGCTTGACGCCAACATCATCTACCCTATCTCCGATAGCCCCTTGGTGAGCCCCTGCGTTCCAAAGAAAGCTGGGCTCACCGTTGTCACCAATGATCGTGGCAAATCCATCCCCACCCACACCACCACCGCATGGCAGGTGTGCATTGATTATAGGAAGCCCAATGAAGCCACTTAGAAGGATCATTTCCCCTTGCCATTCATTGACCAAATCCTTGAAAGATTGGCAGGGTAGAAGTATTTTTGCTTCCTGGATGGATATTCAAGATATAGCCAAGTGGCAATTGCTCCGGAAGATCAGGAAAAGACCACATTCACTTGCTCGTATGGCACGTTTGCATTCTGTCGAATGCCGTTCGGGTTATGCAACGCAGCTGCGACCTTCCAGCGTTGCATGCTAGCCATTTTTTCATAAATGGTGGGTGAATACTTGGAGGTCTTTATGGATGATTTCTCTGTATTCGGGAATTCATTCGACCATTGTTTGAGCAACTTGTAGAAAATCCTAAAACGATGTATCGAGGTTAACCTGGTGTTAAGTTGGGAAAATAGCCATTTTATGGTTCAAGAAGGAATTGTCCTCGGTCACATCGTATCGCATAAGGGCATCGAGGTAGATCGGGCTAAGGTTGATTTAATTTCCAAACTTCCTCCACCTAGTTCAGTCCGACAGATTCGCTCCTTCCTAGGACATGTTGGCTTCTACCGAAGGCTCATTAAAGACTTTTCCAAGCTTTCCAAACCCTTGACCGACCTTCTAGCCAACGACGCCATATTTCACATGTCTCCTGATTGCATCCAGGCTTATCACACCCTCCGGGACTTAGTCTCCACCGCACCTGTACTTCAACCCCCAGACTAGTCCCAGGACTTTGAGATTATGTGTGATGCATCAGATTTTGCCATGGGCGCTGTCCTGGGACAAAGGCAAGACAAGAAGCCCGTGGTGATCTACTACTCGAGCAAAACGTTGGACGAGGCCCAACGTAATTATACTGTCACAGAGAAAGAGTTGCTCGCTGTAGTCTTTGGACTTGAAAAATTTCGATCGTACTTGCTGGGATCCTATGTGACTATTTACACTGACCATTCAGCCATCCAGCACCTGTTGGCCAAAAAGGACGCAAAGCCTAGGCTCATCAGATGGATCCTGCTTTTGCAAGAATTTGACCTGGAAATCCGAGACAAAGCCGAATCGAAGAATGTGGTGGCTGACCACTTGTCGAGACTTCATCCAGACCACATTGGACCCTCCCTACCTCTATCTGACGCCTTCTCTGATGAACACATCCTAGCCGTGCAAGACAAAAAAATGCCATGGTATGCTGACTACGTCAATTACCTGGTTGTAGACAGCAACGGGACAGGTTCTTGGCTGAGGCCAAGCACTATTTCTGGGATGATCCCATGCTGTTTCGCCTCTGTGCTAATCAAATCATCAGGAGGCGTATCCCCAAAGACAAAGTTCAGAGTGTGCTTTCCTTTTGTCATGACCAAGCATGTGGCGGCCACTTCTCTAGAAAGAAAACAGCTGCAAAAGTTTTTCAGTCTGGATTTTACTGGCCGTCCCTATTTAAGGATGCATACATCTTTGCCAAGACTTGCTCACGCTACCAAACGCTGGGGACCATGACCAAGAAAGATATGATGCCCCTTCAGCCCATTTTGATTGTCAAAATCTTCGACATTTGGGGTATCGATTTTATGGGCCCCTTTCCACCATCCAACGGCTTTGAGTACATCCTGGTCTCGGTAGACTATGTTTCCAAATGGATTGAAGCCGTCGCCACCCGACGATGCGATCACAGGACTGTCATGGATTTTGTTAAGAAGAACATCTTTTCCCAGTTTCGAATACCCAAAGCCATGATCAGTGATGGTGAAAGCCATTTTATCCATTCCCAATTCCGTGCCCTACTTAGAAAATACGGGGTAAACCACCGCATTGCCACCCTGTATCATCCACAAACAAATGGGCAGACTGAGGTCTCAAATAGACAAATCAAGAACATTTTACAGAAGACTGTGAGACCTGACAGGAAAGACTGGTCCACACGACTTGATGATGCCCTGTGGGCATACAGGACCGCTTTTAAGACCCCAATAGGCATGTTGCCTTATCACCTAGTCTTTGGCAAGGCCTGCCATCTTCCTATCGAATTGGAACATCGGGCTTGCTGGGCTGTCAAGCAATGTAACATGAATCCCCAGTTAGCTGGTACGCAGAGGATGCTCCAATTATCTGAGCTCGAAGAAATTCATCGGGACACCTTTGACAATAGTCGACTGTATAAGGAGAAAATGAAAGCCGTCCACGACCGACTCATTTATAGAAAAACCTTTGAGCCTAACCAGCAAGTTTGGTTGTTTGACGCACGCGTAAAACTCTTCCCGGGGAAACTCAGGTCCAAATGGATTGGACCATTTCGGGTGGTTAAGCCCTACTCTAATGGGACGGTTGAAATCGCTGATCTTAACACTGGGCACACTTTTACAGTTAATGGTCAAAGATTGAAGCATTTCCTGGCCCAGGTTCCCCCAAAGGAAAGTGTCACCCTCGTTGAGGGCTGACATGGAGCACTGCCCAGCTAGAGGTGTTAAACTCAGCGCTTCCTGAGAGGCAACCCAGAGGATTCAGACTGATCCGGTAGTTCACGTCACTCAGGTACTATCTCTTTGAATCCTTCTGCATCCATGTACTTGCCAATGAGGACATTGTCCAACTTAAGCATGGGGGGGTGGTAAATTGCATAATCCTGAGCTCATTTAATCAGTCTGAATAAATAAATAAATAATTTAAATTTAGGAAGAAAACTTAGGCATTAGAAACTTGTCAATAGTGGGAAATAATACAAAAAGAACTTAAACACTTAGACTTTTCAGGCCTTCAGGCTTAATCAGCCCTGGTGTCCGTTAAAACATGGATTTAGCTTCGAATCCTTGCAACCTTAAGCTATTCTAATCCACCTACTAAATAAGGTGATAAGTATACGACTTATCAACTCACCCTCTAACTCAGAAAAACCTTGAGTCTAAGCATCTGCACACATTTTTGCACAGACTCACTTCTCGGAGATTTTGACAGAAATTGGGTAGCTAATGAACTCTCTAGGGTGGTATGGCTGGCAAGTTGTCGTGGGTAACAACCCATTAGCAGGTTGTCTAGAACCCAACCACAGGCCATTTCTTCTTCATTGCCTCTAGGTACATTTGAGATCAGGGAAGCCACCTATGAAAAAAAGGGGGGGGGGGAAGAAGAAGAAGAAAAGAAAATAAACCACACTTCACTGCACAAGTATGGCTGGCAAGTGATTATGGGTAACAGCCCATTGGTCGGTTGTCCAGAGCCCAGCTCAATAATTTCACAAAAAAGACCAAAACACTTAAGGAAGAAGCGGGGAAGTAGTACAAGCCGGGGAGATATACACTAGAAAAATCCTTGTGTTGACCCCAATTAAAACAAACGTAGGGAGAAAGCTACCAATTGAACAAATACACCTTCAGGCAAATTTATTTTCTTTTCCAGTCACCTAGAGGCGTAGAAACCCGAAATCTATCTCAATTACCGTTAAGTGAGTCTATCACAACATTCACACCAAGATGCTTAGCACTTAGGGTTTTGACCGAGTTTTGGGTGGGTTGGGTAGCCATAAAAAGTTACCAACCCACACTGAATTCCGAAAAAAATTCTAAAAAATATATATATACATATATATATGTATAGTTATATACATTAAAGCAAGGATTCGGGCGATTCGTATTTTGGCAGACACCCGGGCGCTGCTTAGTATTTGTAGATTAAGATCTTCATATATTTGCTCTTATCGATAAGTAACGAAGTGTCTAAGCAATTACTTCTTAAATTCTGAAATGAAATAAAGGTTAGAATAAACCTTGCTAGGGACTAGCAAGGAGTAAGCATGGGGGTATGATAACACTGCACAAGGGGGTGATAATTATGTTGAATATGGCCCATCTTAAGAATAAAAGGCACAACATAAGTAGAATGGGAGCATTGCATGCATCATGTACCAAGATTGCTTATAAAACTGTATTAATGGCCACTTGTTTAAGCATTTGTCAAAGCAGGCCTCAGATGAGCAATCGGACCGCACGAATGGATTCAGAATGACGAACGGAGTCCAACGAACTCAAGATTGGCTAAATCCGACATCCAGAGCTCCTACAATGGGCTCAAGAAATTCTGACCGTGAATCTGGAGATCAACGGCCCATATTGCGCCACGTCAGCCCCCGCTCCACCGCACGCCACCTCTTCATCAAGCCAAGATCAAATCTCAGCCATCAAACTTCAATCGAACGGCCGAGACTTGCGCACCCGCCTGCAGTCGCCGCGACAAAGTGCAGGTGTGGCGCAACGGTTAGCGCGCACGCCCGCATGCACGCGACGTGGGTTCGAGCCACGCGGAGCCTGAAATTGAAGACGGAGGTAGCGCGCCACGAAATTGGGCCGCCCAATCAGCAGCGGGTAGCCGAGATTTCGCCACGCGGCGCAACCACAGCTCACGGGCACCCACGCGCGCGCGCACGCCGGGCGATGACACCCGCGCACACGCGCGCTTGAGGCGCGATCCCAGCGCAGCTGAGGAGAGATCTCGACAGTTCGATCTTCGATCGGACGGCTCTCACGCAGCAGCAGCGGATTGCACAAGAAGAAGAAACAAGGCGGGCAGCTGACCGACGGCTGGAGGGCTTCACCGACGCTTTTGGGAGTGGTTTTAGCGATGCTCTGGACATCGCTAAAGCCCCTTCTTCTTTTAGGAAACCCTTAACCTTATTTAAACCCCCTCCAACCACTCATTCAAGGCATTCACTCCCCTTGCAACTACTCTACCCCTATCTTAGCTAGCTTTAGGCCCTCTTGTCATCGCCGAAAACGACAAGCCGCCGACGGAGCCTCCTCCACCACCGTGGCTGCCTTGTCGCTCTCCACCCTCTCTCTCTCTTTTAAGCTTTCCATTATTTTTGTTTGAAGTATGTATTTAATGTTGTAAGCTATGAACTACAAGTGCATGATTAATGAAGTTATTTTCCGTTCAATTGTCACTTTAATTTCCGTTCAAGTTGCATGATCAAACAAGGAACTTTCTAACCCTAAACCCTCTCTCTCTCTATCTCCCTCTCGCTCTTCAAAATCGCATCTTTCGCAAGCAAAACTCCGCACTTTCCGTGACAACAAGTGATAAGCAAAAATCCGATTTTCACGCCTCCCTGAGACCGACACTCGGACTCACCTCCGTTTACTTATTTTAAAACCGACGTTACAAGTGCGACTATAACGACACTTCTTAACACACACGCACAACAGCACGTCAATACAGTATGTATTATAATTATATAATTATGTATTTATTTATTTATAATATATGTACATATTCCTAAGTATCTATAAATAAATATGTATATGCTTGTAATTATAATTATAACTGTATATATAACATAAGGTAATTATATTGTACACTAATGTAGCCTTATATTTATTTATTTACCTATATATTGTATATAATTATATCTATAAGTTAATTAGGTATATTAGTAAGTTAATATAATTTAAATTAGTAATTTAATAAAATATTGAAATAAATTACACTGTATACTTGTATATTGTAATTTAAAATAATTTCAGTATATTTATAACTTATTTATATTGTAGAATAGTATTTATAGTATATATATATGTATATATATGTAAATTGTGTATTTAAATGTATATAAATCGAAATAAATGAATAAAAATAAATTAAAAATATGTAATAATAAGAATATAAGTTAACTAATTTATAAGTCAATTGTATCATTAATTTATTAATTTAAACTTTAATTAACAAATTAAACTTAAAATCAACATGTATTTTTCACTAACTTTAATGAATTTTTAAATATATTTATATATTTAATTAAGTTAAGATAACTATACTAATAAGTATCCCTATGTATAGGCTTCATGTACATATAATTTAATTTTAAAATAATTAATTATTTAATCCCTAAATTAAGCTTCAAAATTAATAATAAACCACGATGTGCACTGCAATTAAGCGCGCCAACTTAGTCCCACCTCGTTTGATGCTGGCCTCCCGCTACCATACTTAACATTTTGTGCCCAAGGGCTTACCGTCCCAGGATTAGGGATCGGATCCCATAGCATTAAAGTAACCTTATTTATAGCGAGAAAGAGTGAGAGGTGGGTTGGCATCCCGATATTCGTGGGCCTGGATAGGCCCAAAACTATGCAAAAACATCTAATAAAAACTACAATCCAAGATTAGTAGTGGTCAATCCAACCACTAGTGGGTTGTTGATTCCACGAAAGATTGGACACTCCAATTAACAAATTTTTTACTAACTTGGGTTAAGTGTTAATTTAAAGTGCGTGTTAAAAGTGACTAAGTATGCTCTACATAGTTATGTGTGTGCACGCGTGTGTTAAATGTGAGTGTTGAGTTAGTGTATGTTAAATGTCCAATAGGATATACGTATATAGTTAGTATATATATATATAGATAGTATAGTATATGTTATATATACCTTTTTGCCTTGTTGTATGTATCATTGTTTTAAAGGCTTTTAGTGACATTTATAAATGTTAGTGTATATAGTTTATATATGTTAGTATAGTATATTATATATGTTAGTATAGATATTATTTTTATGCTTTCATTGAGGCATTACTTAGATAAAATTGTACATAACTAACATAGATTAGTTTAAATTAATTTTGAATGCCTTTATATTTGTTTATATGTTTAAGGCAGCCATTATCATTAATTCATACATTGTTGTATGTAATTGACGTAGATTAATTCCTTATTTGAATATTTCATTCATTTGTAAATAAACTTAACATTTTTGGAATAAAATATGATTTTTGGATAATAGAGACTGATGTATATCAATAACTGCCTCCGAATGAACGACCTGAGATAAAACTAGTAAAAATTGTATATAAATAGAATAACATCTGTATGGATTACGACATTGTACTATAACGTGATTAATTAACTATAATTAACAAGTGATCCAGATCGTACATCAGTGGCTCCAAACAGCAAAAGTGATGCTGAACGATGAGGGGATGAAGCGGAGATGACTGAACGACGTCTGGTGGAATCCTGCCTCCAACTTGAAGATCGCAGATGAAGAATGACCAAGAGTTGTTGCTGCTCCTTAGCACCTGTGCCCAAACTTGAACGTCGTCGCCATCGTCTTGCTAGAACCTACTTCGACAAACTCAGATCTCGTACCATAGCGACTGTTGTTACGCTCACCACACTTGACTCTTCCACTGCAGCACATAGCAACAGCAACAAGCCACTGCGAGCCACCCAAGAATCGAGGAAAACGAAGGAGAGATGAACTACTTAGGCAAGGCCATCACAGCAAAGGACTTTGATCGAAGGAGGCAGGAGGGAGTAGAGGTGCAATTCAAGCGAGGAAGGGAAGGGGGTCCTTGACCGGCACTATGGCCGGTCAGAGCCCTGAACAAAACAATTAGGGCTTACTGTGGCTAGGAGCGAAAAAGGCAAAAGAGATGTTTCTGCCCACTCTAGTTATTGTCCTACTAGACCTCATTTTATCTTACCACTAGAGGATTTTAGACTCAATGTTTGACCCACGTATGCAACGGTGGCAAATGGGAATGTGATCCAAGATTACTTTTTTGGCGATTCCTTCCTATCCCTTTTCGCTGAAATCGTCCTTGCTCTTTGATCTTGGCCCTCTTTATGTGCTTCATGTACCAAAGACAAGTTTTTTTTTGATAGAATAGGGAAACTTACGTTACAATGTATTTTACAATACACGACCTCAACTCATGTCTCTGTTTAAAAAAGAAAGCAAAATACAAAGATTTAAAATTACAATCAACTAGTTGAAAATCAAAACACATTGGTTGAAAGTTAAAATCAAATAGTTAAAAATCAAATATATCAGTAAAAAATTAAAATACATTGATCGAAAATAATTTTATACCAATTTAAAATGTAAACACACTAGTTGAAAATGAAAATATATTAATATATTTTACCTTTCTATCAATATCGATTTAAAATAATTTTTCATTAATTAAAATTTAAAATACCTCGATTAAGATTATATATATATATATATATAATCTTAATCGAGGTATTTTAAATTTTAATTAATGAAAAATTATTTTAAATCGATATTGATAGAAAGGTAAAATATATTAATATATTTTCATTTTATATATATATATATATATTTTTTTTTTTTTTCAACCATTTCCATTCCCACGCCACACCCTTGACCGTCGCACCATCTCTTTTTTTATTCCTTCCCCTTTTTTTTTTGTCGGAAACGTGAGTACATGTGAGCTCGCTGGAGAAAAGGCGAATCCGAGGACCCTTTGACAGCTATGCCGTCCACAGGTATTCTGCCATTTTACGCAATTAACATTCTTGGCGACGACGATCAACATCCTTTTTTTTACCAACACTTCCGGCAGTGCCCTTTACCGTCTGCAGCCCCCGTCAGACAAGTTACTCTCGCTATGATCTGAAAGGGGATCTGAATTTGAGTTTCAACCTTACATTATCTGCGGATTGATGTCGCGGGACTGTCAATTCCAACAATTTACCTGCAAGAGGATCTGACAGCATTGCTACTTGGTTGGTGGGTTTAATCATTTATTTTCTAGAAAATCATTTGGGTGTGAGTTGAAAAATATAAAAATTAAGGTAAAAGTTAAGATGTAATGGTAAGTGTGATTTTTTTCATGTAAAAGAAATATTAACATACAGTGAAATTTATTATTATTGAAATTAATAATAAATTATCTTCGTAGGGGTGAGTGATGATGTAAAATTATTTTATATCTTCAAAAAAAATTTATATAGTTGGAAAATAAAATTGTACTGATGCAATCTTACTTTAAATTATTTTGAATTGATGTAATATTTTTTTATATAGGTATAATATTTTTTATACAGGTGTAAAGTAAAATTGTACCTTACTTTGAACTACGTTGCACCGATGTATTATTTTTTTCACAGGTGCAAAATTAAATTCCAAGTACTTCTTCACGTATGACAAGTGATTTTACACTTAAAATATAATTTTTCACCTTAGGATTTTAGATTTAATCTTTAGTGTTTACCTTAAATCTTAGACTCTAAATCCTAAGGTGAAAAATCATCTTTCAAGTGAAAAATCATTTCTCATACGTGAAATTACTTTCTATAAATATAAATCATAAATCCTAAATCCTAAACTCATATGTCAAAATCACTTTGGACAGGGGAAAGTACTCTTGGAATAATTTATCACCAATGCAAAGTAGTTTATCATCAGTATAAAATTTTTTATCACATGTGTATTTTTTATGTTAAAGTGATGTAGTGATTTTTTTAAATATGTGGAGACTACCACGTAACAAGTCTTATATTCTTTTATTTCTTTACATTAAATATCAATTATCAAATAAATCAACATTTCCAACACCGTGTAAAATATAAAAATTTTTTCCTATTTTGTTGACTAAAAAAAAATAGATGAGGTGGTTTTGTTTATCGATAAGCATCCAATATTTACCTGATCAAAACTTCCATTGCCCAACATTCCTTGTGACTAGCTTAGTTGCAGGTATTCTTTGTCGTGTTCTCATGATTTTTACCCTCTCCTTTCGGCTTAGGTCAAGCACTTCTTCTCACAGGTTGAGCAAGGACTCCTCCAAATGATTCTAGACTTGATTGTTTGCATATTGATCACTCCAACACAAGACACATGAATCTAAGTGAAGAAAGTTCACGTAGCAAATCGCATAATTTAATGTGAGAGAAGGCTTATTGTTGTAGCAATAAATGTGTTACAGTTGATTTTGGGCATCTTTGGAGTCCAGAACGTTCCACAGCAACATCTTTCTTTTACAATAAAGAGAAAAAAGAAATTGCTGTCACACCAGCTGGAATAGGGGTGCGGTGTCCCAATAAATATTGCCTTAAAGTTTTTGTCCGCCATGGTGCTTAATTACCATTCAGCCAGAGTGAAATTTACTTGGCCTTCTGCGTCTGAAAGGAAAATATTTAACACACCTTCCAATCTTACCTAAAATTTTATCTATGGAATCCAAGTCTTGGACATAGGATAATGAAACAAAATTCCATTCTTCTCTTTAAATGACTGAGATTTTATGGGTAAAATTTTGAATATGATCCATAAATATGTGTACCACTGTCCCCCATCTGAAAACACAATGGAATGACACTCTAGCATTCCAAGTCTCCATAAAAATCAGACCCCCTCCATCAACCTCAGCGTATACCTATCTCCAACCCCGCACATAGACATGTAGCAAGTAGGTATAGGTACACTGCATGCATAAAAAAGGTACATATCCAGAGAATTACTCTGCTAACATCCTGGTAATAAGTAATAACTAGTTTCTGTCCGTGACCCTCATGTTTCCAATATACCAACTGGTTACAAAATTGATAGGGGATATGAAATGGATTATATATGCTTACCCTTTTCTTATTGTAGAAAATTTCTTGCATAACTACAGTACCAAACCTTCAACCCTCTTTAGATCTCATCATGCAGAGAGCTCATTTGCTATACACACATGCATGGGCTTCTTCTACTGCTTAGAGACTATATATATAATAATGCTCGCAAAGAAAGCCCGGCCCACTCACTAATATATTTATCCCAATATATAAACTCATTAATTAACATTCATTCGTTCTCACATACACACTAGACATGCAGCAACGCCGACACCAACAAAGACTGCAAGGATATATATATTTATATAACCCACAGCTTAAGAAAATGGCAAGCTCCAAACAAAGCATAATTAAACGTGGCATTTTTCTTTGGGAAAAATGAGGAGACTCGATCCATGCATGATATCCATCTGGAGATGACTGACTGATGAAGAAGGAGCAACCATATATATATATATATATATATGTGCATCTAATTAATTAGGGGCACTTGGGTTGCTTCTTGCTGCTGAGCTTGTCCCTGTAGCATGGGCACTCGTCCTTGTTGCCATAAGTCCCCGAGGGGACGCACCTGCACTCCTCGCAGCACACGCCGCAGTACTGGAGGCACCGCTCCTGTAGGCTCGCCTTTGCGCACCTCCTCTTGCACTTGCCATCACAGAACCCTGCATGATATATATATAACATGTACACGAAGAGTTCAGTTACCATCATTACCTTTTATATATATATATATATACACCCAACCAAGAAATGTGTATAGGAAGATCGATCATATGCTTGAGAAGAACCTAGATTCCCACCTGATCCTGCCATGGTGTCTTGGAGGAAGGAGGAGGTGAAGAGGAGGAGGAGGAGGAGAGCCAATGTGGTGGAGAGTGGCTTCATGGCAGCAAGGCTGTGGTGAGTACCTAAAGGGTGTGATGTGACTAAATTGAGGGACTGTGGGTACCTATATATAGTGGGGGAATTCGCTTATCTACCTCCGCACATCCATGCACATTTGCACATATGCCTTCCTTCTCCTATTATTGTGTGCCCTACCCCTTACATTTTAGCTCTTTGTTCGGATGACCCTACATTTGATTCTTTTTAGCTGTGCTTCATGAGTTTGCCTTAGATGTATGTTGGAGACGAGCAATCGACATCGATGGTGTTCCCTGTATCTGGGTCCGGCTTACGTACGGTGAATAAGATTTTGGACATTGGAGTATGTATTTAGCTTTCGCCTTGAGGACTTCGTTTAATTGTAAGAAAGTTGGTCATCCTCTGGCTATGGTCCGAGGTAGGCCGTACGTAGTCAAGCGGCATTCAAGGTACAAAATATGAACAAGACGTCTGACGAGGAGTCACATGTTACGATATAAATGACAGTGACAATGATACGAGTTTTTCTAATTTTTCAATAAACTTCCACTAGAAAAAGAAAGAAAAAGATCCCGATGCAACAGAAATAAGAAAAAGATTGAGATATCTAATCCTCAAAAGGTGAAGAAGAAATGTCCTGTAAATGGGGGAATACCAAATAAAAAACAACAAGATTAATAAACAAAGAATATATAAAGAAAAAGAAAATGTCTCGAGATCGGAAACTGAACATCTCTCGAAAGAGAATGACCCCACGCTTGTAAAATGGCAAGAAATTGAATGAATCGGACCCTAACTCTCATCAAGAAATTCCACCGTAACTTACAAAGGGTCACACGTGATCTCCTATAACACCACTAAAAAAAAAAAATAGAGGACCAGACCCCACACCAACAACAAACAACAATACATCTACAGCAATGACCACCTGCATGAAAACCATCAACACCACCATATACCGCCGCCACCATCACTTGCCACCACGATACGCCTCCGCCGCGAGCACACCTTCACTGTTGCCACCCTCCACCTCTGTCAACTCCCTTCGCCGCCACGCCACCCACGCTACCCCATGCATGGTTGAGGAAACACAACGAACCTGAGGAGCGACTTGCTTCGACCGTGCCTCATAGAAGACGCGTCGCCGCTCGCGATAGTCACCAACCTCCCATGCCGCCACAGCCGCCGATGATACGCCTGTGCTCGCTGTCATCACCAATGGCCTCGCATGTCGCTGCCAAAGGAGGAGAGGTCCTGAGGATGGAGAAGAATCGGAAGGAGGCGGGGCTTCGATCAGCCCCAAATGATCGATTGGAGCCCGTACATGCCAAGGTGAAGGTGGGTTCCTATTGCAGAGCACTTCGCATGGAGTTATGGAGAACGAGGGAGTAAAAAGATATAATGATACGAGTTTTGAGTCGCATGTTTTACATGGGCAAGGATACATATGTACTAAGTGTGAAATTTACAAGGAGATAAGTACTGTAGTTTTGAGAGAAAATATAATTATTTATAAGATTTTTAAACTTTTGAAACAAATAAGAATAAATATAGTAGAGCTTCGAGTCATTCTCAAGGAAGTAAAATTATCTAAATTATTAATTAATATTTTAAACTTTTTATTTTTATTTTTTAGGAAATTTTTATGATTTTTTTGAAATTTTATAATAAAAAATAACCACTAATCTTAATTTTAAAATTAATCCTAAACTAATAAAATAAAATTTCATGAAAATTGTGAAACTGATCTATGAATTAGCTATAAACTACAAACTATTGAACTAATGAAAGCAAAAGTCAAAGTAAAATTTTATTAATAAAAAATAACATCAAAAGTACAACTAGAGAAAGTAGAAAGAAAAAGAGAGCAAGTAGAGATTCTTAGCGCAGTAGTGATAACTAGAGCGCAGTGTGGACGTCAATCTTAGTGGTGAAGGTGGAGTTTCGCTGCAGATTCTCCATGCTCTGGAGAGAGGGAGAGAGAGATAAGAAAGGAATGCCTTGAACTAAGGATTTTCGGGGGTATTCATGGAGAAGAGAGAGGTCCTTCTTGAGCTTCAAAAATATTAGAATTGAGGCCAATTTCATCACTTATAATTTAGGAAAATTGGAATAGACATAACACTCTCAATTCCATTACAAATGGGAAAAATTCTATAACTTTTGCTCTCAATCAAGTTGCCTTTATTTCAAGCTTTATTAAAACAGCCCAAAACCTATTGCTAGTGCAAAATGCTCACCCTTGTGCTGTGCTGAGTCGTCCCCGCCCCCATCCTACATCCCCATGCGCAATGGGGATTTGACCTCATCCCCTACGTCGCATGCTGCTACACACATGCACACACACATATAATTTTTTTATCCTCTCCATTTCTTCATTTTTGTTCACCGTTTCTCATGACAACCACTTTTCGATTCCTTGTTGACATTGTGTGCTTATGAAAATGGTACGTACATTCATACCATGCAAGGTCGCTTCATTAGATCAACTTTTGTTCCGAACCACGTTATTTTGTCTCAATTTCTCTCCTCCCTTGCCTAATTACTACCTCCATCCCCTATTTTCCCTCCTCTCTGTCTTCTCCCTCCCATCCGTCAACCGCTCTAGAGTTAGGGCCTACCTCACCAAGACTGAGCACCCATATGATGCTAGCAACAAGAACAAATGGAAGCAGTTTAGGAGAATAGGTTTCTCCACCTCGATGTGTTACTTTTTTTTTTTAAAGTAGGAGTCAATCTTATTCATCCTTTACTTCCTCAAGGTCATAAAAAGGGGGCAGGGGGTTTAGACCAATACCTTCCCCATATAAAAAAGGACCACGACTCGTAACCTAGTATAAAGGCTAAACAAAACAAAGAGCCAAATCAGAAGAGAAAAACACAAAAGGCAATAGCGACGAGATGGAGAGACCACCAGGAGAAGCGAGGAACCTAACAGCACTCGAATTAGGAAGCTCGGATGACATGGGGAAAGCAAATCCTGTCTAACTTGATAATGTCACAAATGAGAGGAGTAAGGTCTTCGAGTCTGAAGGTTTTCCAATCATGTGAACCTTGGGCCGCAATAGCCCCGGCAAGAGTGTTGACCATAGGATGGACAAAATTGAGAGATCGAATTCTGTCGTTGAGTTGACGAACTTCCAAATAAAGCGATTTAACCCTTCACACCACAGGGAGCTTACCATTCCACCAATAATAAAGTAAAGTAGAATCCACCTCAATTTGAAGTTGAGAGAGCACATCATTCCTCTCTCCAAGTAGATGGCGAATGGCTAACAAGTAACCCAATTCTTTTTGACAATCAAAAGCATTGGAGGACGTAGCAAGAACAAAATTCCCAGCATTGTCCCTAATCACCCGCCCAGAAGCAAACAATTGGGTTTCCTAATAATAGCGATGTTATCTTTGAACACGATGATAGGGCAATCCTAAGAGAGTAGGAAGGTTTTGGGCTGGGTGGACTGCAACCAATTAGCCATATCATAATTCCTCCAATTATAATCCAGAAATTGCGAGATGGAGGAAAATTGGAAGTTTTCATTTTTGACCTTATTTTTAACCCACCAAACATTAAACCAGATAAAACAGATAAGTCCTTTAATCCTATTGATACAGCTGGAATTTCTGCTATTTTGAATAATTAGCCAAAAATTAACTGGATTGATGGGACTGATAAAGATTTTCTCAAAGGTCCATGTAGCAATTAGCTTAGTAAGGTGGCTCTCATTAAAAAGATGGTCTAAAGATTCTGATCTCAGGGCATGGGGGCAGCAGAAACATCGGGAGACCATAGTGATACCCAAACCAATGATAGCGTCATCCGTAGGCAGCCTATGAAGAATAATTTTCCAAACACATAGGCTAATTAACAACGGTAAGTGAAGCTTCCACATAGCTATGAATTTGGGAACCTAATCACCCGGGCAAAAGTTGATAGAATAAGTGGAACTAATAGAGAAGGTCCTCGAATTAGGAGTCCATATAGGCTTGTCTCTCTCCTTTGTGAGGGTAACTTGAGAAATCATATTTTGAATGTTATGAGGGATAAACCTCATATGCTAGGCTTCACTGAAGTTACCCAAGGCATTGCAGACTTGAATAGTAGGAGGATCAACATTATCGGCCAAAAAATCTTTCAATGGGGTATCCCTAACCCAAAGATCAGCCCAGAAGTCAACCTTACCTTCATGAATCTCCCATTTTATAACAGGTTTCATGGCCAGATAGGTAGATCTAAGGGCTTTAACTCTTTTAGGAAGATCATAAGATTAGAATCCTCTATGAGCATACAGGCCACACATCAAGTGCGAATAGGGGGAATTACCAAAGATGATGTTCCAAGCGTGTTTCATGCGAAAGGCTTTAATGACGAAGGACAAATCCCTAATGCCAAGACCACCATGCGAGAGAGCAATAGATATAGTTTTCCAAGAAACCCAATGGTGATGCTGCTCTTCTTCAGTGGAGTTCCAAAAGAAATTTGCAAACAGGGATTCTAATTTCCTAATAATAGTCTTTGAGACGTCTATAACAGAAAGCACATGAATGGGAATAGACATTAAGACGTGTTTGATGAGAAGTCTGGCAGCAGACGAAAGCATTTTTGCCTTCCACCCTGACAATTTGGATCTAATTTTATCCAGGATAGATTGGAAGTAAATGTTCTTGGCTCTCCCCAAGAAAATAGGGCACCTAAGGTACATGAACAGAAAGGTGCCAAGTTGAAGACTCGTAATATGAAGAATGAGGCTAAGTCTATGAAGAGGGAAATTTTTGCCCACAAAGCAAAAGCTTTTCAAAAGATTGACATTCTGACCAAAAGTAAGCTCAAAAGATCGGATGAAACTCGCTAAGTTTCTAACAGAACGGACATTACCATTGAGAAAAATGATGATGTCATCAGCATATAATAGGGCCAAGGGAGAAGGGATATTGTGCTTAATAGAGAAGGGAGAGATACTACCTTGAAATGCTAGCTTTTTGATACCCTAAATAAAAGGCTCCATTGAGATATCAAAAAGGAAGGGGGATATAGGGTCCCCCTGCCTAAGCCCACGACTGACCTTAAAAAAGGAGGAGGAACTTCCGTCAATTAAAATAGCTGAACCCTCATGTTGGACAAAATCTTTAATAAGATTAATAGCCTGGGTTGAGAAACCAAACCGAGCTAGGATGGAATAAAGCACCTCCCAATCAACCCTATCATAAGCCTTACTAAGGTCTAGCTGTAATCTAGACGTTGGACCAATTCAAACGTAGTAGAGATGCGATCGAAAATGGAACGACCTTGAATGAAACCAGCCTGTTCAGGGGATACAATACTAGGAATCACCATGGCAAGATGCTTGGCAAGGATGGCCAATGCAAGTCTATAAAGGACATTGCACAGACTGGTCGGCCTAAAATCTGAGAGGTCCAAGATATTGGGTTTCTTAGGAATTAAAGAGATGAAAGTTGTATTAAAGGCTCTCTGGGCACTATTGGTGATGAAGAAATGCACGATAGCTCTAACAACGTCAGCTTTAATGATATCCCAGCAGCCCACAAAAAACTCGGCATGAAAACCATCAGGACCAAGAGTTTTGTTATTGGGCATTTGAGCTAAGGTTTCAAAGATCTCTCCTTCCGTTGAAGGAAGGGTAAGAGCGGAAGAATCATTTTGAGATAAGATAGGCAGGATGACCTCCAGAAAATTTTCCACATCCTCATGAGCTTCAGAAGAAAGAAGGTTCTGGAAGTAGTTCGAGGCCTTCTTAGTAGCTTCGTTCCAAGAGTCGTTCCCAAGAGTCCCAACAAGAGAGGTTCTCATTTTTTTTAGCTAGGCGTTTCCTAATTGTGGAAAAGAAAAAGGAGTTGTTTCCTTCACCCTTCTGGAGCCGATCAATTTTAGCTTTTTGAGCAAGAAAGTCATACAATTTGGCGAGGGCATCATCTAGCTGGATACTAGTATCCGCAAGCTCAGAAGTAGTGTCTTCATCCCAACTGGATGTAAGTCTGCTCTGTAAATCATCATGGGTTCTTGTAACGACCCGGTTCCCGAGCCCCTACGAGACACGAGAACCGGACCGACTCAACTAATTCCAAGACCTAGTCGTCCAACAAGGAAGTAACCAAAAGAGCAGTAAAATAAACCACATTCAACATGAATATAACTAACAGTAAGAAAATACAGCAGCAAGGAAAGAAACTACTACAGTATATACCACCACAACAGTAGAACAACATTCATAACTAAATATGAACTGCAGGTAAAGAAAAGTACAGCGGAAACAAGAACTACTCACTATAACGGAACAAAAAGAGGTACAAGAAACAGTGGTAACTCTACTGGACCCTACTCGGCCCAGCGTCCTCTGTAGCCGCTGACCCTGGCTGCTCAACACCTGGTCCTGAAAGGTAACGAGTGTAACACGTCAGCAAAACGTTGAGTAGAGTGGCAACTAAAACTAAAGAAACAGTAGAGTGTACAGTAGCTGTTAAGTTCTGTTACTTTCTTTATTTAAGTCTTTCAATTATCTTACGATTTATCTATTTCTCAGATCTTTCACTTGATCTCGAATGTTCCTCGTGAGAACGATCTTGATTGTAGTCTTTTCCGAACAGTAGAACTAGCACGTGGTGCTCTCCTGGCCGGGAGAGTCCCCCGTGGTGATCCTACTCTCAGTCAACCACCCCAAGGTCACTGACAGATGTAACGGTGACTACGGCACGCGTGGTAAACACACGGGTAACTAACCCGCACTGGCAGGCGGTCAGTCGTTTCCGTTAACGGGTGCGCCCAAAGCATAGCACGGAACCAGTACAGGGCAGAGCCCTCTCAATAACAGGGGTCCAACCCCTCCACAGTAACCAAACAGGGGCCTTGCCCCTCCACAGTCCACGCACCCTCTCCTGACTACCCTGGTTTGCCCTAGTGGGCCTAACAAGTCGGTGTGGGAGGCTAGCAGAACCCCGGGACCCGTGGGGTAGCTAGTACCTCCCTACACTAGTAGCTCTCCTCGGTACTACGTACGCGAGGGCCAGCAAGTCGGTATAGAGTGGCCAGTCCTAACCCTGGGTCCCTGGGGCGGCTGGCTCCGCTCTGCACTAAACAGGGGGACAGTCGCTCTCCTTGGTAATCCGTACTCAAGGGCCAGCTCACTTCCCCAATTCTTTTCCATTCCCTTTCTAGGAGTTCTACTCCTAATTCCCCGTAGGGTTCCAGCTCTTTAACTCAGAACATTCCAGTTTCACCATTCCAGTTTCATGTTCATACAACCCATATTCTTAATCATGTTCATTTATTCATAACAGGCAGCTGTTTAAACGAATTTACAGGCAGCTATTATTTCCTTTCCATATTTTCCAAGACTGCAGTATTCATACATTCCACTAGTTTTCCCGTCCTAGGATTCATGCCATATTCTAGGATCTATCATACAATCTAGTTTTCCAGCCCTAGGATTCATGCAACACCCTAGGATCTACCATTCAATCTATTTCTCATTCCTAGGATTCATGCAATGTCCTAGGTTCTATTTATGGTTTCATAATTTAACAGATTACACTTAAAGCCACTCTACCAGGTACGACGGGAGTAATGGGGGCGTGATCGGGAATCCCGCGTGCCTCCGCGACCCCCAAGACTGCAACGGAATGAGGTCCTATCACAAGGATCAAACACAAGGAGTGTCTCAAAACAGTGTATAGCTACTGTAGACGGGTAGAGGATTTAATTCCGGAAAGAACGCAACTCGAAACGTGGAAAACGGAACCCGAACGGGCCCTCAACGGGTCGAAAATGATGACACTGTGCAAAATCAAACGTCTGGAAGAAGTTCCAGACGTCTTAAAAAGTGGATCAGAGAATTACCTTGTTCTGCGTGGTTTCTCAGACGTCCAGAAGCCTGCGGGGACATCTGACCTAGTTCCCAGACATCCGATGGTCACCCCGGACGTCTGGAGGTCGCTCCCGCCGTCTGGTACTACAGCCAGACGTCTGATTCACGTTGGATGGCGAATCACCGAGCCTGCACGCACCCAACTCTCTCTCTCAGTACGGTCAGTCGACAGGAAGGAAGAAGACGGAAGAACTCACCTTTCAGACGTATGGATGGTCTTCCAGACGTCGCCCCCGCCGTCTGGCTATCAGCCCAGACGTCTGATTCCGGAAATGTTTCCAGAATCAGGCCGCGACTCGCCCTCCACTCGCAATGCTGCGCCTCGTCGCACCTCGTGCGCCTGCTGCTCGGACCGCAGCAGTCCCCCCGCGTCGCCCCGCGCCCGCTGCGCTCCCCGCCGGCCGGCCCTGGCAACCCCGGCGAGCTCGCCCTCACGGTTGAGCGCCGCTCTCGCACGCAGCACCTCCTCCGCACTCACTGCGGCCGCCGCTGCCGCTGCAACCTCGCGCTCACTCTCGCGCACCTGGAGCTGAAGGAGAAGAGGAAGGAGACGGTGGTGACGGAAGCGAGGGGAGGCGTGGCCTTTTAAGGCCGCACGAGGAGGAGAGAGAAGAAGCACGGCAGGGGAATTTGCAGCGGCAGAGGGAAGAAAAGCGAATATGCGGGTCTGCGCGCTCAGGCGCGCAGACGGCTCGCGCGTGTCAAAGATAACCGATTTGCAGACGTCTGGAAACGATCCCAGACGTCTGGTCAGACGTCTGGAAGTGACCCCAGACGTCTGGTCCGATGTCTGGGCCACCTCCCAGACGTCTTAAAAGACGTCTGGGGCGTGCGTTCGTTACAGTTCTTTCAAGGTTCTGAACAATAGCATGAATATCTCCAAAAGTCGACCTATTCCATGACTGAAGGGCCTTTTTAAGATTATAGAGTTTAGAATAGAGTAAGGCAATAGGATTGAAAGCTCTAGTTGTAGAGGGTTGACTCCAAACATGGGTAACCAGATCTTTAAATCGCTCATCTCTTAATCACATATTCTGGAATCTAAACGGGCGGGGCCTCAAAGAATGGCAGCCCCAAAAAGGAAAACATCATGGGCACATGATCTGAGTTCCTTCTAGAAAGATACTTAGCCGACAGAGACAAAGCTAAACCATCGGCATTCATGAAGATTCTATCAAGTTTCTGGTAGATCCTAGCCACACCTCTCCTGCCATTACACCAGGAGAATTGATTTCCACCTAAGGGAAGCTCAAGCAAAGCAGAGTCAACCCAGGAATGAAAAGAGCGGGCCTGAGAATCATGAAAAGGAGCCCCCCCTAACCTCTCAGATGCATGCAAAATGCAATTAAAGTCCCCTCCTATCATCCACAAGAGATTAAAAGAGGCAGAGATACCCCTAAAGTGATTCCATGAGGATAGGCGAATCTCCGGGTCACAAGAAGCATACACCCCATAGACCAAAATGGTGGAGTTCATAAAGGTGCATTTAATTGACACAGCTTGAGGAGTAATGTGAATAGCAAAAATGACAAGAGGGTCCCTCCAAAGGCACCAAATATTAGGGCCATCATCATGTACAAGCACATGATCAAAGGCCAAAAGGTTCTTAAGAACATTAGCACAGGAAAGATATGCAAATGGTTCAAAGAGAAATATGACATTTAAAGAAAGGTCAAAAATGAGGAATTTAAGACAATTGATGGTGGGAGGATTCAAAACCCTCCTGTAGTTCCAAAACAAGCCTTTCATTAGGATCTAGTTCTAACAAGCGATTTCGATTGACTCCTCGTCATTCTACCCATACCCCTCCAGGAGTGACCTCCACGAGCTCCTCTATGCCTAACTGGTGAGTGTGCCTTGCATGCCTCATCCTGAATGAGTTTGGAATCCATAAGAAGATATTCAGTGGAACCTTGAATTTCTCCATCCAATCTAGAACAATCACATTTTTCATCATTGCCCAATAGATGATGTGCCTCCCCATCATGAATCTCCAATATCAAAGGGGAACCAGGGTCTGGATCGGGTGGTGGGGGGTAGGAAGAGGTAAGTATATCCCCCAAGTATAAATCCCAAATTCTCTACTTAGGAAGTTTTCCTTATTCTGAATATTATCATTAGCCGACATCACATAAGGAAACCTGGGCTTTAAGGAACTTTGTTTCACATTTCGAAGCTCAAAACTCAGAACCATATTTAATCGATTAGACAGAACCTTACAAATCTCCAAAGCTTCCTTTCCCTTAGTGGAATAGTCAATCGAGATCAATTCCTTAATAACACATAAACTTTCGTCTATTGAGGAATCTCTAAGAGAAACCCTATTCGAATCTTCATTTGGGAAAATCTCGTCACTACGAAAATCTCGTTCGAACGAACAAGAAGCATCCATCGAAACATTAGCATTGAAAAAAGGAATATCATCATCTTGATCAGAAGATAATACCTACGTCGACTTAGCAGGTCCCGGAGTGAGATCACCCAGGACCTCCTTGTCAGAGTAGGGAACCGATAACAGCACTTTAGGATGGCATCAACGCATCTTTATCCTCTTTTTCTTCTTTCCATCCAGAGGACCAGACAAATTAGAAAAAGGAATAGATCCCCCAAAGAAGAAGAAGAAGGAATTATACAAGACGGATCAAAACTATTGAAGTTCCCCCTCTAGTCCCCTGGAGGCTCTAGGTCACCATCAACTCTTTTCTCTACAGCCAAAACTTTGCTAACCCTCTGACTTGACACCATTAAAGATATTAAGGGTTACCATTAATATGCAGATCTATCTCAATGCAGATCTATGGTGACCGGAGGCTCTAGGTCACCATTAAAGATATTAAGAACCTCGAGGTGATCAGTAAGCAAATCTATCTTAATTACACAGATAAGGGGGTACCTAGCCTTGCACAGTCTTCGATTCCACACAGATGGGGTTACGAACTAATAAGCGAGAGAAACAAGCGCATTGGGGTGAAGTAAATGCAAGTTAAGACCTAGAAGGCCCACCCAAACCAGAACACACGTGATCGGGGCATCAATACGAAATCCCGCAGACCATTTAATGAACTGGAGTCTAACATGATCAAGGACATCCGAACCCATGGAGTAAATCTTGCAAAAATCCAAATAAGAAGCACAACTAACCAGCCAATGTCTCATATCAAGGGAAATTAAAGAGAAACTCGTGATCTTGACCTTGTTAGCAAGGAAGGCAGACACTGTCTGATAGGAAGGCTTAGCACCCCAAGCTCTGACAACCACAGAGGACCTGAGACCCTTACTAAGGTCTAAAACTTTCGAGGACAAAAAGGAGGTACACAAGCACCCATCCTTGATCTCAAGCTTATGAATCGAGAGTGAAAGCTCAACAAAAGTAGGTGGCTCCTCTAAACCCCGATTAGCTAAAACAGAGGCAAAGGAGGCCTTCTGAGGAGATCAAGGATTCGTCGCTGAAGTAGGAGAAGCATCCCCCTCGGAGGGAGCCATCACCTACCCAGGGAATCACCGCCACCCAACACGAGAAAAGGCATAGCACAAAATGAAAGGAAGAGCAGCGCAAAACAGATCAAACCCAAACAAAACACAACACAAAAGAAGAGAGAAAGAAAACCCACAACAAAAGCCAACAAAATAAAAGGGCAACCGCAGAGCACACCTCAAACCCCTCAGGCCCTCAGAAAAGAGGGACAAAAGGCAAGCAACCTCCAGGCCCCATCCCCAGGGAGAAAGGAGCACCGACGTGCTCACCAACAAAGAAGGGGACCAAAAATGCTCCAGCATGGCAAACCAAAGCGACAAAACCACGACGAAAGAAAAGATGACACAAGCTTGCAAAACCACAGAAGAAAGACAGTCGCAACAAAAACAAACAAGAAAAAACAAAAACAAAGCCTAACTAGCGATCGGAACCACCCTAACGACCTCAACCAAGAGGAACCACCATAGGAGAGGGGCCACCCGTCCCCCCTCCGAAGAGGGGAGAGGAGTGAGCTTCACCAAAACACAAGGGTGGAACTAGCATAAGGGCAAAGGGGGAGAGGAAGGCAGAGCGGAAGAAAAAGGAGTGAAGGGGAAAGAGGGGAGAGGGAGACCAGAGGGGAGCAAATGGTGCTATGAAATCTTAATCCTTTCCTCTCTCTTTCTCTTAGGTTTTAGGGGACCTAAGGGTTAATCCTCGACCTCGATGTTACCCTATTACTTCTCTTCTTCCTAAGCCTCTTATTCCTTCCCTTTGGACACTTCCTCTATTATCGTCCTCCTCTTATGACTCTCCTCCCACCCCTCCTCTACTTTAGTACCACCAACTTTTTTGCTCCCATGATCCTCCTCCATGCCTAAAATCAAGCCTAATTGAAAGAAAAAAAAAAAACCTTGATAACTTATTGAGTATGAGCTCAACAGACTTATGACAACTACCTAAAATATTCAAATTTAAGTTATTAAATAATAATTCTTAATCCTTTATATCTCACTTTATTTTAATGAGTTTCTTATGTAAAACTATTTTTGAGATGTCACAACTCATATCCAAACATCACCCCTCCTCTTAACCCAATACCTTCACCTCCTCCCCTCCCGTTTTCCTTTGCCAATCCTACCCCAACCCCAATCCGCTGCATGCTATAATCAAGAACATCATCCATCTAGATGGTGATGGAAAAGCAAAGAGATGACGGGTGGAGAAAAGAGGTAGAATGACGTTCCTTGTACATTTGAATGCCAATGACCGGTAAAAGAGAGCAACCTCTAATATTCCCCGTCAAAGCAAAAAATTGTTTAAGATGGAAATTAACTCAAAATGCATTTATGATTAATCATATGTAACTTTGTTGGTTTATATATAAATAAATCTGAAAATTGTAGGAATTTCTTAATAATACCAATTTATTTTGAGGAGAACATATAAATTAAAGAATGCTATGAAATCTTGATGCAAAAGCTACATGGAGTGTCGTGTGCGGGTAGGTAGGCAAATGAAAGAAAATGAGGAGGTTTCGGTGGAAGTGGAGTTAAATGTTGGTCTTGGCTGGAAAGAGCTGGAGGAATTTATTTATTTACTTTGTTTGCTGTCGTACATGAAGGATGACCAGTGGTGCATACGCCAATGGCCACAGAAAAAGACAGCTTGAGATTAATTACCATTCATCCAAATTTTGAAGGCAGAAAAATGTAAGTTATATAGGAGGGGAAAGGAGGGATTGGAGGAGGAGAAGAAGGGACAATGTAGGGAAGATGGCAGGGTGATTCATTGCTGAGATAGATGGTCACGTGGGAGGGATCCATGACGTTAAGTGGAGGTCTCGGCCAGTTGGCTACACACGCGGTTTCTAGAATCCCTAGAGGCCTGCTGTGGTGTGGTGGATGACAGCCAGCATGGGGCTACAATGCAGACCCAGGGCCAATGGCAACGAACTTCTCAGGTAACTTAGTTGGTAAGTAAATTTATATTATCTCAATAAAAATGATAGGTCTATAATTTACTTAGATTTATAAATTATTTATCTCTTACTTAAGATGGGCATCAAGATTAGTAGTAACAATTTTTTTCATAAATAAATGGTAACGTCAGATGGCAGGCTTTTATTAGTGGGAGACTCAAGAGTGGTTTCCCACCCCCAAATATCTTCGCACATTGGATGGGGGAACAAGATAAATATGGAGGAAAGCGGCAGCTCATGAGATGTGCCTCCTTTTCTAATGGCGAGGTGCTTATTTTGCAGTGCCTCAGCCATCGGGAGATTCCTAACTTTAGTGGGAGGAACTTAAGTTCAAGTTTCATTGCCATCCGCCCAATTTTCCCAAACGGGATGGTTAAAAAGGTAATAAAAAAAAGCTATGGATCTCAGTCTTCCATCAGTCCGTGCAAAGGAAAAACAGTGTCTATATATATATATATATATATATATATATATATGCGCTCATGGTTCTTTGTGCGTATAATGACCAAAATATAGCTAAGAAATCCATGCCAAAACAGGTATCATTTCGTCTTTTGTGAATGGGAGGTGCTACAGGACACCCATATCTACGTAGGGATGTTCAGAAAATATTTTCATATACAAATGTAACAATTTCTTTAAGATGGTGCCCCTTTCTGGCATTCAAAGGGATCAATGTAATGGTTATTCATTTGATTCTTCAAAGATTGTCTTTTCTAGACTTATTTGTACTACTAGAAAAAGGTGATCTGTGATCGGTTCGTGGCTGTCAGTTGCGTAAGCGATGGTAAAAATACTTTTGCCGTTGCTTAGTGATATAAGTGACGACAAAGATTACACTAAAATTAAGCGTCCCCACCTCGTTACAAAAGCAGTATGTAATGAATATTCGCCATTGCTTATTATAATAAACGACGACAAATATCGACCTAAAATTTGTCGCAAAATTTTACATGCGAGAATTGAGATTGAATTATATATTTACTACCGTATAGTAATTGATGTGTTATTTTTCAACATAGTTAATTAAGGTTAAAAGTCTTAATTAATTGCGTAAGAAATAACTTAGGTTAACTCAAATCGTTATCATTTATGTAGTATAGGGTCAAGTTAATCTAACATTTAGATTTAAATTATTTTAACTGGTTGAGTCCAGGTTATTCATTTAGAGGCATAATCGTAATTTAATTCACCATTCTTATTGGTTAAATTAATAACTAATTAATTACTACAATAATTACAAAATATGTTAAACATATGAATATTTGCACAAAAGAATAGACAACTAAAATCATGTAATTATTTTATTATAGAAAAGAAGAAATGTACATGAAAAATTTACAATAAAAACCAAAGTTGAGGAAATTTATGACAATTTTCACAAAATTACAAGGCATGAAAGTACATTGCAATGAATAAAAGTACCTTCTTTATCAATATAAGCTCAATTCTTTCTTCACAGCTCCTCGCCTTCATTCAGACATCTGATAAGAATATTAGACGACTTAAAAGTTAAGATTAGACTTTTGTTTACTATTTCAAACGTATGATTCTTTCTTTTATCTTTTCATTTAATTTCTCTTTTGAATCAATCTCTCTGTCTTACCTGTTTCTCTTTTAATTTCTTTCTCTTCTCAGTTCTTTTAATTCTTCTCTTCTTTTCTCTAACTTCTCTCTCGTCACTATACACTTTTTTCTTCCTTCTCTCGCCTCTCTATCTTCTCTTTTCTTTTGCCCTTTACTTAGCCAAGTTTATGAATCCATACTTAGCCAAGCCAATTCTCCCTAACCTATTTTATCCAAAAATTTGTTAGTGAGTGGCCCAAGAGGCCTTTTGAGGATACACAGTGCCTACAAGGGGGCGGGACCAGACCCTACTTAGCTCGGGCCTAGTTCTTATTAGGTGTATTTTTATCGATTTAATCCTCTACGTACAGTCTCAGGCCCATTCAGGCCCACACACGCTCACTCACCTACCCGGGCACACACACAGCCACACGCCTGCGCGCACACACATGCACGTGCATGCACGTGCTCATTTCATATGTTCGGATAAGTTGCGCCCTACGCTAACGACCAAACAACCCATAACACGTTTTCATATTATACCAAGGCAGCTGCTCTAAAATTCCTGATGTGGGACTAAGTTCGCCGCTTCTCCTTCGCACATTGTTGCGTCAGACTGGATCTTCGAGACTTAATTCTGATTGATTGGCTAGACCAAATCGAGCGTATAATAGCTCGATCAAAAGCTAGTAACATCCACTACACAATTTTATCACCAATTTGGTGATTAAATCACGATTGAACTATAGATTTGGAGAAGACATATGGCTATTTCGCCATGTCAAAATGTGCCTTCAGAGGGTGTAATCTCAAGTCTTCTTTTGACTTGTAGAGAAGTAATACCCCTCAATTGAGGTAATGAAGTGCTTCAGGGGATCATTTCGCATAGGTTAGAGAAGGAAATGAGAATAGGTAGAGCTGCAGGAAACACTAGAAGCTTCATGGCTTCTAGTATTAGGTTCAGAACCCAAAACTTAGGGTTAAATCAGATTAACAGAGAGATAAAATCATCAGAAATCGATCTAAATTAATTCAGTGAAACAAGAGGGACTAATCTGAGTATTTTTTATCTCTAAATCTCAACAGAAACCCAAAGAACAGTGTTGGGTTCCTATTAGAACACAAACTGTTCAGAAACTCGAATTGCTAGAAATCCTTGATAAAATCCAATCAAGCTAGGTCTAAACTTTTCTAAACTAATCCATAAACCTCTTTAATCCATAAAATCAAAGATTTAAGCATGGATTTCTCAAATTTATTCCAAGGTTGACCTAACTCAGATCATGAGTTGACTTTCAATTCTTGGGCTTCGTAGAACAAATTATGGACCTAAATAGGTCTACCTCACCCTCAGGAAGGTGTTCCACACCTTAAATTAAAGTTTTGATAGCTCTAGAGGTGTTCCTAGATCCATTGCCTGAGCTCAAGAACAAGTTTATTCGACAGATCAAATTAAGGTTTCCTAGACCTATCTAACGCTTAGAATAGGTTTCTTGGGTTCTGCACATGCTTATAGATCAATCTATTACTAGGATCAAAGGTATTTTGTAGAGACCTCCTCAGCTCCTCTAGAGCTGAGGAAGATGAAATCCAACAGAGAGTAATTCTCCTTAAAACTCAAACTTAACTCTTGATTCTTGTTCCTATGATCACAAAGAAGTGATCTAGAGCTCCTAGAAGAGTTCTAAAAGATGAGGCTTAAGTTTGGTTTGCTAGAGCTTGTCGGAGCTTCGGTGAACTCCACTTGAATTCGCTGGATGTGGATTCTTAATGAATGACAACGGAAATGATCTTAAAAGATTCCTGAGGTCACAAAAAACCTTAGGAGCTTCTCAATTAACCAATTATTAATCAGACTTAAAGATTTATCACCGAATTTAGTAAGAACAGTTTTTGAGTTTGCCTGAACTCAATACTGATCCTCTCACTCAATTGAGTGAGGGGAAAGACTCAGATGAGTCTTGTGATGGTTTATCAGCGAGTAATTAAGTGATAGAACTCCTTCTGAGCCGCCATTGACAGCAAGCTTATGAGGTTGGAATGAAATTAAGCGTTTACTATATATTAAGTAATAAGGTGAATTATGTGTAAGATCGGGGCCCTGAAGTGGTGTAAAGATGATGAAAGGCCCTAGTGCATGTGTTCTATGTCAGAAAACCTCCGGTGGAGGTGAAATGGTTTAGGTGTTAAGGTGATATAAACATGTAATCAATGAGTTAGAAATGATCATGGAAAGATGTGGAGTGTGATCAATGGATTAATAAGATGAAAAGATACTCCAGACGAGCTCAAGGAGCTTGCCAGAGCTGAGGAAGACAACTGAATACAAGACATTTAACTACACTAACTAGCTAACTAACTAAACTACACTAAGCTAAAACCTAATTCTACTGTTACCTGGACGAAGAAGGTAGAGGACTCCATCGAAGGGTCGTGACAGAGGAAGAAATCAGAAGGTCGGGGAAGAGCTCCGGCAGAGAAGAGAGCGTCGAGTAGAGGGAAGAAATCGCGGCGCAACCTCGTCGCTAGGTGTGGCGAAGAAAGGCAAAGATTGGGAGGTGGTCAGGGCTTTGGAAAAGTCCGGAGGAAGGGGGTTAGGAGTCGCCAGAGTTCATTGACGAATATCCTATTGAATGATCAGTTGGGAAAGGTATCGCTCCCCGAGATCAAAGGTCTAGTGTGTATTTATAGGTGGCGGAGAGGGGTAGGGGGTCTACATCAAGACGCAATCGCATCCAGGTACAGTGGCTTAGAGACCTTCATCTCCGACGACGGTGAAGTCACTGTGCCGAAGTTTGTTAGGTTAGGGAAGATTGACATCGTTGGATGGAATGGCGGCGGTGAGCGGAAGGCTGGCAGCAAGGATGGAGGTGTACAGTCGTGAGATGGAAGGTGATCAGATGGTGTGGACACTGGTCCTCCTCGGCCGTCCAAGCTTGAGGAAGAAGAAGAAGAAGCAGGTGACTTGTACACAAGGACCTTTATACAATAAAAACTAAGGACCTATTTATAGAAAAAGGACTCACTTGACATAAAAACTAGGGACCTAAACATAAACAGTTGGTTTTTAGGCTTATTTTAATTTATTTCTTTTTCAACTTTTTATATATGATTATAAATTAGGTGAATATTATATTTATGCCTTGAATTTACATTTTTTCCATTTTTAGCTATATTTACTTGAGTGATTAATTTACTTAAATTAATTAAGTACTTAGCTCATAAAATTAATTAACTTAAAATATTAAATAGGTAGCTAAGTGTTTAATATTTGAGTCTAAATTATTAATTAAATTATTATTAATATTAATTGATATTTAATTTAGTATTTTTAACTTATTTTGAAGGTCCTTCTTATTTAATCCCTTATAGTATAATTAACCTTGTATTAAATATTTTCTTAGCTAATTAACTAGGAAAACTAGTTAATTAGGGGTAATTAAGAGCCATGATGAGTCTCTCATCTTAATTAAACCGACGGTGAATGTCAGACCTTGTACCCTCATAGAACCCTCTCCTCCCCCACTCTGCACGCACTCCTCCCTCGTCGTCGCCCCTCCTCCTCCTCCTTGTCTTCCTCCTCCTCCTCGTCGAAAACCTCCTTGCCACCACCCTCCTCCTCGTCAAAAACCTCCTCTTCCTCATCCTCCTCCTCCTCCTCCTTATCCACACCCCCCTCCTTTTCATCCTCCCCGTACCCCTCCTCATCATCATCTTCCTCCTCCTCCTTGCCCCTCTCCTCTTCCTACTCCTCTTCTTCCTCGCTGCCCCCATCCTTCTCCTCCTACTATTGCTCCTCCTCCCCTATCACCCCCCTTCCTCCTCCCCCTCCAACAGTCCCCCTCCTCCTCCTCAACCTCCTCATCTCCTCTTGCCTTCCCCCTCCTCCTCCTCCCCATCCTCATCTCCTCACCCTCCTCATCTCCATCAACCGGCCCCCGTCCTCCCTCTCCGCTTCCTCGTCATCTCCTCTTGCCTCCCCCCCCCCCCCCCCCTCCTCCTCCTCCCCCCTGTCCTCATCTCTTCCTCCTTTCCCTCCTACCTTGCCCCTCCTCCTCCTCCCCCTCTCCCTCCTCATCTCCTCCTGCCTTCCCATTCCTCCCCTCATCCTCAAGGTTCTTTTTTTTAACAATTAGGTTTTTTTTAATACAATAATTGTAGTAATTAGGTTACATTATATTAGGTAACCTAATATAATTAAAAATTAGGTGTTATTGTGTTCATGTTTTTCTTTATGCTTATGAGACTTTTCTCTTTTTCATTTCTTGTTTAAAATACTGTTGTTTGGCTTTTTTCTTTTTTAATGTGCTCATGTTTTTCTTTTAAAAAAAAAATATTTATCTATGTTTATAGAATGATATTATTTGTTGTGGATATCTCTACATTTCCTTCTTAAGTTCATCAGTTAATCTAATAATGTGATAAGAAATTTTTTGAAATCTGACCATATTCAAGATAGATGTGAAGATATCAGGAAAGACATTGCTAATAGTATAGTTGTGGATGCACAAATATCCTGTCAAATTTATGAGAAGCTGAGTCTTAATATGTCTTATACACTAGTTACATGGAAAATCAAGATTTTCTACCCCTAAAGTTTTCCTGGGCTTTGGTTACTATCTCTTGCCACTTGGCCTTTTGAAACTCAATATTTCTTGGACATCTGATTTTGCACTTAAAACAGATTTTTTAATTTTACAAGTTTGGCTAATACTAAGTGTCCTTAATTGTCCATTATGCTGATTAGGTTGCAAGTATTTTGAAGATTTTGGACAAGAAACTTGTAAGTAATGCTGGAAATTATATCTTGAGGTGTATTTCTTGATTGCAGAACTCACTAAATTTGATCTTTCTCATTCTGTTCTGTTAACCTGCAATCTTACAGTATAATTATATTTTCATTCCAAATTATTTTTCTCTGATGCTCTCTTTTCCATCACCCAACTATTTTGAAAAAGGAGTTTGGTTCTTAGTTTTCATCTCTCTTTATTTCAAGAAGTTGATTTTTTTTGGTAGGGTAATTGTGTTCCCTATAAATACTATAACAAATAATGTTTGACAATAGAAAGAAAGGGAACAAGAATTGGTAACAATGTTTACTTCTAATGGAACTCTTATTGCATCAAGCCTACTGATGAGAGGCTCACCATGGCTTCTAATTACCCCTAATTAACTAGTTTCCCTAGTTAATTAGCTAGGAATATGTATATATAGAGGTTAATTATGTAATAAGGGACAAACCATTAAAGGACCTAAAAATAAGTTAAAAATGCTAAATTATAAGTCAATTAATATTATTAATAATTTAATTAATAAATGGACTCAAATTATCACTAATTATTTACCTAAATAATACTTTATTTAACTTAAGTGTAACTTAAGACCTAAGTATTAATAACTTAGGTAAGTTAAATAAATTAAAATAAAGGTAAATAAAAGGGTTAAAAATGTGAATACATGGATTTAATATAATATTTAGTTAAATTTTAAATATAAATAAAAAGTTAGAAAAGAAAATAATTTAAATTAACCTTAAAATCCTCTATTTGCATTTTGGTCCTTATATTTTATTTCAGTCGAGCCCTTTTCTTCCTAAAAGGTCCTTAGTTTTTCTCGCATTCTCATCCCTGTGAACACTTCTTTTCTTCTCCTTTTCTTCTTCACGTGCTTCGATGGCTCACAATCAGCGATGTGTTTACCTCACAATCACCATCCATCCTCCCTCAGAACACCTTCACCAAGCTCCAAAGCTTGCGCTCACCACCCCAACTCCATCCACCGGTTCGAATTTTCCCTAAATCCTAATTAGGTCACGGCGTTAACTTCACCAGCATCGGAGACGACGCTGGAGGTTAAGCTGCACCTAGACACAAACCCATCCAGATTCTTCCCTCTTCACAGCCGCTGAACCCTATAAATAGTCTTGAACCCCTACGATTTGAGCTTGATCAGCTCCCTTCCCCTCTCCACCTCAGCGTAGCTGGTTAGTAGGTTCTTTCGCAACTCTGGCGTCTTTGTTCTCCTTCTTGAGCGCGACCACCGAGGACGTGCTGCCTCTCTCACCTCCTCTTCCTCTCTATCGCCCTGCCAACGGCGACTAAGCGCCCCACTCTCCCTCTGATCTCCACTTCAATCTATCGGAGCTTATCTACTCACCCAATCTAGATTTCGATCCCGTTCTCGCCCTACCAATGGCGACATCCCTCACCTCCTTCGTCAGGTAAGTAGTCTTAACCCTTAGGAGTAGGTTTAGCTAGGTAATTAGATAGAATTAGCTTAGTTTAGTTAGCTTCAGTAGCTTCGTCTCCGGCTCCGGTGAGGCTAATTCTAACCTCGCAGGACTTCAATTCACTATCTTACACAGCTGATCTTTTTCCCTACCTTCTCACGATCCTCTCCATCTTCTTCCCTCATTGATTTATCAGCTTTTATGCCTAAATCATCTTCACCTTCACTGGTGACCTCCGCTGTCCATGGCGGAGGTCAATAGCATAACTCACACTTAATTGGGGTTCTCCACCACCTCTCCGCACACTAAGGACCCTGATCTTCACTCAAATTTAACAAATGATCACCTATATTGTAAACGCCTAATTATGTTTCAACTCTCGAGCTCACTGTCCATGGTGAGCTCAAGAGAGTTAAAACACCTAATAGATCACCTATAGACCATCGCTGAACACTACAGAACACTTCTCACTCAATTGAGTGAGAGAATGTGATCTGAGTTCTAACGAACTCAGATTACATCTTTTCTGAATTCGATGCTTAACTTGTGAATTGATCTCTAATTGCTTTAATTAATGAGCTCCGGAGGTTCCTTGTGACCTCAGGAAGCTCTTGAGACCTTTAATGGTCAGTTTCTTAAGGTTTTGAACTCTAAAACTAATTTCTGGACTCACCGGAGCTCCGGTGTGCGTCGGCGAGTCATATTTGAGCTTCAGCCCATAGAACTCTGTGCAAAGCTCTAGATTGACTGCTTATGACTTGAGGATTATGTATCTACCGTCGATTTAATGTTTTGATGTCTGGAGTGTGTTATTGGCCTCTATCTTATCCAACTCCAGCAGAGTTGGAGAGGCTTATTCATTAGGGTTTAAATCAATCTTAGAGGTCTAGAAGCAAGTATGGCATCTGTAGAGTTCATCTTAGTCCTCAGATCCCATGAAGAAGACATGGTTTGTTCTGCCGAACAAACCCTTATTAGATCTCAGGAGACGAGTCTAGAAACCCTAGGGAAATTGATCAAAACCTATTTTTGAAGCTCTGAGCACATTCCTGAGGTTGTTTAGAGGTGATCCAGAGCTATGATTTGATCAGAGAAGGATTAATTTGGAAGGTCAACTCCTGGGGCATTTCAGTCAACTGAAGGTCACCAGTAGGGAATTCTTGGGTAAACTTGATGTTTATTGAGTTGAATTGATCACTAGGATGATTTAGAGTTTGTTAGAATCGATTAGAAGTTGTTTTATTGAGGATTTAGGGCATGTTAGGTCACTGTCCAGTATGGGTTCTTTAGAACCCATTATTGAGTTCGTTGAGTTCTTGGCAAGATTCAACCACCAATTCTGCGTAAATCAGTGTGAAACAATCTGCATAGGTTGTTCGGTCTGTTTTGAGAAGTTGTTAGCTCTCCAATGATCTATTCAGAGCTCAATTTCGATCTTTGGAGCTTCAGTATGAAGCTCTGAAGTCAAACTCTCTTTCTATAGCTTCCCAAAGCTTCTTCTATTCTTCATTAAGAGTAGAATCACCTACTGTATCTTTCCAGGACCTCATTTGGAGGTTAGAGGCTCACCCGCAGGTCTTTAGACTTGAGCTCACTTTCTGCAGGCCTAAATAGCCGTGAAACAGCTTCATTTTCGCCCTTCAAATCGAAGGGCCAATTCAGATCTGAACACCAAATTGGTGTTACAATCTTGTAGAGCACTTGATTATCTCTCGATCGAGTCTTTGCTCAATCAGATTGGACAACTAAGCCGGCCAGAATCGTCGGCCGAAGTCTGGCCGATATCAGACAGAATCGAGGAAACATAGTCCCACATCGGAAAGTTACTGGCGGACACTATAGTATAATACAAATTCCTACATATGATGCTTCGGTTGTCAGCGCAGGGCGCAAAGAAACTAAGCATATGGGTGAGGGTGCATGCGTTGCACGTGTCTGTGCATGGGTGTGTGTGTGTGTACGCCTGTGGGCATGGGCCTGGGAGGTCGGTACTGTGCATTGATGAAGATATACAAAAATCCACCTAATTAAAACTAGGTCAGATCTGTAGTAGGGTCTGGTCTCACCCCACGGGGTGCTGTGTATCCCCGAAAGAGATCTGACCACCCATTAATAAGATAATTTTATAATTGAAGGCAAAAAAATGGGTTTAAGTATTCACGCAAATGGCTAAGTGTGGAAGGTTATATGCATAGTATGAGAAGAATTAAAGAAGAAGAGATGAAGAGAAGAGGGCTTAAAAGCTTAAGTGTTGAGAGAGGGTTGTGGAAAGACTTAGGAGATTAGCTAAAGAAGGCTTACGATAAGAGAAGGGAATGAAGCTAAGGAAGAGAGTAAAGGAAAAGAGAGAGAGTAATGACAGAGCAGCAGTAGAAGAAGAAGAAAGGGCTGAAGATTAAATGCTAAAGAAGAAAGGAAATGGAAATATCAGACGTCCATTTTTGTAATTAGAAATCCAATCTTTCTTTTTAAGTCATCCAACATTTATCATCAGACGTCTGATTTGCTCTTATGTTACAATTTCATGTCTTTTTATTGTTGTTTTGAGTATCAAATGTTGTAAAAGGCAAATATGTTTCTTGTATATCATTTTCTTGCTTTAATCTCATGTAATTAGACATAATTGATGTAATAAACATGTTTACATGATTTTTAATGTTTGATTTCATTTGTAAATGTGTTTCTTTCTAATGAAATATTGCATATGCTAATTTGCTCTATCTCTTGTGCAATTATTCACATTCTTAAAATATTGTAATCATAATCTGATTAATTAATTGATTCTTAATTATGCTTAGGAATTAAATGGTGAATTAAGTTTACTATTATACCTCCTAGTGAACGACCAGAAATCAACTAGTTAAAAAGAACTTAAAAATCTAAAATGTTAGATTAACTTGACCCTATACTACATTCACGACATTAATTTGAGTTAACCTAAATTACTTTCTCATGTAATTAATTAAAATTAAATAACTTAATTAACTGTGTTGAGGATTTGACCAATCACCTACCACAACAAGTCTTTGAGCTCATTATTCTGTAAGACATTGTCTTTAAATAAAGTCATGTTGAACCTGTGTATTTGTTCACCCTTTCTCTAATCTTATTCTTGCTACTCACCTTCTCTCAGTCCCTAGTTTCTACTTCAAGATTGGTATTTTCATCTGCCAAAAGTTAAGAGTGCTTTCTCTTGAAACATAAAGAGTGTGGAATTATGCCTACCATAATCACAACCAAAATAAGTATGGTTGCTATCTACTGAAATATCTCCCCACAATTTTGTAGATCATATAGTCTAATCAATAGAAATAAATGGAAAAGAGATAAAAACATAAGAGGGACAAGTAATATAACCTAAATCTTTAGTCAATACCTCTTGATCGTCCATTCTCTAGCTAGTTAGCTTGCTAGGAGTTTAAGGCTTGCAAAGTGGGCAAGAGGGAGGGAGGGGAGTTTTAACTTAGATTGACTTATTGTAATGCTCTGAGAAGAGATAAAATAGTTTAGAGCTAAAGGTTAAAAGGTGGCTTCTTTCCATGGCTGCCCCATCGAATGGTTGTTGGATCTTATTTAAGTTATTTTCCATGTCTTAAGCACGTTCTTTTGTTTCAAACTACATTCAGGAGCAAGAGATGGAAATTGAAGCACTATAGGCCATTCTGAAGGATGACTTGAAAGGTTTATTCTCAATGGTCATAATGGCTTGATGGCTTGTTTGTTATATTTAATTTTCATCATTGTTAATGTCGAAAGACATGCTGATAGACATACTTGTTACTAGAAATTCAATGTTTTCAAATTTTGTTCTTTCTTTAGGTTCATGTTATGCACCTTATATCTGCCAAAATTTCATATTTGTTCTCCTCTTTGGATGTTTTATATTTAGTGTTGTGAGTAGGAGGATGAGATGCTAACTAGATAGGTGATATTCTATCTTTGACAGTGATGGGAAAGTTGTTTCTTTTTAGAAAGCACTCAAGCTGATAACCTTAGGGTTATGCAACTCCATATATTCTTTCTTTTGCTTATTGCCTTTTCTTTCTCTTCCTATTTAATATGTGATAAATGAGTCTTCGAGTCTTTTTCTACATACTTAGTGTAGGATCATATCAATTTTCTTTTGTTCCTAGCTTTTTTGTTTGTTTGGTGCTACAAGTCTCTGGAAACAATAAACTTTTTTTTACTTCCATTGAATTAATATTTGTACAAGAATCTATTCAAACTGGAGGTGATTGTAGTTTGCGACGTTGGTTTACTTAATTGTTCATGGATTCCAAATAGAAAGGACTCCAAACAAGTATGTAATTGTTGAATATTAGGGCATTCAGATTCAACTTTGGTTGCTCTTATTATTTTTTGTTTCTTCTTTCATTATCTTCTTAAGGGATGGGCCAATGACAAAGTAGGTGCCATTCGAGTCCCTCCAATGGTTAAAAATGCAAGTTAACCATGATTTGTAGGTTTGTAGGACAGGCCGACGACAAACCTACACTATGATTTGTAGGTTTGTGAAGAAATGCAAGTTTCTCTAGGATGGTTCATCTCCTAAATCCTTGAGAGTCATTGCAAGGTATTAGTTGTTTTGACTGCTTGACACAATCTTTCTCAATTAGAGGTATTAGCAGGTGAGCATAGAAACAATTGAAATGTGGGAATCCCTATAATGATTTTCTCCATTTCTAAAAGCTAATCCATCTTTAATTATCAACTGATAACCTAAGGGAATTAGCATTTGGAACATGTTAGAAAGTTTTCATATACAAGGATGTCACTCAAATTCACCTAAGCTATCATTTTCATTAATGCAATTTATTCCTGCATTCATGCATCTTTTTTTATTTTCTCTGAAGATGATGTGAAATCTTGTGATCATACTGTAATTTTCATGCCTAGTTAGATGATCCTATAATACATTTACAAAAAATTCTAGCAATTTTAGATAGACTGCCTAGTTAGATGTATACTCTGTGTGCTTTTATGGTTGCGGGGTGTGCCCGCTTGTTTTGTATTTGTGTTTTTACTTCGTGTGTTTGGAATGTGGGGTGTACCCACTAATTATTGTGGTATGAATGCACATGTTTTCATTTCAGATACAAGATATTGGGAAATATTGGAAAAATAGGGGAAACTCTGCCAGATTTTTAGCAGGTTTCATCCCTATGGTTTTATGCATCTTCCCTCAGTTTTATGCTTGCTTTTAAGTGGATAGAATTACCCCTTCATTTTTTGCATGCAAAAGGTCATCTATGACCCTCAAAGGCATTGGAAGTTGACGAGAAGCCCACTGAAGATCACAATGACATTGGTGGACTTGAGAAGCAGGTAAAAATTTCCCATCTTGTACTCCATAATTGAAAGAGCAACATAGTCTCTTTTAGCATTTAATCTCTAAATTTCTTACAGATTCAATTGTTGCTAGTTTAGAATTATGTTTGTTTATAGTGTTGATGTTGAACCATATTCCATTCTTTTAACAACGTTTTTAGTACTCTACTTGTTTGTCTGGCTTCTGTGTTTAAGTTGATTTTAGTTGGTGGTTACTCTTGCCTATGTTTGCCTAATTTGGGAATGAGGTGTGATAGTTGAATTCTGTATTTTGTGTTGTAAATGAGTGCGTTCTACTATGTAAGAGTGAACATGTGTAAATTTTGAATTTGGATCATGGACCGACGAGGGTATTGGTTTGGGTAAAATGTAAAGTAACAAGCTCTATTTTGTATATATTTTGGTATTTGATAATATATTTGTTGATTTCACATAATGAAAAAGTGTTATGTATTTTTCAAGACAATTGGAAAGTGTAATTATATGGTAAGTGAAGATCGTTTAGCAAGTAAGAGGTTATGAAGGTCATACTTGCTAGTTGCTACTAGTGGATCAAACTTGGATGGTGATGGACTTGATTGGAATCATAAGGTAGCTTTGAGACATTTCCTTGGCATTATCTTGATCTATTTCTGGAGACATTGAACTTTGCCAAATCAATTAAGTATGTAGGCATCTTACATTTAGGAAAAAAGATCATCATTCATCAAAAAAGGAAAGAAAAGCTATCTACCACACTATAGACATTTGAAAATTGTCTTTGCTACACCCATAATTATGCCTGTGAGTTGGGGTGGGGGGGCACTCAGTTAAGTTTATGTTTCATTTTCTTCCCTCTTTTGGATCTTTTTGATCCAAGGTGTTGCCATATTTACCTCTCTTGGGTGTTGCCTAATTTTTAGAATTTAAAAAAAATATTCCTATCTTTAACGTTAGTTATTGCAATAATCGAAGGTATTAAAAGGTAATTTTTTTAACAAAGGTGACTATTTGCCGTCACTTATTATATAAAGCGATGGCAAAAAAAACTAAGTTTTTTAGTGAATGAAAGGTTTTTTCCATCGTTTATTTGAGGAAGCGACGGCAAAAGTATTTTTACCATCGCTTATACAAGTGACGGTGTTTTATTTTAAACAACGACAAAACTCAGAAAATGACACGTTAACGTGGGAAAAAGTAATGTAAAAACATCGTCGCTTTTTTTAGAAGCAATGAGAAATCTAATTTCTGTCGGTTATCAATCGACGGCAAAAGATTCAATCTGTTCGTTGGACGAACGATATTTCGACATTGGATGTTCCTTGTAACCAACAAAAAAAAGAAATAGCAATGCTATTTATGCCATCGCTTTTTGGTGTCGGTTAAAAGGGATTTGATGTCTAAGATTCACTTTAAGAAACCACCACTCCCATTCCTCTCCCCTCCCCCCTTCCTAAAAAACTCTCGAGCGCAGTTGTTGTTGGGTTGGGCCTTAACCAGCCACAGCATCAGCTGGGGTCCCTCCCGCCCCCTTTCTGGTCGATCTCCTTCATCGCATCACCTCCTCCCACATGTTCGCCCTTTAATCGGCGCTTACTGGCATCAATAAGACTTGTTGCGTTTGTATTGTGGTTGCCTCCGCTTGTCGTTGGATCTCCATCCGTCGATCCTTGCAATGATGGTCGAGGCTGTTGCCGTAGCTTCTACTCATGATGCTCGATGTCGCTGGTTGAAGCTCGCTAATCATGCCACTCTGCCTTCATATTTGTCGACATGGCTATTTTATGTCTTTGTTTGTTAGCTGGGGTCCCTCCCGCCCCCTTTCTGGTCGATCTCCTTCATCGCATCACCTCCTCCCGCCCTTTAATCCATGTTTACTGACATCAATCACACTTGTTGCGTTTGTATTATGGTTGCCTCTGATTGTCGCTAGATCTCCATCCGTCGATCCTTGCAATGATGGTTGAGGCTGTTGCCGTAGCTTCTACTCATGATGCTCGATGTCGCTAGTTGAAGCTCACTAATCATGCCACTCTGCCTTCATATTTGTCGACATGGCTATTTTGTGTCTTTGTTTGTTTGTTGTTCTAGGTTTTTTCAAGACTACGCTTGAAGTTAGGCTCTATCACAATCAAGTTGTTAATCAATCTCTCGGCCTTTTGTCACTCGTAAGCATGTATCATGAAGATTATCAAGTTCTTTAGTGGCACTGTCGTATCTAGTAGCATGTTGCAAGCCTTTGTGCTTGTTTCGAAATAGTGTTATTTGAGTGTTCCTCCCTTATCGAGGAAACATTTAGATTGCCACGTTCTTCTTTCCCTTTGTAGTTGTGTCTAGTTATATCTACTCCGTTCCGTTCAGTGGAAGTATCGACTTTTTCAAAGAAAATAAACTTCCCACTTCCTTTGAGTTAGTTCTCTTACGAAATCTATCTATCAAGACTTGGCCGCTCGTTGAGAACCTTATTTTGAAGGATATTTCAACTTACTTAAGCTCAATTGATGAATTTGGAAGTCCTACCTTACTTGGCTTGGTGAAGCTTTAACACAAAGGTTGGTTTGTTGGGACCCTTATTGGATGGGAATGAAAATGTTAGCTAGGCTTGTACCGTTGCTACAACCAACATTAGGGCCAACTTCTCCGTGGTTGGATATCTAGATTCTATACCTTAGAAGTCTTAATTGATTAAGAAAGTATATGATTCTGTTATCTTCACGTGCTGGACGACACTTATGGTTGTGTCGATCAAGAGGTTGCTAGATAAAGGAACTATTCTTCACCTTACCTTAGGCCTAGAGAGTACCAATGCTTTGAAAGTAGTCCTCCAATTTTTGGATTGCGTAGTCGCATTCTTCTATTCACAGGACTTCTCTCCACTTCTTTATGATGGAGAGGGAAGGCGTTCACTTATCATATATATGCATGTGATGGAAAGTGATCATTTAGAGTTGTTACATATCTCTTTAAGTATTGAACATCTCAAATCAATTTGAGGGGGTTACTAATATCTAGAATTGCCATGATCCTAGCGATGTAAATGGCTCTGACTCATGTCGGGTTCATGCAAACCCAAACATATATCCATTTCCAAATCCAATATCAATTTCTTATCTATTTGCCCAGCAAATGCTTAAACCTAAATCCACATTCAAATCCATTTACCCATTACATACCCTATTAATTTATCCAACCTGTATCCATTCACTTATTTTGAAACTATCATCGAAGAAATCGGCAAGTAAGTTTGACTTGAATTTAGGTACATCCACACACGTTATATACTTGCAAATTTAATGTTCATATTCATAAAGTTAAACGTTGATTATTTATATTCAAAATATTTAAAAATATTGTAGATATAGTTTGCATATAAAATCATTCAGAACCACATTTAACATTAAAGATTCATTAGTAAATTATTCCTAGCATGGGTATGGGTTCGAGTAAAACTCATACATATAAATAATTAGTAAAATTCATACCTGTATTCAATTATAAATAAGTCTTGCTAATTTTGTATTTGAAAAGATAATATACAAATCTTTTGAGATTTATATTGATAAACTAGTAGTCAATGACTTGATTTTTGAAGAGCACTTCACTAGTTTAAATGATATTACAAATTAAAGCTAAACCCAAAGAAATGTATCTTTGGCTTCGTTTTCTCCCGTAGGGCACTAGATGTTGATCCCAAAGAGATTAAGTAGAGATGCAAGTTTTCTTCAACCTAAACTATATATATAAGATTAAGGGGCAAAACCCTCATCTTGACATCTCTTGCATCCCAATTCTCAACCCTCTTCACACCGACCTCTCATCTCTCACATAGTCACTTCTACCCTCCAGGCAATGTCGTTTATCCTCACCACACCTCTTGGCTCCACTTCGCAGTGCCAATCCTCACCTCGAGGCTTCAAGCGATGCCCTCTCTCTCCCGAGCGACAGCGATGTCTCGCACTTTTAAGATAACCCTCAACCTTCTCTCCCCCCTTAACCCCCCACCTCCGCCCAACAACCCACCTCTCCTCACTTCTTCCTCATAGGAACTCCACCACCACCATTGGACAACCCATCTCTCCTCTCATCTTCACGTAGTGACTCCCCCACCATCATTGAACAACCCACCTCTCCTCTCTTCTTTCCTGCATGGATCCCACCAACACCTGATTCGCTAGAGCACCTCCTTTTCTCTCCTCTTCTTCCTCTCAAGGACCCCCTACTACAACCAAACGACCCCTCTCCCTCAAAGGAAGATGGTGTTAGAGAAATGCAGACATCAATTTCTCGAATTCATGATACTATCACTTATACAAGGAGTTCATCTTCTAAAGGATTGCAATCAAAGAAATATCTTGGACAATAGAGGATTCCTTCCAAGTCTTTAAAATTTCAAAATGAATTTGAAAGAATGGAAGAGCAAGGTCCTTAATTTCTTTTCAAACTCAATTTGGGTCCACCTCTCAAAGAAGATTGGAAGCATATTCATGTGTTAACCAAGTTTCTAAAGTAGTTTTTTTGATGTCATTAAACATTTGTTAGGCAATCTTTATATTATAGCCAATACTAATTTTCATGACATTTACAAAATATATTTTAGTTGATTGGTTTTGAAGCAACGACCCTATTTTATAAGCAATGGCAAAAAGGATGAAAGAAAAAATTGATAAATATTGCGAAAGTTTAGATAAAGTTAACATATTACTATTGGTGTTCTTTTAAATCCTCGTAACAAATTGAAGCATGTAAAATCTATTTTCCTAAAGTGTATGTAAAAGAGCATATTTTGGAGTTAGTTAATAATCTCGTGGGTGTCATGAATAAGCTTTATGAACGTTACAAAAATTAAAGAAAGGCAACTGATCAAGCCCAAGCCAAAAAAAAACCTTCTCACAATCCTCTTTAATTTCAACATAAATTCTTATGTCACTACTCACTAATTGCATCCTAATTGATACGATAAATCTTATAAAATCAACAAGCCCAAGCCCCATGCTGCCAACATGTATGTTGCTAAGAACCACTTGGGATGTGTTGCATATCCATGGCCATGGAACCTAGAACCATAAATGGGGACACCAACCTGGAATTCTGGGTTTTGATCCAGGAGAATAGCAGAGGTTAGGTGTCAGCCGGCGATGAAAGACAGCAAGGATAAGCTTGCAAAGTTCATCTTGATCAAATTCAAATGCAATATTGAATGTAACAAGGAGCTGTAGGAAAGCCATTGGTGGCATTTGGGTCCATACTAGCTAATTTGGCCTTCCACTCATTGGCTATTACCTTAGGCTGCTGCTTGGCATTGGATCTCAGAGGGCAGTCGCCACCTGGCTCGCTCATCAGTCATCACAAACAAAGGGGCAACAGATTCCATCAAAATATGTTCACTTGGTTTGCCTTCCAAGGAAGAAATCTACTCACTTGGTTTGCCAAAATTAGAGAAGCTTGCCTTATTCTATTTGCCCCTAGCTGTATCAATTGATTCAGGACCATCTGATCCGTGCTTCTTGCACGCCTCATGTAGCAGCAACAGCTGCATCCTTCAATTCCTCGAGGGGATCCAACATAGCTTGTTCTTTTTCAGCAAGTGAAGTTTCTTTTCAGAGATTAGTGTTTCAAGTGGAATGACCACTCCCTCTTGTAGTTCAGTGAATTTTGTTCTCAAAGAAATTTGATAGTCATGGAGGTACTCTTTTATTTTCTTCCGGAGAGGCCCATATATAAGAGATAGAAGCTTCTCTTTGTGACTCCAATTCACTGAATGTTATGCCAAGATGTTCTACCATTACGGTAGCTGATTCAATGGCCTCTTCAATTTCAGCATCTGCCTTAGCTCTGAAGAATCAGAAAAGAAAATGGCAATGCACCTAGATTAATTAAGGGGTTTTTCTATATAGGCCCTTATAAAGTTTGGAAAAGATATATAGATCCCCACCTTCTTCATATATGTGTATATACTCCCGAAAATATTTATTTGCTTGTTCAAATGACCTTGTGAACTTTGATGACTAAAGAAAAAAAAAGATTTTTATATAAAACTCCTTTTAATTTCTCTCTTTCACCAAGAACCCTCAACCTCCTCATCCACCTCTCCTGTCCCATGCACCTCCTCCTCTAATACCCTCCCCCCCTCTCCCTCGTCAGCTTCCCACCTTCCCTCAACCTCCCCTCCTCTGCCTGCTCTCCTCCTCCCCCTTTCCTCTAGTCCATCCTCCTCCCTCTCCTCCCATACCAATAGCGTAGTCATCATCACCATCACATCTGTGCCTACATAAGGGGGGAGGAGATGAGGGATGAGAGGTGGAGGGGTTGTTTTGGAAAGAAGATAAGCAAGTTAGTGGTCCTTGTAAAACAACCTTAAGTTTTACTTTAGAATTTTAGTAAGGATGCGCAACTTAAGAAATTTAAGTTTATGGGAGCATATATGTTAATACAAAAGATATATACATATATATAAAAAGGTGAGGGTGTATGCATCTTTTTAAAAGTTTACAGGAATATATATATATATATATATATATATATATATATATATTGTACAATTGCAATTAAATAAAAAAATAAAAATGGTTAAAGAGAAAATAATGACAAGAAAAAAATGTTAGTGTCCATTTTGTTAGCTTGGTGGATTTTTAACATGGTATAACCCATGGATTTACAATTTATAATGTGTAACAACAGAAAAATTACAATAGTGCCTATAGGCATCTTCTGTTGGTAATGTGCATGCTAGATTGATTAAATAGTGTAGGTTAACCTTAAAGGTGCCTGTCATTTTGACCAATCATTTTAAAGTAGATGGTAAGTAAAAAAGGCAATAGGGACTAGAATAAAGCATGCTGACCTGATAAGTTAGGTGGTATAAGGTTCAACCATTAAGCTAAATATATCTCAAGTTCAGCATAGACGTCAACATGCCAACTTGCTAATAATCTACTTAAACTAGGAGGAGTGAAGGCCATTAGTGAAGATGTTTACGACTTGTTCTCCAGAATGGATGTAGGGAAGAAACAATATTCCCAAATCAATCTTCTCCCAAGTGAAATGACTATCAAGTTCTACATGCTTTGTGTCACCATGGAGAAGTGGATTTTTTGCTAGATTGACAGCTTCTTCGTTATCAAAATAGAGAATTGTCAGGATGAAGGTCAAGGTCCAATTGGAAGATTTGGACCCATAAAATACCAGCAACACATTCAACTTCATTTAACAAGCTACAATGTAGGACTTGGGTTGGTTGGGCCTGATAGGTCCTTCCTCTTCATGGACCTTAGCTTGGGCAATTGTTTTGATGGTTGCCTGAGTCATCTGAACTACATTCTAGCCAAGTCTGGCTAGGTCATTTGCTGTTGACTGGATTCCTCTCTTCTAGTTTTTGAGCTGCTTGGGCCTCGTAGGCCTTGCGTTGGTCGAGCCTAACGGGTCCTTCTTTTTCATGGGCTTTGGGTTTTTGGGCCTATGCCATTTCTCCTTCATCACACGGGTAGATGACGAATTTGATTAACCACAAGGGCTCCAAATGGCCTTCTTAGTTAAAACTTGATATTAATCTCATTGTCCTTCCCATTTGAACCATTCTTCAAACTTCCCAAGACCTCCATTATGGTATCTTGACCTCCTAACCCACCTTAAATTTTCATATATATCCTTACTCGTCCCATGTATTTCACAACTCTCTCGCTTGGGTCAAGTTCCTATTTAACATTAATAAGTAACCATTCTATATTTCATGGGCTCCCTATTTGTTCCCTCATGCTTCCTTGCTTGGCTTTTCTTGATTCTATCCGATCCCTGATTTATTTGCTTTTCTAAATCACGCTTATTCATTTATTCTTATACATTCTCCACCTATCCTCATGCTAACTCATACACTTTGCTTGCAATAAATGTATTGCAACCTGATCATTGCTTTTATACCCTCTCCCGTCTTGGCAAAGAGCATGTGTATAAGTATGGTACCGATAGATTTAAAGATCAAGTTGCAAATTGATAGGCTGATGTAAATTTTTTTCACCTTGTGAAATAAGATTCTAACTTACCTATTGTCTTAAGTACCAAAATTCACTTATCCTTCATTTTTAAAAAAATTTTCAATTTATTTTACAAACTTATTTCTTACACAGTCAGGGAGGGAATGCCTCTGAGCGAGATGGGTAGGAAAGAGAGAGAAAAGAAACCATTTCAAACGGAGATTGCTTTTGGGTTTGGTGGATCTCGGGGTTGCCCTTTCGTTTGGGTGGATGGATGTCTTTTGCACCTGAGGCAATTTCCCAACACTTCTCGTCATCGTGAATAAGAAGCCACCTCTTACTTGAACAGTGCTTCGAGTGACAATTTGAGGCAACTATAGTGCGTCTGATGCTGCCTTCTGAATTGGCATCTCAAGGCAGTCGTTCGAGTCCGTCGGTGACCGCCTTATAAGCACGAACTCAAATCGACATTCCACGAGTTAAAAAAAGAAAAAAATTTCTTTGACCTAATTTGAAAGGGAAGATAATCTATTAAAATAAAGATTAATCTTATTCAGTGAGAATAATATTTTGATCTAAATTAAAAGGATTTAATTTAAAATAAATTATTTTAAGATTGATGTAGGATAATTTTTTTTTTTTATATATTATCCCATATATTTCTACAAATTAATTTAAAAATTTTTCAAATAATTATAAATTAACTTACCAAGATAATCTTTATAACTTCTAAACAAAAATAAAAGATAATCCAACTATAAAATAAAATTATCATGTAAAATCTAACCATTCATCCAAATTAACCCTCGATCCTCCGCATATCTACTCATTAATTTCACCATCTTTGTCATTTATCAATTACCCAACAGACGATATTTGCATCGGATCGCGTGTGAGGGGGGGTGATGGAGTGAGGGTGGGGTCATTTCAAAATTCACAACCGCGATCCGCCCAACCGATCCCCACGCCACCCCGCCGTGGCGCCGGCGCCATTCCACAAATCGCACCCCCTACCCCACAAAAGAGAAGAAAAAAAAAACCTCCCACCACCCATCAAGTGCCAAATCCCCCAATTTCAAATTTGGGCTCAAACCCCCGATCCCCCACACCACACAAATTCCGACCACCAAAAACGGCCAAAATAAAAAACAAACACCCGCCCGGAAAGAAAAAAGCACCCGCGCCCTCCCAACCCAAACACACTCTCACCAACAAAATTTCGAAACCCTCCGAAAGGCCCCGCCTTCCTCCCCCTTCTTAACCTCACCATCTCCACACCACGGCACACACAAACACACACCCCCACGCACGCACGCACGCACGCACGCCATGGTGGGGATGGAGACCGGCGTCGCCCGCGTCACCCGCGCGGCCATCAAGCGCGCCCGCGCCTCCGAGGCCGAGGCCGTGGTCAACCCCCCCGAGGTCCTCGCCCCCTCCAACTCCAAGCGCAAGCGCGTCGTCCTCGGCGAGCTCCCCCACCTCGCCAACTCCCTCGCCCTCCACGACGACTGCCCCCACAACGACAGCAACAACAAACCCACCAAACACCACCACCACCGCCATCACAAGAAGAAGAAGCCTCCCCCCACCAATGCCGCCGCCGTCTCCGACATCGACTCCGGCTTCGACGACCCCCAGATGTTCGCCCCCTACGCGTCCGACATCCACCGGTACCTCCGCTCCATGGAGATGGAGAGGTGGAGGCGGCCGCTCCCCAACTATGTCGAGGCGGTGCAGCGGGACGTCACGCCGGCGATGCGGGCGATCCTCGTGGACTGGCTGGTCGAGGTCGCCGAGGAGTACAAGCTCGTCTCCGACACGCTCTACCTCACCGTTTCCTACATCGACCGCTTCCTCTCAGGGTTCTCCATCGATAGGAAGAAGCTGCAGCTCCTCGGGGTCTCCTCCATGCTCATCGCTTCCAAGTACGAGGAGATCAGCCCTCCCCACGTCGAAGACTTCTGCTACATCACCGACAATACCTACACCAAGGAAGAGGTCCGTGCTTCTAAATCAGTAACTACTGCTTTGGATGTGCTCCAGCCTTAAAAACATATGTATACATATGTTGGTGTCCTGTGCAGGTGGTGAAGATGGAGACTGATATACTGAAGCTTCTAAATTTCGAGATGGGCAATCCAACAACGAAAACATTCTTGAGGTTGGTTGGCCGATTAGTCCCCATGGATTGCATGGTCTTGTTTTTAATTGATAACAAGATTCTTCTTTTTCTCTCCTTGGGTAAATTGCAGGAGATACATGAGGGCAGGCCAAGACAATTGTGACGTAAGTTGGTCCTCGTCGTGCCTTCCTGATCTCTTTCGATGGATTTTCCCACATCAGTGCTGACAGATTCTCCTTGCAGTCCCCGAACTTGCAGCTGGAGCTCCTGGGAAGTTACCTCGCGGAGCTGAGCTTGCTCGACTATGGCTGCGTGCGGTTCTGTCCTTCGGTGATCGCGGCCTCGGTCGTCTTCCTCGCGAGATTCACCGTCTACCCCGGTGCCTGCCCTTGGGTAATTAATGAAGAAACGTTGCTGTTGACATTTAACTTGCTTGCTTTCTTGAATTGGGAGTGTGGAGTAGTGTTAATTAATGCCATATTTGTTGGTTGTGACCAGACCTCCAATCTTCAGCACTATACTGGTTATGATGGTTCGGAGTTGAAGGAATGCGTCAATTCCATACACGAGCTCCACTTGAGCAAGAAGTGTCCCAATCTAAGAGCAATTAGGGACAAATACAAACATGGCATGGTGATTATTTCTTTTCCTAACCCCTGGTTTTTTCTTTAACAGCATCACCGAAAGCTTAAGGATGTTTATGTATAACGGCGAAGTCTGATTGGGATTTGCTTGTTCCTAGCAGTTCAAGTGCGTTGCTAATCTGCCGTCGCCTTCGGAGATCCCCGCTTCATACTTTGAAGGTGTTGCTTTGAGCAAGGTGTAGCTGTTTGGCTTTTGATTTGGGGGTGTTGGATCCAACTCCCGATGTGATTTGGGTGCTTGGGAGATCGCTATTCGCCTAATTGTTGCGTGCCATCTTTTGTGGAAGTGTTTGTTGGGTATGGAGTTTTATTGGAAGAGCTCCTCCCACTTGATAGTTGCTCCTGGTGATTATCATTTGGAGCATGTAAACATGTCAAACAATATTGATCATTGAAGCAGCCAAAAGTTGTATGTTAACTATTGAGAAATAAGTTTCCCAAGAGGGCCTTGGGTATGATAGCGTTACAAACCCAACAGATGTGTTAAGTAATGTCTCTGAAAAAAAATCCTGAAGAGTATCTGAAATACTTTATATAGTTTGATCTGTTCTTTCAAAGCTGATGGCATTGATGGGGATGAATTGCCTCTACCAACTAGAGCATAATCTGTTTGAGACTCAGGTTCTTTTGTAATAATGGGAATGGTGATCTGAGTCTTTCCATTATGCCTAAAGAAATTGAGGCTTTGGGAGGATTCGAGTATCATAATAATTATTGGGCATGCTGCAATCCTATTTTTGAACCCTCAAAAGTTTGCATTGTTAGCAAAGCCACCAAGTCTTGACCTTGTCCAACAATGTCCTCACCGAGTTTTCTGCTCAACAAACGTCCTCATCGAGTCTCACGATGAGAACTTGTGCAACAATGTTATCCAAGAGTTGAGGAGAGAAATATATAACTAAATACTTAGCGATTTTGTATAAACAGAACAAAGAAAAGTATCAGTGATGGAGTGAAAATACAAAACTTCCCTACCTATTCTAACATGGTATCATCTACTGGATGAGAACCTCTTGCCGCACCTGGATCCTTTGCATGTGAGCTCCATCTCTTTGTCGACGTAGTCGCCTCCATCAGTCGTGGAAGTCGTGATCTGACAACTTTGTCCTTCTTGCTCTCTTTGTTGTTGTCGTGTCTCCATCCTTTACCTGGTCACCGTTGCTCATCCACCCTACATACCCACCATCTTGAACGTTGCCTCAGTTGCTTGTCATCCTCTAATGTTGCTAGCATCTTCGATCTCCATTGATACCCCACCTTGCGTGTTGTCCACCCTTTGTTTTAACTCTAACATAAATCACCCCACCCACCTTATATATCTACCCGATACTCCCTCCCCAAACCCATATACCCATTTACCTGAATATACCCCCTACCTACCTCCACTGTGTCCCTCCCTCTCCGAGCATACCCCCCCAGCACGACCCACCCAACCCATTACCTCCCATCATCAGGCGACCTACCTCTCACGTTCTACAGCTCGCAACTCTCTTCACTTCACGGATCATGGTTGCCTCATCTACAGAGCTCCTTCACTACCTACGAGCTCAGCGACACCACCTTCTAGCGTATTACATACATAGCTTTGTCTCCTGCCATCATCTCTTCGTGCAGGCTTCTTCTATCTGATTGCTATCCCAGAGAATATATATGCTCCACCCTCCGATCATCCACGGCTCTCCATGTCGCCTCCACTGTGGACTCTCTTCCTCGATTGACGATTCCAGCTCACCACTCCCTACATGGCAGCTTGCTTGCTTGCTTCTCAAAGCTTGCCTCATTTGCCTCGATTGCTACAGTCCTTGCCCCTGGTGCGTCTCCATCGTCGTCGAACCCTATATTCGGCCAGATTACACGTTTGCTCGAGAGTTCTTTACTACAGACAACACTCCTCTCTCTGAGGACTCTATCTCCAGTCGACCTACTCGTCGATTTATTACTGTACATGAGTTTCATCATCGCTATTGTCATCACTCGATCACACCACAAGGCTCCATTGGATTGTACTAATGGTGTCTACACCGAATTAGGTCTCCTCTGCCCCTGTTCTTCCCTCTGGTGTCCACCATTTTCTCTCCATAAAGCTGACATCGACAAATTACCTATTATGGAAAACACAATTGCTGTCGCTTCTATGATCACACAGTCTCCTTGGATTAGTCTAACTTGAGGCCACCTCCTCCACCATAGGATTCACAGTCTCCACTGACTTTGCAATCGTTCAAGCATGGCATACTCACAATTAGATGCTTCTCAATTGGACTGTTGCATCTCTTTCAGAAGTTCTTCCCACTATTGTTGGCCTCTCCACTAGCTTCACAATTTGGAATGCTCTTTATGAGGCATATGGTACCTCTTCCCACACTTGCATTCTCCAATTATGCATGTAGCCCCCAAGCATTAAGAAAAGGCGAAGACTACATCTCCACCTTTCTAAGAAAAGTGAAATACCTTTCTGACGAGCTTGCTGTTGCAGGACAAATAATTGATGCTGGAGAATTCAATGCAATAATCTTCAACAACATTGGTGTCGCCTATAGTGATATCGTTGTAGCCCTAGCCTCCCGCTCTGCTGTAGTCTCCTCTCCAGAGCTTCTAAGCATATTGGCAGCTCATGAAATTCGCATTCAGCATGACACTGCTAGTTCGATAGAATCCCTTCCCCCACATAGCTAATATGATGAGGTGTGACTTATCATGGCTAACATACCCAAGTTAAGCTAGAAACTAGGTTAAACACTATATAATTAACACATGAAAAGGGTTAAGTGTGGGAAATAATAGAAATGACTTAAAATGACAAATTTGTGCTAAAAATGTAAAATTAGGTTATAAAATGAGATATTCTATTTGTTAATACAAATTAATGATTCAATTACAAATTAAACACACATTTGGATTCAAAAGTTTAAATCAAAGGTGGAATCAACTTATTAAATGTTTAATTAAGCCTCAATAAAAAATCTCATGGCATTTGGACATCATTAGGACCTCGTATCATACATTACTCTTAGGTCCTTTAAGCTTTAACATTTCATTCATTTAAAACATGCCAAGGATCTTTTTGAAAGTTGTGGGGACCTCTTTGTAAGACCATAGGTGTTACGACCCGGTTCTCGAATTCCTACAGGACACGAGACCGAACCGACTCGACTGATCCCAAGACCCAGTCGTCCAACGAGAAAGTAACCAAAAAGCAGTAAAATAAACCACATTCACCATGCAAGCAACTAACAGTAACAAAAGTATAGCAACAAAGGAGAAAACTACTACAGTACACACCACCACAACAGTAGAAAATTAGACAAGTACAGGAATATAAAGTTCACAATAAAAGAGTACAGAAGTGTAACAACTACTCACTACAATAGGAAACAGAGTACAACAGAAAGCTACAACTACTGGGCTCTATTGGGCCCAGCACCCTCTGCAGCCGTAGGCTCTGGCTGCTCAACACCTGGACCTGAAAGAGGTTGAGTACAAAACGTCAGTGAACGCTGAGTAGAGTGGCAACCAGCTGACTAAAACAGTAAAGGTGGACTGGTAACTGTTGTTTTCAATTTCTTTCTTTCTTTAACTAATTATTCTTTCTTTCATCTCTTGGTTTATTTATTAAGTCTCTTTCTTGATCACGAATGTTCCTCGCGGGAACGATCTTGATTACAGTCTTTTCCGAAGAGTAGAAGTAGCACATAGTGCTCTCCTGGCCAGGAGAGTCCCTCGTGGTGGTCCTACACTCAGTCAACCACCCTAAGGTCACTGACAGAGGTAACGGTGACTACGGCACGCGCGATAAACGCACGGGTAGCTACCTCGCATTGGCACGCGGTTAGTCGTTTCCGTTAACGGGTGCGCCCAAAGCACAACACGGAACCAGTATAGGGCATAGCCTTCTCATTAACAGGGGTGTAGTCCCTAAGAACCAAACAGGGGTCTCGCCCCTCCACAGTCCACGCACCCTCGCCTGACTACCCTGGTTTGCCCAGTGGGCTTAGCAAGTCGGTGTAAGGCAACTAGCTGAACCTCGGGTCCCGTGAGGTGGCTAGCTCTCTCCATACACTAGTAGCTCTCCCCGGTATGGTGTACGCGAGGGCCAAAAAGTCGGTACAAAGTGGCCAATCCTAACCTCGGGTCCCAACCTTAGGGCGGCTAGCTCCGCTCTGCACTAAGAAGGGGAACAATCGCTCTCCTTGGTACTCCGTACTCAAGGGCTAGCTCACTTCCCCATTCACATTTCCAGTTCCATTCTATTTATTTCCAGGAGCTCTACTCCTAATTCCCCGTAGGGTTCATACTCATGTTTCTTAGGCCAAGCCATACTAGGTTTCATCATTTCTATTTTTATTTCTCAGGTTCTACACATGTAGCATGTAACTTTACTATTCACATTCCAAGTTTATTCGCAGGTAGCTCGTGTTTCCAACATTCAATCTTTCATTTCCAATTCATATACAGGCAGCTCGTATTTAATTGTAAACAACAACAATTTACATCCAACAGTTGCTAACAACAGTACTTTACATTTCACATGCAGCTGTTATCCATTTACATGCAATTGTTATTATTCTATTTACTCATCCAAGACTGTAATTCATACATTCCATACAACTATTCCAGTATTTCTAGTCCTAGGATTCATGCCATACCCTAGGATCTAACATTCATTCCAGATATGCATTCATGTTTATAATTAAACTAGGAGAAGCCACTCTACCAGTAAACCCAAGAGTAATGGGGGCTTGATCGGCAAGTCCACGTGCCTCAGTAAACCCCAAATCCGCAACGGAATGAGGTCCTATCACAAGGATCAATCACAAGAGACCACCAGAACATGATAAAAGTATTCCAACAAGTAGAGGAACTTATACAGAGAACAACGGAATCTTAATTGCGGAAATCAGACCTCAAATGGACCCTAAATGGGTCAAAACAGTAATTCTGATTCATATCAGACGTCTAGAACACCTTTCAGATGTCTTAAAAGAGTCTAGAACCATACCTCAACTCCTGCGCCACTCTTCAGATGACAAGGAACTCTGCTGGATCGTCTGGACCCAGTTCCAGACGTCCGATAACCTCTCCGGACATCTGGAAACACTTCCCGCCGTCTGGTGCCTCTCCCAGATGTCTGAACTACGTGGGAGGGCGTGTCTCGCGCCTTCCCGAAGTGAATCCTGCACGCAGCGACGCAAATCTCCTCAATATGGCACGGAACAGTGCCTTGGCGGAATGACATGCATGGCCGTATCCGCAAAGGAAAGAGTAGGTTGCGGGATTTACCTCTCAGCCATCTGGAACCTCCTCCAGATGTCGTCTGCGCCGTCTGGATGTCGATCTAGACATCTGATTCTGGGAAAATCCTAGAACCAGAAGTTGCCTTTGCCTTCTCGCGCCGCACCTTCTCGCCTATTGCTCCTGTTGCAGTAGTGTCGTGGAGGACCTCCCCGACGCACCTCTCCACCTTGCGCACGCCCGATCGACCGTGAGCTCTCCGGCGAGCTCACCTGCGAGCTCGCACGCGTGCTCTCCTCCCTTCGCCTCGCTGCTCCTCCTCTCCTCCCACGCCGCTCACGTCCGCTCCTCGCTACTCGCCACTCACCGTTCTCGCTGGAGGAAAAAGAAGGGTGGCTGAAGGTGAGGTGAACGAGGGAGAGGAGGGGGGTTTAAGTAGGCGCAAGGTGTAGGGTTGCGTCAGCGAGAAGAGAGAGAAGGAGAGAAGAAAATGAGGCTGCGTACTGTTTACGCGCAGCATGTGCGCAGACGCCGGGACGTACATGAAAAATTTGATTTCCAGACGTCTGTGAAGGTGTCCGAACGTCTGACCCAAGTCCTAAACGTCTTAAAGGGCTTTAACAGCACGGGTCTTAATAACATAACAAACTCAAAGGAAGTTTCATCCCCGAAACTTGAGCTAGCTAGGGTGCGAAAAAAGAACCACATATGCATAACAAACTCAAAGAGGATCGAAGTCAGTCCGAAAAGACGTACCCTCAAAAGCCTCCTGGTACCGCTCTCGCATCGCCACCTCAAGCTCCCAGGTAGCCCCCTCGTACCGCTGGCTCCTCCACAAGACCTTCACCAGGGGTGCCTGCTTCCGTTTCAGACTCCGGACGGCTCTATCTAGTATTTGCACTGGCCACTCGGGGTAGGTCAGGTCGTCACCCACCTCAACGCTCTCGTGGCTCAGAACGTGACTGGGATCGACGACGTACTTCCTGAGGTTGGATACGTGGAACACGTCGTGCACACCAGAAAGTTGGGGAGGAAGGGTAGGCCTGTAAGCAACGGGTCCAACTCGCTCTAGGACCTCAAAGGGTCCCACAAACCTCAGAGTGAGCTTCCCTTTTACCCCAAAACGCTGCAGGCCCTTCATGGGAGAAAAGCGAAGGAAGACGTGATCCCCAACCTTAAACTGCATCTCTCTACGCTTTCGATCTGCATAGCTCTTCTATCTACTCCTGATAATGCGGAGTCGCCTGTGGATCTGCTCGATCACCTCCTGACTCTACCGGATCAGCCTGGGGCCAACCTCCCGCTTGGTCCCCACCTCAACCCAACTTAGGGGTGTGGTACACCTCCGTCCGTATAGAGTCTCGTAGGGTGCAATGCCAATGCTCGAGTGATAGCTGTTATTATATGTAAACTCCGCCAGGGGCAAGTGCTCCTCCTAAGAGCCCCTCTAGTCCATTACACAAGCACGCAAAAGGTCCTCAATCGTCTGTATCGTGCGCTCTGACTGTCCGTCTGTCTGGGGGTGGTATGTTGTACTGAACCTCAATCGTGTCCCTAAGCCTATTGAAACTCAGCCCAAAACTGGGATATGAAGCGGGTATCCCGATCGGATATAATCTATCAGGGAACTCCGTGCAGATGTACCACATCGTGGATATACCTCTCTGTCAACTGTGCTGGTCCCAAAGTGACTTAGATCGGCAAGAAATGTGCCGTCTTCGTTAATTTGTCTACGATCACCCAGACTGTGTCGTGTCCCCGCTGGGTAACGGGCAAGCCCACCACCAAGTCCATGGTGATGCTCTCCCACTTCCACTCTAGCACTGGAAGTGGTTGCAACGGCCTTGCAGGCCTCTGATGATCGGCCTTCACCTGCTAGCACACTAAACACTGCTGCACGAATTCACCTACATCCCACTTTATTCCCCTCCACCAAAAGTCGTGTCTTAAATCGTGATACATTTTTGTGTTCCTGGGATGTATGGTGAACCTGGAACCGTGTGCCTTAGTTAGGAGCTCTCTCAACAGCTCCTCGTCCCTAGGAACGCACAAACGCCCCCTCATACGTAGCACCTCGTCTGTAAAGGAGAAGTCTCCAGGGTCCCCTGACAGTACTCTGTCACGTAATGACTACAGGTATGGATCAGCCATCTGTCCTGTGATGATGCGGTCTATCAGCTCTGGCCTCATCTGTTGTGTCACAGTCATTGCCCCACAGTGCCCCAGTAACTCTAGGGGTCACCAACTGCCCTTTTCCTCCATGAGTCTCCAACTTTGTGCCTATAAACTGGCCAAGTGGGCGGGCGCCTTCCGGCTCAAGGCGTCAGCCACCACGTTGGCCTTTTCCGGATGGTAGGAAATGCTACAGTCATAGTCCTTCAGAAGCTCTAATCAATGTCTTTGTCTTATGTTGAGCTCCTTCTGATCAAACAAGTATTTGAGGCTCTTATGATCTGTGAAAATCTCAAAGGTCTCATCGTACAAGTAGTGCCTCTAAGTCTTCAGTGCGAAAATGATAGCTACCAGCTCCAGGTCGTGGGTAGGGTAGCTATGCTCATGGGGCTTTAGTTGCCGCGAAGTGTAAGCGACAACGTGACCCCTCTGCATGAGCACACCCCCTAGCCCCTGCAAAGAGGCATCCGTGTACACAACGAACCTGCCACTGCTGTCTGGGATGGTAAGCACGGGAGCTGAAGTCAGCCTCTCCTTCAGCTCCCGAAAACATGCCTCACAAGCGTCTATCCAAGAAAAGGGCATGTCCTTCCTGGTCAGTTGTGTCATAGGATGTGCAATTTGCGAGAAACCCTTGATAAACCTCCTGTAGTAGCCTGCCACTCCCAAGAAACTGCGGATCTCTGTCACTGTACGCGGTCTCTCCCACTTGAACACTGCCTCAACCTTGGTTGGGTCCACAGCCAAGCCATCCTCGGAAATCACATGGCCTAAAAAGGTCACCACCCTCAACCATAACTCGCACTTGCTGTATTTGGCGTACAGCCTACGTCGTCCCAGTGTGTCCAGAACCATCCGCAAGTGTTGTCCGTGTTGCGCCTGATCCCGAGAGTAGATGAGCACATCATCAATAAATACCACCACGAATTGGTCAAGATACAGTCTGAACACTCGGTTCATCAAATCCATGAAGGCAGCGGGGGCGTTGGTCAGCCCAAACGGCATGATCAAAAGCTCATAGTGTCCGTACCGGATGCGGAAAGCTGTCTTGGAGACATCGGTCTCCTTGATCCTCAACTGGTGGTAGCCAGACCTCAAGTCTATCTTGGAGAATACCGTGGCACCTCGCAACTGGTCAAACAAGTCGTCAATCCTCGGCAGCGGATACCTATTCTTGATGGTGACCCTATTCAGCTGTCTGTAGTCCACACAAAGGTGTAGGGTACCATCCTTCTTGTTCACAAACAATACCGGGCTCCCCACGGAGACACACTGGGCCTCACAAAGCCCTTCTCCACAAGGTCCTGCAACTGGGACTTGAGCTCTCGTAGCTCAAGTGGTGCCATCCTGTAAGGCGCTGTAGAAATGGGGCTGGTCCCCGGTACCAGTGAGATCTCAAATTCGATCTCACGCTTGGGTGGTAGTCCTGGCAACTCATTTGGGAACACGTCAGGGTACTCTCTAACCACCGAGATACTCTGAAAGTTTGCCACAGGGCTGGGCTCTGCCACCACACAAGCCAGGAAGCCCTCACACCACTGGCCCAAAAGTCTCGTCGCCCGAAGTGCAGAAATGCACCTGAAGCCTCCGTCCACAGGCTGTTTGTGAAACTCGAAAGAAGGCAACTCTGGTATGGAGAAGACGATCTTCCTCTCAAAACAGTCCACCAAGGCGTGGTAAGCGAACAGCTCGTCCATCCCCAAAATCACGCCAAAGTCCTCCATTGGTATCACAATCTGATCAGCGGGGAGCTGTGTCCCCCAACACTGACCTCACAGCCTGTGTAAACCTCCTCAGCTACAAACAGCTGACCACCCGGACCTCTGATCACAAACGGATCCTCTAACAACACACAGTCCTGCCCCAAACTGACAGCATAACTAGCAGCGACAAATGAGTGCGTGACGTCGGAATCAAAAAGTGTGTAAACTAGTCTGCCGGAAACTGTAACCATACCTGCTACCACTGATCCTGAAGCTTTGGCGTCTCTGTGTCAGGGCGTTGATACGCTCCTCAGCCCTAGGTGCAGACAAAGCAGCCACACTCTGCGTCGGACGGGTAGCCACTGGCCGGTACCCTCCCCGCGACTGCTGTCCTCCCCCACGTGACTGGGAACCTCGGCCTCCTGCTTGTCCTCCAGTGCTTGGTGCGGGGAGCATCTGCTGACCTCCAGCCCTAGACGGGCAGTCCCTCCTGATGTGGCCCGGCTGGCTACACTGGTAGCAAAGGGGAACTCGACTCCCGCCCTCAGTGGGTCCTTGATGATGGCTGGGTGGGGGTCCGGTGCTGGCAGCTGGCCACTGACGGCTCCGTAAAGTGTGACGCTCTCCTGCGGGTGCCACGTGCCAGCTCTCTCGTCAGCCCTGTGAGTAGTCTGGCTGGTAGGGCCTCTTCCGTCCGCTGTCAGTGTCACGGGCGGATGGGTTGGTCTCCTCATATGTCATAGTTGCCTCCACCACCCTCGAGAACGTAGGTAGCTTCAGGGGTTTGATATACCCCCGAATAGCAAGCCGGAGCCCCACGGTGAACCTCCAAAGGCGCGCTTCCTCGGTAGCCACAGCTGTCGCGGCGAAACGGGACAGCTCCAGGAAATGCGTGCGATACGTGCTCACGGTCATCATCCCCTGGCGGAGAGTGTGGAACTCCCGCCTCCTCAGGTCCTGCCACGTCTGGGGAAAATACTGCTCGTAGAAGAGGGTGACAAACTGGTCCCAAGTCGGCTCGGCCCTCTCCTGACCCCTGATTGTCCACCACCTGTGTGCCGCGCTCTCCAGCTGGTAGGTGGCAAAGGCCACGTGGCACTCCATAGGGGGGTGATGAGAACCTCATCATGAGCCATAACTAGCTCATTTTGACCCAATACAAAGGATAAAAGCTCCTACATAACTCAAGGAAAGGCTTAACTCAGAGAATTCTGAGTTTAAGGAGAAAACAAGTCATAAGGGGTAAAAATGTAATTTTACCAGTATAATCTGCATACAGGGTAATTCAGGGTCCAAACACAGGTCAAACAAACCGAATGAGAAGGAAAGTGGGATGATCTGATAAGGGCTACAGCAATTCCAAGGAACTAAATGATAATCTGTAACCCTAAAGCAAACCCACTTCAATTCACGAGGTTCGAGGCAAAGTAAAAATAGAATAAACCCTCTAAAATTCATAGAAAAATAATCTCTAGGGTTTAGAACCTTCAATTTGGCCTTCAGAACCCATTTTGACCTACATTGAGAACCATGCCCAATTAATAACTTAATTTGGTTTTTTGCATAAATTGACCGGTCAAACAAGGTTTAATCTAGAAATAAAATTCACCATCAAATTCCTTAGGTCCTAATTAGTCATGTATAAAAACTTGAGCCTAAGAAGAAACCTTCTTGACCAACTTTGCACTTTGGTCCTCATATATTTACTTTTTGACCCTCAACTTTTGAACCCTCACATTTCTGCCCCTAACTCTCCTTCGTTCTTTGCATTCAGGTCCCTCCTGCCAAAACCTGCCAGCACCATGCTCCGGCGACCTTGCGCGGAGCATGGCGCCGCGCAGGGTGAGGGGGAGGGGCTGGCAAGTCAACTGGGGGTGCCCTGCATCGTCAGCCGTCGCAGGAACACCCCCCTGGTCGTTGCAACCCACCATACCGGCCGTGCGAACGCACGGACGGTATGGGTTTCCATCTCCGACGTCCTCCGGCGAGGGAGACACGTCGTCTCCCTCTGCCCTCCTCTCTGATTCTACCCTATAAATACCCCCCGTCGCCCCACCGTTCGAGGGAGCTCGGATCTGACGGAGAAAACCCCCAACTTTCCTCTCCTCTCACTCCGGCAGACACCCACCAGCTCCGGCGGTTCTTCCTCCTCCTCCTCTTCGCTCTGCCGCAATACCAGCAGCAGAGACTTCTCTCCCTCGCTCTTCCCGCGCCACGCCGCACCCAGCTGGCGCCTCTCCGGCCCTCTGCTCGCTGCCGCCCCTTCCCCCGGGCATCTTCTTCTCCGGCGACAGTCGATACGACTGTCGCCCGCTCCGGCCCCTCCTCGTCCTGCTAAGTAGGTAGAACTCCTCCTCTTCCTCCCCTCTTCCTTTTCCTCATTTTAAACATATACTGTCGCCCTCGATTCCGACCAATCACCCTCACCTTCTCCGCCTCCGGCCATCCTCCGGCGAGCCGCTCCCATCACTCCAGCAACCCACACGACTCGCCGACCACCGCAGAACCTCCGCCTCCTCACCCTGATCAACCTCCGCCCTTCCACTTCCCCCAAATCACCCTCTGCAACTCCACCGAACAAACCCATCTCCCGACCCACAGTCCGACCTAGGGCAGCTCTTGGGCTCCGCCCCGCCGCCTGCACACCCCCCGACCACCTTCGCCGTGCCACGGCGAAGGTCCTCCGCGTTTCTGATTGGGCCGAGAGGCCGTTTTTCTGTGGGCAGGTACCTGCGCTCGTCGCCGCCATTGTTGAAGCGAAGCAGCTTCTTCACCTGCTGCCCCAGGTGCGCCGCGCCCAGGTCACGCTCCCAGACAGTGCGAGGCGTCGTCGCGAAGTACCAGGCTGCAGTCGAGTCAAAGCTCTCGCTCGAAGCCCCCGCACTTCGCCTCGACTGCCGCTGCTTCCTCCGCGCAGGCACCCAATTTGGGGTGGGACATTTAGTCCCACCTCGTAACCTTTCAGAGGAGAGCGCCCGCATAAAGGCAAAAAGTGCCTTATGCTCGTTGCCTCCTGAGCACGGGGTGAGGTCCCTCTCACTCACTCGCTCGCTCGACCCGGTCTCGTCCGCGCTCACGCCTCGCGGACCTGACCCGACCCGACTTAGACTGACCTGCACTCCTCGCCCACCACGCACGCCGGTGGGCCTGGACCCGGGCGCGACCCGTACCCGGCAACCCGACAGCTCTGGGAGAGCTATCCTAAGAGCGATTTCTGTGAGAGAGAGACGCGGGGGAGGGTAGAGATAGGTTTTGCCCCTCTGATCAAGCTGTGTAAGTGTGCAGGCACAGGTGAAGAAGAACCGTGGAAGAAGACGAAGGCTGAGGGAAGGAGGATCACCGAGCGGCACTGTAGCAGCGGCGGTTTAAGTCGTCTGATTGGAAAATCAGACGACGTCCTGAAGGCAAAGACGGCATAAGGAAGGCGAGGCAGAGGAGAACACAGAGAGGCCAAGGGAAGAACTGAAAGAAGAAGAGCACGAGAAGAAGATCTGAAGAAAGGAAAAGAAGATCTGAAGAAAGGAAAAGAAGAAAGAAAGGAAAAGAAGAAGAACAGGACCGCTCTGCAGAAGAAAAAGGAAGAGCAGAAACAGCTGAAAGAAGAAGAACATCACCACTGCAGATAAAGAAGAAGAACAAAGGAAGAGAACAGAAGATCTGAGAAGGAAGAAGAGGAGAAGCAAAGAGAAAAGAAGAAAAGACAACAAATTCTCTCTCTCTCTTTCTTTATTTTTGTAAAAGAAACTTGTACCCCTAGAATACAACTTGCTCCCTGAGTTCGACCTCGGGAACTCTTTCATTTTCCGAGTAACAAATTGTATTAAACTGGTAATCACCTCTCTCTATACTATACTACGACGATATAATAAAACTATAGAGGAAGGTTGCCAAACCAGGGGGCGAAGGGTGTCAAACACCTTCTCGATCTGCTCGAACCAGTCCTCCGCCTCGATCGGGTCCTCATCCCCCTTGAAGGAGGGGGGCTTCAGCTTTTCGGAATTGTCCGAAAAGCTCGTAATGGCGCTGAAGTGGGGAAACTGGTACGCCTCCAGGCAAGGAGGGCTGTGCTCGGAAGTGTCAGAGGAAGGTGGGGACAGTGGAGGGCCACATGCTCCCCCATGTCCAGTTCTATGCCTGTCTCGCGGTCCCACAGAGGACTCCCCCTCCGCAGCCCTAGGAAGAGGCACCCGTGGAGGTGGGTGGAGCTCCTCTCGTACGATCTCCTGTATCAGCTGGGCGCGGTCCTGGGCCTGAACGCCCAGAAGTAGTGGCTAGTCCACTGAGACGTCGGGCAGAACGCGCCTGCCCCTCCGACCTCGTCCTCGGTCGCTTCCGCGGCTCGCCTCGTTGACCCCACGTCGAGGCATCTCCTACAAGGAGATGCGAACACAGAACAGAAAAGACATCAATTCCATAGACATTCAACAAAGGACACTCAGGACGGTGTCAAAAGGTATGTTGTGGTGGTTACTCTAGTCACAAGAACGTGAATTGGTTATTTTCCAGCTAGTTGGTTCACTTCTCGGGACGACCTTGCTCTGATACCATCTTGTTACGACCCGGTTCTCGAATCCTTACAGGACACGACTCGAGTGATCCCAAGATCCAGTCGTCCAACGAGAAAGTAACAAAAAATAGTAAAATAAACCACATTCACCATGCAAGCAACTAACAGTAACAAAAGTACAGCAGCAAAGGAGTAAACTACTACAGTACTGATGAGTGGCTATTCATCATAGCTAAAAAGTTGAAGTTAAGCTAGTCACTGGGTTAAACAACATCAAATTAACAGATAGAAAGGGTTAAGTGTGGGAATCAAAGAAAAAGACCTAAAAACTTTATTTTGTGTTAAAATTGCATAATTAGGTCACAAAACGAGATATTCTGAAGGCAAAAGGACAAATGGTGATCCATACGTTAATTGAACACATAAATAAGTTCAAAAGGCCAAATCAAAAGTACAATTAATTTCTTAAATGTTCAATTGAGCACATATAAAAATTTGAAAGCATTTGGACATCATTTAGGCCTTGTAATGTAGAGTTTACACTTAGGTCCTTCATGCATCACATTCTTGTCTTTAAAAATCCTTTTTGGACCTACTTGTAAATCGCAAATACCCCTTTGAAAGGCTGCAGGGTCCATCCTGTTGCAATTCTCTTCACTTATGGGCCTGTACGCAATTTTTCTACCCCTTCGTGCAAGGGTTTTCCCTGCAATTTTCCTGACATTTTGAGAACGGCCTGCTGCTCTTCGCACGCATTGTAGCACATGAAGAACACGACAGATCTCGACCGTCTGTTGTTTCTCGCGATTTCGATCTGCAGTTGGATCTTGTTACGAAGGCACGGCTTCAGACGTCTTTTAAGACGTCTGGGAGGTGGCTCAGACGTCGGACCAGACGTCTGGAACCCCTTCCAGACGTCTGGGATTCGGTTTTGGCGGCACGCGCGATTGCGTCTGCGCGCCTGCGCGCGCAGACCTGCGGGTGCCTTTTCCCCTCTCCTGCTGCCGCAGGCTGCGCCCTCTGTTCCACTCTCTCTCTCCTCCCCGTGCGGCTTTAAAACGCCACGCCCTCTCCCTCACTCTCATCACCTCCGCCCCCTTCCTCTTCTCCTTTCAGTCGGTGCGCGAGTGTGAGCGCGAGTGAGCGGCAGTAGCGACAGCTGCGGTGAGCGTGGGAGGAGGTGTTGCGCGAGGGAGGAGGTGCTCGGCCGTGAGGGCGAGCTTACCGGGGCTGCTAGGGTCGGCCGGTGGGGGGAGCAGCAGACGCGGGGTGACGCGGGAGGCCTACTGCAGCTCGAGCAGCAGGCAGACGAGACGCGGCGCGGCCGTGCGTCGCGAGCGGAGGGCGAGTCGTGCCCTGATTCTGAAAATTTTTCCAGAATCAGACGTCTGGGCTTCCAACCAGATGACGGGGAGGACGTCTGGAGGACTGTCCAGACGTCTGAAAGGTGAGTTATTTTCGTCCTTCTTCCTTTTCTTCGGTCGTCCGTACTGAGAGAGAGAAATGGGTACGCGCAGGTTCTGGATTCGCCATCCAACGCGAATCAGACGTCTGGCTGCAGTGCCAGACGACGGGAACGACTTCCAGACGTCCGGGGTGACCATCGGACGTCTGGGAACTAGGTCAGACGCCCTCACAGGCTTCTGGACGTCTGAGAGACCACGCAGGACAAGGTACCATCTGATCCCCATTTTTAAGACACTTGGAAGAAGTTCCAGACGTCTGATTTTGCACTGTTTCATCGTTTTTGACCCGTTTAGGGTCCGTTCGGAGTCTGTTTTCCGCGTTTCGAGTTGCGTGCTTTTCGGAATTAAATCCTCTACCCGTCTACAGTAGTTGTATACTGTTTTGAGAAACTCCTTGTGTTTGATCCTTGTGATAGGATCCCGTTTCGTTGCTGTCTCTGGGGTTGCGGAGGTACGTGGGATTCCCAACTACACCCCCAGTACGCCTGTTGTAACCGGTAGAGTGGCTTTTAAGTTTATTAGTATAATCTGTTAAATTATGAAACCATAAATAGAACCTAGGACATTGCATGAATCCTAGGAATGAGAAATAGATTGAATGGTAGATCCTAGGTGTTGCATGAATTCTAGGGCTGGAAAACTAGATTGTATGATAGATCCTAGGATATGGCATGAATCCTAGGACGGGGAAAACTAGTGGAATATATGAATACTACAGTCTTGGAAAAATGGAAAGGAACAAATAGCTACCTGTAAATTGAATTAACGGCTACCTGTTATGAATAAATAAACGTGACTGAGAACATGGATTGTAAGAATGTGAAACTGGAAAGTGAAACCTAGATGTTTTGAGTTAAAAGAGCTGGAACCCTACGGGGAATTAGGAGTGGAACTCCTGGAAAGAGAAAGGAATGGAACTGAGAAAGAAAGACGTGGTAGTGTGCTGTCTCTTGGGTACATAGTACCAAGGGAAGTACCTGTACCTGTTTAGTGCAGAGCGGAGCCAGCCGCCCCAGGGACCCTGGGTTAGGACTGGCCACTTTGTACCGACTTGCTGGCCCTCGTGTACGTAGTATCGAGGAGAGATACTAGTGTAGGGAGGTACTAGCTACCCCACGGGCCCCGGGGTTCTGCTAGTCTCCTACACCGACTTGTTAGGCCTACTGGGGCAAACCAGGGTAGTCAGGTGAGGGTGCGCGGACTGTGGAGGGGCAAGGCCCTGTTTGGTTACTGTGGAGGGGTTGGACCCCCTGTTACTGAGAGGGCTCTGCCCTGTACTGGTTCCGTGCTGTGCTTTGGGCACACTCGTTAACGGAAACGACTGACCGCGTGCCAGTGCGGGTTAGCTACCTGTGCGTTTATCGCGCGTGCCGTAGTCACCATTACGCCTGTCCGTGACCTTGGGGTGGTTGACTGAGAGTAGGATCACCACGGGGGACTCTCCTGGCCAGGAGAGCACCACGTGCTACTTCTACTTTTTGGAAAAGACTGCAATCAAGATCGTTCCCACGAGGAACATTCGAGATCAAGTGAAGGATCTGAGAAATAAATGAAATCGTGAGACAATTGAAAGACGTAAATAAAGAAAGTAATAGAACATAACAGCTACTGTACACTCTGCTGTTTCTTTTGTTTTAGTTGCCACTCTACTCAGCGTTTTGCTGACGTGTTACACCCGTTACCTTTCAGGACCAGGTGTTGAGCAGCCAGGGTCAGCGGCTGCAGAGGACGCTGGGCTGAGTAGGATCTAGTAGAGTTACCACTGTTCTCTTGTACCTCTTTTTGTTCCACTGTAGTGAGTAGTTCTTGTTACCGCTGTACTTTTCTTTACCTGCAGTTCATATTATGTTATGAATGTTGTTCTACTGTTGTGGTGGTATATACTGTAGTGGTTTCTTTCCTTACTGCTGTATTTTCTTACTGTTAATTATATTCATGCTGAATGTGGTTTATTTTACTGCTCTTGTGGTTACTTCCTCGTTGGACGACTAGGTCTTGGGATTAGTCGAGTCGGTCCGGTTCTCGTGTCTCGTAGGGACTCGGGAATCGGGTCGTTACAGATCTGAATAAAAGCTTCGCGATAATTGGCGCGTACGCTCACCCCTCCCCAGATCCCATCTGACGGTCAGATTTTGAGTTGGCTTGTTGCGTGCTCCTCTCCTCTCATCCCTGCCGCTGGTTGCCTCATCGGCTATCTTCACCCGTGCGGTGATATGAGCCACTGAGTCTGCTACTTAAGCACCTCAGTGGTCACGCGCGCAAAGGATCGCTCTCTCCTACATCTCTTAGCGATCATTCGTCCACTTCAGTTTCTCCTCCCCACCAATTCTCTGATTTCACAGCCATCGGCTGTGAAATCACCACCTTCTTCTCGACCTCCTTGTTGCTAAGGACCTCGTAGCACCTGAGGACGACCCTGGAGCCTCACTAGCAGACTCTTCCCTCCGCTGGAGTCATCTTCCTCCCTTCTTCCCCCTTAGCCATCGGCTAAGGACCCATAGGTCCCATTCTTCCTGTTAGAGTAAATTTATCATTCTGCAAATTAGTTGTAGCTGTAGTTAAATAGGTTTAGATTAGAATTCAAGTAATTTGTAGTGTTTAATTTCGCTGTTATGATAGTGTAGCTGTAGCAGTAGATGTAGACTAGAATTTCTCCCCCCCTCACCTCCTCTGATCATTCCAGATCAGAGGGGATGGTTTCACATAGTCCATGATCGCGAATTCTCTCCCTCTCCATGTTTCCATATTCGCTTCTGATTTCCACGACTTGTTTCTCGCATTTCACCCATTCATTCATTCTGACCTAACTTCAGATCTGATTGATTTTTAACCTCAGATCTGAAATTGGCGTCAAAAAGCACATAAGGGGCTTCCCATTCACCTCATTTTTTATCACAAAAGCCCCTGATCTGAGCTTGAAAGTGATCAGTTTCTCGGATTTTTCTTTAACTCAGATTTCAAGGATTTTTACTCATTTGGGTTTTGACTGTTTTGATCTGACAAACTGAGGAATTCTGATTTTCATTCATTGTTTGGCAAGGAATCTGAGATGTTTCTGATGTCAGAATTCATCTCAGAAGGGCCAAAACATGATCTGAGTTTTTATGAGGTTTTTAATGCATTAAATGCATGGTAGAACTAAGGAAAATCACTGTGGTGATTTGAAGTCTATCTTGCATTCATGAGTTTGTGTTTGTGAAGAGCATTGATGATTTTTAACCTAAGGAGTTCTCAATACTCCTTATGGTTCCAGAATCTGGGATTTGAATTGTGGATTTTAGTTGACTGATTCAACTCTTTCTACATGCTGTCTATAGCATTAGGAAGAGTTAGATCAGTGTTTCTACTGATTGAATTCAATGAGAATTTATTGACAAGGGTTTGTGTATTTGAATTGGAATATTGAGTATTTTTGATAAGTGAAACCCTTGTCAGATGGGGTTGAGGGAATTTCTAAGTCTGAATTTTTGATTGTAATCCCAGAGCCACAGCAAGTTGCTGCACTTGTAGCTACATTCCTCTTCTTCCCATAAGTCTGATTTCATTCCAGGTGGACTAACTGCAGCTGCAGTTAAGCCGTCTAGAGTCAGATCTAATTTGCTGCAAGGTGGGAGCTTAGAGTTCTTACTGCTGCTGTTTCTGTGTTTTAATGTGCAGCAGTAATTTTTTATTTAAAACCCTGTAGAATGTAGTCTGAAAATAGTTGACATGTAGTTGTAATGTATTCCTTGTATACAAGCTTTCATGTATAAGTAATTGAATTTCAATTCTGTGAATGCTTGTTGTTTTTCTTCCAACTGTTTGTCAGCTATTTCATTTTCAGTTAACTGTCCAAACATAAGAACTAAATGCAATAAAAAATGATCAGTGTGTTAAAATGGGTAGAATTCTTTCCAGATTTCATTCTAACTGCAAATAAGGCAGTCAATGCTTTTTTAAATCCCTTAAGATCCATCCTAAGCCTTTAGGACCCTTAGATATCTTTTGAAAGGCTTAGGATGGATGAGATTGTAAATTCAATAAAAATCAGAAAAAAATTCTAAAAAATTAAAATAAAACTGTCTGATCGAAGATCAGAAAGTTTTCTAACCACATACCAAGTTACATGATATGCAAAACCCTCAACTTGGTAGAATTTACCAGTCGATGGATTTGTATACCATGAAACTTAATAATAGAAGTTATAGCTAAAAAACATCAAATACACCTCTTTTTCCTCGTCTAATTCTCCCCTTCTCATCTCTTATCCCTATAATATGTATAAAAATCAAAAAAAAGTGAAAAACTCCAAAAATACCTAAAAAGTACTTTGTATATTAAGTATACTCTTGTAAATATAAGCTTTATACTAAGTTATATATGTAAATAAGTAGCATATGTATATAAACTGTACAAATAACTTATGTATATATTGTACACTGTAAATTGGGTATTTAAGTTAGATTATATTGTATATATATTAATTATATAACTATTTATTAATTAAACTAACTTATATGTACTCTTAAACTAGATAAATCAATAGATAGGATAAATAACAGTATTAAGCTATAAAATTGTATATACATATTTATATGTAGAGTATAAACAACTAAAACCCTGTACCTTAATTTAATTCTTTATACATAATAAATAATTAATTTATTAAGTTAATAGCTAAGTTATTAGATTAAATTAGATAAATTAGTAATTTAGAGTTATAATTAAGTTAACTGAATCTGTATATTTAGACTAATGTACTTTAAGTAATTTAAGCTAATTGAAGTATATTTATATCTTATTATATTATTTAAACTTAATTTATAAGTAAAACAGTTCAAATATGCTATTTAAATGTAAATAGAATAGAAATTAAATCTGTAAAATACAATAAAAATGTCTATAAAATACTTATACATGTATACTAACTCTGTATAAGGTCAATTAGACCATATAGTAGGTAATTTATAAGCAATTAAAGAATTAAACATCAAAATCAGTATATATAAACTGTATACTTTAGTTAATTTATTTATATAGTAAATATAATTAAAATTTCAAATCAAGTGTACAGTTGTATAGTATTATATAAATATTTCATTTTCCCATAATTTATTTATTTTTTAAATAAATTGCGGCTCTCGAATTGAGGGCCAAAATGCCCTTTGTCGAGTAGCCGCACGCAATTTCAGCGCAGATGCGACGCTCGAATAGCGCCACATCTTGCGCTGAAGAGCAGGCGTTGTTATTTATATTGATTTTGTTAAGTAGAAGGCTCAGTCGTCACGGGTGCCGGCCGCCTGAAACAACCATACCTTACACTTTCTGAGCATATACATGAGCATATATACGAGCATTTGTGGGGCCGTGGGCCCGGGGGATGTGTGTGTGTGCGCGGGTTGAGAGGCCCTCTGATATGAGATTGATAATACACAATTAAGTGGCCTAATGACAATTAGGGCGAGCTTAGTAGAGGTCTGGTCACATCCACTGGGTGCTGTGTATCCCTCGAAAAGTGTGCCCGCAAATTAAACACATTTTTGATTAATTAAGAGGGTTAATGACAGTAGTTAATCACCTGTATGCCGCAGTGTTGTGAAGACTGTTAACGCAGAATAAAACAAAGAAGAAGAAGAATGACAGAAGAAGGGTAGTGTGGAAAGAGAGAGAGTGAAGATGTAAATACGTATAGTGAAAATAGAGAATGAAAATACAGATATAAAGAATTATGTACATAACTTCGTACCTTTACTAACAGAATAAAACGTCTCTATAACCGTCGCTACAGACCCTGGTTTCCCTCATTTAGTTTGTATATAGCTTTTTCTAGGGTCTAGCGACGCTTGCATCTATCACTATAGCTATTATATACGTTACTGTAGGTGTCAGCTTAGTAAGTTAAATTAGTATACTATGTAATCTTAGTTGGTAGTGTACTTTTATGTAAGCATTAGTAATATAACTTATAAAGAGTTAGCTTAGAGTATATTGATGAAGTGTTTGGTGCTTGTTTATAATTAGTTTTTGCAAGCATTTTAATTAATTCTTTGTACACAATTAGATTAAGTATTCATTCATTCTTTGTTAGACATAAAACTTCTTTTTGGACATAAAGGATAATTTTGAAATTAGAGAGTGATGTAAATCAATAACTGCCTCCCAGTGAACGACCTGGAATAAAATCAGTAAAAATTAGTTATTTAAATAATAATGGTCGTAATGATGGTTGGTATTCCATACAATCTACTACAATGACACTAATGATATTTTCATCAATTAAATACACAATCAACATTCTTTCCATATACTTACCATCATCATTACAGCGATTGAATTAAGTACACACCACCACAACAGTAGAAAATTAAACAAGTACAGGAATATAAAGTTCATAATAAAAGAGTACAGAAGTGTAACAACTATTCACTACAACAGGAAACGGAGTACAATAGAAAGCTACAACTACTGGGCTCTACTGGGCCCGGCACCCTCTACAGCCGTAAGCTCTGGTTGCTCAACACCTGGACCTGAAAGAGGTTATAAGTACAAAACATCAGCGAATGCTGAGAAGAGTGGCAACCAGCTGACTAAAACAGTAAAGGTGGAATGGTAACTGTTGTTTTCAATTTCTTTCTTTCTTTAACCAATTATTCTTTCTTTCATCACTTGGTTTATTTATCAGGTCTCTTTCTTGATCTCGAATGTTCCTTGTGGGAACGATCTTGATTGCAGTCTTTTTCGAAGAATAGAAGTAGCACATGGTGCTCTCCTGGCCGGGAGAGTCCCCCATGGTGGTCCTACACGCAGTCAACCACCCCAAGGTCACTGATAGATGTAACGGTGACTACAGTACGCGTGATAAACGCATGGGTAGCTACCCCGCACTGGCATGCGATCAGTCGTTTCCGTTAACGGGTACGCCCAAAGCACAGCACGGAACCAGTATAGGGCATAGCCCTCTCAGTAACAGGGGTGTAACCCTTAAGAACCAAATAGGGGTCTCACCCCTCCACAGTCTGCGCACCCTCGCCTGACTACCTTGGTTTGCCCAGTGGGCCTAATAAGTCTGTGTAAGGCGGCTAGTTGAATCCCGGGTCCCGTGAGGTGGCTAGCTCTCTTCATACACTAGTAGCTCTCCCCGATACGGTGTACGCGAGGGCCAAAAAGTCAGTACAAAGTGGCCAATCCTAACCTCGGGTCCCAACCCTAAGGCGGCTAGCTCCGCTCTGCACTAAGCAGGGGGACAGTCGCTCTCCTTGGTACTCCATACTCAAGGGCTAGCTCACTTCCCCATTCACATTTCCAGTTCCGTTTCATTTATTTCCAGGAGCTCTACTCCTAATTCCCCGTAGGGTTCATGCTCATGTTTCTCAGGCCAAGCCATACTAGGTTTCATCATTTCTATTTCCATTTCTCAGGTTCTACACATGTAGCATGTAACTTTACTATTCACATTCCAAGTTTATTCGGAGGTAGCTCGTGTTTCCAACATTCAATCTTCCATTTCCAATTCATATACAGGCAGCTCGTATTTAATTGTAAACAACAGCAATTTACATTCAACAGTTGCTAATAACAGTACTTTACATTTCACAGGCAGCTGTTATCCATTTACAGGCAATTGTTATTATTCTATTTACTCATCCAAGACTACAATTTATACATTCCATACAACTATTCCAGTGTTTCTAGTCCTAGGATTCATGCCATACCCTAAGATCTAACATTCATTCTAGATATGCATTCATGTTTGTAATTAAACTAGGGGAAGCCACTCTACTAGTAAACCCAAGAGTAATGGGGGCTTGATCGGTAGGTCCACATGCCTCAGCAAACCCCAAATCTGCAACGGAACGAGGTCCTATCACAAGGATCAATCACAAGAGACCACTCAGAACATGATAAAAGTATTTCAACAAGTAGAGGAACTTATACGGAGAACAACAGAATCTTAATTGCGGAAATCGGACCTCAAACGGATCCTAAACAGGTCAAAACAGTAATTCTGATTCATATCAGACGTCTGGAACACCTTCCCGATGTCTTAAAAGAGTCCAGAACCATATCTCTACTCCTGCGCCACTCCTCAGATGTCTAGGAACTCTGCTGGACCGTCTGGATCCAGTTCCAGACGTCCGACAACCTCTCCGGACGTCTGGAAACACTTCCCGCCATTTGGTGCCTCTCCCAGACGTCTGAACTATGTGGGAGGGCGTGTCTCGCGCATTCCCGAAGTGAATCCTGCACGCAGCGACGCAAATTTCCTCAATATGGCACGGAATAGTGCCTCGGTGGAACGGCCGGTATGGCCGTATCCACAAAGGAAAGAGTAGGTCGCGGGATTTACCTCTCAGTCGTCTGGAACCTCCTCTAGACGTCGTCTACGTCATCAAGATGTCGATCCAGAGGTCTGATTCTGGGAAAATCGTAGAACCAGAAGCTGCCTTCGCCTTCTCGCGCAGCGTGCGGTAGCACCGCACCCGCTCGCCTACTGTTCCAGCTGCAGCAGTGTCGGGGAGGACCTCCCCGACGCACCACTTCGCCTTGCGCACGCCCGACCAGTCGTGAGCTCTCCGGTGAGCTCCCCTGCGAGCTCGCACGCGCGCTCTCTTCCCTTCCCCTCGCTGCTCCTCCTCTCCTCCCACGCCTCTCACGCTCGCTCCTCGCTACTCACCGCTCACTGCTCTCGCTGGAGGAAGAAGAAGGGTGGATGAAGGTGAGGTGAACGAGGGAGAGGAGGGGGGTTTAAGTAGGCACGGGGTGTAGGGTTGCGTCGGCGAGAAGAGAGAGAAGGAGAGAAGAAAACAAGGCTACGTATTGTTTGCGCGCAGCACGTGCGCAGACTCGGGGACGTACACAAAAAATTTGATTTCCAGACGTCTGGGAAGGTGTCCAGACGTCTGACCCAAGTCCCAGACATCTTAAAGGACTTTAACAGCACGGGTCTTAAAAATAGGGACTACTCTACCATCATTCTTCACAGTAATGGGCTTGTCTACAAATCTTCTTCCCCTTCGCACTTAGGGACTTCCTCGCAAAAATCCCAATACACCTCCGAGTTGAGCACTCACTGTTCATCACAAGAACACGACCAATCATAGCCGTTGTTCCCATGCACTCGTGATCCAATGCCCGATCTTTCTCTAAATTTTGTGCGCCTTCGTGTGTGGCCTCACCTCTCATCCAAGATCAGATCCAATGGTGGTACTTTGACTTGAACGCTTGTGCGCCTCTCTCTTTCCATCTTCACCGCCCAAGCCCTAATGGCTTAATCTCACCCTTGCGATGATTGCAATCACTCTAGAGCCTACTTAAGCTGCTCCCCATCTCCTCGCAAGCACATCGACTCCCTCCCCATTGAGTTGATCGTTGTCTACCCCTCTAGCATCCCTTCCTTGGTGGTTGGTGATAGAGACCACTTTCCTCCTCCGTTCGTCACCTTTAGCTGCCGACTACTTGCCCATGAGAGTCTCCTTCCGCTGCAGGTTCCTCCCATTTCATCTTCTTAAGCTGCTGGCTGTAGATCCCAGGGAGTCACCTTCTTCCTTCAGATAGTTTTCCTACTTTTATAGCTAGATTTGTTGCTTTTTATTGTAGCTTAGATTAGTTGGAATAGTAATCACTGGTTGATTTGATTCGATTTAGTGTTAGTTAGGAGTAAATTAGTTTAGAGCCACTCCGACCTCTTTGATCAATTCAAATCAGAGAGGAGTTTTTCACACTTTCACATCGACTCATACAGCTTTCCCTACGCCTCGCAATTCATTTCTGATTTTCCCTCTCATTTTTATTCATCATCCACCCATCCATCAAGGTTAAATTCAAATTGAAGTCTTAGGTGTCATATCTGAAATTACGCCTAAAATTCATTTGGGGGGTCTCCCATTCATTCCATAAACTCACAAAGACCCCCCGATCTAATTTGATTGTCTCAAATTGCTCGATTTCTTTCATATTTGTGTTTCACTCTCAATCTCACGATTTGGAGTCAATTTACGTTTATTTGAGTTTAATCGAACGATTCAAGGTTTTAATCGCTAAATTAGGTGTAATGTAATAAATCCAAGGTATTAGATTTGGTTTTTAATTTGTGGATGAGCATGCACTTAATTTAAGCCTTGTTTTGGATAGTTTAACCAGGGAGAATTAGTTATATTGATTTGAGGTCAAACGAGGACCCAAATGATTTTGAGTTAGTCACTAGACACCAATCAATGATATTTAAGCAGATCAGATGACTCAATCAAAAATCAAATCAAAATGAAAAGCCCACATCAGGGCAACATGGATTTTAGGATCTAAACAATTTTCAATTTGAAAAAAATGATGTTCATGAGTGGTTTTAGGAGATTTTAATGAAGGTCTGGAAGTTATTTTGAGTGAGCTTGGATGTTCTTATTGATCTTCTTCTACTAAGCTATCTGTGGCTTGTAGAAGAGTCAATTAGGTCTTTATTCGATTTTTATTTGAGATCTGATTTTGAGATGAATTTCATACCTTTTGATCATTGTCTGTGATGTTTTCAACAAGAAGATTTTTGGGTTTCAAGTATGGATTTGGGCAGTAAAGGTTGCAGCAGCACGACCTGCTGACGTTGAGCCATAAAAGTTGCAAATTAGTCTCTGATTGAGCTGATCCAGCAACTTAATGGGAGAATTTGCTGATCGGCTGTTACGACCCGATTCACGAATCCCTACAGGACCCGAGATCGGCTCGACTCGACTAATCCAAAGACCCAGTCGTCCAACAAGAAATAACCAAAAAATAGGAAAGTAAATCACATTCACTATGCTAAGTAATTAACAGTAAAAGAGTACAAGCAGTAAAGGAAATAAAAGCTGCTAACAGTACATATCATCACCACTTTAGTAAAGTAGAACAAACGTATAGAACAGTAACAATAACAACTGTCTAACTCACTAGCAAAAATGAAGTACAACAACAACAAGAACTACTGCTAGGCTCGACTGGGCCCAGCACCCTCTGCAGTCGGTGACTCAGGCTGCTCAACACCTGAACCTGAAAAGGGTTATGAGTAAACGGAGTTAGAGAACGCTGAGTAGAGTGGTAACCAACTAACTAAAGCAGTAAAAGCTAACAGGTAAATTTATCTTTCCCCTTTATTTTATTTTACAAGTCATTTCTTTTCACCCATTGGTTTACTTTCAGATCTCTTTCTTGATCTTGTATGTTTCTCATAGGAATGATCTTGATTGTAGTCTTTTCTGAAGAGTAGAAGGCACACGTGGTGCTCTTCTGGCCGGGAGAGCCCCCGTGGTGATCCTACACCCAGTCAACCACCCTGAGGTCACTGTCTAGATGTAGCGGTGACTACGGCACGCGTGATAAATGCACGGGTAGCTACCCTGCACTGGCACATGGTCAGTCATTTCCTCTAGCGGGTACGTCTAAAGTACAGCAAGGAAACAGTATAGGGCCTAGCCCTCTTAGTAACAGGGGTCCAACCCCTCAGAACCAAAAAGGGGTCTCGCCCCTCCACAGTCTGTGCACCATCGTCTGACTACCTCGGTTTTCCCATTGGGCTTAACAAGTCGGTGTAGGGTGGCTCGCTGAACCTTGGGCCCTGTGGGGTGGCTAGCTCTCTCCCTACACCGGTAGCTCTCCCCTCTATAGTGTACGTGAGGGCCAACAGAAGTCGGTGTAGAGTGGCCAATCCTAACTCCGGGTCCCAATCCAAGGGCATCTAGCTCCGCTCTACACTAAACAGGGGACAGTCGCTCTCCTTGGTACCACATACTCAAGGTCCAGCACACTTCCCACTTACATTTCCAAATCAATTCCATTTATCCACAGGAGCTCTACTCCTAATTCCCCGTAGGGTTCATGCTCGTATTCACTATGTTGTTCCATACCAGGTTTCATTATTCACATTTCCATTTTCATATTATACACATGCAGCTCTTATTTCCACAATTTAACATATACAACAAATAATGTCACAGGTAACTGTTTAACTAGCACAGACATTTCATATTTCACAGGCAGCTTATATTTATTATAGGCAGTTGTTTACAATTCATTTATGACTGCAATCTCAAATACGCATACAAACAGTGTAAGTACTTCTCATCCTAGGATTCATGCCACATCCTAGGTTTCTAGTTATCCAATTTCACATATGAATTCATGTTTTATAATTAAAACAGGGGAGATCAATCTACTAGACAATTCGGGAGTACTGGGGGCTCAAACGGCAGGCTCACGTGCCTCAGCAAGCCCCGAACCCGCAACAGATCGAAGTCCTATACCAAGGAACATACCATAATGGAACGTTTGGAATAGTATATAAGGATTTCTAACATGTAGAGGAACTCACAAGGAAACCACAGATATCTTGTTTGCGTAAAATAGACCTCAAATGGACCCTAAACGGGTCAAAAACAGAACTGCAGACCTAAATCAGATGTCTGGCACAAGGTCCAAACGTCTTAAAAGTCACCAGGGTCTCACCTCAGGTTCTTACGTTGACCTTAGACGTCCAAAACCCCTTCTTGATCGTCTAGACCCAGCTCCAGACTTCTGACCTCTCCTCCAGTCATCTGGGAGTGCTTTCGGTCGTCTGGTAAGCTGTCCAGATGTCCGAAATGCATGGGAGGGCATGCCCCATGCCTTCCCGAAGCTATTCATGCACGCGACAGACCAAATCACCCACTTTTAGCCACGCAGATCGACTTTGTGGTGCGACCTTCATGGTCGTAATCGCAAGAGGAATGTACCTTCGTGAAACTTTGCTTTCAGACGTTCAGTGTCGTCACCAGCCGTCTAACCCGTCGTCTGGACGACATGCCAGACGTCTGATTCTAGGAAAATCCTAGAACTAGACTGACCTCCTACTCCTCTCACCGTGCGTGCAGCCATGGCCTCTCCTCCTCGTCTGCAACTCCAGCTGCAGTAGAGTGTCGGGGATGTCTCCCTCGAAGTGCTCCTCCTCCCGCACGCGTCGCTTCGGCCGTGTGTCCTTCGGCGAGCTCCCATGAGCTCACGAGCTCAAGCTCCTCCTTCTCTCTTCACGCCGCCTCTCCTCCTTGCTCCTCGCTCTCGCACCCTCTCGCGCTCGTCCCTCTCGCTGCAGTGGAGAGGAAGAAGGAAGGTGTTGGTGGAGTGGAGAAGAGAGGAAGGGGGGAGAGGGGTTATATAGAGGGCGCAGCTAGGGTTCTGTGGGGAAGAAAAGAAGAGAGAGAAAAGGGAGGAAGGCAGTCTGTGTGAAGCCAGCACGCAGATGCGAAGCTGTGTACATAATTTTCAATTTTAGATGTCTGGGAAGGGGTCTAGACGTTTGACCAAACGTCTGACTTACAGTCCAGACGTCTTAAAAGGCTCAGAACAGAACGGGTCTTTACATCGGCAGTATTGGTAGTAGTAGTTGCTAACATTTGTCAGCAGCAGCTGGTTGGATGGATTTTCAAGGAGTGCTAAAATTGTTTCAGAGGATTAAATGAGTTGTTAAAGCTTAGTAAAAAGCATTCCTGTATATGTGGTAGATTCAAATCTGACTTGAATGACTTGCAAATTCATGTTTTAGTTCATTGTCAGCATATTCAACATGTAATCTGTCCAAATTGATTTTTAATGAAATCTGATGTTGGAAACCATGTTTTGATGTTCAAAGATGTTGCATATTGGTTACTGATTGTTCCTAAATATTTACATTTGAATTTAAAACCTCTGATTGAGAATGGCTTGAATCCAAGTTTAAAATCATTGTCAGCATGCATGAAATTGAATAATATGTCAACATTTGATTTTAGTGAAATTCAAAGTCAAAAATCATGTTTATTGGTGCAATCATGTTTTATATAGCTTGTTGGATGTTGTTGAATGCCCATACTTCAATTCCAGCCCTGAGAAATCATTTTAAGGCCTTAGGTTCTTAGTTTAAACATCTTTCAAGGCCTATTTTTGGCAAAATTAAAAATCACAAAAAAAAATAAAATAAACCTATCTTGAGTAAGATCAGGTATATTTTTACGTGTGCGCCAAGTTTCAAGGTAATCTGAACTCTTGGCTTGGTAGAGCATACCAGTCAATGGTTTAATATACCTTGAAATTTAATAAAGAAAATCAAACAAAAAACAACAAAAAGAATTCTATCTCTCTCTTCTCACTTTCTCTCTCTCATCTCCTACCCCTATTCTATATATAAAAACCATAAAAATTAGAAAAACCTCAAAAATACCCAAAAATACCCCATATACTATATACACACTTGAATATATAAATTAAACCTAAACTATATGTATATAATGTATAATATGTATATAATGTGTATATATAACTTATATCTGTATTCTATATATTAAATTAAGTATTTAGAGTGATTTATTATATATATCTTTATTGTATTATTAGATATTAATTTATATAAACTAAATGCATATAAATATAAGTAATTATATAAACATATCTATATGTACATAATTGTACCTAATATTGTACATACATATTTAAATATGTATTATATACTGTATAATACTTGTAAGTTAATTTAATTAAGTATTTATAGTAAATAATTAAGTTGTTAGGTTAATTAAATAATTTATTAACTTAAAATAAAATAAAATAGTAATTTAAGTTAATACTGAGATAATTTATAATGTATGCTTGGATAATATTATATTAACTATTTTCAACTTATTTGTACTGTATTTATAGTGTTTTATAGTATTTATAGATTATTTATATGTAAAACTATCTAAAACATGTATTTAATTATACATAAATTAAAATAAATTTCCTAAAATATAATAAAAATGTGTAATAAATAATTTATTATGTATAGCAACTCTGTATAAAGTCAATTTGGTAATTAATTTACTTATTTATACATTAATTAACAAATTAAGTTTTAAATTAATGTGTACAAACAACCACTTTTAACTAATTTTATTATATATTTAAATAAATTATTTTTGTAAAGTAATTGTACAATTAGGTAGCCCTATGTAAGGGTTTTGTAATTATATAATTTATTTGTAATTTACATTAATTTATTTCTCTTAAATCTTAGGCCAAAATATCGAAATTCGCACATATGTGCACGTAGCACAACCAATTTGGCACTACATTTTAGCACCACATCATGGCTGCAAATGGTGGAAAAGTGGTATTTTAAGAATTGCGGCTAGCGATTATCCAGTCGTCAGCATTGAGCGCACAAATGAGCATACAAGGGCATGGTTCTCGGGATGCACATCACGTGTGCCTGCAGGCGTGCGTGGGTGCTTGTGTGGGTGTGTGTAGGCACGTGGTTGGGCCTATTGGGCTTGCGAATACATAAAAATACACCTAAAATGAACTAGGGTGGCCCATTAGTAGGTGTCTAGCGATCGTTGAAGATCGGTTCACATTAAAAGGATTTTAAAATGTCGTTGTTGTAATATATGTTACAGATAGAAACTGATGTCGCATCAATTTTATTTATATACTTAATTTTTACTTATTTATTCCATGTTGTTCACTGGGAGGTAGTTATTAATATACATTACTCTCTAAATTTAAAAACATTCTTTTATTCCAAAAATGTTAATTTTATTTACAAAAATGAATGAAAGAATCAATGAATAAAAGAATTTGGTTAACTATGTACAAAAGAATGAATTAAAACACATTATAATGCTTGAAAACATTTATAGACAAACAAGCAATAAAAACTAAGTATAACTACCATATATTAATTATTTACAACTAATATAGTTTATACCTAAGTATAGGTAAAAAAATAGTTTATAATATTTAAAATACTAACTCATTATAACATATTAATATCTATAGTAATATATATAATATATACTGTAACATATATAAGTGTTGCTAAAACCTTAGTAAAATTATATACCTAACATAAGGTAAAAATTATTATCTATAATAACATATATAGTGATGGATGAATCTGTCACTATAGCCCTTGTGTTATATATATATAAAAGCTCAAACAAGTTTACTTAAGCTACTTATACTACACACACACTCAGATATATACGTATATATATATTATAGTATACGTAATTTATTTATTTACATTACATTATTTATATGCTTATATATTATATACTATATACTTTACATATGTATATATATACAAACTCACAGACACACACACAAACACACGCACAACTCATGCACTCAACACACAGCACACACTAAGGCACAGGGGAGGATTCTTCACACTTAGCCAAATTTCAACTTTGATCTCCTCTCTTCTCTTCACACCCGATTCAGACTGGCTCTGTTCGGTTCAAAAATTAGCTTAGTGGCGGGTGGCCTTATTGAGGGATACGCAGCACCCATTACTGGGTGGGATCTGACCTCTACTACGGCCACCCAAGTTTTTATTAGGTGTTTCAATTTTGGTTTAATGCTCGTTATTGGACCCACACAGGCCCACGCACAGTGCACGACCCTTGGCCCACACACCGCACCCAAATGTATTGTATCTGCCATATTCAGATCGAGAGAGAGACGATAATGTGTGTATAAGGGCGCCTAGCACCTGATGACTGAGAGGCATAGAAGAGAAATTCCTTACAAGGCACTGCGGTTGTTCTCACGCCACCGATGTGGGACAAATACGAGCGCCCAATTGGCTGCAGCTTGCTTGGCTGTGGTCTGATTTGCTATTTTTGGCCCTTGATTTGAGGGCCATAATTTATTGTATAATTAAATTAGGTAAAATTTACCGTTTAAACAAGTTAAATTAGAGTTTAATTTGCTAGTTACGTTATAAATTAGTTAATTAATTATCAAATCGACTTAGTATAGTATTAATATACATAATAAATTATTTATTACAGATTTTTATTATATTTTGTAAGCTTTATTTTAATTTATATAGATTTAAATACATGTTTTAGCTAGTTATACATATAAATAAACTATAAATATTATAATACAATATAAATATAGTCTAAATTAGTTGAAAATACTTAATATAATATAGTACAAGTATACACTATAAGTTATCTAAGTATTAACTTAAATTACTAATTTATTCTATTTTAACTTAATAAATTATCTATTTAACTTAATAACTTAATTACTTACTGTATATATATAATTAAATTAATTTACAGGTATAATATTATTCATAATACATATATAAATACGTATGTACAGTATTAGGTAAAGATATGTACATATAATCATGTTTATAGAATTACTTAGTTATTATACATTTAATTTATATAAATTAATATAAAATAATATAATAAAGTTATATATACAATAAGTTATCCTAAAAACTTAATTTACTACATAGAATACATATATAAGTGATTGCACAGCAAAAATGCACCAACAATTGTGCCATCTTATGCTATTTCCAAGCATTACCAGTGCATATTAAGTAGACATAGTCGCATTTGTGAAAATAAATGCATGCATGCATTTATTTGAGAGGGGAGGAGAGTGAATAAAATGACCTTGAAATTTAACGTATTCCTCAAGTGTGGCCTCGCAAATTCACCATCTTTATTTTTATTTTTATTTGGCTTTGAATTTCTTCTCCGCGGCTGCAAGGCATGGCAGCTCTTCTTCGCTCCATTCTCTGCAACAAGCTTGCCCTGCCAGCCGCATGCATAGCCAGGCCATGGCTGTGCTTGCCTTCTTCCTTTTTAAAAAGGGCACAGTCATCTTCTTGGCGGGGAGCCTGGTCCACACAACAACAGCAGCTCCTTCTCCAGGCCGTCTCCTCCCCTCTCCCCTCCATACGCAACCTCTCTTCTTCCTGAGGAGCCACGCTGCGGGCAGGAGCAACTCACAGTGGTACACAACCACCACTGTGAGTTCCACCACTTCCCAGCTCATCAAAGAGCCGGTGGGCGTGGTGGTTCACCTCTCTATTTCGTCGTTCCAAGCCATTTCCGCCATTGCCACAGAGCCGAGCTTTGAAGCTCAAGCACAGCAGCAGCACGGCACCGGACTCTTCTTCCGCACGCGCCAGCCACCGCGCGCCCCTGCAGCAGCCAGCGCAGCTCTTTCCGCACGCGCAGGCACGCTCCGCAGTGCCCGCACACGCAGAACAGGCCACAGCCGGTTGCGCGAGCCGAGTGCGCACTGTAGCTACTGTTCACGCTAGAGAGCGCGACACTGTAGCTACAATGCGGTGATCGGAAAGCTTCTCACTTATCCGGTCACTCGCGCTCTCTCTTCGCGCCGCAACCGTCTCCAGCCTGTCCGCGCGCCCGCTCCCGCGTACGCCAACGCCCGCATTCGTCTTCGCTTGCTTCTTCGCCTGCGTTTCCCTCAGCATACAGCACGGTGCGCTGCGATCCGTAGCGCGCTGCGCTCCACCTTCCTCTCGCGCTCACTCCCTCCTGCGAGCATGCATCTTCACGCGCCTGCGCCTGCGCGTGACCATTAGACGTCGACCGCTGCCTCCAGACCGCTTAACGCCTGCGCCTTCTTCACTCCAGCAGACGCTCTCTCTCTCTCTCACAGCACTCTCTCACTCCCTCCTGCAGACACATACACACAAACACACACTCTCATACACACACCCACTCACTTATACACTACTATATACTTATATATATATACATATATATACTTATATATATATTTATATACATATATATATATATACATATATCTATACATATATTAGTACCTATATAACTAAGTATAAGTACATATACATATATATATACATACATATATATACACATATATTTATACATATATATGTATAAATATATGTGTATATATATGTATATACAAATATACATACATATATACATATATCTATAACTATAAATACATACATACATATATATATATATATATAGTTATATATACATACATATATATATGCATATACCTACATCTATCTATACATATATTTACATATATATATATATATATACATATATAACTACATATACACCTATATAATTATAACCATATATATATATATATATACATATAGATATATATGTACATATATACATATATATATATATTTTTTCATATCACGTACCATACGTTGTATCGCGGGAATATTTGCGCCTGTTGCTGATATTCCCCGATACACGCGTACAGAAAACTTATTCGCATACATCTTTCACCTATCCATCCTACACTCCACGCGACACTTCGTTTTGTTGATTGCGTCTTTCTAGACGATGATCAACTTGACTCCGTGCTACATGCCATTTCCGCCTCCACCCCCACCCCTATATACATATATAATATATATACACATATATATATTATATTTACCTTATTTCTATTTCTCTTTCCTGCCATTAAAAAGATAAAAAAAATATACAAAAGAGAAAAGATAATCCTTGACTTGCAGGTACTTAGCCTTGCGAATAGCAAGACTAGTTTTGAAGCCCTAATTTGGCTCGAAGCCAAGAACCTGATTTTGAGGGTGTACCTCAAGGACAAAAATTATCGGAAAAAAATCTTAAATAGAAAAACACTAAAAACATAATAAACGAACGGAAGAGATTCGTTGTAGGAAAGGTGTAGAAACTGATTCACTTCTAATCCCACTTCCCTGAGTTCGACCCTTGGCCTAAAAGTGACCAAGATAAAATCAAGTATGCCAGGTTAAAAATTTTGTAAAAAGATGGTTAGGCTCGATTTAGGTTAACCACTATACTCATTTCAACGATTAAATCACCATATTAACACCACCTATCGGAGCTCGACCAATAAGTTATTTATTTACATTTTATACATATTATACAAAATTTACTTATAGATTAGGTTTAATTAATATATACGAGTATATACATAGTAGTTTTAGGTATTTTCTAATTTTTATGGGTTTTATATATATAGCAGAGATAAGGGATGAGAGAGAAAGAAAGTGATGAGAGAGAGAGAGTTGTTTTCATTGTTTTTGAAGTTGAGTTTTTTTATTAAATTTTAAGGTATGCTGAACTGTTGACTGGTATGTTCTACCAAGCTAGGGGTTCAAAATGCCTTGAAACTTGGCATACACCTAAAAACATACCTAATCTTGACCAAGATAAGTTTATTTTATTTTTTTAGATTTTTTTTATGATTTTTATTTATTTACAAAGTTCACCAAAGTAAGGCCTTGAAGAAGGTTTTCAAAAAGAACCTAAGGCCCTAAAACCAGTTGGAGTGGTTGGGAATTCAGTTTAAATACATCAAAACATCCAACACACTATATTACACATGTATGAACAATTAAACCAAATTTTTATCTTAATTTTCATTAAAATTCATATTTAGACGGTTATGCAATTCAAATGGTTGATAAAGGAATTTAAAACTTGAAATCAAAGCATCCAAATCAAATTTCTAAGTCATATCAGTACATGAATGTTTGATACAAATAATTCTAACACTAAACATAGGTTAGCCTCTCAAACACTCCAAAACTTAGCCAAAAATTACACTATTCAGACCATACAATGGCTGCAGTTGCATCACAATAGCAGTTGATTGCTGCTGAAATTTGAATTGCTACCAATAGATTGGCAGCTGATCTGTAGCTGTTGCTCTCAGTTGAAATTAGGTGATGGAATGGATAGACATCTTAAAATTTTAGATGAGCCACTGCTCCATCTGATTATTGAAATCAGCCCAGATCAGACCTAAGAAGGTCTGATCTAAGGCACATGAAATCCAAATCCACAAAAACACCTTTGCTAGATCAAATTTGCCCAAAATCCTTTTAAAATCATAATTGAAAATATGAAAATCCATTGATGAACATAATTTCCAGATTGAATTTTGTATATATCTAAAAGCCATGTTGCCCTGATTTGGGCTTTTAATGTGATTTGATATCTGAATAAATCATCTGATCTGCTTAAACACCATTGATTGGTGTTCAAGGTGATCTAGTGATTAACTCAGAATCAATTGAGTCCTCGTTTGACCTCAAATCAGTATTACTGATTATCCTTGGGCAAACTCTCCAAATAACACTTACATTAAGTGCATGCGCATCCATACATTAAAAACCAAATCAAAACCTTGGAATCATTTCATGACACTTAATTAAGCAATTAAAAACCTCAAAAAGCATGATTGAATTCCATAAAACCAAATGATCACCAAATCATAATATTGGGCATTAAAAGCAACTTTGAGAATAATCGAGCAATTTGAGACAATAAAACCAGATTATGGGGTCTTTGTGAATTTATGGAGTGAGTGGGAGACCCCCCAAATGGATTTCAGGTGCAAATTCAAATCTGGAAGCCAAAGCTTCATATCTGAATTTGACCTTGATGGATGGGTGGATGATGAAAAGATTGTGAGGGAAAATCAGAAGCAATTCGTGAAGTGTGGAGAAAGTTGTATGCATCGAAATGGAGGTGGAAAAACACCTCTCTGATCTGAATTGATCAAAGAGGGCAGAGTGGATCTAAACTAATCTACTCCTACTCTACACTAAATCATCATCAAAATTAATTTCTAACATCTAATCTACTCCTAAATTACTCTAACTATAACTACAATTAATCTAGAAAACATGAAAACTACACTACGAAAGCAATAAATCTAGCTAACAAACGAAGGTGGTGTCCAAGGTCCATCGGCCGGAGGTCGATGGTGATGAAATGGAAGGGACCCTCAGCTGAAGAAGGTGGTGTCTCAGGGCCAACAGCCAGCGGCTATAGGTAATTGAAGGAGGGAGAGGAGTGATCTCTGTCACCGACCACTGATGAAAGGGGGTGGAAGGTCGAGGGGTTGGACGAAGGGAACCACTCAAGGGGGGGGATCTGGTTAAGTGTGCGCGCAGCTTAAGGGAGAAGCTTAAGTAGGCAAGGCACTGAATCAGAGCACCACAGTGGTGCGATTAGGCACTTAGGGCACTGACGGTGGTGATGGGTTAGCGAGGGCGCATGAAGTCCAAATCAAATTGCGGCCGTTAGATGAAATTTGGGTAAGGTGGTGCTCACACGCTTTGAAGTGCGTGAAGCTTCGAATCTGGGATGGCCACAGGTTCATGGAACAAGAGATGGATGATCGAGATCTTAAGTGTTCTTCGTGCATTACAGTGCTTCCGCTGGTGCAGCAGGTTTAATGGTGTTTTTGTGAGGAAGTCCAAAATGGCGAAGGGGAGAAGTTTTGCAGCGAGGCCCATAAGTGGAAAGAAAAGTTATCAGAGCCGTCCCTAGAATTTGCAAAGAGGCCCCTGTGGCTTTAAAAATGGTCATTGGAAGGTTTTTAAATGAATAAAATGTATGTGACCTGAGGACCTATATGTAATCTAATAAATGCAAGGTCCTAATGATGTGCAAATGCAGCCAAATTTTTATTTAAACTTAATTGAACATTAAGGAAGTTAATTTTACTTTTGATTTGAAGTTTTAAGCAATGTTTGTTCAATTTTCAATTAGATCATCATTTTACAATATTGAATAGAATACCTCATTTAATGACCTAATTTCATGTTTTTAACACATATTTGATGTTTTAGGTCTTTTTCACTATTTCTCACACTTAACCCTTTTCATGTGTTAATTCAATAGTGTTTAACCTAGTTTTTAGCTTAACTTGGGCATTTTAGCTATGATGAGCCACACCTCATCATCTGGTCCTACCATCTTGGGTGCTGTGCATCCTCCGAAAATGGGTCAGCCCCCCATTAAAACACATTTTTGGGTTAGTGAACAGTGTTTGCGAGAGAGAGGCCCTTAAAAAATGACTAAGTGTTGAAACGAAAGAAGAGAGGAGAGTTAGCCATTTCAACGGCTAAGTGTTGGAGCTTGGTGCTTGTGTGCGTGTGTTGTATTGTGTGTATATATATGTATAATATGTATAGTATAAGTATATTGAATAGGTATATATAGTATAAGTGTGTATATAAATAAATTAAATATAATAGTGTATACATATATGTACATAAGTATAGATTGTAAAGTAAGGTAGATATGTTTGAGCTTTTATATATAAATAAACTAGAGCTTTAGTGACAGATAAATTCATCACTATAGATAAGTTAATATGTCAGTATAGATAGTAGTTTTTGTCTTAGGTTATATATATAGTTTACTGAGGTTTTACTAACATATAAATCTGTCATTGTATATATAATATATGTTACTATAGATGTTAGTATGTTAAGTTAACCTAGTATAGTAGATATTATTAGTTATTTTTTTTACCTATACTTAGGTATTATTTGTAGCAGTTGTATATAATTAACATAGTGTATTATTAGTTAGTTTTTGATGCTTGTTTATTGTAAATATGTTTTTAGGTATTGTAATGTATACTAATTGATTCTTTTGTAAATAATTAACAAATTCATTCATTCATTGATTCATTCATTTTGTAAATAAAATTAACATTTTTAGAATAAAAGAATATTTTTGGACTTAGAGAGATTTATATCAATAACTGCTTCCTAGTGAATGACTTGAAAACAAACCAGTAAAAATTGTAATTGAATAAAATTGACGCGACATCAGTTTCCATTTGCGACACATATACTACAACAACGACACATTAAGCACCATTTTTAGTGCAAATCGAACGTCATCGATCATATTTTTGGCGCTAATGGTACTTTTTTATGATTGTTGATGTTGTGATCATCATCAATTCAATTCTACGGTCTAACAATTTCAATCTGATGGTGGTGAGGAATACATAGCTCTTCGTCATTTCTTTAACTCAAATGGCATTTTCCATCGCATTTCCTACCCACACACGCATAAGCAAAATGGGGTTGCTAAGCGGAAAATAAGACACATTGTTGATACCGGTCTTACCTTACTAGCACATGCTGCTATGGCAAAAAGCTTTTGGCACTTTGCTTTCGCTGCTATAGTTTTCTCATCAACAGACTTCCTACTGATACACTCCAACAACAAAGTTCCTACAGATGCCTCTATAGCAAGGACCCCTCCTACAAGTTTCTCCAGGTCTTTGGTTGCACCGTCCATCCTCTTCTCCACCCTATAGCACCCATAAATTCTCCCATCGGACAAGCCAGTGCGTCTTTCTTGGGTACGCAAAAGACCACCTCGATTGGCTACTTATGCTACGACCATCTTACCAAAAAGATATACACTACTCACTATGCACATTTTGATGAGGCTGTCTTCCCCTTCCAGAACACCTCCATCCTTATAAAACTTCCCTACCAATTCTAACATGCATAAAAGGGATCGCAAAGTATTACTTAATGAGATGTTAATACTAGCCTTTTTTATAGCAAATCACCTGTTACCAAAAAGATATTAATGACTAGTGTAGGACTTGTTTGACCCAAATAAGATATGCTAGAACTGTATAGGACCAGCTAGACCTATATGGGACCTTTCTACCAGTTAAGCACATTAAACTCACAGATCGAACCAATATCAAATTTAGTTGGGTTTGTAATTTTCTTAGTGGGTTGGGTCTTGAGTTTAGAATTTAAGACTTGTTTCTTTACAGGTCTAACATTACCTAATAATTCTCAAGTTAGGTGAATCAAGTTGAGTCAAGACTTGACATGACCCAATTGACACCCATAAATAACTCATTACATAACTAAGATGGTATGCCAAGGATGCAAAATTCAATAACTTAACCATGGAAATGGGCACATTTCTTCATTAAGGGACCATTTGCATCTAAGAATAACTAAATTTAACCTGTGTGCACTATGAGATCAATTTATTCAAAAATATTTCTTTAATGTTTTTAATTAAATGTGATGGACTTTAGTTAGGACTTGATGGCTAACCATGAAATTTTTTAAGGACATTGGTGTACATTTACAATTTACCGTGGTAAATCCATACTTGTAAAGGATTATAAGGGTATTTATATGAAAACTTTAAGTGAAATATATAATGCTTGAGTTATTGCTCCTTTAGCATTAGGGTTGAATAGGGAATAACTACATACATCACACGAATACTTATATTATTAATATTTTTCTTATCTGAAGTTGTGTATCATCATAGTTACTACAACATTCATTAAAATAGTTCTACATTGAAAGCTAATGAAATCGAGAAGTGGATTACAAAAGTTGAGAATTATTACTTAGTAACTTAATCTTAAACATTTGAGTTTATTAGGCCCAAATTACTAAGTACCAAGGACAATTTTTCTCATCATGGTCGAGTGTAGACTTGGAGGATTATAGTCACCATGCCACGTAATGATGATATTTGGGTGACTAAATTAGGGATGAAGTCAGATATAGATATTTCCATATTAGTTTTTATATTCATAAATTTAAATATGGATTTACATCAGGCTTACATTGAATATGATTTTTCTATATAATATCCTAAAAAAAATTGAATACGAATTTAGTAAAATAAAATTCAAGAATGGATATAAATTGGATACTTAAGTCACAACCAATATTAGCAAAGATCGGATAAACATAGCAATTGTTAGAAACCAAATAACAACGAAATCTGGTGAAGATATGCATATGTTCGTAACTCAATCCTTCTGCAAGTAAACTAAAGGCACTATAGGCTTTTTACGTTTAAACAGATAAACTATATGTATCATATTCATAAATAAGTAGAAAAATCAAAATTTCATGGTATCTCAACGACAAATGCACATAAGTGTTTATCTCTCATACTAAGTGTATTTAATTTGCAAAAATCTGAATCACTATTTGAATCCAATCTATATTCAAATTTGCTACCCGAAAATAAATTGGCATCCTACAAAATCTGGATATCCTACTTTGCTGGTTAGATACCCGCCATTTCTAATCCATTCTGTGACTATTAACAGCTGTTTTTTTTTCCCCTTTCCTATGTTTTGGTTTGCGCTGAATTGAAAACATTTTTTTTTGTGTCATACATCCCGCAGGCTTAGGGTGAGCACGAGGCTAGATTCTTGCGTGGCAAAGGATTTGATTAAAAATTTAACAACTCAAGCAGACATGAATCTAGTAAAGAACAATTAATTTTGATAACTTATTGGATGGGTGTCTTAATATTTTAAAGGAATCATCTAATATGTTTATGTTCAAGTTGATAAATGTTAATTTTTAATTTTTATTTCTTATCACTTATTTTTATTTTATAACGAGTGATTATTTTTTGAGATGTTACAATCTATCATACTTAAAATCTTGATGTCATTGTCAGGATTTGTGATTTGATACTCTCAGTGATAGTGACATCTTTATCTTATGATGTATTCTTTGATCATCCTAAGGTAGTTATTTTCTTTTATTAGAAGTAATTTGACTCTGATGTCATTTTTAATGAATCGAGTATAGATCTGAATTTAATAAAATAAAAATTGATATTAACAATTTATTAGGTGCAAACCTTAATGGATCAAACCAACCACTTAAAATATTTAAAATTAAAAAGTAGTAATCGTTAATTCTTATACCTCATATCTTACGTTTATGAATTTATAATATATGATTATATTTTAAGGTATTACATTAAAAAAAACCCTTTAATTAAATTGGTACGAATATCAGCGGACAATTTCCTAAATTGAAAGCTCATCCTTGACCCCATCTCGAAATAAATGGGTGCCAACCAGCCCGTTTGCGCATAAATCAAAGTGCAAACGAAAACGTGAGCTAAACAATGAGATAGAATATTTCGTCAATTTTCAACCAAAGCACACATGAAAAAACGAAATTATAGTCACTTGGTAATATTTACTTCCAATATGCCTTTCAAGATAAGGTCGATGAAAGCATGGTAAGGTTTGCATGGGTTTCAGAAAGTTTTACCTCTCTGATTACCATTTAGACGTCATCTCCTTGATTGAAATAGTTCTACATACATGTGCATTATGTAGCAGATAAGCGAGCCCGTGGATTTAACCAAGCTTGGGCCTCCCATACCTAAGCCTATCTCGGCCTGAATGGGTCAGAATTGTAGCCTATGCTTGACCTTTATGATTGTGGGCTAAGCTTTGAACTAAGTTGAGTCAACCTAGCCTCCACTTAACCATGGCTGTGGCTAATAGGTGATCCACCGGCTGACAATCTCACCCCTTTTGCCTTGAATCAGCGGTATTGTTTCTTGGACGTGTTTGTCATGGATAATAAATTTTTAGAATTAGTAGATGGATTGAGATAAATGAATTAAAATGATGGAATGAGTAAATTTTGATATTGGATAAATTTTTGATGTCTCATCCAGGAATCAAGTGAATCGTGGGTAATATTTAAAATATTATTGATGATATTTAATTTAAAATTAAAATGTTACTTATGTAATTTAATTTAAAATTTAAATATCATCTATCTATACTTAAATATCATCGGTGGACTTTCGTGTAAATGAATTTCGTAAAATATAATTAAATTGAAAAAAAATACTAATAATTTCAATAGGGCTGACTTTGGTTTATGTGACCAGATGTTGGTACACTCGACGCAACTTCACATATTTTTCCTTTCAATTTATATTATCTGCCCGACACGTATGCAGAAAATAAATAAATAAAATTATATACACTTTCAGCCATATTCGGCGTGCCGCAGAACGTCGAGAGATTCGATAACACCATCGAAACGATACTACGGTGATCGACACGATTCATGTTAACAAATACCCAATACCGCGAAGGCTGAATAAGTCGACCAATACTCAATTATGATAGGTACGATTTGGAACGCAGAGGTCCACAACAGTTGTGACGTGCCAGTGGATTACTATTTGATAATCGGAACTCACTGTATGGTACGCAGCATTTCCCAATGGCAGTGGACTTATCCTCATGTCAATTTTAAAAATAAAATTTAAGTTCACTTGCACTCACGTCGATTCAAAATATAAAATTTATCAACATTCTCCTTCGTCTCTCCTCCACAACATCTTCTTTTGTTTTTTTATGCAAAAGGGGGTTTTCATTAAAAGGGAAAGTATTCGATATAAATGACGTATCCCTCAAGGAAAATAAGAGAGAAGAAATTTTGATGTCCTAAAAACGGAGAGGTTACGTCGTAGAAGAATAGGGAGGTTGAAATTTAGAAATAAGATAATAGAAAAGAAAATTGAAAAAAAGAAACGAATAATTTCTTGGAAGAAGGATGATTTTACGTTTACAGATACATAAAGTGTAAACGAGAAAAATATTAAAAATAACATCAACGAGACAGTTGAAATTTATCAATCTAAAAGTCAAATTGGACTATTGAGTCATATTAGAAATTTAACCGTAAGAATTTTGAGATTACACGTGATTTTTTATAAAATTGAACTAGATTAAAAAAAAGAAAAATAAAAGATCAATCACAAACCACACTAACTGAGACTATCTACATTGATGGCCAACCACCGTCCAGACACCTGACCAACTGCAGCAACACATCGGAGATCCGTCGTCATCGACAACCGCATTTCGATCACACATCGAGACGAAAGAACATCGAGGAGAGGCCAAAATACGGAGTGTCGATCCGAGCTACTACCATCGACGACCGACCGATGTCACCCCCACATCGTCCAACCACAACCCGCACCGCTCACCGCCGTCGACACGTCGCTACCGACGCTGAGCTCTCCTGCACCGCTGCTGGACTCGGGGAACAATAGGTGCCCACAATAATATAAACCACCAACCTTCAATTATATTTGACCGATATATTCCATTCGACATCAAAGAACACGCACTACAAAATTCTAAATCTACCCACATTTGTACAAGATTCACGTACGCAATTGCATGGTCCCGCTTTATAAACAAGGGGACTTTGAACAAATAAATTAATAAATACAATAATAAATCTGTTCAGGAACCCAAAACCAAAAAATATGAAAAATTCGCAATCCGATGACTAGATCGATAAATGAAATTCTTGTCGAGTTCTAGTCGAAGAGAGAGGCCGTCTGACAACGAGATCTCCTAGTGGTAGCCACCTCCCCCATCCTCCGGCGCAGGCAAATTGAGGTCGAAGTCCCTCAGATACGTTAGCGCGCCATCCCAATAGTGGCACCTCTTGTGTCCCCCTAGCGCCTGCCCCGTGTCGAACGCCTTACGGCAAACCGAGCATCGGTGCCTCTTCTTACCATCTCCTTCGTCCACCTCCTCGGACGTGGATGGGCTAGCCGGCTCGAAGACAACGCTGCCCATCATGTAATAAGGAGGCGGGCGGCGGTGGCTGGCCTTGTGGCCGCCGAGAGCTTGGTATGAGGGGAACGCCTTGCCGCACACCGCGCACTTGAAGGGAAGGGCCGGCAGCTCGGTAGCGGTTGGCCTACGTGAGGAGGGGGCCGCCTTGGACATGGAGTTTGGTTTAAGGTAGTGGAGGGAAAGAAGAGACACAGAGGGAGAACTGAAATATGGCATCATGGTCTGTGGCGTATTTATAGGGAAGCACATGTGGAGGCAAATGTGGAAACGGGTGGGACGGTGCTTGAAAACCTACTCAAAGGTTGAGACTTTTTTTAAGGAGAAATTTGAAATCCTTCCTCAAATATAGGGTTGGTTTCGACGTAGCCACCTTAAGTTTTACAAAGTGAAAAAGTACACGAACTTGTATTGTAATATATTTAGCGAGAGTCTCACATTTTATTACCTTATGTGGTGGATTCATATACTTCAAAAAATACCTCATTGTCAATTGATTTCAATCATTATCTGTTGGGTGATAAATTATTTTTTATAGATAAAACTTACTTTTCATTTATAGGTAAAATTCAAAATCTCTATTCATCTATACATTTAATTAATCAACCAATATGTTTTGACAATTACTTATGTGTAAAAGTTGATTTTTCATCGGTGGAGAGATAAATATATTGTTGTATTTTTTTTATTTTACATTGGTGTGTTCTGATCTTTCATTGATGAAAAATTACATAAATTAAAGATCATTTTTTATCTGTAAAAAATTATTTTTATTTTTATTTAATATTTTAGTTTTTAATTAATATATTTTAATTTTCACTTAATATATTTAATTTAATTTCAATTAATATATTTTGATCTTCTCACCTGTATATTTGTGATGTAATAGATTTTTTTTTTTTTCAATATCGATGAATCCAACAGTTGCTTTTTTATCATCTTTACTTTATACGTTAACTTTTGATGTTGAAAATCACATATTAACTTTTGACATTAGAGATGTAAGTGAAACCCATGCATTACAAGACATATCCCTACGCATATTTCGCAACATGTATTCTTCTGCAAATGATTCCTTATTGGATAATTAAATTGATTGGTCGGATGTAAAGGTTACGCGATTTCAAACTGATCTTCCAATTTTCATCGGCCACTAAATGGAGCGATTCACCAGCTGTAGGGAGGAAAATAATGCGGTAGTCTTCTTCCAAAAAGTCACAAATGCTGCAATAATATGAAAGATTATTAGTCTTCATTTCACTCGAATTAGGAAACAACATCGGCACTCAACTCGATGTACGTTGTTAATTTGGCACAAATATAGAACATTGATTGACAGTTTGAAATTTAGTCTCTCTTCCAAAATTAAGACTTTAAGCATATTGACTGATTGTCTTACGTTAATTTGGATAAAGAATGAATGCGTTGTTACGACCAATTTTCTTAATTAAATTTTTAAGTACTTTTAGTGGGGTTGTAACAAGTGCCACTAGTGCGACAACCAATTGTGAACCTAGGAACATGTTTAAGGTTATGTGCTACAAAGAAAATGATGGTTAGAACTTACTGTCAAGACGAGTCTCAAGGAGCTCGAGTGATTATATATAATTTGAGTACATAGATTGAGATCGATCTACTTACTCAAACTAGCTAGGATTATTAGTTTTCTTAATCAGAGTTGAATGTGGTTTCAATTGGATACTTGCACGGATACAATTGAAAGGTTATAAACCTCCAAGAATTAAATTGAAACCAACCCGACAATTTAAGTGCTATCTTTGTAATTACTTACCCAGCAGTAGCAACTTTGTACGGTCCATGGCCCATGTAGTACGTTAAATTAGGAGTCGTAGAGATGACGAGAGTGGGAGGAAGGGTCCTAGCAGGAGGTGGATAAGGGTGCTGGCGTCTGGTCAACACAAAACTTAGAGCTTCGCCGAGGATAGACCAAGTTCCAGTAAGATCGATGTTTCCGTATACCTTCGCAGGTGTCTTTAGCTCTGGGACAATGTGCACTCGCTACGTCACAGGTCACATACCACGAGCTTGTCGATACACATAAGGTTAAAAATACAAAAAGGTATGGAAATTAAGATACTTTGTGATGCGGGAACCGGACGAATGCATTCGTATATTAACAATATTATCGATAGTATTTATTATTATCTCGTAAAAAGGTCATGCATTCTTTAGAGTTAATTTGGTGTGAACTAATATCTATCTAAGATCAAGAAATTATCAATGATTTTTACATATAACTGAGAATCACCGATGGGATACTAGTAATATCTTGTTAAAGTTAACAATCATCGGTCTAACAAATAAATCACGCCATAAGCAATTTATTTACTAATAAGTTATGGTAGTTATTTAAGTATTGGTCATCGTTGCACTTTAGTGTAGAACAAACAATCCCACATATGATTTCATTTAAAATAAAAAATTCCAATGTGTTTCCATCTAAGATAAAAGATCATTTATGATTTTCATTTAAAATTATAAATTATCCAAGCTATAGTAGTTGTTTAGTGAAGCCAACTATTTTAGTGACGAAAGATCTCATCACTTAACATTAGGTACGTTGGTTTTGTGTGTGGAATTTATTTTGTAAATTTACACATTAGATGTCAATGTATATGATCAAGATCACGTCTATATATTCATACATTATAAAAATGCATTGTTTCTTAAACTTTTATACATTTTTACATGAAAGTTAATTGCGATTGATCACGACTAAACAGTTGAACGACGGGCCCTACACCTGCTGGAAGCTTCATCATGTGTTGGGTTATAGTTCGTCTTTTATTTGTTACGTTGGAAAACGACGTACTGTGGGGAGAATAATGCGCCGCAAAGGTTTTGCGCGTCAAAACAATGTGCTTGAAGACCTTAGCGGCGTCTGTCGCTGAATGGGCCTCAATTGACAACTCCACTCCTCAAGGGCAAAATCGTAAAATTCTATCGACGTAGGCGTGCCATCGCAGCTTGCCCATTGGTCCAATTCGGAGAGGTCAAAATTGGGAAAGTTCCTCTATAACATGCTGCATACAATATCTAAATACGAAAACCCTTTTTTTTTCTAAAAAAAAAAATTGCATTAATCAAAGTTAAGTAGTACAATGAAGTTCATTTCTCCGCTGCAGTAGGAGATCATGAGTGGGGACGTCTCTACTGTCATCTTCACTTCTGCAGGCAATCTCGACAAATTTTGGATGGCTGATTTTCTTTTTTTTTCTTTTTTTTTTCTATTTTTTATCCTTTTGTTGAATTACACAAGGATCCATGCTCAACACAATCAGGTCTTGATCAGTTGCTTATATACTGATTCTCCCTACCTCAAGTAAATCATTGATGTCGTGCGATGACGTGAATTGTTATATATGTGTGATTTTAGAAATAGGTTATGTCGAATACTTAGATTTATACTTATGTGTTTTTGTACGTGTGTCATTTTCTTGGCAGGAGATATATTCTCTTCTTTAGAGGGTATTTATGTTGTGGTGTAACCTATTTTTCACTTCACTAAAATGAATCTTTGTAAAAAAATAAGTACAATGAAATTCATTTCTAGTACAATGAATTTCCTTAGAGCAACCCTTAATGAGAATGGTGAGTGACGAAAAGATTTAGTACTTCTGGTATATATATTCCTAGGAGGTGGTGGGAAACCTGCGTATATATCTTAAACCCAACAGGCTAATCTTTCTTTATCGAAGCAAACCACTGCACCTATGGCACTTTGCGTGAAACAGCTGCGTCAACACAGATAATTTAATCAATAGCTCAACAGAATTTTTGAAGAATTAGCTGACTCGGTTGCATAGAATTAAGATTTCCTTCTGAAGTGAACAAGTTTAAATTGATTTCTTGGTCTTGCTTCAGGTAGTAATTATTTGAAGGATAACATGATTGATTATTGTATAAAGATAGACGAGGATTTGCCTTCATATATCAATTTACATTGGGCTTCCCATATGGCAATAAGAACAACAGCCATGAAATGAGAGCAAGAGTTATTCTTCTTCGTAATCACTATTTAAATTTCCATCCAAAATAAAACCATTAAGCTTTAGCCATTTCACAATTACAGAAAGGATTAATTTCAAGACTGGTAAGTCTTCTTGGTGCTCACTACTTTCAAGACTACCATTGCCAAAAAAAAAAAAAATGAAAGGATTAATTTATGGAAGTAGAATACATTTTAGGAAGGTATTTTGTCATGGGATAAATTATTCACGGAAAAATTTCATATGAATATTTTAACTCTTGAAGGCCAAGAGGACAACCGGACCTTCCTAATAAGCTTCGATTTCTTGTCAGTTAACATGCAAGATCTACCTAACTGATTCAATAGAAAATGATAAGATGGTTCGATTGAGACTAAGCCGTTTCATTGTTTGTCCAGACGATAGATTCAACTACCTCATTTTTACAGGGAGGTGGATTCTTTGAATGGCTTCACAAATATCGATCATCAAAGAAAACATTCCTAATTTGTTGATGATTCCAAGTGTTAGTATCATTGGTTGGTAAAATAAAATTAGCATTATTTGGAAAAATTGGTAGATGATATAGCTAGGAAGCCATTTGTCCTTCCAAATATTCACTAGCTTATTATTAATTACCGATTTTCAAGTAGTAGCAACTAGAGAATAAGCATTTTGTCTTACAGATCACAAATATATCTCGGAAGGATTGAATGATACACCTACACCTGGGCATCCTAGAAATCACTCTTGGGGAAGTATATTTTTTTAAATTACTTTAAACAACAAGGAATTGCCTCTCAGCACTAACCTCCAGCCCAGTTTCATTAATACTGCAACATTATTTAACTTGGCAACTTTCGAAACTTAAAACCCCCATGATACATAGCTAGGGAGGTTGATTCTATCCTACAAAATCGTATGAATTCTTTGCAATTGTTCCTACCATTCCACCAAAATTATCTCATAGCTTTATCAAGTTTCTCACAATCAGCTTTGTAAAGACTTTGTCAATAATGTTGTTCTACCAGCCTGTGACAAAGCCTTGACATTTTAGCCTTGTGATGCTTTACGTCATGAACTGTCCCCCAGTGATACCATAGTAGGAGAATGAATAGTAACTTTCTTCTAACACCCAAGATCTCTTATGTAATTATTACTATAAAATATAGGATTACCATCAATATTTATAATTCTAAAGCATACAACATAAATTAAATTATAGTTAGAAGAAACTATTCTTAAATTAGGAAGAATACGTCGGTTACAAAGAAAGAAATCTCCAATATAAACTTTCAAAGCTATTCCCTTGCTAGAACCTGGGAGGGTGTCAAAACTCATACAAAAAAAAAAAGGAGCTCAAAACTCAACGAAGAAAGAAAGAGCTGAGTAGAAGTCGCTAACATATATAATCTCTCACTTGATCGTTAGTTCTATATATTTCAATTTTGACCAGGCAACTTATAACATTTATCTTGGTTCTATCAAAAGGATGATGATTTTATGGTTGTGATCTTAAGAGTTGTGGAACCTTGAGCCTAAGGTAGCACCGATGTAGAAGAGTATGATGATGGGCCTATGAAGCTTCGAATGATCTCCTGAACCAACCTAGAAAAGGGAATTGGCGAAGTCAATGGCTATCATGCATGCCTTTCCTACTTAAGACTTATTGCTATGATATCCATCCATTACAAACTTTTTAAGTTTCAAGTGATAAGGATCATGAGGACTTATCAACAGCTCATCATTGCCGTAGGCTTCTTTGCATTACTATTCTAGAATCCATTTGTAAGAGAATCAGAATAGGACAAATGGCTAGAGAGAACCGAGAGGTTCCAACCACCTCTTTCCTTTGTCTTTTAGCTTTATTTATAGCCTCGCTTGGTTACAACAGACTCTATAGTAGTATGACAAAAACACCCTCATAGTTCGTACAATATTACATACATGCCTCTCCCTTAAAACTAATTGTTTTGGAAAAACATGAAGTTTGTTTTTGAAATTTGAAAGTCTATCAGTTGATTGGGGTTTTGCAAATAAATCTGCTACTTGTTCTGAGCTAGGAAGAAAATGGATAGTGAGTTCTCTTGAAGCAACCTTGTCACGTATGAAGTGAAAATCAACCTTGATGTGCTTTGTTCTAGCATGGAAGATTGGGTTTGAGGTCATGTATATGGCTCGAATGTTATCACAATAGAGAATTGGTTGTTTGGTAAGTGTTATACTTAGTTCAGAACATAAAGATGATATCCAAGTGAGCTTTGATAAACATCAGTTTATCATCATTCTTATGCCCCAATACTAACTTAGCTCTTAGGGTTTTAACTCCGCAAACGGGTTTTTAGGCTGCATTTAGGCATTTACCTAGGATAGGCATGCATTACATTTTAATGTATTTTTGATGCATTTATCTGAGTGTCAGGATTAGGCAAAATGTCAGATCCCGCACATCTTGGCACTCAGGAAGCCAGAAGATGAAGAAGAAGCTCCTATCAATTGCATCTTAGCTAGATCCAGCTCATTTCAACTGAATCCAAGCTAGATCCAGCTCATCCCAGCTAGATCCCAGCTCCTTCTAGCTGGATCAACTCACCCTTAGCTCCATTTAGCTCATCTCAGCTGAATGGTAGCTCTAGCTAGTTTACCTTAGCTCCATTCAGCTCACCTCAGCTGGATAGCAGCTCAAACTAGCTAAAAACAGTTGATCTCAGCTCCATTCCAACTCTTCCAGCTTAGAAGAGTTCACTGGAAGTTCAACTTGACTAGGACTAGCTACTGACATCAACTAGCTAGACTTGCTCAGCTGAAGGTGACCTTAACTAGCTCAGGCCAGCTTAAGTCCAGATGCTGAAGACCTATCTCAGCTCAACTTAGTTGAGCTGAGTTACTTGACCTAAGCTAGCTACTCCAGCTAGCTAAGTAATCTTCGGGAAGGCCAGACCCAACTCACCTCAGCTCAGATCAGAAGAATCTAGCTCAGATTAGCTTGGCTTAGCTGCTAGCAAAGAACTAGTTAGCTAAGCTAGCTACTGAGCTCTACTTTAGCTCCCTTCAGAAGACATCAACTCTAGTGCAGCTCCTTCCAGCTACCCTTAGCTCTTCTCCTAAAACCCTAGCTCCAAATGCCTCCAACCCTACTCCCTACTATCTAAGCTAGCTAAGCTAGCTTAGCTTAGCTAGGCACCTTCTTGGCAACCCAACCTAACCCTAAAACCTACAAGCTAACTCCACCAAAAAGAGACCTAACCTAGTCCACCTAGCTCCTACTCCTAAACCCCTTTTTTGGTGCCAACCCATTGACCTCCCTTCAACCCACCACCATCACCAAAGGGCACCACAAAAGTGGCGCCACTTTTTCCCTCCAAAACCCTCTTCATCACCACCCTACACCTACCCCTACAACCCATCTCCACCATCCACATACCCACCTTCTAGAAACCCCCTTAGGTGGTGCCAAAGCATGGCACCCCTCCATGGTTGGCACCAACTCTAAGTGCCCTTCCATGGCCATAACCACCCACAACCACCACCCATAAAGCCCCTTCACATGGCGCCATCCATCCTGCACCCTAAATCTCCATAACCGCCCCTTAACCACCCACCAAACCTAATCCTAGCCATCCACAGGTCCACTCCAACTAACCCCCCTCTCCACCTCTATATATACCCACCATAATCACCACTACAACACCATCTTCTCCCTTAGTTAGGTCCATCAATATTCTACCCCATCTCCATGCCAAGGAGGTAGAAGGAGAGAAGAAGATCAAGGGGGCAACCTACCTGCCCCCTTGGTGCCTTCTTCCTCTCCCTCTTCTCCCTTAGCCACACCAAGGAGGAGGTCACCTTCATCAAGATGGGAGAACCAGGCAAAGAAGGAGCCAACAAGGTGGTTGACGCCCACCTTGGAGGAGAGCTTGAAGGAAGGCCACTTGAAAAAGGAAGAGAAGGAGATCTCTTTTCAAGTGTGGGGCAGCCACATTTGGAGCAAGAGCTACCCAGATCTTCCATCAGAATCAACCCTTCTTCTTTATCTTCCACTCTATTTTTTTGTTAGCTAGTAGTTTAATGTTCTTATAGAAGCATTCCTCTACCTATATTTGACTCTACTAGTAATACAAAAATTATTTTGCCTTCCAATTTTCATGTTGCAATTAGTGTGTTCTTCCATGTTGTTTTTATAGTTGTAGTGCACACACTCCACTCTTCTAATTACCCTAGGCACACTTGCCTAGGGTGAGCTTAGAAGAGAGGACTTCATTCTTGTCACCTAGGGTTAGTTGTAGCGTAATTTAGTCATCGCATTCCGTTGCCTCAAACCCGATTGTTTCTGAAAAATATAAAAACAACAAAAATCAAAAATCACGAAAAGAAAGTGTAGATTTGAGAGGCGAGAGAGAGAATCATTCATGTGATTAACAAATTAGCCTCCTTGGGCGATCCTAGATACTCCACTATCTAGGAATATAAATTTAAGAGTTGATTGCTGATTTACGCGTCTCAACGACACTATTTCGTATAATTAACAAACCGCATATTTTTGATCAAGCTCAGCTGTGACGTTTGCAATAGCACGGTACTCAGCTTCAGTACTTGAACGAGCCACTGTTTGTTGCTTTTTAGATGCCTACGAAATGAGAGAATCACCTAGATAAATAGCATAGCCAGATGGGGAGCACTTGTCATCTTATGAACTTGTCTAATTAGCATCAGAGAAGGCAATGAGAACATTCGATGGTGATTTGTTTAGAATGAGAGCATATGAAATAGTGTGTTTATGGTAGCATAGCAGTTGCTTCAGTGCCTTATAATGCTTATCAAAAGGAGCACTCATTGCTTGAGCAACTTTGTTTACTGAGAAGGCCAAATCAGGCTTGGTAAAATTAAGGTATTGAAGGCTTCCAATTATTTGTCAAAAAAGTGTGGGATCTTCTAATGGTACTCCATCACCTTTTAGTATTTGTTCATTAGAATTAGTAGATATGGGAGCTTTCAGTGGCTTTAAACCATCAAAGCCATATTTGAGAAGTAAGTTAGTAATACTTCTGTTGGGACAAAATAATTTGATAATTGGCATGACTCATTTTAATGCCAAGGAAAAATGCAAGAGTGCCCAAATTTCTAATAGGGAATTCTACTGATAGCTTTGACAGAATATTATTGAGAGCAACTTCATCAGATGCTACTACAATTAAGTCATCAACATATATTAAAAAATATATGGAAATTCCCTTGAGATTGAAAATAAAAAGAGACGTGTCTGTCTTTGAAGGAACAAAATTGTTGGCCATAAGAAATGTGGATAGTCGTTCAAACCAGGCTTGCAGAGCCTATTTAAGACCATATAGAGATCGTTTAAGCTAACATACATGATCAAGGAATTCTGAATGTACAATTCCCTATAGTTGCACCATGTATATTGTTTCATCCAAGAATCCATGAAGAAAAGCATTATGTACATCAGAGCAAGGATTAATAAGAGACAAATTGTAGTAGCTTTGATAACTGGGCTGAAAGTATCAGTAAAATCTTGACCATAAATTTGATGATAACCTTTTGCCACTAATTGTGCTTTGTAGCGAGCAATAGAACCATCAGGATGTCGCTTTATGCGATAGACCCATTTGTTACCAACCATATTCATGCCTTGTATAAATGGTACTAAATCCCATGTTTTGTTGGCTATGAGAGCTTGAAATTCTTCTGCAATAGCCAAGTGCCAATGAGAATATTTATTGGCAGTAGAGAAACATGTGGGTTCACATTCATCTGGGAGTTCTGGAAGTGGATGGTAGGAGGCAGCATGAAACACTTTCTTTTTAAATATGCCATCCATTGCTCTAGTGCGCATAATGTGAGTTTGTCCAGGTGCAGCAGTAGGCATAGAGGGAGTTGGCACAGAAGAATTATTGGGTAAACTGACATTGAATAGTGCCTGATTGATGAAGTGTGGCTCATTATAGCTAACATGCCCAAGTTAAGTAAGAAACTAGGTTAAACACTATTAAATTAACACATTAAATGGGTTAAGTGTGGGAAATAGTGAAAAAGACCTAAAATATCAATTTTGTGTTAAAAATGCAAAATTAGGTCATTAAATGAGATATTCTATTCATTAATATAAATTGATGATCTATTTACAAATTGAATAAACATTCGAGTTCAAAACTTCAAATCAAAAGTAAAATTAACTTTCTAAATGTTCAATTAAGCTTAAATAAAAACTTGGTTGCATTTGGACTTCATTAGGTCCAAAACTTGTTTATGACTTAGGTCCTTAAGTCATAAACATTTTATTCATTTAAAAACCTTCCAGGGCCCATTTTGAAAGTCGCAGGGGCTTCTTTGCAAATTTTAGGGCCAGCTCTGCAGAACTTCTTAGCCACTTATGGGATTCTATGCTATTATTCTACCCCTTCGCCCATAAGGGCTTCTTTATAAAACCTCCAATAGACCTGCTGCACCGCAAGTCCACTATAGCCACAAGAACATGACCAATCTTGGTCGTTCTCCAATCGAAGCTTCGCATGCTTCAGCACATGTGATCACCACCTTGCCCAGATCTCATCTAGCTGTCACAATTTGATTTGAAATCTCATGCCCTAAGTGTGTAATTGCACCACTGTGGTGCTCTGAATCAGTACCTTGGCTACTTAAGGAGCTCCTTGAGCTCGTTGCTGGGGAGGCAACTCTCTATACGCCAAAATTATTCTTTTATTCTTTTATTTGTAAATATTTTTGCTTTTGTTTTATATAATCATTCTTTTATTCATATTCTTTATTGTATATAGATTCTTTTATTCTTTGATTTGATTTGTATATAATTGTCTTACTAATCATTTGTTTTTTTTGCGGCATTTGAGTAGGAGTAGTGATTTCTTCAAGGTGGACTTCTTCTTCCTGGTGGATTCGTTGCACCTCAGACTTGACTTCCCGGAGGAGTTTTTCCACGGAGCTGCATTTCCTGCTTTTACTAGATAGTATAGTAGTAGTTTAGACTTAGGAATATATCCTTAGGACATTTTTGTTAGGCATAACTTGTGAGAGCCCATTCTCACACATTATTGTAATAACTTGGACTCTCTCTGGACTCTCTTTATCTCTCTCTACTCATCTCTCATCGACATGATTTTTCCGTATTGCGATTTTTCGTATTGATTTCTTTTTTTTGTTTTTGTTTGTTGCATACAAAAATCCAAAAAAATTATAAAATCAAAAAACACAAAAAAAGATCTTATCCCTTATCTAGCAGCAGCATATTCTAGGCATCCATACTTAGGATTACATTATTATTCTTGCTAGATTTTTATTTCAAGTCAAATTGCATACTGTAGAATTGTTGGAGTCAGGTACGCATTTCTATCTTTTCTGAGCTCCTGCTATCTCTGCATTTGACTTAAAACCTAACAAGACATCTTTTGCTTGAAAAGAAACTAAAAGGCGAGACGAGCTACATAGAAAACATCTTCTAATTATTTGAATCAAAATCAAAAGAAGACATTAAAAATTGTTTGAAACCTTGACTGAGTTTTCACCAAAATTCTGTTGATTGCTATCGTGTACACACTACACGATCACTTAGGTCACAAATACATGAGTTTCTATCTCATCTCCTTGTGCAACCACAGGGTTTGGGTTCGCACACCAATCTTATCCAAATTTCCGGTGGACTATAGAGGTCTGCACTTCGCTAGGTTATCTTTAGGACATGTACAATTATTCTGAAACATTTGTTTGCGTACTACTTTTTTATCATAGCAGATTGTAGGAAAAATTCAGATTTCTCGTTTGACTTACTTGATTGGTCTTTTGATTGTTGAGATTGATTGGAATTTCTGATTATTGAGATTGAGATTGATTGATCCTTTCCTTTTGAGTTGTGATTATTTTAAAAACTCATTTTCAAAAATTGACTCAATGAAAGGTAGGAGATCCCAAAACCTTGAGTTAGTACTTCCCTTGGGTACTGATGCCCAAGCTTCCACTTCTATGCCTTCTACATCCAATTCTATACCTCCTAAGCCTTAAACTCCCATCCACCACTCCATCCATCCTGAGGATGATCATGATTCTGTACAATTCGAGGATTTTGAAGAACTTCCTACACATTTCTCTACACATCATCCTCCACCACCACCACCAAACCAGAGGTTTCAACCTCCTCCATATCCTAACTTTCATAACCAACCACAACTGGAGAGAGGACCTATGTCTCATTTGCAACACCTATTTGAAACACAACTTCAAATGAATACTCTAACCCAACAAGTGCAACAGTTTGCACAAACTGTTAATTTCTTAGCAAACCCCCAACCTCAACCTAGAAATCCCTAGGCACCACCTCAACCTTGTAGACGTCAACTATGAGATTACTATAATCCTGTAGCTGCACAACCTATGCCCATGGTATATTATACTAATGGGGGTCATGCTACTGAAATGAAGCCAAATATTATAGCACTTATATCTCACTTCCATGGTCTTGCTTTTGAGGGCCCTTTTCAACATTTAGAGGAGCTGAAAAACCTTGCTCAAACCTTGGGTTTGCAAGGTCATGATCAGCACACGCTTTTGATGAAAATGTTCTCCTTTTCATTGAAAGATAAGGCAGCCTTTCGATTTAGAACACGTGCACGGACTACACCAATAGAGACATGGGCTTCTTTAGAACATGAGTTCCTAAAGAAATACTTTCTGTAGGCTGCACAAATGTTTTAAGGTGTGTCATCACCACATTCACCCAAAATTCAGGAGAACAAATGCACAAGGCTTGGGAGAGATTCCATGAGCTACTTAGAAAATGTCCCCACCATGGTGTCCTACGCTGGCAACAGGTTCAGATCTTCTATCATGGGCTTCATGATGACATAAGGAATTTTGTTGATACCGCTTGTGGAGGCATTTTTTGTGTCGGGACGAGGACTCAGCTTTTGAGCTCTTCGAAGGCATGGCAGAAAATTCTATTAATAATGCTTCGATGAGTGTTTTTAATAGAAAGTTCTCTCATTCCCACTCACACACAGGTGTACATGAAGCTCAATCCAACAATAGAGATTTAGAAATTGTGGCTAGTTAGCTGGATAAGGTGGGCTTAATAAAGAAGAAAGTACAAGAAGTATGGAAATTCCTATCTAAACCTTCATCATCTCCTTCTTCTTAGTAACCTACACCTCACACTTCTCAGTTTCCCATAGGGAGGGAAACTGTGAATAATCTATCTGTGACACAACCTGCATTGCTGGATTATACTTTTTCCTATCCTTCACTGATTGGAGGAACTTTTGTTCCTCTTTACACTGAATTCCCTACACATTCTAGAGCTTCGGAGGAGCTCCATGCCATTCATAATGATCCTTATTCACAAACTTATTGTTGAGGCAAATTCGTTGCTGTTTAAGAAATGTGTCATAGTATAGGACAAGTGCGCTCAAATAAATAAAGTTATTACTCGAAATCTAAAAATGAAGTCTAAGGTCGTACACAGGGAGCAAATTGGAATTCTCCCACTAATCTTAATGAATATATAAATGAGCACAGGGAATCAAATCAACAATGATATTCAATGAATGATCTCTACTCAAAATTGATATTCAATGCATAACATGAGTATATTAAGAGTTTAATGAGGTAAAAAGATGTCTTAAGATAAAATAATAGTGATTTGAATCACCAATTATTAGCCTTAAGCGTATACATATATCAAATAAATGAGCAGTGGCCTGAACCAATTTAAACTTTAATTCCATGAAGGCAAATAGATCCACAGTGCTGCTTAGAGGGTTAAATGTCGTTGGTAATCAGACGACTTAAATGTTGTTGCTATAGTGCTCTGTAAAGAGCTTTCTTCTTCAGCTCATTCTCTTCTTTCTCTCTTCTTCAGGTCTTCTCCTTCTTCTTTTGTAGCCAGTGCTTTCTTCTTTCTTCAAAAACCTTCACTTCCTTTCTTCCCAGCGACTAAGTGTCGCATAATGCACAGAGGAGCAAAACCCTCCCCTCCCCCGCTCTCTTTCTCTTTTTCTCTCTTTCCTTCCTCTAAAACCAGGCTAATCGAGTATATGGGCATGCACAGTATTCGGGTCCAGGGCTATCGGTAGTGGGTAGTAGCCGAGGAGTGACAGTAGGCAGGTCAGGCATGTGCAGGTGAAGCAGGGACCTCAACCCCAAATGTCTGAGGTGATAAGGCAATAGGAGAAAAATAATTTATGTGGCTGCAGTGGCTCTTCTCCCATCGATGTGGGACTATCCTTCCCACCTCCTCTCTTCGTGTATCCAAGCAGCAGCAGCAGGTAGTTCCTTCGTTCAATTGGAGTGGTTCCTTCACTGCTTCCTTCAATTGACTACCTAGGAAGACTCCTGGGGCGGATCCCCAACGCTTGGGGTGGACTCAATGGTGAATGTGGCTGGAAGTAGACAGTCGTGGTCGGACGAAGTGATGGCGGTGGAGAACGACGACAAACACTTGAAACTGAGGAATACAGCCTCTCGGCCCAATTAAATTACCTCAGTAGTTTCGCCGTAGGGAGTGGAGTGCGGTGGCAGTGTTTGTGAAGCGTGAGAGGGCGTGTGGTGGTCGGTGGAGGTCGGAAGATGACATGTGAAGGCGGGTTGGTTGATGGCGTGTTTGGATGGGAGATAGGTTGGAATAGGAGAGGGTTTTGTGAGGAGGAGTACGGTGGAGCTTGTGGACTTGTTGGTGAGGCGTTTGGAGGTGCATAGTGTGCGGAGGACCTCATTGGAGGTGCGGCCGAAGGTGGAGGAGATGACGGTGAACAATGGCGTTGAGGGTTGTTTTTGGGTTTTGAATAGAGGGAATTAACCTAATAACCTAAGGGAACCTAACTAACCTAATCTAACGGTCGAAAGGGGTAGGATGGCATCGGTTATGATATGGCCAGCATTGGAGAAGGGAATACCTCTGATGAGGGAGAAGCGGCGAGGAAGATGAGGAAGAAGACCCTAGCTGGTATTGCAAGCGGCGGAGGAATGTTGGGAGGAAGATCCAGCCAACTATGACCTGTGGTGGCCGGCGAAGAGGGTAGGACAAAGAGCTCCTTGGAGCTCATGGAGCTTTCGACTGGAGAGGAGAGAAGAAGGTGGAGAGACCAGCCATAATGAGCTAAGGAGGTAAGGAAGTCGGAGTGAAGCTTATATAGAGCTCAGGACTTGCTACAAATAAGGGAGGAAGCTCGACGAGCTTCGAAAATTCAGGGGAAGAAATTCCTAAAATTTTGAAGGTTCGCAACAACTTTTGGCTTTGATTCCAGGTCCAAGAAGTTGCTCAGATGATCGGGAATCATCTGAGGAACACTCCCAATTTTGGAGGAGATTGATTGAAGGATCACAGAGCTTTCTTTAATTGAAGGTTGGATGCTCGGTGGGTTTAGGACTTTTTCTCACGCAAAGGCGGTAGGGACCTGTTAGTGAAGAAGACGAAAAAGTTAGGGATGTGAACACAAATATTTCGAAAGTTGAGGGGCTTGGTGAAAGGAAAAGAATTAAACTGGACTAAAATGTAAACTAGGTCAAGATGATTTTTAATTAGACCCAAATTTTAGTATAAACCTAATTTAGAACCAAGGAATTTGATGGTGAAGTCAGATTTTGGTTTTGATCAACTTTGGCTGGGTAATTTGTGCAGAAATTCAAATTAGGGCAACTATTTGTCTGAGACTCTATTTTAGGTCAAAATGGATTCCAATGGTCAAATCAAAGGTGCCAAACCTTATACAATTTTTTGATATGATTTTTAGAAGGTTTAGGTGAATTTTATTCTGACCAGAACCTCAGTTGATTAAGCGGATCTGTTTTTAGGGTTTCAGATGTCCATTAATTTTCAAAATGTGTGAAAACCCTTTCTTTCTGCATGGATCCTCTTATTAGACATTAATGATCATTTGACCTTTAATTAACCCCTAGGAAAGCCCGTGATTGCTCTGCATTTAGTTTATATTGTTAAATTACATATTTACCCCTATTTTAATGCATTTCTCTCAGAATGGCAGTGAGTTATGGCTCTTTGGTGGTTATGTAGGAGCATTTATCTGTTGGTTATGAATAATTAAAGCTAGATATAGTTGATGATGACGTTATCATCACCTATAACCCTGGATGGCATAATCATCTTAATTTCTCGTGGTCAGGAAATTCATAGAGACCTACCTATCAATAACCTTCTGCACCACCACTTCACAACTCGATCCGAGCACCACCTCCATAACCACACGGGTATCCACCGCGTGCCTTCCAGCAACCCCAACCTAGGCTCACCCAATACTCTCAACCGGGGCCTACACGAGATGATCAGTTAGTGAATATCATGAAAGCTCTCGCTGACATGCAATAACAAAACATTGTTATGCAGCAAAGACAAGACGTGGCACTAGTTGAGATGAGAGCCTAGCTATCACACTTGATGGAATCCCGTCAACCACATTCACTCCCATCTCAAGCACAACCCAGACCTCCTTTGTAAGGTCAAGCACACTACATATCACAAATCTTGCACGAAATTGAGTTTTACATTGATCCTAGTTCTTATTCTGATCCACAACCACTTGTCATACCTAATCCTGATTCATTGTCTACATCGCAATCTGTTTTGAATGCCGCCACTACCAGGAGTGGTAGAAGCATAACTAATCCACCCTTACCGACTTCTACATCTCAACCTGGACCTTCCACTCCTATTGTTGATTCACCTGTTCCTGACTCTTTTGAACCTTTGGTTGATCCTCCTACTACCACTTTTGTACCTTTTCTATAGGCCTTAGAAAAGAAGAGTGAGGAAAAGAAGAAGAAACCTTGTGTGGCACCTAAGGAGGATCTGCTCAAGCTCTTTGAGAAAGTCCATATAAACATCCCCTTGTTGGATGCAATTCACCACATTCCTCCTTATGCTAAGTTTTTGAAAGACCTATGTACACCTAAGTGTAAGGCTAGAATTCAGAAAGGGGATGGTCTTGTCATTCTCTCGGAACAAGTGAGTTCCCTTATTTCAAACCTCCCTATTAAGAAGAAAGACCCAGGCACCCCTCTTCTTTCCTGCATGATAGGAAACACTACATCAATAGAGCACTGCTTGATCTAGGTGCTTCCATCAATCTTATACCAACCTCCCTACTGACACATTTTGAGGTTGGCAATCTGAAGTCAACCGAGGTGTCCCTGCAATTAGTTAACAGATCAGTTAAGACACCTCAGGGAGTATTGGAAGATGTTATAGTGTGGGCCAAGGACTTTTATTTTCCTGTAGACTTTATTGTCCTTGACATGGAAATACCTGAGGACATCTAGAACACACTTATCATATTAGGAAGACCTTTCTTGGCTATGGCCAAAGCAAACATCAATTGTGAGGATGGCCTTATAGAGTTGAAATTTGGAGATCAGAGAATGAAAATTGATATATTTTAGGCCTAAAGGGGACCATCCTATAGTTTAATCGAGGAAATTTGTTCCTTGGATTCATTGGATAAGTTGATTGAGGATACATTGATTGATTCACTTAACTTAAAACCTCAACACCCTTTAGACTCTGACTTGACTCTCCTTGAGACACCAACCTTAGAAACTGAGAACTTACCCCCTATTCCCTTAGTGTCTCTAGGATCTTCTGAGATCTCCACACTTGCTCCTTCACCTGATCCTGTACCTGTTGAACTCAAACCTCTTCCTGACTCTTTAAAATATGTCTTCTTAGGATCGGATCAGACTTATCCTATGATTGTCAACTCTCTCTTATCGTCTGATCAAGAATCATGACTCTTATCTATTCTGAGAGCACATATACAAGCTATAGGATGGAGCCTTTCTAACTTGATTGGCATTAGTCCTTCTTACTGTACACATAGGATTTTTACTGAAGAAGGATCTAGACCCACTAGATAGCCACAATGTTGACTAAACCCTACACTTCGGGAGGTGGTTAAAAATGAGATGATCAAGTGGTTGGACAATTGAATTATTTTCCTCATATCTGACAGTCAATGGGTAAGTCATGTTCAAGTTGTGCCTAAGAAGGTCGGACTTATCGTCATAACCACTAACTTTGGAGAAGTCATCCCTACACGTATTGGTAGTTCATGGCAAGTATGTGTTGACTACCGCAAACTCAACCAAGCTGATGAGTGGCTACTCATCATAGCTAAAAAGTTAAAGTTAAGCTAGAAACTGGGTTAAACAATATCAAATTAACACATAAAAAGGGTTATGTGTGGGAATCAAAGAAAAAGACCTAAAACCTTAATTCTGTGTTAAAATTGCATAATTAGGTCATAAAATGAGATATTATTGAGAAAAAGGTCAAATGGTGATCCAAGTGTTAATTGAATACACAAACAAGTTTAAAAATCCAAATCAAAAGTATAATTAATTTCTCAAATATTCAATTGAGCACATATAAAAACTTGAAGACATTTGGACATCATTAAGGCCTTGAAACTTAGAATTTACATTTAGGTCCTTTATGCATCACGTTTCCTTAGAAAACTTTTCCGGACCTATTTGTAACCCGCAGGGACCTCTTTGAAAGCCCTTAGGGTTCGTTCGGTTAGTATTTCTTACCACTTATGGACCTACCTATAATTTTTCTACCCCTTCACAGAAGGGCCTCCCTTCAATTTTCCCTTTAGAAGTCGGCTGCCTAGAGCATCCTCACGCGTATTGTGCATGTGAGGAACTTAGGGCTTCTCAACCATCCATTCTCCCTTGATTATGATCTGCGGCCCGTTCTGAATCGAAGCTTCGCGCAAAGCGGCGCGTGCGCTCACCCAACCCCCCATATCCCATCCTACGGTCAGATTTCAATTTGGCAGCCCGCGCGCTCCTCTCCTCTCATCCTTGCAGCCGGTTCCCTCGACGTCTATCTTTACTTGCACGGTGTCTGATCCACTGAGATTGCTATTTAAGCATCTTAGTGGTTGCGCGCGCAGGGGATCGCTCTCTCCTATCTTCTTAGTGATCATTCTTCCACTCCAGTCTCTCCTCCTCACCAAATCTCTGATTTCACAGCCACCGGCTGTGAAATCCTTGACTTCTCTCCGACCCTCCTCATCGCTAAGGACCTCATAGCACTTGAGGACAAGCCTGAAGCTTCACTAGAAGGCTTTTCACTCCGCTGGAGCTCTTCCCCCTCCATTCTTCCTCCTTAGCCATCGGCTAAGGACCCACAGGTCCCATTCTTCCTGTTAAAGTAGTTTTAATGCTTTCTAGATTAGATGTAGCATTAGATAGGTAGATTAGAGTAGAATTAGATGTAGAATTAATAATCGATATGCTGTTTTGATTAGTTTAGCATTAGGAGTAGTTTTAGCATAGCAATTTTTCCCCTCACCTCCTTTGATCATCCCAGATCAAAGGGGAAGAAATTCACCCAATCATTGTTCATTTTGTTCTTCCCCTCTATGTTTTCACCTCATTTCTGATTCCCTTGATTTGTATTTCGCAATCCACCTACTCATAAGACCTAATTTCATATCTGAATGGTCTCCAACTTCAGATATGCAATTAGCGTCAAAAACCATACTAGGGGCTTCTCACTCATTCCATCTTGTTCACAAAAGCCCCTGATCTGAGCTAAAAAGTGAATCAGTTTGCCGGATTTTCTATGAATTCAGATTTCAAAGATTTTTATTCATTTGGGATTTGAATGCTTTTATCTTGCAAACTGAAGAATTTTGATTTTGATTCACTGATTGGCAGGGAATCTGAGGTGATTCTGAAGTCAGAATTCACCTCAGAAGAGCCATAATCTGATCTGTTATTTTTGAGGATTTCAATGTGTTGAATGCCTTGTAGAGCCAAGGAAGATCAACCATGTTGATTGAGGCTTTATTAGGGATTCTAATCTAAATTATTTTTCTGAGAATCTGATTTTCACTTAAGGGATTCTCCATATCCCTTAAGATGTGTAACATCCTGGGATTCAGATGGATTTCTTATGTTGATTCTAACCCCTTCTACATGCTGTCTATAGCATTAGAAGGAGTTAGATCATCAGTTTTTGGATTTACTGTGTTGATCCTAACCCTTTCTACATGCTGTCTATAGCATTAGAAAGAGTTAGAACAACAGTTTTAATGGACTGAATGGTTATGATTTTTGTGACAAAGAACTTGGATTTAAGATGCTAAACATCTGAGCATGGTTTTTATGTGAATTTAAATCCTTGTCAGAATGTGATTTAGTGATTTTTGTTTGGTGTTTTTGAATCCCAGAATTGGAGTAAATTGCTGCCATTGTAGCTACATTCCCCCAGATCCCAGCTAAGTGATAGCCTGAAACAATCATTTTGAATCCCTGATCAAGATGTCTTGAGTCTGATCTAGGATTTAATTGGTTGATTTAAGCTGTTAAGTAGTTGGAATTTAGCTTTCTTCCCTGTTGCAGACTTTTTTTATCTTCCAGATGGATTAACTGTAGCAGCAGTTAAGATGTCTGGAATTAAATTTGGTCTGTAGCAACTACTAATGTCAGTAGCTGTTGGACTGCTAGATTTCCAGTAGCTATTGTGCTGCTGTTGCCTTGCTTCTGCTGTTTCAACAGAAGATTTCTGGTCTGAGATCATTTGGACAATAGCTTAGGTTTTAGTTCTGTTAAAATAGCTGATTGATGTATAAAGGTGTGTTTGAATTGTATATAAGCATTCATGTAAACTCAATGAATTTTTAAGCTTGTCTAGAATGCTTGTAATCTTGTTTTTGATCCTTTGTCAGCTAGTTTTAAGCTTAACTATCCATTAAGTATAATTTAATTGAATCCAAATTGAAATGTGTGCCAAAATGTTTGAATCCTTTATTTATCTTCTTTAGAGTCTCTTGAGGCAATCCACTGCCTTTTGAAACACTTTAAGTTCCATTCTAAGCCTTAACACACATTAGAAAACCTTTGAAAGGCCTAGAATGTGTGAAATTTTGAATTAAATAAAAATTACAAAAAAAATCTAAAAAAATAAAATAAACCTGTCTGATTGAAGATTAGGTATTTCTTTAAATGCATGCCAAGATTCATGGTATTCCAAACCCTTAACTTGGTAGAATTTATCAGTCGACTGTTCTGTATACCATGGAACTTAATAAAAGAAACCAAACATAAAAAGACCAAAAACATCTCATTCTTCTCATGTATTTCCTGCCCTCTCATCACCTACCTCCATAACAGATATAAAAATCATAAAAAGTGAAAAAAACCTAAAAATACTAAAAATCCTTTGTATAATATGTATATAAGTGTATATATAAGCTATATAGTAAGCTTATTAAGCTATAATGTGAATTATACTTATTTATAATATAAATAACTTATGTATACATTATAGTATGTAAATTAAATATTTAAGTTAGATTATACTGTATATAACTAAATTATATAACAGTTATTAATTAAACTAATTTATATATACTAATAAGTTATATAAATTAGTAAACACTATAAATAACCATATTAAGTTATCATATTGTATATATGTATTTATATGTATATTATAAACATATTAAATGCTGTACCTTAATTTAATTATGTATACAAAATAAATAATTAATTTATTAAGTTAGTAGTTAAGTTAGTAGATTAAATTAAAATAAATTAGTAATTTAAGTTATAATTCAACTAACCTATACTGTACATTTTTACTAATGTATTTTAAGTAATTTAAGCTAATTTAAGTATATGTATATTGTTTATACTATTTAAACTTAATTTACAACTAAAATAGTATAAAATTATACTAATTAAATGTAAATAAAATAGAAATAAATCTTGTAAAATACAATAAAAATGTTTATAAAATATTTAAACATATATACTAACTCTGTATAAGGTCAATTAGACCATATAATAACTAATTTATACGTAAGTAAAGAATAAAATCTAAAATCAGTTATGTATAAACTGTATACTTTACCTAATTAATTTATATAGTAAATATAATTAAAATTTCAAATTAATTGTACAATTGTATAGTACTGTATAAATACTTTATTTTCACATAATTTATTTTTAATATCTAATAAATTATGACCCTCGAATTGAGGGCCAAAATCAGGAATTTGGCACAGCCGCGCCTAATTTCCAACGCTGCACAGGAGCTTGATTAATCCCACATCGTGGGGGTGCGAGTGCGCAGAGCACTATAAATTGTTTTTGTTATACGCATAGCTCAGTCGTCATGGGCGTCGGGTGCCCGAAACAACCGAGCATATATTTGAGCATACTGACATTGAGGATATACTGAGCATGTGTGTGTGTGGCTGAGGGCCAGTTACTGTGCGAGGGCTTGGTTAAGCCAAAATCTGAGCTGAAAACGTAATTAAGTGGATTAATTAAGAAATTAGGGTGCGCTTCGTAGAGGTCTGGTCCCACTGATAGCGAAAATACGCGGTTTGTTAATTAGGTAATTTAGTGTCGTTGCAACATATAAATCCGCTTTTGCTTTTAAATTTATATTCCTAGATAGCAGAGTATCTAGGGTCGTCCAAGGAGGCCAAATGTTTGCAATAGTGATTCTCTTGCTTGGAATAAATCTCAACTTTTTTTTTGGTATTTTTCAATATATCATTTTTTTTTTGTTTTTAAATTAAGACAACATGCGAAATGGTGGCGGGAAGGTGATTTGCACTTCAAATTTAACTACTACTTCTAAGTGGCAAGTAGAGCCTCTCCCTAAGCTCACTCTAGGCAAGTGGAGGCCTAGAATAATTAGGGAGAGGGAGTGAAGAATGCTAAAAACAAGCAAGTAGAAATGCAAATCAGAAACTGCAAAGAAAGCAACTAGATAAATGAAAAAGTGTTTTACAAAAAGGCCTAGTAGAGGAATGCTTCTACTACTAGAAAATTAAAATAAAGAAAAGCAAACACAAATCCTCTAGATAGATGGTGAAGAAGAGGGCTTCTTGCTCCAAGGTTGGTGGCTCCCAATCTTGAAAAGAATCCTTCAACTCCTTCCTTGCCGTGCTCCGCCAAGGTGATGTCCTCCAAGGCAAGCCCTAAGGGGGCGTGCCCTAAGCTTCTCTCCAGGGGTGGACGTCCACCCTAGGTCCTTCTCCCTTGCCTGGCCATCCTCCTTGAAGTGGAAGAGTCCTCCTCCTTGGCGTGGCCCAAGTTGAAGAGAGTGGGGAGAAGAAGGCACCAAAAGGGCTGGTGATGTGCCCTTTTAATCTCCTTCTCTACTCCTTCTTCTTGGGCGTGGGTATAGGTGGTATAGGTAGCAAACTACACTAATGGAGGATGCCCCAAAATGGTGGTAGGTGGTGGGTTTTTATAGAATAGGAAGGGGGCTAAGGTGACCATTGAAATGGAGGGCCAAGATGAAGAGATGGAGGTGGTTGAAGATCCCATGGCCAAGGTGAGTTGGCGCCACCTTAAGGGACACCAAGGGGATAGTTATGGGGGTTGACACCCCTTGATGTTGGCGCCAAAAAGGGTTCTAGAAGGTGGTCTAAGTTGGCGCCAAGAGGGATTCTAGAAGGAGGGGTAGGTGGATGGCTAGGATGGCTTATGTGGGTAGGTGTAGGGTGGATTAAGGGCTGAAAGTTGGCACCAATATAGAGGTGGTTAGGGGTAGTTTTTGGCGCCAACTTAAGGTGTCTTTTGGTGGTGATAATGGGGTGAAGGGATGGCTAGGAGGTGGCGCCAACTTGAGTAGGGTAGCTAGCTTAGGAAGGCTTAAGTTGGTGGAGCTAGCTAGGGTTGACTTTGAAGGTGGTGGATGGCCAAGGAGCTGGTTGCTAGCTAATCTAAGCTAAGATAAGTTAAGTTAAGCTAGCTTAGCTAAAGGTGGAGTAGAGGAGAAGGTGTTGGAGCTAGGGTTTGGAGGGAGGAGTTGAGGAGGAGAAGTCTGGAGCTGAAATTTGAGCTGGCTGCTGCTGAAGAGGCTGGCATGGAGCTACTCTAGCTGGCTTAGCTTGCTAGTTCTTTGCTAGTTGCTAAGCCAAGTTAAAGTAAGCTAGCTTCTACCATGATGAGCTAAGGTGAGCTAGGTCTGGTGTTCCCGGGGAGAATCAAGTTGGTTGAGGCAGCTAAGGTAGCTTAGCTCAACTGAGTTGAGCTAAGCTAAGTCCCCGGGAGCTGGACTTGAGCTTCCTGAGCTGGGATGAGTTCTTCTTCAGTTGGCTGGAGTTGAGTGGAGCTAGATGTAGCTGGATCTGAGCTGGGGTGAACTCCTGTCAACTCAGCTGAGCTAGCTAGAGCTCCCTATGGACTAGTGGGAGCTGAGATGAGCTAGACTCAGCTAAGTTGAGCTGGATCTGAGCTGACTTGAGCTAGGGTGAGCTAAGATGAACTCTCTTGAGCTGCCATTTAGCTGAGATCAGCTAAATGGAGCTGGGATGAGCTAACCCCAGTTCAAGTAAGCTAGGTCCAGCTGTGGTGAGCTGGATCAAGCTGAGTTTCAGCTAGTCTGTGCTTGTCCTTCACCATTTGCCTTCTTGAGTGCTAGGGTTTTAAAGATCTGTATATCTGTACATCCCTAACACTCACAAAAACATATTAAAAAGACAATAAAAAATGTAATGCATGCCTAACCTAATTTATGCCTAAATGCAGCCCAAAAACCCGTTTGCGGAGTAAAATTCTAAGAGTTAGGTTTGTTTTAATGCATAAGAATGATGATAAACTGACGTTTATCACACCCCCATGCTTATCTTTTGCTAGTCTCTTAGCAAAACTTTAATTTTTTGGAAAATGGAACTTTTGGGAAATCTAATTTTTTCAACTTTTGAGGAGAAAAAGAGATTAAGGGACCTTGGTAGATTAAAACACAGGAGGTACGGGATTTGTTTTTAGATTCAATCATTAGACATAATGGGATCAATACATCCTCCATAAAATTCACAAATTAACCCCTTGTTAATTCAGATGGCTTGAAATGTTTATTTTTAGGATTTTTCTGGCTCATGAATCTGATTCGCAACTTGGAAAATCCTTTAAAACCTTGTGTCTGTGCTTGTGAAAAGCCAACATTTATAAGGACGTGTTATTATTATTATTATATATATATTTTTTTTTCCTCCCCCATGCTTATTTTTAGCTTAGTCTTACAACATATGTGTCGGGATCATCATTCCCGTTACCATTCCTCGAGGGGGCTCTGGCGCCAGTACTTCGAGATAGCACTGTCCATGACACCACCCAGGAGCTCACAACCCCAAAACACGATGCGGTGGAAAGGGGCGCTCCAAGCAAACTCAAGCTCTTGCTCCGACACTATAGGTAGAGCACCGTCTAAGACACTTGAGCTGCTAAAATACGCTTTAATGCTCCATCTAAAGATATGAAATATAGATATGGAGCAGCGCCGTGGCGGTAACATGTTGACATCGCGTCCTCAAAGGAGGTATCTTCCTTCTTCTCGGCGGTGGGGACTCAAACCAATGATCTGCTTCAGACTTTTACTAAATCCAAATAAGGGAGTTTTTCAAAATTTTTAATTATTTTTAAGTGTTGGCTTGTGTGTGAAAATAGACACAAGAAGTTTCTCAAGACACGCAAGTTTTTGAATCAGAAACTAAGTCAAATACTTTCCGTATTACAAAATAGGATCAAGTCACCTGAACTATCATGAGTTTAGGTGGAATTTTAGAGAAGGATATCTGATCTAGTCTAAAATAGACCCTGGAATTCTAATGATCAGATCCATGTCCTCATCCTTAGTTTGTTAAAGATTAAATCCCATTGTACCAAAAGTGAATTTTTTCGACCTTAGTCTTGATTTCAAAATTTTTCCTCAAAAAGTTTTCAACATTTTTATTTTTTTGGGTATGCAAGCAAGAAATAAATTAAAGAAAATTGCATGTTTTTAGGTTTTGAACATCCTAAATCGATCGTAAAAATTTAAAAACACCCCCCCATGCTTAAGATATGCCATGTCCTCATGCATTAGGAGGGAAAAGGGATCACCTTAGTGAAGAACGGTCGGGTTTAGGATGAACAAAACCTGGAAAAAGAAGAAAAAAAGGAAAGCAAGAAAAAATTATGGGTTACCTCCCCAGTGCTATCTTTTACGCCATTCAGCCGGGCGTGAAGGTATGCACGGAAGACGTAAAATCATGTAAATAATTGGACACTTGGATGCCCGCAAAAAGGGTGTCTTCTTCTAGATCCCTAGAAAATTGATTAGGAGCAATATTGGGATCAAAGCTGGATGGAAAATGATAAGTGTAGCCCGAGTCTGGCCATGGTTTTAAATCACGTTGGATGCCAAACTCGGGCGGGGTTGGTGGCAGGTCCGTAAGAAAGGAGTCAGGGAAGGAATGGTGAGGATTGGGTGAAGTTAGTGTGGAAAAGTTAGGTGCATGAATAGTGGGTGGGTTAGGGTGCTTAGGGGGGGGTATCAGGAATAAATTTGGGGTCAAGAAAAGTTTCCAAATCACAGATTTCGCCGACCACTGATTCTGAATCAGAGTCCTCAAAGAAATTGTGGTCGGTAAGGGTATCTATTAACATTGTCTCCTCCACCATATTAGAAATTTCAGTATCTGAGTCCTCAAAGAAGTTATCATCATGAAATCTCCTGGAGGATTTAAAAATATCTAAAGTGATAGTTTGGCCTGCATAGTTAATATCCATTTTGCCTGTGTGGCAATTGATATTTGCCTTTGCAGTGGCCAAAAAGGGGAGTCCAAGGATTATTGGGGAGTCCAGTAATGATTCAGGTGCCTCAATGTCAAGAACCAGAAAGTCTGCAGGGAAGACACAATTCTGGACCTTGACTAAAACATCCTCGACAATCCCACGAGGTTTGATTGTAGATCGGTTGGCTAATTGCAAGGTAACTTCGACGGGTTTTAATTCACCGATCTGAAATTCTTCGAATAAACTCGTGGGAATAATATTAACTGAGGCACCAAGATCAATGAGGGCGCGATTAAATGTAGTGTCATCAATAATTACAGAAATTAAAGGTGCCCCCGGATCTTTCATCTTAGGAGGTAGCTTACTATGTATGACAGAGCTTACTGTCTCCGAAAAATGCACCTGTCCTAGATTTTTAGCCTGCCTTTTAGGAGTACAAATCTCCTTCAAAAATTTAGCATAGGCAGGTATATATTTAATGGCATCTAGGAGAGGAATATTGATATGAACTTGCCCAAATAGCTCCATGAGTTCTTCTGTAGTGGGCTCAGATTTCTTTTTTTTGTTGGTGGTGGGGTAGAGAGCTTGTGGGAAAGGGACAGGAATCTTGTCTTGAGATTTTTGTTTTTCTTTTTCTTCCTGATGGGGAGGTGGGGAGTCAATTTGCACAGGTATTTCACCCAGTTTGTGTGAAGGCCCGGGGTCAGTGGTGGTTTTCCCACTCCTCAAAGTAATTGCATGTGCAGTCGGATTATTATTTGGAGGAGGTGGGGGGGCCTGTGATTGCTGAAACCTGGGCGGCTGCTGAGGTGGTGGATTAGGAGGAGGTTGATTTGGATAGTGTGGATTTCTGCCCATATAATGGTTTCCTTGGTGATTAGGGTTGGGTATGGGTTGGGACGAAAGATGTCCTACAGGTCTTTGCGTGGGAGTAACCCCAATCTGATTATTCAGATTTGTGATGTTGCAGGTTACTTCTGTCATTTTTGTTTGCATATCCTGTAGGGTTCGCAGCATCTGGGCATTGATGTCTTGTTGGGATGGCCCAGGATGGATGTTTGGATTCGACCCATACACATTAAAATGATATGGTTGAGAGGAAACTTGATTATTCCAAGAGTAGTTCGGGTAATTTTTCCAATTGGAAGAATTTTTAAAGGGCTCCTGGATGGCAGAAATATTTTGAGTGGGGTTAAGATCTGGATAGTTGTAATTCCCCAGTGAATCATGGGCAACCTCAGCATAATCAGCAGGAGTAATGTTGAGATTGTGCAAATTTTCTCTTCGTGGAAAGTTAGGGTGGGTTAGATGTGGATGTGGAGCTTGAGTTGATGTGGCCAGTCTTTCCTCAATTTTCTTTTGATTAATATGCATCTGGTCGAGTTTTTGAGCGATCAATTGAAGATCGTCTTGGGTGACAGGGATAGATTGAGTGCCTATTTCATGAACACCGAACTGCGGGTTTTGGGTTCTGCAAAATGTGTTCATGGAAGCTTGATTAAATGAGTTTTCACTCATTTCTTCAAATAGGTTGTAGGCACTTTCAGCATCTTTATTTAAGAAGTTGCCGCCACACGAGGCATCGACAAAATGTTGGATTTGATCTTCTAATCCATGATAGAAGATTTGCACGAGCTGCCATAAAGGAATCTCGTGGTGCGGGCAACTTCTTAAAAGATCTTGAAATCTTTCCCAAGAATCATGGAAAGTCTCACCAGATTTTTGGTGAAAGGTCATAATAGATCTTCGCAAGGAATTAGTACGACCTATGGGAAAGAATTTCTTGAGGAAGGCGCTCTTGAGCTGAGGCCAAGTTGTGATGGGTTGGCCAATGGTCCTGAACCAATAAGCAGCCTTATCTTTAAGAGATAATGGAAAAAGCCACATCAGCCATATGTCTTCTTGCACATTTTGGGAACGGGTTGTCTGTGTAAGAAGAGTTAGCTCTTCAAGGTGGCTGAAAGGGTCTTCCCTAGGAAGGCCATAAAAGTGTTTAATTAGGTTCGGGACAGTAGGCTTGATCTCAAAGTCCCCCTCTGGTATGACCACCCCTGGTCGTTCCTCATAATAAGACGGATCATAGAAATCTTTTAGAGGAACAACCGGCTGCTGATGGGGTGGTGGGTTTGGCCTTGGATTGGCTAGGTTTTGGATGTTTCTAGTCAATGTTTGTTGATTGGAATTTAATTTATTAATATGATCGGCCATCAATTTTAAAAGATTAGGTAGGGGGTCTTGATGTTGTGCGTGGGGCAACTCAAGATTAGGGAGCTCCAAGTGTGGGAAGTTAATGGTGGGTGAATTTTGGGTGGAAGGGTTAGAATTAGGGTTAGTGATGGGGTTAGAGGTAAGGTTAGAGGTGGAAGTGGAAGGGTCAGTGGACCTATTTTGTTGTGTTTCCATTTTGTTAGGAGAAGAAGACAGAAAAAAGTGGTCTTTTTGCGTGGGGGGTGAAATCAAATGGTCCTTCCAAGTGTGGATTTTGAGACCGTCGCCCGTGCATAAAATGGAAGAACGGGAGGGAAGGAGAAGAGAAAGAGATGAGAGAAAGTGTGCAATTCAAACAAACAAAACTAGACCTAACTTAAATGTGACTCCCTAATAATAACCTAAGACTTGGTCTATATAGGAAATAAGTAGTCAATAGTGAATACCTGTTCTATCAACAAATCTAGCCAAGTTGCTTAAGGGGAGGTTTGGGCCCAAACGTTTCCCAGGGAAAACCCCAGGTGCTTGTACAAACCCGCGCCTGGTCGTTTGACACGGCCCCTCAGCCTGAACACCAGATATAGATGATAGAATTGGTACTAACTAAAGAAAACTTAAGACCTAGATAGCAAGCCTAAGTTGATAAAACCTTAGGGGTCAAGTTGCTACAAGTTTAAATTAGGTCTAGGATGCTATGGTGCACACGGAATGTGGAGGGCGTTTATTGGGATGTTGCCCTGTTATTTTGATTTTTTTGTGTGTGTGAAGGAATTGGAGAGTGGCTCCAATGAAAATCAAGTTGTCACAAAATTTTTTTTGTATTTTTGTCTTTTAGGATTTGGTTTAATTAAATGTGTTTTAGGGTTTTTCTCTTTAAATTTTCAAATAAGTTTGAAATCTCACAATCAAAGGAAAGATAAGTTGTATTGGTGATGATTAATTTCCTTTAATGTGAGTCTCTAAAAAGAAAGAGAGAAACCCTAAGCCAATTATCCCTAAGATAGAAAATTACTACCAATGAATTGATTTTTGGCTTTCTGAATTAAGTAGTGGTCCAAAAAAGTCAAACAACACCACTACTTTGAATAAAATCAAACAAGGATTCCAAAAAAAATTTTTGTACGATTTTAGGAATTTGTTTGATAATTTTTCTGAATTTTTAATTGTATTGGTGTCAAAGTCCAGAAATGATACCTATGGGTATTTTGGACTTTTCAATATTACCACTGACCTCAGAAAATTTTTTTGATTTTATATGATGTGTAAAATTTCACAAGGATTCCATAAATATAAATTTCACAAAAATTGATGAGCATAGAAATTCTAAAAATTCACAGACAGTAGCAAAACAGGAAGATGAGAGGGTGTGACCCCTCTGCGGTCCACAAATTTTAAAAAATTAAACACAAATCCAATTGATATGAAATTTGGAACATATGTTCCTAACTTAGTTGGGAATCACTATATGAAATTTTATGATTTTAAGAGGCCTGTGGTGTTAGGAATCGATTTTTCAATTCCGGACAGAAATCTGGACCCGAAAAATAGAACACCAATACTTGCAATGGAGTGGTGCTAAAGAAGCATTCAAGCAAACAATGGATATTATATGGGCACCACTCCACTTAATTAAAGTGTTTAGGGTCCTTAAAGCCAAATTTAGTGTATTTTGGTAGTTTTTTTAGCCTAAATGTGACAAGAAAGGGGAACCAACCTGAATTTCATGGGAAGAGAAGGATCTTTGAGCTCTTGCTTCCAGATTCCCGCCTTCCCGCTGTAGTTCCTTCACACACAAAAGAAAGAAAGAGAAGGGGATGAGATCCACTTCAAGCAAGAGAAAATTAATTAATGCAAAGCCGTGCCTCCCCTGCAACGACGCCAAAAAGTGATAACGAAAATACGCGGTTTATTAATTAGGCAATTTAGTGTCATTGCAACGCCTAAATCCACTTTCGCTTTTAAATTTATATTCCTAGATAGGGGAGCGTCTAGGGTCGTCCAAGGAGGCCAAATGTTTGCAATAGTGATTCTCTTGCTTGGAATAAATCTCAACTTTCTTTTTGGTATTTTTCAATATATCAATTTTTTTTATTTTTAAATTAAGACAACATGCGAAATGGTGGCGGGAAGGTGATTTGCACTTCAAATTTAACTACTACTTCTAAGTGGCAAGTAGAGCCTCTCCCTAAGCTCACTCTAGGCAAGTGGAGGCCTAGAATAATTAGGGAGAGGGAGTGAAGAATGCTAAAAACAAGCAAGTAGAAATGCAAATCAGAAACTGCAAAGAAAGCAACTAGATAAATGAAAAAGTGTTTTACAAAAAGGCCTAGTAGAGGAATGCTTCTACTACTAGAAAATTAAAATAAAGAAAAGCAAACACAAATCCTCTAGATAGATGGTGAAGAAGAGGGCTTCTTGCTCCAAGGTTGGTGGCTCCCAATCTTGAAAAGAATCCTTCAACTCCTTCCTTGCCGTGCTCCGCCAAGGTGATGTCCTCCAAGGCAAGCCCTAAGGGGGCGTGCCCTAAGCTTCTCTCCAGGGGTGGACGTCCACCCTAGGTCCTTCTCCCTTTCCTGGCCGTCCTCCTTGAAGTGGAAGAGTCCTCCTCCTTGGCGTAGCCCAAGTTGAAGAGAGTGGGGAGAAGAAGGCACCAAAAGGGCTGGTGATGTGCCCTTTTAATCTCCTTCTCTACTCCTTCTTCTTGGGCGTAGGTATAGGTGGTATAGGTAGCAAAATACACTAATGCAGGATGCCCCAAAATGGTGGTAGGTGGTGGGTTTTTATAGAATAGGAAGGGGGCTAAGGTGACCCTTGAAATGGAGGGCCAAGATGAAGAGATGGAGGTGGTTAAAGATCCCATGGCCAAGGTGAGTTGGCGCCACCTTAAGGGACACCAAGGGGGTAGTTATGGGGGTTGACACCCCTTGATGTTGGCGCGTAAAAGGGTTCTAGAAGGTGGTCTAAGTTGGCGCCAAGAGGGATTCTAGAAGGAGGGGTAGGTGGATGGCTAGGATGGCTTATGTGGGTAGGTGTAGGGTGGATTAAGGGTTGAAAGTTGGCACCAATATAGAGGTGGTTAGGGGTAGTTTTTGGCACCAACTTAAGGTGTCTTTTGGTGGTGATAATGGGGTGAAGGGATGGCTGGGAGGTGGCGCCAACTTGAGTAGGGTAGCTAGCTTAGGTAGGCTTAAGTTGGTGGAGCTAGCTAGGGTTGACTTTGAAGGTGGTGGATGGCCAAGGAGCTGGTTGCTAGCTAAGCTAAGCTAAGCTAAGTTAAGATAAGCTAGCTTAGCTAAAGGTGGAGTAGAGGAGAAGGTGTTGGAGCTAGGGTTTGGAGGGAGGAGCTGAGGAGGAGAAGTCTGGAGCTGAAATTGGAGCTGGCTACTGCTGAAGAGGCTGGCATGGAGCTACTCTAGCTGGCTTAGCTTGCTAGTTCTTTGCTAGCTGCTAAGACAAGTTAAAGTAAGCTAGCTTCTACCATGATGAGCTAAGGTGAGCTAGGTCTGGTGCTCCCGGGGAGAATCAAGCTGGTTGAGGCAGCTAAGGTAGCATAGCTCAACTGAGTTGAGCTAAGCTAAGTCCCCGGGAGCTGGACTTGAGCTTCCTGAGCTGGGATGAGTTCTTCTTCAGCTGGCTGGAGTTGAGTGGAGCTAGATGTAGCTGGATCTGAGCTGGGGTGAACTCCTGTCAACTCAGCTGAGCTAGCTAGAGCTCCCTGTGGACTAGTGGGAGCTGAGATGAGCTAGACTCAGCTAAGTTGAGCTGGATCTGAGCTGACTTGAGCTAGGGTGAGCTAAGATGAACTCTCTTGAGCTGCCATTTAGCTGAGATCAGCTAAATGGAGCTGGGATGAGCTAACCCTAGTTCAAGTAAGCTAGGTTCCAACTGTGGTGAGCTGGATTAAGCTGAGTTTCAGCTAGTTTGGGCTTCTTCTTCACCATTTGCCTTCTTGAGTGCTAGGGTTTTAGAGATCTGTATATGTGTACATCCCTAACACTCACAAAAACGTATTAAAAAGGCAATAAAAAATGCAATGCATGCCTAACCTAATTTATGCCTAAATGCAACCAAAAAACCCATTTGCGGAGTAAAATCCTAAGAGCTAGGTTTGTTTTAATGCATAAGAATGATGATAAACTGGCGTTTATCACCCACCTGCCTCGGGTGCTGTATATCCCTCAAAAGGCGTGCCCGCTAATTAAACATATTTTTGTTAAGTAATAAAAGGCCCTAATGAATCATGAAGCACAAAAGAATAAACGGCTAAGTGTTTGGATAAGGTGGAAGAAGAACACAGAAGAGGCTTAAGAAGTAATAGAAGAAGAAGAAATGTATATGTAGCGTATAAGTGAATATAAATAAATAAGTATAAGGTAAATAATAAGCATACGTATAGTAGTATAGCTATATTTATGTATATAAATAATTAATGACAGAATAAAACAACACTAAAGGTAAGATAACTGTCGCTATAGACCCTAGTTTTTTTGCTTTAGAATTTGTATATATTTTTTTTGGTCCAGTGACGTTTATATCTGTCGCTGTAGCTATTATATATGTTGCTATATATGTTAGTATATTAAGTTAAGTTAGTATGCTATGTAATATTAGTTAGTAGTGTATATTTATGTAAGTATTAGTAATATAACTTATAAATAGATAGTATAAAATATATCTATGTATTATTTGATGCTTGTTTGTAAGTAGATTTTTGCAAGCATTTTCATTGACTCTTTTTGTACATAATGGAACCCTTAATTCATTCTTTATGGATTCATTCATTCATTCATTATTGATTGTATATAAAATTAATCATTTTTGGAATTAAAGAATAATTTTGGACTTAGAGAGTGATGTATATCAATAACTGCCTCCCAGTGAACAACCTAGAATAAACCAGAAAAAAAAATTTAAATAAAATGGTCGTGATAACGGTTTGTAATTCTGATATATATTACAACAACAACGACATTTTTTTTTGAACTGTGGACGATCATATAACGGATTCCTTCACAAGTCAACCATTACCTTCAATCTTCACATCACATAACCACTTCATTAGAAGCCACGAAGAAAGTTCATTTCCAATTGGCCTTCATTGATCAAATACTGGAAGGATTGGCTGGGAATTGATTTTTCTGCTTTTTGGATGGCTACTCAGTTATATCAGGTGGCCATTCACCCTGATGACTAGGAGAAAATGACTTTCACCTGCCCCCATGGAACCTTTGCATTCCGTAGGATGCCATTTGGATTATGCAACGCACCTGCTACATTTTAGCATTGTATGTTTGCAATCTTTTCTGATTTAGTAGGTGATTGCTTAGAAGTCTTCATGGATGACTTCTCGGTCTTCGGAAGCAAATTCGATGCATGATTAGACAACCTGGCTAAGGTCCTACAAAGATGCATTAATGTGAATCTGGTACTTTCCTAGGAGAAATCACATTTCATGGTACCAGAAGGACTAGTCTTAGGTTACCGTATTTCTGAGAAAGGAATATAGGTTTACCGTGTGAAGGTGAAATTGATTTCGGACCTGCCTTTACTTTCGTCGGTTAAACAGATTTGATCTTTTCTCAGGCATGTTGGTTTCTATCGCCACTTTATAGCGGACTGCTCGAAAGTAGCCCAACCTCTCACCAATCTCCTCTCTAAGGATGTAGACTTCTAAATCTCTGACAATTGTGTTTGTGCTTATACGACACTTCATGATCTGACCAAGGCACCAATACTGCAACCCCCAAATTGGTCTCACCCTTTTGAGATCATGTGTGATGCCTCTGATTATGTAGTAGGGGCTGTCCTTGGGCAAAACTGGATGGGGAACCAATAGTCATCTATTACGCTAGAAAGACCTTAGATGAATGTTTGCAATGCTTTGTCGGGCTTATAATTCAGTCGTGTTGTAGTATACGTGACCAAGCGTTGACAACAAATAAAAATTTATTACTCGAAAACCTAAGTATCCGAGGTCAAACACAGGGAGCAAATGGAATTTATTCACTAATATCAATAATGTAATTGAACACTAAGAATTACTCAAAACTTAATTCAGAATATAAATGCAAGAGTTTATGAATTAAATTTATAGCAAAAATAGAAGAGTTGGACGTCTAATCATAAGATCAGATGTCTTAAATGATGGCCTCTTATTCTCTTCTCTCTTCTTCTTCTTCTTCTTCCTTCTCTTTCTTTCTCTGCTTCAGTTGCTTCTCTTCCGCCTTCATAGTTTCTTCCTTTTCTTTGCAGTGCCTCTACCTTGTTCTTCTTTTTCTTTGCCAGCCTTGCCTCTCTTCTTCCTTGCACATTGCCTTTCTCCTTCTTCTTCTTTCTTTCTTAGCTTCTTCCTTCTTCAGCCTTAGGCTCTCCTCTGACTTCCTCTTCTCTGTGGCCTTCCTTCCTGCTTCCCTTCTGCGGCTAATGGTGAGCGTTTCCCAATCGCGGCTAGTCTTTGTTTGTTTTAATGCTTATTACAGTAATGTCATTGTGGTATAAAATAAGACAGCTACGGTTGTCGTTACCATTAAAATTTTACTCGAAAATAGTTTCCCGAGGTCGAACTCAGGGAGCTGCTGGAATTCTAGAAGTACAATGTTTCTTTATTACAAAAATAAGAGAGAGAGAGAGGGAGAAATAGATTTCTGTCATTTGGCTTTTTCTTCTTCTCTTCTTTCTCTTTTCTTTATCTTTACGGGTCTTCTTCCTTGGCTCTGATTGCCTTCAGTTCCTCTTCTTCTTCTGCTTGTCTTCTATTTCTTTTCTTCTTCAGTTCTTCTTCTTTCTCTTGTCTTTATCTTCTCTCTTCCTTCTTCTCTTTTCTTTCTCTTCAGCTGCGGAGCCTTTTCTTTTCTTTTTCTTCTTCTCTGCTTTGTCTCCTCTGAAGCTTCATCCGTCGTCTGATATCACAGTCAGACGACTTAAACGGCGGTCTGCTACAGTGCTTCCCCTCTTTCTTCCTTTGCTGCTTCTTCTTCTTCTTCTTCTCTTCTTCTTCCTTTGTCTTCTGCCTTGCTCAGCTGCAAGGCTTCTTCAGAGCTTCTTCTTCCGCTCCTCTTCTTCTTCCTGCAGCCAAGTGGTGAGCCTTCTTCCTTCGCGCCCTGTTCCTGCACAAGGCACAGCAAAACCTAACCCTTCCCTCTACCTGCACGTCTCTCTCTCTGTAAACCGCTCATACGAAGCTCTCCCAGAGTCGGGTTATCGGGTCGGGTAGCGTACCCGTGACCAGGCGCACCGGCGTGGGTGGTGCGCGAGGAGTGCCGGGTAAACGCGTCGGCCAGGTCCGCGTGGCGTGGGTCGCGGACGAGGCAGGCGAGTGGGCGAGGGGACCTCACCCCGTGTTCTGAGGCGCTTAAGTAAAAACACAAAATCAATTTAAATGGGTGCAGTGCTTCGAAATCTTACGATGTGGGACTAAACTTCGTCCCTTCTCGCGTGCGCTCGCAGGAAGAATCGCGACCTTGCCTCAGTTGCTGTGTCCTCGCTTCCCTTCGCATGCCAGCTGCCTGCCTTCACCTGGGTTTCTCCAATTCGCCTCGGTTGAAGTCCTGCTGCTTCGAGGCCTGGAGCTCGTTTGGAAGCTCCTTGCTTCGTCGCCAATGGCGGCCGGGGATGAAAATTTGCCTAACACAAACAGGGCCTCTCAGCCTAATCAGACCATAGGGAAACCTTCGCCGTGGCACGACGAAGGTAGTGCGGGGTACAACAGGTTGCAGGGCGGTGTCTGGCGGCAGCCCTAGGTCAGATTGCAACCGGAAAAATGGGTTTGATCGAGGGAGTGTTGTGGAGGTGTGGAGTGGAAGTGGAGGGGTGGGGGGTGTTGGGTAGGGTGAGGCGGAGCTTATGGGACAGTTGGCGAGTTGTGTGGAGCGGCGGATCGACGGGGGCAACTCGCTGGAGGGCTGCCGGAGGGATGGAAGATGATAGTGGTCGGGCGCTGTCGAGGGGTAATCAACTGAAAGGTAGTGGGGAAAGGAAAGAGGGGAGGAAGGGAAATAACTGTTACTTACCTATAGGGATGAAGGGAGACGGAGCAGGGCGGCAGTCGTACCGACTGTCGTCGGAGAAGAAACACCCAGAAGGAGAGAGCGGCGGCGAGGAAGAGGGCAGGGAGGCGCGCGCTTGGTACGGCGCGACGCGGGAAGATCAGGCGAAGGTGGCTCTGCTGCTGGTATTGCAGTAGAGCGACGAGAGAAAGGAGGAGGAGCCGCCAGAGCTGGTGGGTTCCTGTCGGAGTGGGGAGAGAGGAAGGGTTGGGGTTTTCTCCGTCAAGACCAAGCTGCCAGAACCGGCTGGCGACGCTGGTCTTTATAAAGGCGGTGGCGGAGGGGTGGACGCAGGGAGGCGACGTGCCTCCCTCGCCGGAGAATGGTCGGAGGTATGACCCATACCTTCCGCGCGTTCGCACGAAAGGTGTGGGTGTCGTCAGGTGGCATGGCGGTGTCCCTGCGACAGCAGACGTCGTAGGGAACACCGGGTTCAATTTGCAAGACATCCCCCTCACCCTGCGCGGCGCCATGCTCCGCGCAAAGTCGCCGGACAATGGCGCTGCGCAGAGACTTGCAGGAGGGACCTAAACGTATAGAACGACGAGGAAACTAGGGGCCAAAATGCAAGGGTTTCCAAAGTTGAGGGTCAAAAAGTAATAGATGAGGACCAAATTCCAAAGTTGGTCAAGAAGGTCTCTTCTTAGGCTCAAGTTTTTATGCATGACTAAATTGGACCTAAGGATTTTAATGAAAAATTTTTTTTCTAGGTCAGACCTTGTTTGACCGGCCAATTTACGTAAAAACCCAAATTAAATCATTAATTGGGCATGGTTCTCAATGTAGGTCAAAATGGGTTTCTAAGGCCAAATTGAAGGTTCTAAACCCTAGAGATTATTTTTATATGAATTTTAGAGGGTGTATTCGATTTTTACCCTGCCTCGAACCTCGTGAATTGAAGTAGGTTTGTTTTAGGGTTACAGAATGTTATTTAATTCCTTGGAGTTGCTGTAGCCCTTATTGGATCAGATCATCCCACTTTCCTTCTTATTAGGTTAGTTTGAATTATGTTTAGATCCTGAGTTACCCTGTTTGCATATTGTGTTGGTGAAATTGCATTTTTACCCCTTATGACTTATTTTCCTCTTAAGCTCAGAATTCTCTGAGTCAATCCTTTCTTTGAGTTATGTAGGAGCTTTTTCTCGCATATCTAGGTTGGATTGTGCTAATTAGGATTCATGATGAGGTTCTCATCATACCCCCATGCCTAGCTTTTGCTAGTCCCTTAGCAAAAACTTAAGGTTTTAACCTTTGTTCTAGACCATGATGTTTTTAATAATTTCAGATAAGTGCTTTTTTCATTTGAACTTAGATTAGGTTAGAATGCTGACTATAGGCCTAAAAGGTACTCTAGTACCAACCAAGATCCAGATCTGTCTAGCCTCAGCCTTAGTCCTTAGCAAAGGTTTTTAAGGCCCACAAGAACTAACCTAAGGTCTATTGGACTTTGTGGTTAAAGCACCCATGTTTGAAATGATTTTAGCCCTGGCTCAGTTCATAGTGCGTTTTGTAAGAGAGAGAGATAGAAGATTTTTCTGTTTGGAGAGTTTTCTCTCTCTTTTTCTTTTTAATTCTAGCTTAGGATTGGCTTTTCAACACGGTCTGTATCAGATTCCTTGTTCCCATCATCAATCCTCAAGGGTTCTTGGCAGTCGATGCTTCGGGATAGCACCGCCCATGGCAACCCCCGGAACCCTGGCTATTGAGATTTTGAGATAATCCCATCCATGGTGTTCCGTGGCCGAATCCAGACCCTGGCAACTGACACTTCGTGATAATGCCATCCATGGAATCTGAACCAGCAGAGTGCTTACATGCCCCCAGTAAGATATGAAAATATCCTAAGAGACAAGCACCGAGGAGATGATATTTTGTTACGCATCTTTGAGGAGAATTTCCCACCTCTCCGCGCTGGGAACTCGTGCAAATCAACTTGTGTTGATCGGCTGCTCCTACTCTAGGTGTACTTTTCAGAATTTTGCGACGCTTCTGCGTGATTTTGATTTTTATGCTTATTGAACCAAGCTGTTTGTGAGGTTAGGGTGCTTAGGTTACTGAGTCCCATAAACCAAAAGTTAGTTAATGAGGCCAAATACCCCCTAAGCCTTGGACCTAATACTTAAGCTTTTCATTTTCGTCAACCTCTTGAGGAGTGTCCAGATCTTAATGGGTACTAAGAGTCTATCCAAGAATGCCTAAGGTTTGCGTTCTTACTAATCTCACCATGCACTTTTCATTTCTTTTTTTGAATGAGGTCTAGAACTTAGGTCAATTCCTTAGTTTCTTACTAATGACTATCACTCTTTTCTTTCATTTTTGCGCACCTTTTACAATTTGTTTCTTTTCCTTCTCCCACAAAATTTCCTTTCTCCTCTTATTCTTCTTGTTTTTTTTTTTAATTTTTATGGTGTTTTTGGCATATGTGAATTTTTTGTTTAAAACCTTTTCTTACAAGTTTTGCACTTTTATACCCCCCAATGCCTAAGGTTTGCAATGTCCTCATTGTGACTTAGGAGGTTTTTATTTACTTAGTTCATTCCTTAAGACAGATGTTTTGATGAGTGAATGGGTCGAGATGATTGTTGCGGACGATTTCTAATCCCAAATGCAAGCATCTGAGGTGGAGTCGGCTGTCTAGAAGGGTGAACTTTAAGTGCACAAAGGTGTCAAAAAGGTTTTAGGTTTTCAAGGAAAATGACGGGCTGCCTCCCGTTAAGCGCTGAGTTTTACGCCATCGGCTGGGTGTAATAAGCTCATGGGGAATGGAGGATATAAGATGATTCAGCCAAATCAGTAGAAGTTACATCAATGAACGGCTTGAGTCTTTGACCGTTCACGATGAAAGGTTCGGAATCGCAGCTGAGCGGACTGATTTCGATTGCTGCATTTCCAAAAACCTGTCGGACCAAGTATGGTCCGACCCACTTGGATCGCAATTTTCCAGGAAAAAGTTTGAGTCGGGCATCAAAAAGTAGGACCTTCTGACCAGGATGAAAGATCTTTCTCGAGATATGCTTGTCATGGAAGGCTTTAACCCGCTCCTTGTAGATTCGCGAGTTGTCATAAGCATCAAGACGTAATTCATCGATCTCGCTGATTTGAAGTTTTCTGTGGGTTCCAGCCTTCAAAAGATCTAGATTACAGTTCCATACTGCCCAATAGGCTTTATGCTTCAGTTCGACGGGAAGGTGACATGCCTTCCCATACACCAGTCTAAAGGGAGACATGCCTAATTGGGTTTTGTGGGCGATCCTATAGGCTCACAAGGCTTCCGGAAGTCGGGACGACCAGTCCTTCTTGTCAGGCCGAACAGTGACCTGTAGGATTTTCTTGATTTCCCGATTTGATAGCTTTGCTAGACCATTAGTTTGGGGGTGGTAAGGAGTAGAGATTCGGTGAGACACCCCATATTTGGTCATCAGTGACCTAAACTGAGCGTTTGTGAAATGGGTCCCCCCATCAGAGATTATAGCACGAGGAATCCCAAACCTTGAGAAAATGTTTTGATGAATGAATTTGAGAACGATCTTGTGATCATAGGTTCGGGTCGATATGGCTTCGATCCATTTGGACACGTAGTCCACGGCCAGCAGAATGTATTCGAAACCATCCGAAACAGGAAAGGGGCCCATAAAATCAATCCCCCAAACATCAAAGATTTCTCATACGAGAATCGGCTGCAAAGGCATCATGTTGCGATGGCTCATGTTGCCCAAAGTCTGGCAACGACTGCATGCCTTGCCATGACTGTATGCGTCTTTGAACAGTGTGGGCCAGTAAAAGCCGCACTGGAGGACTTTTGATGCGGTTTTATGCCCAGAGAAATGGCCATCGCATGCCTGGTCATGGCAGAAAGAGAGAATATTGTTGATTTCCTCTTCCGGGACACATCTCTCGATGATTTGATCAGCAGCTATGCGGAAAAGGTACGGGTCTTCCCAAATGTAATACTTGGCATCAGAGCGCAATTTATCTTTCTTGGCCTTCGGCCAATCAGACGGGATCTGATGAGATGCCAAGTAGTTTACTATATCAGCAAACCAGGGAAGTCTAGTACCAATAGTCAGTAGGTGTTCATCAGGAAAATGTTCCGTGATGGGTCCGGAAGGGTTGATAATCTCAGAAGGAAGACGGGACAAATGGTCGGCTACCACATTCTGCCTTCCCGCCTTGTCGTGAATCTCGAGATCGAATTCTTGCAATAGCAAGATCCATCGGATTAGTCGGGGCTTCACGTCTTTCTTAGCAAGGAGATGCCTTACAGCCGTGTGATCCGAGTAGATGATGACGTAGGAACCCAGGAGATATGATCGAAAATTTTCAAGGGCAAATACTACGGCTAGCAGCTCTTTCTCCGTAATCGTGTAGTTACACTGAGCCTCGTCAAGGGTCTTACTAGCGTAGTAGATGACCACGGGTTTCCCGTCAGCTTTCTACCTTAGGATCACTCCTACAGAGAAATCAGACGCATCGCACATGATCTCAAAGGGTTGAGACCAGTCAGGGGATTGTAGGATAGGTGCCTGGGTGACTCGGTCATGAAGGTTTTCAAAGGCTAGTGTGCATTCGTTGGAGATTTCAAAGGGTACATCCTTGAAGAGAAGAGAAGTCAAGGGGCGCGCGATTTTCCAGAAATCATGAATGAAACGACGGTAAAAATCGACGTGCCCCAGAAAAGAACGGATGTCCCTGATTGAGCTAGGCATAGGAAGGCGAGAGATTAGATCAACCTTAGCTCGATCCACTTGGATGCCTTTCTCCGAAATTAAATGTCCCAGGACAATTCCCTCAGGTACCATGAAATGGCTCTTTTCCCAGGAAAGAACCAAATTCACATCGATGCACCGCCTGAGTATTTGGACCAAGTGTTGGAGGCAATCGTCAAATGATGCTCCAAAAACTGAAAAGTCATCCATGAAGACTTCCAGATAGTCACCTACCATATCTGAGAATACGGCAAGCATGCATCGCTGAAAAGTAGCGGGTGCATTGCAAAGACTGAAAGGCATCCTTCGGAATGTGTATATTCCGAAGGGGTAGGTGAACGTGGTCTTCTCTTGGTCCTCAGGATGGATTGCCACCTGGTTGTAACCGGAGTACCCATCAAGAAAGAAGAAGAACCTATTTCCCGCTAGTTTCTCGAGAATCTAATCAATGAAAGGCAGTGGAAAATGATCCTTCTTCGTGGAGGAATTGAGTCGGCGGTAATCTATACAGACTCTCCACGAGTTGGCTAATCAGGTAGGAATGATTTCTCCGGTTTCAGTCATTATAGTGGTAAGTCCTACCTTCTTAGGCACAACCTGAATTGGGCTCACCCAACGACTATCGGAGATCGGGTAGATGACCCCGGCATCTAAGCACTTGATGATCTCCTTTTTCATGACCTCCTACAGATTGGGGTTCAAGCGTCTCTGCATTTCACGAGAAGGTCGTGCGCCCCCTTCTGAATAGATATGATGAGTACAATACGAGGGACTTATTCCAGTTAGATCATCGAGAGTCCACCCGATGGCTCTGCGATGTTGCTGGAGGACAGCAATCAGACGGGATTCCTGTTCGGGATTGAGCTTGGAATTGATAATCACAGGAAGGGTCTGATTAGAACCCAGAAAGATGTATTTCAAGTGAGCAGGAAGGGGCTTTAGTTCGAGGATGGGGTTATCAGCAGTGGCGGGTGGTTCAGAATAGATGTGAGGTTCAAGGGTAGGAGCTATTGGGTTGTCTAAATCTGGATTCGACTCCTCTGTTTGCGGGTCAAGATCTTTCTGCGGTTGATATAATCAGGTCATTCTGAAAGTGTGTTTCATCAACCAGAGCCCTAATGTCACAAATCTGTTTGATGACACCGCAATTGATTCCTTGTTGGGCCTTAAATATATCAATTTTCAGGGTTTGATTCCCAAATTTGAGCTCTATTTGGCCCTCCTCACAGCTAATGTTGGCTCTAGCAGTAGCCAAGAATGGTCTCCCTAGAATGATTGGTGTATCCCTAGGGTTCTCAGGTGAGTCCATGTCTAAGACTATAAAGTCTACAGGAAAGTAGAAATCCTGCACTCTTACAATAACATCCTCGAGAATCCCTTTTGGTGACTTTATAGATCAATCTGCTAATTGTAATGTCACCTCAGTTGGTTTTAGCTCAGATTCTTCTAGATGGTTAATTAAGGATGTGGGTATCAGATTTATGGAAGCACCCAAGTCTAGCAATTCTCTATCAAATTGGGTATCACCTATCTTGCAGGAAATCAGGGGAGTACCAGGATCTTTAGCCTTGGGTGGGAGTTTGCTTAGGATTACAGAGCTGGCTTGCTCTGACAGAACAATTGGACTCCCACTCTTGGTTCGCGGCTTACGCTGGGGTGTACACACATTCTTTAAGAATCGTGCGTAAGCCGGTACGTGGCGGATTGCATCCATCAAGGGGATGTTTATGTGGACCTGCTCAAAGAGCTTGACCAGGTCCTCCTCAGGTGCCACGGGCTTGGTAGTTTTCTTTCCCTTGGTCAAGGCCTCGGGAAACGGAACCTTGGTTGGTTCTTCTAGGATAGGTCCAGGTCTTTGATTTGGGACAGGGATAGGAATGTCCTGGATTACCGTCCTCGGCTTGGGATCACTACCAGGCTTGGAGTGGTTTGGATAAGTTGGATCTTGGGTTTCCTTACCACTACGGGTTGTCACGGAATTAAGTCCTACCTGGTTTTGGTTGGGATTGGGTAAGATGGGTTGCTGCTGATAGCCCGCAAAAGAAGTGGAAGCCTCCATCCTGTCGGGTGAAGGAACATAGGGGGCCTGATAAATCATATGGGCTTGGCCCGGGTTTGGGTTCATAACGCGCCGCTGTGTTGCCACATTATTTGGGTTAGGAAGAGGTTGGGAAGGAAGAGTGTCTGGCTGGTGAGAATTTGCCAATTGGGCCAGTTGATTTCGGACCTCTGTAAGTTCGTCCTTGTGTTGTTTTTGGATAGCCGCATTCGTTCTTTGAATGTCAGCCAGAGTCTGAAGTATAAGGGACATTTGATCCTGATTTGGCCCTGATGGATAAGTTGGGTTGGGCCGAGGCTGAGGCGGCTGGTAAGGACGAGGGGGTTGTAGGCGGGGCTGAAAGGGTGGTCTTTGGGTTTGGGAATTTCCCGCCCGTTGAAAGTTGGGATGGTTTCGCCATCCAGGGTTATTGGTGTTGGAGAATGGGTCGTTCTGGATGGCGTTGAGGTCCTCGCAGGTTTGAGGAACCTCCAGAGAGTCAGAGAAAGGGGGAATGGAATTCCTCGGGCTGGTATAGAAAGGATCGGATGGCCCTCCGATCCGAGAATCAGATGATGGATATGGATCCATCCCAGGAGAAGATCGATGGAGAATGTTTTGCACAGTCTCCCTTGTGGAAGGAGGCTGTGCAAAAGAGCTATGCGTAGAGGTGGCTCGCTACAAGTGCTGAGTCAGCTCATCCACCTTCTTTTCAATGATTGAGACCTTGTCCAATCGACTGGCCATTAATTCCAGGTCGACTGATGAGGACAGGCCCTGCGTCTCATGTGCTCCCCTAAGATTTGTCGATGCGCAGGTATTCGTCATGTCGAATAATCCCATGGAGTCATTGTTGATGGAGTTCTCGCACATGTTTTCGAGAATCTCCCACACGGTGTCCTCATGTTGACCTGTGATATTCCCTCTGCAGGTTGCATTGACGAAAAGACGGATGTCTTCACGGAGTCCCTGGTAAAAAGATTGGATTTGTTCCCATTTAGGAACTCCGTGATGGGGGCACTTTCTCATGAGATCCTGAAAGCGATCCTATGCCTCATGGAGAGGTTCCCCTGTTTGCTGAGTGAAGTGAGTAATTTGATGGCGCAAGGCATTGGTCCGACCAACGGGAAAGAACTTTTTCAAAAATTCAGACTGAGGTTCTTCCCAAGTGTTGATCAGCCGGGTCTGAGTTTGATACCAATGAGTAGCCTTGTCCATAAGAGAGAAGGAGAACATCTTCATGAGAAGAATATCTTGATTTTGTGCATCTGACCCAAAAGTTTGGGCCAGATGCTTCAGCTGTTTAATGTGCTGGAAGGGATCTTCGGAATTAAGCCCATGGAATTTAGGCATAGCATGAATCATATTGGGCTTTAATTCGGAATCAGGTCCTCCAGTCGGGATTCTGACTTGAGGCTCAATGGCCACCGCAGCAGGATTATAATGGTCCCGCATCATAGGACGCTACGGTGGGTGCAAAAAGTTTTGGAAGAGGTCATTGAGTCGCTGGAGCTGGTGCTCCAGATTGTTTTCTTCCTGAACTGGCTGAGCCATGATGGGGGAAGAAGAACTTGGTTCAGAATCAGATGAGAGAATAATGTGGTGGGGTTGCACAAACACGGGTGTCGAGGCTTGGCCTTGACGAGAGTGAATTCCTAAAGGAGGTCTTAAGGGTGGTCTTAAGGACCTCCTACCGTACATGCACTGTTGGAATAGATGAGTTTAGAAGGTGCTGGACCCAATTGAGACACCCAAAAATTGTTGGGTGACTATAGAGGTGCAGGGCAGATGGACCCCTTGATCAAAAAGATCGTCCACTTGAGAATTACCTAGGCAGCCAGAAAGGGTGAGTCCCGCGAAGACCCCTACATGGTAGAGCGTCCCCACGGGTTACAGGGTTTCCCCCACCCGACCTCTCTTGTCACTGCGGTTCCAGGTAGACCAGAATGGGGATCTTGACCTCTTAAGTCTACCTCTTTTACTTTAAGATCAGGGTGCTTAAGGTTCCACTTGAACTCTTAGGTATTTTGAGTGAAAAAGGTGACCTAATTTGAAGGTTGGTTGACCCTAAGGGTCAACTTCACCTAGTGATTCCTTTGAGAGCTTTTGGGTCCTTTCTTTTAAGGTTCAAATGGATTTAAGAGCCTGATTTGCTTAGGGTTCCTCTTGTATAGATCCTTTCAAACAAGGTTTAGGCACACCTCTTTTTGGGAAGATCTTTTCTTTGTTAATCGAAGGTGTGTCTCTAGAAACCCTAGATTTTCAATCCTTGGATTGGCTCTAGTTGGTCCATTTTAGTTGCCCCAAAATTTTAGTATCTAGGGATCAATCAAGAAGGTTTTAGCCCTAGTTACCTTAGTTGGATGAACAGTTAAGCATGTGTTGAAATAGGCAACTTTGATGAATTACTATGTATAACACAGGTAGCCCTAAGTTGATTCTTCTTTTTGTTCCTTTTTCAGATTTTAAGGGAGTTAAGAAAGGGCTAATGAAGATTACCTGTTTGTTGGAGTGTTTGTTGTGCGGCTGCTCTTCTTTTCCTTTTCTTGTACCTGCACAAGAGAGAAAAAGATTAGCAATTGTTTAAAAGAATTTCAAAGCTTCTAGAATAGCCGTTGCTCCCCAGCAACGGCTCCAAGAAAATGGTGAGCGTTTCCCAACCACGGCTAGTCTTTGTTTGTTTTAATGCTTATTACAGTAATGTCGTTGTGGTATAAAATAAGACAGCTACGGTTGTCGTTACCATTAAAATTTTACTCGGAAATAGTTTCCCGAGGTCGAACTCAGGGAGCTACTGGAATTCTAGAAGTACAATGTTTCCTTATTACAAAAATAAGAGAGAGAGAGGGAGAAATAGATTTCTATCTTTTGGCTTTTTTTCTTCTCTTCTTTGTCTCTTTGCTTGTCTTCTTCTTCTCTTCTTTCTCTTTTCTTTATCTTTACGGGTCTTCTTCCTTGGCTCTGATTGCCTTCAGTTCCTCTTCTTCTTCTGCTTGTCTTCTATTTCATTTCTTCTTCAGTTCTTCTTCTTTCTCTTGTCTTTATCTTCTCTCTTCCTTCTTCTCTTTTCTTTCTCTTCAGCTGCGGAGCCTTTTCTTTTCCTTTTCTTCTTCTCTGCTTTGTCTCCTCTGAAGCTTCATCCGTCGTCTGATATCACAGTCAGACGACTTAAACGACAGTCTGCTACAGTGTTTCCCCTCTTTTCTTCCTTTGCTGCTTCTTCTTCTTCTTCTCTTCTTCTTCCTTTGTCTTCTGCCTTGCTCAGCTGCAAGGCTTCTTCAGAGCTTCTTCTTCCGCTCCTCTTCTTCTTCCTGCGGCCAAGTGGTGAGCCTTCTTCCTTCGCACCCTGTTCCTGCACAAGGCACAGCAAAACCTAACCCTTCCCTCTACCCGCACGTCTCTCTCTCTATAAACCGCTCATAGGAAGCTCTCCCAGAGCTGGGTTATCGGGTCGGGTAGCGTACCCGTGACCAGGCGCACCGACGTGGGTGGTGCGCGAGGAGTGCCGGGTAAACGAGTCGGCCAGGTCCGCGTGGTGTGGGTCGCGGACGAGGCAGGCAAGTGGGCGAGGGGACCTCACCCCGTGTTCTGAGGTGCTTAAGTAAAAACACAAAATCAATTTAAATGGGTGCGGCGCTTTGAAATCTTACGATGTGGGACTAAACTTTGTCCCTTCTCGCGCGCTCCCGCAGGAAGAATCACGACCTTGCCTCAGCAGCTGTGTCCTCGCTTCCCTTCGCGTGCCAGCTGCCTGCCTTCACCTGGGTCTCTCCAATTCGCCTCTGCTAGAGTCCTACTGCTTCGAGGCCTGGAGCTCGTTTGGAAGCTCCTTGCTTTGTCGCCAATGGCGGTCGGGGCTGAAAATCTGCCAACACAAACAGGGCCTCTCGGCCTAATCAGACCACAGGGAAACCTTCACCGTGGCACGGCGAAGGTAGTGCGGGGTGCAGCAGGTTGCGGTGCGGTGTCTGGCGGCAGCCCTAGGTCGGACTGCAACCAGAAAAATGGGTTTGATCGGGGGAGTGTTGTGGAGGTGTGGAGTGGCAGTGGAGGGGTGGGGGGTGTTGGGTAGGGTGAGGCGGAGCTTATGGGACAGTTGGCAAGTTGTGTAGAGCGGCGGATCGACGGGGGCAACTCACCGGAGGGATGGAAGATGTTGGTGGCCGGGCGCAGTCGAGGGGTAATCAACTGAAAGGCAGTGGGGAAAAGAAAGAGGGGGGAAGGGAAATAACTGTTACTTACCTATAGGGACGAAGGGGGCCGGAGCAGGGCGGCAGTCGTACCGACTATCGTCGGAGAAGAAACACCCAGAAGGAGAGAGCGGCGGCGAGGAAGAGGGCTGGGAGGCACGCGCTTGGTACGGCGCAACGCGGGAAGATCAGGCGAAGGTGGCTCTGCTGCTGGTATTGCAGTAGAGCGACGAGACCGAGGAGGAGGAGCCGCCGGAGCTGGTGGGTTCCTGTCGGAGTGGGAAGAGAGGAAGGGTTGGGGTTTTCTCCGTTAAGACCAAGCTGCCAGAACCGGCTGGCGACGCTGGTCTTTATAAAGGCGGTGGCGGAGAGGTGGACGCAGGGAGGCGACGTGCCTCCCTCGCCGGAGAATGGCTGGAGGTGTGACCCATACCTTCCGCGCGTTCGTACGAAAGGTGTGGGCGTCGTCAGGTGGCATGGCGGTGTCCCTGCGACAGCAGACGTCGTAGGGAACATCGGGTTCAATTTGCAGGACATCCCCCTCACCCTGCGCGGCGCCATGCTCCGCGCAAAGTCGCCGGACAATGGCGCTGTGCAGAGACTTGCAGGAGGGACCTAAATGTAGAGAACGATGAGGAAAATAGGGGCCAAAATGTAAGGGTTTCCAAAGTTGAGGGTCAAAAAGTAATAGATGAGGACCAAATTGCAAAGTCGTCAAGAAGGTCTCTTCTTAGGCTCAAGTTTTTATGCATGACTAAATTGGACCTAAGGATTTTAACGGTGAATTTTGTTTCTAGGTCAGACCTTGTTTGACCGGCCAATTTACGTAAAAACCCAAATTAAATCATTAATTGGGCATGGTTCTTAATGTAGGTCAAAATGGGTTTCTAAGGCCAAATTGAAGGTTCTAAACCTTAGAGATTATTTTTATATGAATTTTAGAGGATTTAGTCGATTTTTACCCTACCTCGAACCTCGTGAATTGAAGTGAATTTGTTTTAGGGTTACAGAATGTTATTTAATTCCTTGGAGTTGCTGTTGCCCTTGTTGGATCAGATCATCCCACTTTCCTTCTTATTAGGTTAGTTTGACCTATGTTTGGATCCTATGTTACCCTGTTTGCAGATTGTGTTGGTGAAATTGCATTTTTACCCCTTATGACTTATTTTCCTCTTAAGCTCAGAATTCTCTGAGTCAAGCCTTTCTTTGAGTTATGCAGGAGCTTTTTCCTGCATATCTAGGTTGGATTGTGCTAGTTAGGGTTCATGATGAGGTTCTCATCAGCTAAGTATCCATAATTTCAGCTCAGCTATGCCTTCCTTTTTCTTCTTCTTTTTCTTTAGCTTCCCTGCTACGCCTCTTCCTTCCCTAGCTGCTTCTTCTTTTGGCTTCGGCCTTTCTTCTTGCTTTGTCTTTCGTTCTTCTCTTCTGGCTTCTCTTATCTGCGATTAAGTGTCAGCTTCACCTTTCCTTAGCCCCAGCTGCACGTTCCTTCCTCCTTCTTCCCTGCACACACTGAAGAGCAAAACCTACCCATCTACCCACCCGCGCGTCTCTCTCTCTCTATTTCTTTCTTCGGTACGCTCTCCCAAAGTCGGGTAATTGGGTCGGTCGCGTGCCTGGGTCCAGCCACACCGGCGTGGGTGTGGTGCGTGAGGAGTGCACGGATAGGATAGTCGAGTTCGGGTGCCAGGTCCACGGGGGAGTGTCGTGGATGAGGCGTGATAAGGGCGAGGGACCTCACCCTTGTGTGTCTCGAGGCGTATAGAACAAAACACAAAATCAATTTATGTTACCCACTGACCGTTCGATCTTTCGCTTTTAAGTCGTTTGTAGTTTAATGTGGTGGAAAAATCGACTAATCAATTTTTAATAAGAAATAACCACTCGCAGAGGAGCGGGTCGTATCCACAGGGAGGCAATAACGTATTAAAATTCGCACCACTTAAAAATGTTTATTCGTAGTCAATTTGGACAAGAACTAAGCCAAGATTGCCTTTAGATTAAGGTTTAAGCAAGAAACAATGCTGAAATGGCAATTATGAGAAACTACAGGATATTTTCCGCAATGCAGAGTGAATAGAATATGATTAAAATGTGGCAATGGCAGAAAATGTAAATTTTAATTAACGTTTTACTGTAGCAAAACAGGGGAATTTTTCCCCGTTTTCTTGCGCGACGAGGAGCCGATGGCCGGGCGCGAGAAGCTCGGAGGAGGTCCCTTGGATCAAGGGCTTCGAATCAGTGGTGGCGGCGAGTCGCACGGCGGTCGGAGGTGGCCGGACGAGCTCCGGCGGAGGTGCTGCAGAGGGCAGCTTGCGCAGCCTGTTGGCGTGAAGTCCGCCGCCTGCTGCTGCTGCAGGGGTGGCTGCTGCCGCTGCCGGGGGCACTGCTGCGGCTGGCGTGTGCGGCTGGCGTGCGCGGTGGTCGGTTGGGCGGTCTGCAGGCGGTTGTGCGTGGGTGCGCGGAGGGTCTGCAGGAGGGCGCTTGCGCGGTGGTCTGCAGGCGGTTGGCGTGTGCGGTGGAAGCTGTAGGCGGCTGTTGGAGGATGCTGCAGGCTGGTCTGCAGGCGTTGGAGGAGAGCGCGGGCTGATCTGCAGGCGTGCGCAGGTCTGCAGCTGGTGAGCGGTGGAGGGTGCAGGCGGTCTGGTGGCCGGTTGGAGAGTGCAGGCTGAGGAAGTGGAGGTGAGCGAGTAACTTCAGACGTCTGGGAAATTTCCCAGACGTCTTAAGTTACTGAGAGGGTGGCTGATCAGTAGCTCGGTGGTGGTGGTCTGCGACGACGGCGAGGGAGTTGCACGCTAAGGTGCTCACGGTAATGCAGGCGAGCTCCGGATGGCGGTGTGGCCTATCACACCACACGCCCACGGTGGTGGAGACTCGCCGCCACGGTAGAGGCCGGCAGTGTGGAGTGGAAGAGAGAGGTTCTCTCTGCACAATGGTGGGTCGGTGGCAGAGGCCTCCTCAGCTCGGCTGCCTCCCTGCTCCTTTTGTAGTGGCCTGAACAAGTTTGAAATCAGCCGCCGACCAGATCCACCACATCCGCTCCCCCTTGAATGGCTTCATCACTGCAGCAGCCGGGCGTTGGAGCGGCAGACAGCCGTTCCGAAAGAAGAAGAATAAAGAAAATATTGTTAAAATATTAGGGTTATTTATATATAGACCCTCAACTTCTATGTTAATAAAAACAATATACCTAATTGGTTATCTAATTAGATGAATGCTATTCTAAGCTAATTCTAAATGCACTTAAGATATGAATGCAATGTGTGGATTATGTAATTAGATTAAAACTATGAATTAATCTATTTACATCCTAATTTATACTAAATAAATGTTAGAATTAACCTAATGTGTAGGCACTTAAATACTTAAATAGCCCACAACTATGGGCTAATCAAATACCCCCATGCCTAGTTTTTGCTAGTCCCTAGCAAAATTAAGCGAAACCTAGCACTCTAAGTAGACTAGTCAACTCACTTAGTCTTCCTTCAGAAGCATATTAAGTTCAGGTTCTAAACCCAAGGTCCCTAAGTAGTTGCTAAGTTATAGACTAGGTCGGCTAAAGACGAGTTGTAAGCACAAGTTTCCCTGATTTCTGACTCTACCTTAAAGTTTATTGATCCCTGAGATTAAAGCATCCGTGCTTGTGCATTGGTCCGAGTTATTTGAGTTAAAGGAAAATTTTTTTATATATACACCCTTTTTTTTTTTTGTTTGATTCTTCTGAGTCTAACCTCAGATCAGCCATCAACACGGTCTATGTCGAATTCATTGTCCCCATTACCATACCTCGAAGGGTGCCTGGCTTTCGATGCTTCGAGATAGCACCGCCCATAACGACCCCAAGAACTCCTGGCAATCGACACTTCGGGATAGTATCGCCCATGGATTTCTTAAGCGAATTCAGGCCTATGGCAATCGGCACTTCAAGATAGAGCCGCCCATAGTACCTGAACCGCGCAATGCGCTTACATGCCCCCAGTAGGATGGATATCCTAAGAGACAAGCACCGAGGAGGTAATATGTTATCATCGCATCCTCAAGGTGAGTATATACTCGACCTCTCCTGCGGCGGGAACTCTTCCAATCAAAATGTGTTTTCAAGCCTCTCTTAAGTCAAAACTAAGAGAACCAAATCTCTTTTCAGAAATTAAGTTAATTACCAGACCAAGTGTGAAAAATTTGGATGCTTGGGTTACAAGGACCCGTAAACCAAAAGGTAGAATAAGACTCTAGGTACTACCCCACCTTTTAACTCAAACCCTAGCTTCCCTTCCTCAACCTCTTGAAGAATGGTCCGCAACTTAACTCCTACTTAAGTTTTTAAGTCCACAAAGGACCCTAAAGGTCTAAAGCTAGTAGCTTATTTAGCTTCTAAAGTTTGACCCTAGAATTAATTTAGTCTACGCTAGAGTTCTGATTTGCTTAAGAATGTAGGACTTAGCCAGTTAAGCTCAAAACTTTTTTTTTTTATATGTACAAATGTATGCAATTATGCTATGTATATCCCCAAGTACACCCCCCCATGCCTAAAATCTGCAATGTCCTCATTGCATAGAAGGATATTACCTGGGTCAAAGCTGGGCTGAATAGCCGAAGAACCTGCAAATCAGGTTCAAGAATTGCAGAAATAGGCCCTAAAAATGAGCAAAGCAAAGTTGGCCTAGAAAATAGGTAACCTAGGATGTTGGCGAGCTGATGATGAATCCCGATAGCAAATGCTCGCCCAACTAAAATCGGAATGAAATCTTCCCAGGTCACCAGAAGAGGTTCTAAAGGATAAACAGTTAAAATAACCTCCAAAGGGGTAGGGGTAGGATGACAAGGATCCTCCAAAAAGAATGGGGAAGGAATGGTATAGAGATAAACCCCCAGGGTAATGGACTGACTAAAGAAATCATCAATCCATACCCGATACTCCATTACAGAAAATATTGGTCTGTTAAGCCCCCTAGTCAGAACAAAAATGAGCAATTCTCTAAGGCAAGGATCGTCTAGGGTGTCCAAGTTACGAGGTTGTGGGATGGACATAAGATCTAGGTTAGGTTTAATCAGCTTGGTGTCCATCCTAAACACTCTTTCTAAATCCTCAATTTCATCCCTAGCATTCCTTGCACCATCACGTGGATCTTCCTGCTCTTCATCAGGAGTCACAATTTCGCTTTCAGATATAAGCGAATCAGAGGGTGACTTCGAAGTGAATGAAGGCAGGTTGGAAGCAACAGATCTAGGGATTATCTATCAATGTCATCCCCGGGTTTTTGTTCTTTACTCAAATCTTCCCCGGAGTCTATATGTGAATCCACATAAATCTTAGAAATTGCTTCCAAATTTTCCATCATTTTATCATGAGGAGAAATATCATCAATGGGTGTGCCAAGGAAACCTAATTTGGTCAAATTTGTGACATCCTCAGGGGCTAACTCTTCAAATAAGACATAATCACCCTTAGTGTCACTCCAAATCTTGAATGTAGGTTCCTCATATAATTCATCTTCCTCCTCATCACACAATTCATCATGTACCCGAGGTCTAGAATCATTTAATATCTCAGCAGATCCCCTAGGGTGCTCTATCTGACGTAAATTATTTACATTGGTTACATCAGACTCCTCAGATAGGTCAATTTCTTTAGGGTTAGGTTCCCTAAGGGTGGGTTTGAGTTCCATATCGTGATCAGAAGGGAGGGTAGGATTAACAACTTGACTTTGACCCACTTCATCAAATGTCACGAAAATACTATCATCTGGGTCGAGGTCTTCCAATGGTACCATCATTCCCTTCGTTTGACTCCAATATAAATCAGGTGGATACTCAACCTTATCATCATCTTCCTCGGGTTGCCACCTTTCTTCATCCAATGCATAGCTACTTTCATGTGTTTTTTCCTCCCACCTAAAGTGTAGATCTCTCAAGGAAGTGTCATCTAATGGGGAGGTTTCAAAATCGATCCTCGAAAAGTAGCTATTCTCCCCAGAATTTCCCTTCAACTTAAAGTGTAGCTTTCCCACGGGAGATGCATCTATTGTAGAGGGGTGTACGTCATCGTCAATGGGGCAGATTGGGTGGCTAATTTCATCTCTTTCTTGTTGGCCTGCCCTCAAAGATTCTCCTAACAATTCACTCATTTCATTTTGCATTTTCTGTATTTCCATCTTCAAAGAGGAGAGGTCATTTCTATCATAAGAGAAGTCAGGCTCAGGCTTATAGTACCCAGGAGTGTTTGTCCAACCATTATAAGTTTTCAGGGAGGGTGGGTTGGGTATTTCTTTGGTATGTGGGATATTGGGCAAAGCAAATCCCTCTCCTGAGTTCTGCTCACTAATTTGGGGCTTAACTAGGCCAATACTCCTATAATAGGAGTAAAACGGATCCCAATGATTGTCATTATGTCCATCAAGGAATGGACCATCTCGGCGTCTGGGATCGAAGGATGCAAAGTGGGGGTGAGGGTGTGGGCAAGATGTGAAAGGATGAAAATCAATGTGGTCCATTCTAACTCACACTCGCCTAAAAAGACCTAGTTGGAGCTTAGGTGTTCTTCCCTAAATCTCAAATGGTCAAGTAAATCCAAAGACGGAAGATCGAGGGATGTAAGTAGGCCTAAGCCTTCCTTTGAAGCTGTGCTTTCGCGGTGCTCCTCAACTACCCCCAAAAATCCATGATAGGGTATCCCCCTCTTTGGATTTACAAAACCTTTGATCTCAAGTTCCGAACACTTCAAAATCCAACGAAAGGAGGGCTCTTGTCCTAGTATTTCCAAACCTAAGAAGTGTCTAGAAACGTGCCGTGGTGCAAGTGAAATAAGTGTGCATACACTGTCAAAGATTTTGAACTTTGAATTGCACGCCAAGTTTGAAAATCAAATCCTTGGTTTTTAAAATGTCCTTCCTTTAATTAGTCCTTTTTCTAGAGAAAATATGTGACCACTTGTTAGATTTATTCAGTACAGATTAGGTGGTCTTCGCATTAAATCCCAAATGCAATGCGTGATCAAAAATAGGATGCAAAGTAAGAGAATGCGTACCTTGCCTCCAGCGATCTTCGATGCAAAAATGCACGCAATGCAGAAAAGCAAATCTAGAGGCTGCTCATACAGACCTAAATGGTTTGTCCTAGGGCAGGCAACTTCTAGCAGGCAACTCGTTTTTTTTTCTTTTTCTATTTTTTTTTTAGAACTACTTATGCACAAGCAAATAAAAGAAATAATAATAAAAATAAATAAATCTAAATCTAAAGAAAAGGGAACAGGCTCCCAAAAATTACCCAACACGGGTCCAAAACAAAATCGGGGAACAAACCCCTCAAAATTTGCCCCAGAACAAGGGTTTCAAACTAACTGTAATGAAAAATTAAGTCTTCAGTCTTAATTCTATTCTAATTAAATTAGCGATTAAATACAATGGTGTCCGTCGCGTCCTCGTCCTTCTCCTCCTTTCAAAATTACTTGTCCACTTCTCGTCTGGCGACGTCAAGGGTCGCCTCTCACAGTGGCTGATTCTTGCACAAATTTTCTCGCACAGAAAAGAAAATAATGAATGGTCAAATCTCTATGCTATTGACAAATAATCAAAATAAAATTAGGCAAAATTATTGCATCTGTTTCCTCCCCGGCAGCGGCGCCATTTGACCGTTCGATCTTTCGCTTTTAAGTCGTTTGTAGTTTAATGTGGTGGAAAAATCGACTAATCAATTTTTAATAAGAAATAACCACTCGCAGAGGAGCGGGTTGTATCCACAGGGAGGCAATAACGTATTAAAATTCGCGCCACTTAAAAATGTTTGTTCGTAGTCAATTTGGACAAGAACCAAGCCAAGATTGCCTTTAGATTAAGGTTTAAGCAAGAAATAATGCTAAAATGGCAATTATGAGAAACTACAGGATATTTTCCGCAATGCAGAGTGAATAGAATATGATTAAAATGTGGCAATGGCAGAAAATGTAAATTTTAATTAACGTTTTACTGTAGAAAAACAGGGGAATTTTTCCCCGTTGTCTTGCGCGACGAGGAGCCGATGGCTGGGCACGGGAAGCTCGGAGGAGGTCCCTTGGATCAAGGGCTTCGAATCGGTGGTGGCGGCGAGTCGCGCGGCGGTCGGAGGTGGCCGGACGAGCTCCGGCGGAGGTGCTGCACAGGGCAGCTTGCGCAGCCTGTTGGCGTGAAGTCCGCCGCCTGCTGCTGCTGCGGGGTGGCTGCTGCCGCTGCCGTGGGCACTGCTGCGGCTGGCGTGTGCGGCTGGCGTGCGCGGTGGTCGGTTGGGCGGTCTGCAGGCCGTTGTGCGTGGGTGCGCGGAGGGTCTGCAGGAGGGCGCTTGCGCGGTGGTCTGCAGGCGGTTGGCGTGTGCGGTGGAAGCTGCAGGCGGCTGTTGGAGGATGCTGCAGGCTGGTCTGCAGGCGTTGGAGGAGAGCGCGGGCTGATCTGCAGGCGTGCGCAGGTCTGCAGCCGGTGAGCGGTGGAGGGTGCAGGCGGTCTGGTGGCCGGTTGGAGAGTGCAGGCTGAGGAAGTGGAGGTGAGCGGGTAACTTCAGACGTCTGGGAAATTTCCCAGACGTCTTAAGTTACTGAGAGGGTGGCTGATCAGTAGCTCGGTGGTGGTGGTCTGCGACGACGGCGAGGGAGTTGCATGCTACGGTGCTCACGGTAATGTAGGCGAGCTCCGGATGGCGGTGTGGCCTGTCACACCACACGCCCATGGTGGTGGAGACTCGCCGCCACGGTAGAGGCCGGCAGTGTGGAGTGGAAGAGAGAGGTTCTCTCTGCACAGTGGTGGGTCGGTGGCGGAGGCCTCCTCAGCTCGGCTGCGTCCCTGCTCCTTTTGTAGTGGCCTGAACAAGTTTGAAATCAGCCGCCGACCAGATCCACCACATCCGCTCCCCCTTGAATGGCTTCATCACTGCAGCAGCCGGGCGTTGGAGCGGCAGACAGCCGTTCCGAAAGAAGAAGAATAAAGAAAATATTGTTAAAATATTAGGGTTATTTATATATAGACCCTCAACTTCTATGTTAATAAAAACAATATACCTAATTGGTTATCTAATTAGATGAATGCTATTCTAAGCTAATTCTAAATGCACTTAAGATATGAATGCAATGTATGGATTATGTAATTAGATTAAAACTATGAATTAATCTATTTACATCCAAATTTATACTAAATAAATGTTAGAATTAACCTAATGTGTAGGCACTTAAATACTTAAATAGCCCACAACTATGGGCTAATCACCCACCGTGCTCATGCATTCACGAGGTGGGACTAATGTCCCACCCGCTTTTGCGTGCAGCTGCAGGCGGATGTCTTCTTCCAATTGCTGCAGCTGGAGGCCTCACAGAGCTAATTGCCTGGATAGATGAATGCGCGAGACCAACCTGCACCTTTTGGACCTAGGACCCTAAAGTGCTTCAGCCTGGTGTAAGCTTGCGAGCTCCTTCGAGTCGTCGCTAATGGCGGCGGAGGGGTCAAATCTGTCACACACGAATACGACCTGGTGACCCCATTAAAACACATGGGAAGCTTCGCCGTGCGAAGGCGAAGGCGGGACGGTTGGTGGCCTAGGCATGCATTCCTAGGTCGCTCTGTGGTTGGGCTTATGGGTTAGGTCGGGGGGCGCTTAGGGAGGTGTAGGCGGTCAAAGGATGGGTGGAAGATGTTCAGTGGTCGATGGCAGAGGTGAAGAGGTTGGTGGCGAGATGTGTGGAGGTGTGGAGTGATGGGTGCGTCTCGCCGGAGGTTGGCCGGAGATGGGGAAGATGGTCGTGGACAGTGGCTGTCAAGGGGTAATTTGTGAAATAGATTGAGAGGAATTGAAGAGGGGATAGAGAGGAGTAAGTCTAAAATAATTAAGTGGACGAAGGGGGAGAGATGGCGACTGGAAGTACCTGCTGTCGCCGGAGAAGAAGGTGTCCAGTGGAGGGAGACGGCGGTGACGAGAGGGCTAGAGATGCTCTCACGGGTGTTGGGCGATGCGGAAGAAGATGGTGAGGGCGGCTCTGCCACTAGTATTGTGGCAGAGCGACGAGAAAGAGGAGGGAAGGCCATAGTAGCTTGCTGGACCACTTGACCGGAGGAGAAGAAGATGAAATTGGGGTGGATCTCTGGCCAAGTCGAGCTGAAGAGGTGCGGCTGGGTTTGAGGATCCTTTTATAGATGCTGGCAGGGGCTCCTGTGCTTGGAAGACAATCTTCCAAGTGCAAGAGTCCTCGTCGGAGTAGGAAATCTATGGGATACCCAAATCTCTCATGCATTCGCACGAGAGATTGGGTGTGAATCAGGGATTAGGACCACGCTCAGATGGAAAGGAATTCCTCAGAGAATCTCCCTTCCAAATCTGGGAGATCTCTGAGGAATTAGAGAGTACTCCCCCTCCATTCCTCGCCGGAGTAGGATTTCTCCCCATTAATGGTGGAGGGACCCATTTGTAAGAGTGGCGAGGAAGTTAGGGGGGTCTGTGCAATGGTTTTCAAAAGGTAGGGGCCAAAACGTAATTAGATGTACTATTTTGCAAAGTAGGTCAAGGTGACCTCCCCTTAGGTCCAAATTTTGGTACAAACCTAATTTGGACCTTAGGAATCCAATGGTGAAGTTGGATTTTAGGTTTGAACACATTTGACTAGACATTTTACGTAAAAACTCAAATTAGGTAAATTGATGAGCTAGGACCCCAATCTAGGTCAAAATAGGTTCCAAAGGTCAAATTGAAGGTTCTAAACCCTAGGTGATATTTTTACATGATTTTTAGAGGGTTTACTTGATTTTTATCCTAACCATAACCTTGTTGAATTAAGCGGGTCTATTTTAGGGTTACAGAATGTCATTTAATTCCTAGACTGCACATGAACCCATTTCTGATTGAATCAATCCACTTTTTATCTTATTCAGAACATTTGACCTATAATTTGCCTTTGAGAAATCCCATTTATATACTGCAATGGTAACATTACGATTTTAACCTTTATTTCATGTTTTCTTCTCAGAACACTTATTCCTTGAATTAAGCCATTCTCTAGGTTATGTAGGAGCTCTTATTCTCTTGATTAGGTTAAAATGAGCTAGTTAGGGCTCATGATGTGGCTCTCATCAATGAAGCTCAAAGGAATTACCCCTTCACTGAAAAGGAATTGCTAGCAGTAGTATTTGCACTAGAAAAATTCTGACCTTATCTTTTAGGTTCCCACATTATAGTCTACACGGACCACACTGCAGTTCGACATTTTCTTGCTAAGAAGGACATGAAATCTCGTCTGATTAGATGGATCTTGCTGTTGCAGGAGTTTGATTTAGATGTTCATGACAAGGCCGGGAAGTAGAATGTGGTAGTTGACCACTTATCCCGCCTTCTTTCTGAAGCGATATCTCCTTCACTTCCCATCATTAACCACTTCCCTGACAAGCAATTGCTGGTCATTCATTCTAATCTTCCCTGGTATGTTGACATTGTCAACTACCTGGCTTCTGGTGTAGTGCCCAATGGTTGGACTAAATCCCAAATCAACAAACTTAGAGTTGAAGCTAGTCATTACTTTTGGGAAGAACCTTGGCTATTCAAATCTTACTTTGACCAGATCATTAGGAAGTGTGCCCTCGACAAGGAGATAGAAAGCATTTTATCATTCTGCCATGACCAGGCCTATGGCAGTCACTTCTCTGGCAAAAGGACTGCTGCTAAAGTCTTACAAAGTGGATTCTATTGGCCCACACTTTTCAAAGATGCATACGAATATAGTATGGCATGTTCACGCTGTCAGTCTCTCGGTAGTATTGGCCGCCGAGACATGATGCCCTTAAATCCGATCTTAGTATGTGAAGTCTTTGATATCTAGGGCATTGACTTCATGGGACCTTTTCCAAATTCCTATGGATTCGAGTATATCTTATTGGTAGTTGATTATATTTTTAAATGGATTGAAGCCATCCCTACAAGGACAAATAATCACAAGATTGTAAACCAGTTTATTCAGGATTACATCTTTTCTAGATTTGGGGTACCAAAAGCCATCATTAGTGATGGAGGGTCTCACTTTAGGAACATCCACTTTCAGTCCCTATTTTAGAAGTATGGGGTGACTCATAGGATTGCTACACCTTATCACCCTCAAACCAATGGACTTGCTGAATTGTCCATTCGGGAGATCAAGAAGATTTTATAGACTACCATTTGAAATAGAAAGGATTGGTCTTCCCACCTTTCTGATGCGTTGTGGGCATATAGGATAGCTCACAAAACCCCATTAGGCATAACTCCGTTTAGACTTGTGTACGGGAAATCCAGTCATCTTCTCGTAGAACTTGAGCACAAAGCCTATTGGGCCATCAGAAAGTGTGACTTGGACATAGAGAAGGTCGATGATCATAGAAGATTACAAATTTCTGAGCTAGATGAATTAAGAAATGAATCTTATTAAAGCTCGAGGATTTATAAGGATAAATTAAAGGCCTTCCATGACCATCACATCCGTAGGAAAACCTTTCACCCTGGTCAGAAAGTCCTATTTGACTCAAGACTTAAACTCTTTCCAGGGAAACTCAGATCCAAGTGGATTGGGCCTTTCAAGATCTTAAGAATCTTTGACAACGGAGCTGTTGAGACCACCAAGATTGACAAATCTGAACCTTTCACTGTCAATGGACAAAGATTGAAACCTTTCATTGAGTTACATGATCTCAGACTTGTTAATTCTACTATTTCGCTCCAACTTCTTGAACCTATTTCTAATGATATATCTCTCACTAGGTTTACATCTAGCTGAAGGTGTAAAACTTACCTATCTATCCTTTGTATATAGCTGTTTACATCTTTCTTGTTTTTCATTTCTTGCATTAGGTGTCTACCTTTTCATTCTTAGCATACATTCATTGTTACATATGTTATTCATTTCACTTCTTAGCTCGACTTTCCACTCCGATCTTGTATTAGACTTGAAATAATCCGCATAGAGATTTTTATCTCCTCATTCTGACTTCCTTCCATCACCCAGTCTAGGACAGTGAAAAGTAAAGCATGCATTTGTATCCACCCTATTCATACAATGAGGACATTGCATCATTTAAGCATAGGGGGTGTAAATAGTGAATCATTTACTGAAATGCAATTGTAAACACATCTGTAGTGTATATAGTATAATATTATCAAAAATACCCAAAAAATTAAAAATTTTGAAAATTTTGAAAAAATTACAAAGTCAAAAATACAAAAAATTACAAAAATAAAAAAAAATTCAAAAATAAAATAAGGGACCTGAATCTTATTGTTGAGGGAGAACTCCATAGAAAAACATTGAAGAGAAAAAGTATTTTAAGAGAATTTAAGTGTTTAATTATGATCTTATAGCTGAAAGCAAAAATAGAATAAGTGTTTATGGACATTCAACCTTTGCTGGTTAGACTTTCCGAGGCACAATACCTTGATTTGCTCAGGCTTTGGCTTAATACACTTTAAGCTTTGACAATATAGGCCACGATGTCTCTTAACTTAGGATGTATTCTTATACTCGAGTCACAAGTAAAGGATTCGCCAGTTTGCTTTGGCTTAGGAGTCTAGGTAACCTTGGTTTACACTACACAGAGTCGGGAAAGGCCTTGTGAATTTGAAATTCAACCCTAGTGTTCATTAGGGAAGGTGGAGTCCTTACCTGTGCATGCAGGTAGACTCTTTGTCCTAGTCTTTAGGCTTGTGTCTAGGAGAAGCTCTTTCTACCAAAGAACTTACCCACCAAATAAAGTGTGCTCTACCAATAAAGTTGTCGGAGACATACTGATGGTACTCATTCATAATGATGCATGGTGTATGGTGTATTGATGGATGAAAATATCATTAGTGTCATTGTAGTGGATTGTATGGAATACCAATCATTATTACGACCATTATTATTTACTTACCTAATTTTTACTGGTTTTATTCCAGGTCGTTCACTGAGAAGCAATTATTTATTTACATCGCTCTCTAATCTCAAAATTATCCTTTAATTCAAAAAGAAGTTTTACGTCTAATAAAGAGTGAATGAATGAAGACTTGGTTTGACTGCTCACAAAGAATTAATCAAAATGCTTGCAAAAGCTAACTATAAACAAGCACCAAACACTTCATCACTATATTCTAAACTATCTCTTTATAAGTTATATTATTAATACTTACATGAAAGTACACTACCAACTAAGATTACATAATATACTAATTTAACTTACTAATCTGACACCTACAGTAACACATACAATAGCTATAGTGACAGATGTAAGCATCGCTAGACCCAAAAAAAAAAACTATATACAAACTAAAAGAGGGAATCCAGGATCTGTAGCGACGGTTATGGCGACGTTTTATTCTGTTAGTAAATGTATGAATTTATTTACATAAAAGTAATTGGCTATACTACATATATATATATATATATTAGTCCTTTATATCTGTATTCTCTCTCTGATTTCACTATACGTATTTACATCTTCTCTCTCTCTCTCATTCCACACTACTCTTCTTCTGTCATTCTTCTTCTTCTTTGTTTTATTCTGCGTTAACAGTCTTCACAACACTGCAGCATATAGGTGTTTAGCTACTGTCATTAGTCCTCTTAATTAATAAAAAATGTGTTTAATTTGCGGGCACGCTTTTCGGGGGATACATAGCACCAGAGGGTGGGACCAAACCTCTACTAAGCACGCCCTAATTGTCATTAGGCCACTTAATTGTGTATTATCAAGCTCAGATCAGAGGACCTCTCAGCCCGCGCACACACACACATCCCCAAGCCTCCGACCCCAAATGCTCAATTAAATGCTCAACTCTATGCTCAGAAGACACAAGGCTATGTTGTTTCGGGCGCCTGGCGCCCGTGACGACTACGCCTTAATATAACAAAATATATTTATATAACAGCACGCACTTTGTAGCGCACGATGTGACGCTATTTGAGCGACGCATCTGCGCTGGAAATGTGTGCAGCTGCTCGCCAAAGGTGATTTTGGCCCTCAATTCGAGGGCCATAATTTATTTTAAAATAAAAATAAACTATGGGAAAATGAAATATTTATATAATACTATACAATTGTACACTTAATTTGAAATTTTAGTTATATTTACTATATAAATAAATTCACTAAAGTATACAGTTTTTACACACTGATTTTGATGTTTAATTCTTTAATTACTTATAAATTAGCTACTATATGGTCTAATTGACCTTATTCAGAGTTAGTATGCATGTATAAGTATTTTATAAACATTTTTATTATATTTTTCAGATTTAATTTCTGATATATTTACATTTAAATAGTAGATTTGAACTGTTTTACTTATAAATTAAGTTGAAATGATATAATAGGATATAAACATACTTCAATTAGCTTAAATTACTTAAGGTACATTAGTCTAAGTATACAGATTCAGTTAACTTAATTATAACTCTAAATTACTAATTTATCTAATTTAATCTAATAACTTAGCTATTAACTTAATAAATTCATTATTTATTATGTATAAAGAATTAAATTAAGGTACAGGGTTTTATTTACTTATAATCTACATATACATATGTATATACAGTTTTATAGCTTAATACTGTTATTTATACTGTCTATTGATTTATTTAGTCTAAGAATACATATAAGTTAGTTTAATTAATAAATAGTTATATAATTAATATATATACAGTATAATGTAACTTAAATACCCAATTTACAGTATGCAATATATACATAAATTATATATACAGTTTATATACATATACTACTTATTTACATATATAACTTAGTATAAAGCTTATATTTACAAGAGTATACTTAATATACAAAGTACCTTTTAGGTATTTTTAGAGTTTTTCACTTTTTATGGTTTTTATACATATTATAGAGATAAGAGATGAGAAGGGAAGAATTAGTTGAGGAGAAAGAGGTGTTTTTGATGTTTTTTAGATATAACTTCTATTATTAAGCTTCATGGTATACAAATCCATCGACTGGTAAATTCTACCAAGTCGAGGGTTTTACATACCATGTAACTTGGTATATGGTTAGAAAACTTTTTGATCTTCGATTAGACAATTTTATTTTAATTTTTTAGAATTTTTACTGATTTTTATTGAATTTCAAATCTCATCCAACCTAAGCCTTTCAAAAGATTTCTAAGGGATCCTAAAGGCTTAAGATGGTTCTTAAAAGATGTAAAAAGGCATTGACTACCTTATTTGTAGTCAGTATGAAATCTGGAAAATATTTTACCCATTTTAATACATTCCTCAGTTTATATTCCCTTTAAGTCATGTGTTGGACAGTTAGATTTAACTGAACTAGCTGACAACATTTAGAAGAAAAATGACAAGCATTCACAGAATTAAAATTCAATTACTTATACAGGGAAGCTTGTATACACAAGGAATACAATACAACTATATGTCAGCTATCTTCAAACTACAGTCTATAGGGTTTTAAATCAGACTCTTTCTGCAACAATTTAAGACAACAGACAGCAGTAGCAAGGACTCTACATACCAACCCTGCAGCAACTCAGATCTGATTCCAGATGGTTTAACTGCTGCTGCAGTTAGTCCATTTGGAATGAAATCAGATTTAGGAAAGAAGGAGAATGTAGCTGCAAAGTGCAGCAACTTGCTGTGACTTCTGGGATTAACATCATACATCCAAACTAAAAAAAATATTCTCTCAACCCCATCTGACAAGGGTTTCACTTCTCATTAAAAACACTAAATATCCCAATTCAAATGCAAGAACCCTTATCAATAAATTTGCATCAGATTAAATCAGCAAAAACACCGATCTAACTCTTCCTAATGCTATAGACAGCATGTAGAAAGAGTTAAATCAATCAATTAAAATCCCCAATTCAAATCCCAAGTTCTGAAACCTTAAGGAGTATTGAGAACTCCTTAGGTTAGGAAATCATCAGTGCTTTCATCAAACACAAACTCATGGATACAAGATAAAACTTCAAATCACCACAGCGATTTTCCTTAGTTCTATCGTGCATTCAATGCATTAAAATCCTCATAAAACTCAGATCAGATTATGGCTCTTCTGAGATGAATTCTGACATCAGAAACATCTCAGATTCCTTGCCAAACAATGAACAAGAATCAGAATTCTTCAATTTGTCAAATCAAAACAGTCAAAACCCAATTGAGTGAAAATCCTTGAAATCTAAGTTAAAGAAAAATCCGACAAACTGATTACTTTCAAGCTTAGATCAGGGGCTTTTGTGAACAAAAATGAGGTGAATGGGAAGCCCCCTTATGTGCTTTTTGATGCCAATTTCATATCTGAGGTTAAAAACCAATCAGATCTGAAATTAGGTCTGAATGAATGGGTGAAATGCAAGAAACAAGTCGTGGAAATCAGAAGAGAATATGGAAACATGGAGAGGAAGAGAATTCGTGATCATGAACTATGTGAAATCTTCCCCACTGATCTGGAATGATCAGAGGAGGTGAGGGGGGAAATTCTAGTCTAAATCTACTGCTATAGCTACTCTATCATAACAGCGAAATTAAACACTACAAATTATGTTAATTCTACTCTAAACCTACTTAACTACAGCTACAACTAATTTGCAGAATGATAAATCTACTTTAACAGGAAGAATGGGACCTATGGGTCCTTAGCCGGTGGCTAAGGAGGAAGAAGGGAGGAAGATGACTCCAGCAGAGGGAAGAGTCTGCTAGTGAGGCTCCAGGGTCATCCTCAGGTGCTACGAAGTCCTTAGCGACGAGGAGGTCGAGAAGAAGGCGACTATTTCACAGCCGGTGGCTGTGAAATCAGAGAATTGATGGGGAGGAGAAACTGGAGTGGACGAATGATCGCTAAGAGATGTAGGAGGGAGCGATCCTTTGCGCGTGCGACAACTGAGGTGCTTAAGTAGCAAACTCAGTGGCTCAGATCACCGCACGGGTGAAGATAACCGATGAGGCAACCGGCGGCGGGGATGAATGGAGAGGAGTGCGCGGCGAGCCAACTCAAAATCTAACCGTCAGATGGGATCTGGGGAGAGGGCTGAGCGCACGTGCCGATTCGCATGAAGCTTTTATTCAAATCCAACCGCAGAGAAATCGCGAGAAGCAACGGACGGCCGAGATTTGCCGTGTTCTTCGCGTGCTACAATGAGTGCGAAGAGCTACAGGCCGATCTTGAAATGTCAGGAAAATTGCACGGAAGACCCCTGTGCAAAGGGGTAGAAAATTTGCATATAGGCCCATAAGTGAAGAGAATTGCAACAGGATGGACCCTGCAACCTTTCAAAGAGGTCCTTGCGGTTTACAAGTAGGTCCAAAAAGGACTTTTAAAGACAAGAATGTGATGCATGAAGGACCTAAGTGTAAACTACATATTACATAGGCTAAATGATGTCCAAATGCCTTCAAATTTTTATATGTGCTTAATTGAACATTTAAGACATTAATTATACTCTTGATTTGGCCTTTCAAACTTATTTATGTGTTCAATTAACGCATGGATCACCATTTGTCCTTTGCTTTCAGAATATCTCGTTTTGTGACCTAATTATGAAATTTTAACACAGAGTAATGGTTTTAGGTCTTTTTCTTTGATTTTCACACTTAACCCTTTTTATCTGTTAATTTGATGTTGTTTTACTTAGTGTCTAGCTTAACTTTAGCTTTTTAGTTATGATGAGTAGCCACTCATCACATACTGATAGTTATTTATGAAAAAAAAATGTCAAAAGGATATTCTTTGGAAGAAGTTAAGTATGTTCACCAAGTCCTATAAATAGTTGTCCATCAAAAAAAAAAACAAAAAAAATAAAAACAAAAATATTTTAGGGTGCAATACAAATACCCTATTTCCACCAAATATTCTTTAAGCCATAATGCAATAAGAGTTGGGCTTGAGTCTTCCTTGTTTTTGAGAGTCAATCCAAAAACATGACCTGAAGCTAGGACCAACTTAGACTTAAAATGAAGTGAAACCCCTGGATTGAGTTTTGAAATTCACTTAGTCAGTCTTGACCCATCACTAAGCACAACCATAACCACTTAGCTTTTGAGTCTGGTAAAACCCCCTTAGTTCTGGAAATCTCACTTAAGGTTTAAATATCAAGAGTCTTTATTGGTCAAGAGATGGTCTATGTCATATCAGTTTTAAGTTCTGGTCAGTCTTCCTAAGCGATAGGTTCTTACAATGTTCAGACAAAAACACAGTTGATTTATCAAAAGAAAATCATTCAGCTTAAAGATCATCTCTAAACACTTAACACTTAACATTTTGAGAAAAGTAAAGAAGAAAAATAGATATCTCATCACACTTACCTTGCCGATACTTAAAATGCTTCTCACTTTAATGGGTTGTTTGCTAAGGGATTAGCAAAACCTAGGCATGAGGGTATGATGAGGTGTGGCTCATCATAGCTAAAATTTCCAAGTTAAGCTAGAAACTAGGTTAAACACTATTAAATTGACATATGAAATGAGTTAAGTGTGGGAAATTGCTAAAACATTAATTTTTTGTTAAAAATGTAAAATTAGGTCATTAAATGAGATATCCTATTCAATAATATAAATTGATGATCCATTTGTAAATTGAACAAACATTTGAGTTCAAAACTTCAAATCAAAAGTAAAATTAATGTCCTAAATGTTCAATTAAGCTTAAATAAAAATTTGGTTGCATTTAGACTTCATTAGGACCACACATTTATGATTTCTCACTTAGGTCCTTAAGTCATAAACATTTTATTCATTTAAAAACCTTCTAGGGACCATTTTGAAAGTTGCAGGGGCCTCTTTGCAAATTCTAGGGATGGCTCTCTAGAACTTCTTAGTCACTTATGGGCTTCTATGCTATTGTTCTACCCCTTCACCTATAAGGGCTTCTTTGCAAAACCTCCAACAGACTTGCTGCGTCGCAAGTCCACTTTAGCCGCGAAGAGCACGACCAATCTTGGTCGTTTGCTCCTTGATCCTACAATCTGACGGTCGTTCTCCAATCAAAGCTTCGCATGCTTCGTCGTGTGTGATCACCACATTGCCTAGATCCCATCCAACGGTCGCAATTTGATTAGAAATCTCCCGCGCCTCACTAGCCCAACTCGCCTGCCCATTAAACCAATTTTTAGGTTAAGAAGTTGAATCGATTGTGAGAGAAGAGGAGAGAAAAGGCTGAAATCGCCTTAAGTGTTGAGCCCGCCCTGTGAGTTGTGTTTGTGTTGTGTGTGTTGTTTGTGTGTGTATAAATATGTAAAACATATAGTGTGTATAATAAGTATATGTATATAAGTAATATATTATATGTAAATAATAAATTACGTATACTGTGATGTATAGACATATAAATGTATATAGGTAGTAAGCGTGTTTGAGCTCTTATATGTAAATATATAACAATAGAGCTTTAGTGACAGACTCATCCATCACTATAGATAGCTATATATGTCAGAAAAGATAAGTATTTTACTTTATGTTATGTATATAATTTTATTGAGGTTTTAGCGACACTTATATATGTCACTAGAGATGTTAATATGTTATATTAACTTAATATAGTCAGTATTATTAACTACATTTGTACTTATACTTAGGTATTAACTATATTAATTGTAAATAACTAATATAGAGTAGTTGACATAGTTTTTAATGCTTGTATGTGTACATTTGTTTCCAAGCGTTGTAATGTGTTTTTAATTCATTCTTTTGAACATAATTAACCAAATTCTTTTATTCATTGATTCTTTCATTCATTTTTATAAATAAAATCAATATTTTTGGAATAAAAGAATGTTTTTGGACTTAGAGAGTGATGTATATCAATAACTGCCTCCCAGTGAACGACCTGGAATAAACTCATAAAAATTAAGTATATAAATAAAATTAACGCGACGTCGGTTTGTATTTGTGACATATACTACAACAACGACATTTTAAAATTCCTTTTTAGTGCGAATCGATCGTCGTGCATCACATATTTTTGGCGTCGTTGCCGCGGACAAAAACCTATTAATAGTGCTTTCCTATGATGGTTGACGAGTTGTGCATCACTAATGTGCTGCAGTCATTGGTAAATAAGTTGAGCATCATTTTATATCTCTGAAGAAGTTCTACCATCAGTAGAATGAATGAGGGTTGTATTACTTGGGATAGAAGGTTGAGGTTGTAGAATTGATATGACCCTTCCCAAGGGGTTCCTACGGATTCCTAGGATTTCTGGGGTGTTACGAAAATTTTAACACCCCAAATCTTATTCTAGGGCTCCATGGGAAAAGACTAGCTCCGCAGGACCAAACCTGCAATTTTCCTGACCCCACCTTACTCCCACGATGTCTAAAACCCAACCAACCCTAAAATCCTAAACCTATAAAACCCCTCTTTTCCTCATTTTTCGCATTGCTCTTTCCTCCCATCTTCCTGCAACGGCGCCACTGGAGCCTGAGTGAGTAAGAGCAGGAGGGAAGAGTGAGGGAGAGAAGGGAGAGAGAGTGGGAGAGTGGGGATTGCAGTGGCGCACGACGTGAGTAGCGTGTGGTGCGAAGTGTTGTAGCCACAGACGCGATGCATTCAGTGCGTAGAGCGGGGCAAACCTTGCATTCATCAGATGTTCGCAACACTTTGCGGATGGTTGGGAGGCTCTGCAAACGGCCGTGGCATGCTTTAGAAGTCCGAGGATGTGCGAGGCATGAGGTGCTGCTTGCTTGAGGTGTCTACGATAGGGACGGCCTTGAGGAGTGAGCTCACGTGGGGAAGCAGCACTCGTGCAGAGCGAGTTCGCATAGGGAGTCACGCACGAGCGAACTTCAAGGTGCTTTCAATTGTCCAGACAGTGTATTAAATGTCTGGAGCTGTTCTAGGATGATCGGGACACCCATTGGACGTCTAAGGAGGAGAGTTGGACTCTCGCGCTGTTTAAGACATTTGAGGAGTGTCTTAGATGTCTGATTCTGACGTCAGGCATTTCCTGAAGTAGGCAAGTGGTCGGTCAGCTAGACCAAACCAACCCGATCTGGTTCAAGTGAACCAGGACCTTTACAAGGCTGATTCGGGGCCTGTTCGATCTCTGAATCTCTCAAGTAAGGTATCATTGGAAAACTCTTGGATTTTCCTACATTTTAGAATCATTTCTACACTGTTTTGGAACTATTTAGCATACTGAAATGTCAATCAATGTGTTTGATGCCTTGTTTTACTATTGAATTGGTGTAGGCCTCAAGCCCATGGTACATGTGGGACCTGCAGAGGCATCAGGATCCGTCGTTCGTGCCCCCATACCTCCTGAACCCCTAGGTAGAGTGGTCTTCTTCTACTCTTCCTCTTTGGTTTGGTTAAGTGAATGCTCTAAGTTAAAGAATTTCATTTTGAAACCTAAGTTATGCAATACAAGTTTGAAGTCTATTTTGCCTCGTCTATTTACGTAATTGATGAGTGCCCACCCTAGCCTTATGGGTTTGGCGCATAAGTGATTTTGTTGTCCATGCCCTAGCGAATATGGTGGTGGTCACAATTAAGCTAACAATTTAATCTAAGGGTGTTTGCTAAATGTGTATGATATCCAGGGATGCAAATGGGTTAGGTTTGGGTCGGGTTTAGCTAAACCCATACCCATACCCTACCCATTTACTCATCGGGTATAAAAATTCAAATCCATACCCATACCCATCTACCCATCAGGTATCCATTTACCCATCGGGTACCTATTTATAAATTGATCTTACAATCTATTCATGCCCAAATTAGAGTTAAAGAAGGAGATGAGGACTTGGCACCGATTGTGATTGGTCGATGCCGAGGATGAAGCTTGCTCCGGTGAGGTGAATAGCGATGAGGAAAGAGGAAGACAACCCTCATTGTGGCTGGCAAGGTGCGGAGGAAGATGAGGAAGAGAATGGGCAGACCAATTTGGCCTTTGGCCATTCGTAGGAAGATGGGGAAGGAGGCCGCTAGAGCTAAGGTGTAGATTGGCCGGAGATGGAGGAAGAAGGGATATTTGGCCTCAAAACCTTGCTGAGGAGGTCAGCTTGACCTCAAGGAACCTTTTATAGGCTTTATTGGAGCTTTGACCTCAGGGAACCTTTTATAGGCTTTATTGGAGCTTTCCAAGCTTGGAAACCAAGCTTGGAAGCACGTGATTCTTGCGGGACAAGGAGACCTACACCTTTGAAAGGTTCGCATTAGGTTTTGAATAAGATTCAGAGATTAATGCGTGGCTCAAATGGAAGAGGATTTTGTAAGGAATTCTCCTTCCAATTTTGGAAGGGATTCGTTAAGAAATCAGAGAGAAATCTCTGATTGAAAGTCACTGGAGTAGGAGTTCCTCCATGATAATGGTAGAAGGACCAATTTGTAAAGAACATCAACAAATGTAGGGACCTATTCGCAAATAATTCAAAAAGCTAGCGGTGTGTGTGAAAAAAAGAGTCAAACTGAAATGGAATGCAAACTAGGTCAAGATGATCTCTGATTGGGTCCAAATTTTGGTGTAAACCTAATTTGGACCTAAGGAATCTGATAGTGAAGTTGGATTTTGGTTTTGACTAAGTTTGACTAGGTAATTTATGCAAAAACTCAAATTAGGGCAACTTCTTATCTGAGACTCTGTTTTAGGTCAACATGGGTTCCAATGGTAAAATCAAAGGTACCAAACCTTATAGAATATTTTTCTATAATTTTTAGAAGGTTTAGGTGAATTTTATTTTAACCAAAACCTCAGTTAATTAAGTGGGTTTGAGATTAAGGTTTTGGATGTCCATTAATTCTTGAAATACGTGAAAATTCATTTCTATCTGCATGGACTCTCTTATTAGAGATTAATGACCATTTAGCCCTTAATTAATGCCTGGAAAATCCCATGATTATTCTACATTTAGGATATGATGCTAAACTTGCTCATTTACCCCTGATTTAATGCATGTCTCTCAAAAAGATAATTAATGAATTACGACTCTCCGAAGGTTATGTAAGAGCATTTATCTTTTTTTTCTTGACTAATTGAAGTTAGTTATGGCTGATGATGATATTATCATCATACCCCTATGCCTAACTTTAGCTAGTTCCTTAGAGAAATCTCATGAAAAGAACTAAAGTTCTAGGCCATGCTTTGAAGTTCAGAATCTTGATTTATTATTCTTTTTAGAAATTAGGTTAGAATGCTAATAGTAGGCCTAGAGGTACTCAAGTACCAATTAAGATCCAGACCTGACCAGCTTTAGCCTCAGTCTGTCACGAAGGTTTCTAAGGCCCACAAAAACTATCCAAAGGTTTGTTGGATCCAGCAATTAACGCACCCATGCTTTTAATATGGTTAGCCCAAGTTTAGTTTGCAGTGCATTTTTGTAAGAGAGAGGGATAGAAGAATTTCTTTGCATTTTTGGAGAACTTTCTCTCTTTTTCTTGATTATTTTTCTAGACTCCGATTGGCGCTAAATACGGTCTGTATCGGATTCCTTGTTCCTACCATCAATCCTCGCAGGGTCCCTGGCAATCGATGCTTCGAGATTGCACCGCCCATGGCAACCCCCAGAACCCTGGCTTTCGACACTTCAAGATAGTGCCGCCCATGGCTTTCTATAGCTAAATTCAGGCCCTGGCAATCGATATTTCGGGATAATCTCGCCCATGGCACCTAAACCAGCACAAGGTGCTTATATGCCCACAGTAAGATATTTAGATATCCTAGGAGACAAGCATCAAGGAGATGATATGTTATTGCGTATCTTCGAGGAGAATTTCCCACTTCTCCGCGCCGAGAACTCGTCCAAATTAACTTGTGTTTTTACGCTGCTCCTAATCTAGGTAGCTTTTCCAGAATAGAAAAACACTTTTACGTAATTTTTATTGTTAAGCGCACTGAACCAGACTGGTGTGTGGATTAGGGTGCTTAGGTTACTGAGTCCCACAAACCAAAGGTCAGGTAATGAGGTCAAATAATCTCTGAGCCTTAGACTTAATACATAAGCTTTGCATTTTCCTCAACCTCTTAAGGATTATCCGGATCTTAACAAATACTTGAATATTTAAGCACTAGAATAAGCCCAAGAGGCCTAAGATCAGCATTCATACTAATCTAGTGTCTCTTTAGCACTTTTTGACTTTTATTTCTTTCTTTTGATTTGGTCTAGAAGTTTAAGTAGATTCCATAATCATTTACTAAGACTAACACTTTTGTTTCAAATTGTGGCTCCTTTTTGACATTTAAATCACCTCATCTTTTCCTCCTCAAAATGATATGCAATTATCTCTCAAAATTTCCTCCCCTTTCTCCATTTTTTATTATTTTTTTATCTTTTTTCAAATTTTTTTATTTTTTTGATTTTTTTAGAATATGTGTTTTTTGTGAGAACCCCTCAGAAACTTGAATTTTATGTATTTGCACTTTAACACCTCCCATGCCTAAGTTTTGCAATGTCCTCATTGTAAACCAGAGGGTATGAAGTCAGTTGGGTTCATGGGTTAGAATAGGATCAATGGGTCGGGATGACTGTTGTAGATGATTTCAAGCTCAGGTATGTGTACCAAAGGTGAGATCAGTTGTTTTAACTCTAAACCCTAGGTGCAGTAGACGAGAAGCTCAAAAGGATAATTAGAAGGGTCTCGGGTTTTTGGAATGATAGGTTGCCTCCCGTTAAGCGCTAAATTTAATGCCTACAGCCGAGTATAAGATGGTCATGGAGAAGGCGTGGTCAAATCAGTAGAAATTTGTAAAACAAGTACCTTGATCAAAAGCCTAGTTGATCCAACTAGGTCTTTTTTAGATCAATAGGTTGATGATGCAGCCAAAACCCAATCAGTCTGGTGGGTTGATGGATGTGGATCGTGAGATGCGGTGCCTGCCAGATATTTTGAAGATCACAAGGATATGGCAGCGAGAATCACGCATTTGGTTGATTCCAATCAACCTGGTCAGAGTTGGGATCCTTGAAAGAAAATGGATTTGTGGAGGATGTGAGATCCTTACGAGAGTGATCAAAGAAGGATGGGATGTGATTTGTAGTCTGATCGATGTCCGAAACCTGATCAAAAGACGAAGAGGAATCATATGCGATCGGATCATGGAGAGGAGAATCAGAGTAAAAGTTGGTGGTGGGTTGGGGTTGGAATCAGATTTTGGAAGGCTCTGTATGTGGATCAGAAGAGGTGGCTTCAATGAAAATTGTGTGTGTTGAGGGCTCCTCTAGAAAGGATTCAAAAGTAGGTTCATCTAGAGAGTCCGCATAATACCCATCAAAATCATATGTAAATGCCTGGGGAGTGCTTATTAGATCATGAAAGTCTGAGTAAAAGGATTCGAATTTTGGATTGCAGACACTCTTGGTGCTTGTTTTTGATTCCTAAAGATCAAAAAGGAGTGATTCCATCTCAATAGAACCTGATTTTGAATCAATGATCTCGGGATCAGGGACCTCAGAGTCAGAGTCGAAGAATGGATTATGGATACTGAGGTCATAAATTGGTTCATAGTTGTCAGCAAACAAAGGTTCTCCGAAATCAGAGTAGGATTCGAAATCATTAGAGAATCTGCTAAGATTGTGCCTTTCTGAATCTGATTCTGGATCGGGAGTTCCACCATTGCATGAATCAAGATGTGTAGAATTAGCAACCTAACTTGGATCTAACCCTATTTCTGATTCTGAGCTAAAAAATGTGTCCTTATTAGGCATAGGCTCAGGTTCTGGGCTCCTAGGGTAGACCTAATCGATTTCTGAAATGGCAGACCGCGGTGCTACTTTGTGTTTATTATAGTACAGTCGTTATAGTATAAGACAAGACAGCTACGGTTGTCATTCCAATAGATTTTTTTACTCGGAAATAGTTTTCCCGAGGTCGAACTCAGGGAGCTACTGGAATTCTAGAAGTACAAAGTTTCTCTATTGGATTACAAAAATAAGAGAGAGAGAGAGAATTTTTTTGTCTTGGCTTCTTCTTCTTCTCTTCTTCTCTCACGACTGTGCCTTCTTCTTTCTTCTTTTTGTGCTTTCTGTCTTCTTCCCTCTTCTTTCTTCTTCTTCTTCTTCTTCTTCTTCTGCTCTTCATGTCTTCTTCTTTTCTTCTTTCTTCTCTTTTCTTCCTATTTCTTTCTTTCTCTTTCTTTTGATTTCTTTTCCTCTGGCGGCCAAGTCTTCTTCTTTCTTCTTCTTCTTCTTCTTTCGTTCTCTTTTCTTCCTGGTTGTTCGTCTTCTTCTTCTGCTCGTCCTATCTTCTTCTCTTCAGCTGTAGAGTCTTCTTCTTTTCTTCTTCCTTCTCTGCTTAATCTCCTCTGGCCGCTGCTCAACCGTCGTCTGATGCAGTGGTCAGACGACTTAACTGCAAGTCTACTACAGTGCCTCTCGTCTTCTTCTCTTCTTTTCCTTCCTTTCTTCCTTCGCTGCTTCTTCTTCTTCCTCTCTGCCCTGAGCAGCCAAGGCTTCAGCCACCTTCTTCCTTCTTCTTCTTCTGCTCCTGCACACTCACACAACTGGTCAGAGCAAAACCTACCCCTACCCTTTCCCGCGTTTCTCTCTTTCTCAGATTTCTCTCATAGGATCGCTCTCCCAGAGCCGGGTATTCGGGTACGGGTATCTCCCCCGGGACCAGGCCCACCGGCGTGCGATGGTGGGCGAGGTGTGCGCAGTGTCGGGTATTCAGATCCAGCCCAGACCCGCGGAGCATGAGCGCGGGCGAGGGCAAGTGCGTGGCGCACTCGTGCGTAAGGGACCTGACCCCTGTGTTCTAAGGCGAATAGCCTCGAACACTTTTACAATTTATGTGCGGGTGCTGAGCCACGCACTTCCGAGGTCCTGATTTCGCGTCCGCAGGTGAGGAGGCTGCAGGCAATTGCAGCAGCTCACGAGGGATACGCCTCAGCTGCAGACCTGGGAGTCTTCGCGACGTTGGCCCGCGCAACCTGGGTCCAGTGCCTGGGCGAGATCGAACCTGCAGCTGCAGGTGAAGGAGCTTCACCAGCACAGCAATGGCGGCGAAGAGGGCGTGACCTGAAATCAGGAATATGGCCTCTCGGCCCAGTCAGAAGATGTAGGGAGCTTCGCCGGAGTGCGGCGAAGCCAGTTCGGGTAGTGGCGAGGCGTGAGGCGGCGTATGGTGGCAGCCCTAGGTCGGACTGTGAACGAAAAAATGGGTTTGTTTGGGGGGTCTTTAGGTGGCGTGTGGCAGGGAATGAAAAGGGGGAAGCTGTTGAGTGGAGTGAAGGGAAGCTTTTGAGGTGATCGGTGAGGGGTGAGGAGATCTGGGGAGGTGGAATGGGCTCGCTGGAGAGGGTGGTCGGAGACGGAGCAGGCGGAGGTGGAAGTTGTGCGTGGGGGCGTGAAAATATAAATTGACAGAGGGGAAATTTAAAGGAGGAGGAGAGGAAGCTTTTACCTAAGTTTTGGACGAAGGGGGGAGGGCAGAGCCGCTGGCTCGTACCTGCTGGAGCTGGGGAAGAAGAGGCCCTGGAGGGGGAGATCGGCGACGAGGAGGCAGGCGGAGGGTGTCGGCGGGTGCAGCATGACACAGATGAGAGGGTTAGGAGAACCCTGTTGCAGGTAAGGCAACAGAGTGAGGAGGAGGAGGAGGAGTTAGTTGCCGGAAGCTGCAGGCCATCTGTCGGAGGAGGAGAGGATGAAGTGGTGGGTTATTCTCCGTCAGAGACAGCTTGCCAGAACCGGCTGGCAACGCTGGTCTTTATAAAGGCGGTGGCAGAGGGGTGGACGCAGGGAGGCGACGTGCCTCCCTCGCCGAAGAATGGCCGGAGGTGTGACCTATTCCTTCCACGCATTCGCATGGAAGGTGTGGGCATCGTCAGGTGGCATGGCGGTGTTCCTACGACAGCAGACGTCGCAGGGAACACCGGGTTCAATTTGTAGGACACCTCCCTCACCCTGCGCGGTGCCATGTTTAGCGCAAAGTCGCAGGAGCATGGCACTACGTAGAGACTTGCAGGAGGGACCTAAACACAAAGAACGACGAGGAAACTAGGGGCCAAAATGCAAGGGTTTCCAAAGTTGAGGGTCAAAAAGTAATAGATGAGGACCAAATTGCAAAGTCAGTCAAGAAGGTCTCTTCTTAGGCTCAAGTTTTTATGCATGACTAAATTGGAACTAAGGATTTTAACGGTGAATTTTGTTTCTAGGTCAGACCTTGTTTGACTGGTCAATTTATGTAAAAACCCAAATTAAATCATTAATTGGGCATGGTTCTCAATGTAGGTCAAAATGGGTTTCTAAGGTCAAATTGAAGGTTCTAAACCCTAGAGATTATTTTTCTATGAATGTTAGAGGGTTTAGTAGATTTTTACCCTACCTCGAACCTCGTGAATTGAAGTGGATTTGTTTTAGGGTTATAGAATGTCATTTAATTCCTTGGAGTTGCTGTAGCCCTTGTTGGATCAGATCATCCCACTTTCCTTCTTATTTGGTTCGTTTGACCTGTGTTTGGACCCTGAGTTACCCTGTTTGCAATTTGTGATGGTGAAATTGCATTTTTACCCCTTATGACTTATTTTCTTCTTAAACTTAGAATTCTCTGAGTCAAGCCTTTCTTTGAGTTATGTAGGAGCTTTTTCTTACATATCTAGGTTAGATTGTGCTAGTTAGGGTTCATGATGAGGTTTTCATCATACCCCCATGCCTAGCTTTTGCCAGTCCCTTAGCAAAAACTTAATGTTTTAACTTTGTTCTAGACCATGATGTTTTTAATAATTTCAGATAAGTGCTTTTTTCATTTGAACTTAGATTAGGTTAGAATGTTGACCATAGGCCTAAAAGGTACTCTAGTACCAACCAAGATCCAGATCTGTCTAGCCTCAGCCTCAGTCCTTAGCAAAGGTTTTTAAGGCCCACAAGAACTAACCTCAGGTCTAATGGACTTTGTGGTTAAAGCACCCGTGCTTGAAATGATTTTAGCCCTAGCTCAGTTCGCAGTGCGTTTTGTAAGAGAGAGAGGTAGAAGATTTTTCTGTTTGGAGAGTTTCTCTCTCTTTTTCTTTTTAATTCTAGCTTAGGATTGGCTTTTCAACATGATCTGTATCAAATTCCTTGTTCCCATCATCAATCCTCAAGGGTTCCTGGCAATCGATGCTTCGAGATAGCACCACCCATGGAAACCCCCGGAACCCTGGCTATTGAGATTTCGAGATAATCCCATCCATGGTGTTCCGTGGCCGAATCCAGATCCTGGCAATTGGCACTTCGTGATAATGCCATCCATGGAATCTGAACTAGCAGAGTGCTTACATGCCCCCAGTAGGATATGAAAATATCCTAAAAGACAACCACCGAGGAGATGATATTTTGTTACGCATCTTCGAGAGGAATTTCCCATCTCTCCGCGCTGTGAACTCGTCCAAATCAACTTGTGTTGATCGGCCGCTCCTACTCTAGGTGTTCTTTTCAGAATTTTGCGACGCTTCTGCGTGATTTTGATTTTTATGCTTACTGAACCAGGCTGTGTGTGGGGTTAGGGTGCTTAGGTTATTGAGTCCCGTAAACCAGAAATTAGTTAACGAGGCCAAATACTTCCTAAGTCTTGGACCTAATGCTTAAGCTTTTCATTTTCCTCAACCTCTTGAGGAGTGTCTAGATCTTAATGGGTACTAAGAGTCTATCCAAGAATGCCTAAGGTTTGCATTCTTACTAATCTTACTGTACACTTTTCAATTTCTTTCATGAATGAGGTCTAGAACTTAGGTTAATTCCTTAGTTTCTTACTAATGACTATCACTCTTTTCTCACATTTTTGTGCTCCTTTTTCCTTTTGTTTCTTTTCCTTCTCCCACAAAATTTCCTTTCTCCTCTTATTCTATTATTCTTTTTTCGAATTTTTTTAAAATTTTTGTGGTGTTTTTTGCATATGTGAATTTTTTTGTTTAAAACCTTTTCTTACAAGTTTTGCACTTTTATACCCCCCCCATGCCTAAGATTTGCAATGTCCTCATTGTGACTTTGGGGGTTTTTATTCAACTTAGTCCATTCCTTAAGACAGATGTTTTGATGAGTGAATGGGCCGGGGCGTTTGTTGCGGACGATTTCTAATCTCAGATGCAAGCATCTGAGGTGGAGTCGGCTGTCTTAAAGAGTGAACCTTAAGTGCACAAAGGTGTCAGAAAAAGGTTTCAAGTTTTCAAGAAGAATGACGGGTTGCCTCCCATTGAGCGCTAAATTTGATGCCTTCAGCCAAGCGGAAAATAGAATGGAGAGGGAATGGTCAAATCAGCGGGGTTTTGCATGACAAGCACCTTGATCAAGAGCCTGGTTGGTCCAACCAGGTGCTTGTTCAGATCAACAGGTTGATGATGCAGCCCAAACCCAATCAATCTGGTGGGTTGATAGATGTAGATCAAGAGGTGAGGAACCCACCATATACTATGAAGCTTAGATGGATGTGGAAATGTGAATGTGGGGTTTAGCTGAGTCAAGTCAACCTGGTCAGGGCAGGGACCCGTATCATAATCAGTGAATGACGCGAAAACCCTACAGGGGTGACCAGAGAATGATGGAGCAAGGTCTTTTGTCTGATCAGTGTTCGCAACCCAATATAGATGTGGAATTGCAATCGGCTCGGTGATAGGTGAATCTGAATAGAAATTGAGTCCGGTTGCGGGTCAGGGTTGAGAAGAGGTTTTGATCAGTTCTGTGTGTGTGGAAGAGGTGGCTTGAATGAGAATTGCGTATGAGGGCTCTTCTAAAAACGAATGACAGGTGGTCTCTTGTAGAGAGTTCTCTGGGTAGTTATCAAATGCCTGAAGAGTGTCTATAGGATGCAAAAAATTTAATTTGGGAAAAGATTTGAATTCTAGGTTGCAATCACTCTTGGCATTTTGTGGTTTTGGCTTTTGAGGATCAAAAAGAATTGCTTCCATGATCCCAGGAAGCGAGACCTCAGAGTCAAAGTCAGAGAATGAGTCATGTGGGCTGAGGTCGTAGATTGGCTCGGTGTGTTTAGGAAGGGGAGTCCCTTCGAAGTTGTCAGAGAGTTTGCAAAGATTCTGTTCTAAATGAGATTCACAACCATGAATTCCACCGTAGTATAAATCATTTGATGTGGAATCAGCAGCCTGGCTGGGGTCTAGCCTATATGTCAATTTTGGGTTTAAAAAGATGTTCTGTCTAGGCTCAAGTTTCGAGCTGGTAGGAGAGACCCAATTGAAACCCCACTCATCCAACTCCTTGGTTTCTGTATCGTAAATTGGCATATCTTCTGGAAAATCAATCAGATTTCCTGAGGATGTTGGAGAAGGACATTCATCAAATAGAGGCCCGAAATCATATTCTTCTTTAAAAATTTGATCTTTCTCATATGGGGCCTCATAATCTTCCCAATAAGTTTCGGATCTAGATTCTAGGTTTAGGATGTGGGTAGGATTACTAGAATCAAAGTCCGAATTACCTTCGAAGGTCACCTTATCAAAATAAGGGGCGAAATTTATACCCTCAAGAGGTTCAGTTCTAATCTTATTATTGCAGGAGTCTTGGAATTCTAGGCTTGGCGATTCATGGTCTAGGGTTGGCTCAGCATTGTGTTCTTCTGCAACTTCCCAACCTAATTTAATGTTGTCTTTTATCTGGGTTGGGAATCTATAGCCCCCCTGTGCCTCAGTCCCGAGGTCTGGGAAACCGGATTGATCTTTAGTACTGTTCCAAGATGATTCATCCTCTGTTTCTGGTGTATACAGGTATTTTTGGTTGATAGTTTGTTCTAGTAATCTCATCATCTCTACCCATTTTTCAAGAGCATCTTGGTTTTGTTCCCAAAGTACAGGATTTGTCAAGCATTGAAGGTATTCAGATTTGTGTAATTTGTCTATCTCAATGTATCCTGTTAGGAGCATTTCTCGGGTTGATCCTTTTATGGCTTCTGTTAATAGAGTTTGGGCACAGTTTATGATGAAGGCTGTGGTTGTTGGGACATCAACATGAATGTTTTCTATTGGTTTATATTTGATTTCATAGAACTCAAGGGTTTCCTCAATCATCCTATCTCTCATGGATCTTTAAGATTTAGGTCTCTTGAAGGGTGATGCTAAGTAATTAGGCTGCATATTTGGATCAGGCAGTGAAATCAAAATGTAGAATCAAAAACTTCGCTGTAGACTCATGTTGTGCCAAGATGGAAGAAGGGAGACTTGGTTCAGTATCAGAGGAAATGACTAATGTGGTGGGGTTGCTGCACAAACAAGGGCGTCGCGGCTTGGCTTTGACGAGAGTGAATTTCTAAAGGAGGTCTTAAGGGTGGTCTTAAGGACCTCCTACCGTACATGCACCGAAGGATGTGATGAGATTAGAAGGTGCTGGACCCGATCGAGACACCCAAAAATTGTTGGGTGACTATAGAGGTACGGGGCAGATGGACCCCTTGATCAAAAAGATCGTCCACCTGAGGATTACCTAGGTAGCCAGAGAGGGTGAGTCCCGCGAAGACCCCTACACGGTAGAGCGTCCCCACGGGTTACAGGATTTCCCCCACCCGACCTCTCTTGTCACTGCGGTTCCAGGTAGACCAGAATGGGGATCTTGACTTCTTAAGTCTACCTCTTTTACTTTAAGATCAAGGTGCTTAAGGTTCCACTTGAACTTTTAAGTATTTTGAGTGAAAAAGTGACCTAATTTTAAGGTTGGTTGACCCTAAGGGTCAACTGCACCTCTTGTTCCTTTGAGAGCTTTTGGGTCCTTTCTTTTAGGGTTCAAGTGTTTAGAGAGCCAATTGTTTAGGGTTTTTCTTAATAGGTATTTTCAACCAATGGCTTAGGCACACCTCTTTTGGATTTTCTCACTTCTTGATTAAGGGATGTGTCTCTGAAACCCTAATGTTAAATCCTATGTTGGCTCTACTTGGTCCAATTTAGTTGCCTCAAAATTTTTGTATCTAGGGCTCAATCAAGAAGGTTTTAGCCCTAGGTACCTTAGTTGGATGAATAGTTAAGCATGTGTTGAAATGAAAAAATTAGTCAACTTTGATAAATTACTAAGTATAACACAGGTAGACCCAAGTTGATTTTTCTTTTTGTTTCCTTTTCAGATTTTAAGGGAGTTAAGAAAGGGCTAATAGAGATTACCTGTTTGTTGGAGTGTTTGTTGTGCGGCTGCTCTTCTTTTCCTTTACCTGCACACAAGAGAGAGAAAAAGATTAGCAATCTTTTAAAAGAAATTCAAAGCTTCTAGAATAGCCGTTGCTCCCCAGCAGCGGCGCCAAGAAAATGGTGGACCGCGGTGCTACTTTGTGTTTATTATAGTACAGTCATTATAGTATAAGACAAGACAGCTACGGTTGTCATTCCAATAGATTTTTTTACTCGAAAATAGTTTTCTCGAGGTCGAACTCAGGGAGCTACTAGAATTCTAGAAGTACAAAGTTTCTCTATTGGATTACAAAAATAAGAGAGAGAGAGAGAGAATTTTTTTGTTTTGGCTTCTTCTTCTTCTCTTCTTCTCTCACGGCTATGCCTTCTTCTTTCTTCTTTTTGTGCTTTCTGTCTTCTTCCCTCTTCTTTCTTCTTCTTCTTCTTCTTCTTCTTCTGCTCTTCCTATCTTCTTCTTTTCTTCTTTCTTCTCTTTTCTTCCTATTTCTTTCTTTCTCTTTCTTTTGATTTCTTTTCCTCTGGCGGCCAAGTCTTCTTCTTTCTTCTTCTTCTTCTTTCGTTCTCTTTTCTTCCTGGCTGTTCGTCTTCTTCTGCTCGCCCTGTCTTCTTCTCTTCAGCTGCAGAGTCTTCTTCTTTTCTTCTTCCTTCTTCTCTGCTTTATCTCCTCTGGCCGCTGCTCAACCATCGTCTGATGCAGTGGTCAGACGACTTAACTGCAAGTCTGCTACAGTGCCTCTCGTCTTCTTCTCTTCTTTTCCTTCCTTTCTTCCTTCGTCACTTCTTCTTCTTCCTCTCTACCCTGAGCGGCCAAGGCTTCGGCCACCTTCTTCCTTCTTCTTCTGCTCCTGCACACTCACACAACTGGTCAGAGAAAAACCTACCCCTACCCTTCCTTGCATTTCTCTCTTTCTCAGATTTCTCTCATAGGATCGCTCTCCCAGAGCCGGGTATTCGGGTACGGGTATCGCGCCCGGGACCAGGCCCACCGGCATGCGGTGGTGGGCGAGGTGTGCGCAGTGTCGGGTATTCGGATCCAGCCCAAACTCGCAGAGCGTGAGCGCGGGCGAGGGCAAATGCGTGGCGCACTCGTGCGTAAGGGACCTGACCCCTGTGTTTGAAGGAGAATAGCCTCGAACACTTTTACAATTTATGTGCGGGCGCTGTGCCACGCACTTCCAAGGTGGGACTAAAGTCCCACCTCCTGATTTCGCGTTCGCAGGCGAGGAGGCTGCAGGCAATTGCAGTAGCTCACGAGGGATACGCCTCAGCTACAGACCTGGGAGTCTTCGCGACGTTGGCCAGTGCAACCTAGGTCCAGTGCCTGGGCGAGATCGAACCTGCAGTTGCAAGTGAAGGAGCTTCACCAGCACAGCAATGGCGGCGGAGTGGGCGTGACCTGAAATTAGGAATATGGCCTCTCGGCCTAGTCAGAAGATGTAGGGAGCTTCGCCGGAGTGCGGCGAAGCCAGTGCGAGTAGTGGCGAGGCGTGAGGCGGCGTATGGTGGTAGCCCTAGGTCGGACTGTGAACGAAAAAATGGGTTTGTTCGGGGGGTCTTTAGGTGGCGTGTGGCAAGGAATGAAAAGGGGGAAGCTGTTGAGTGGAGTGAAGGGAAGGTTCTGAGGTGATCGGCGAGGGGTGAGGAGGTCTGGGGAGGTGGAATGGGCTCGCCGAAGTGGGTGGTCGGAGACGGAGCAGGCGGAGGTGGAAGTTGTGCGTGGGGGCGCGAAAATATAAATTGACAGAGGGGAAATTTAAAGGAGGAAAGGAAGCTTTTACCTAAGTTTTGGACGAAGGGGGGAGGGCAGAGCCGCCGGCTCGTACCTACCGAAGCTGGGGAAGAAGAGGCCTTGGAGGGGGAGATCGGCGACGAGGAGGCAGGTGGAGGGTGTCGGCGGGTGCAGGTAAGGCAGCAGAGCGACGAGGAGGAGGAGGAGTTAGTCGTCGGAAGTTGCAGGCCGTCTGTCGGAGGAGGAGAGGATGAAGTGGGGGGTTATTCTCCGTCAGAGACAGCTTGCTAGAACCGGTTGGCGACGCTGGTCTTTATAAAGGTGGTGGCGGAGGGGTGGACGCAGGGAGGCGACGTCCCTCCCTCGCTGGAGAATGGCCGGAGGTGTGGCCCATTCCTTCCGCGCGTTCGCACGGAAGGTGTGGGCGTCGTCAGGTGGCATGGCGGTGTCCCTGCGACAACAGACGTCACAGGGAACACCGGGTTCAATTTGCAGGACACCTCCCTCACCCTACGCGGTGCCATGCTCCGCGCAAAGTCGCCGGAGCATGGCGCTGCACAGAGACTTGCAGGAGGGACCTAAACACAAAGAACGACGAGGAAACTAGGGGCCAAAATGCAAGGGTTTCGAAAGCTGAGGGTCAAAAAGTAATAGATGAGGACCAAATTGCAAAGTCGGTCAAAAAGGTCTCTTCTTAGGCTCAAGTTTTTATGCATGACTAAATTGGACCTAAGGATTTTATTGGTGAATTTTGTTTCTAGGTCAGACCTTGTTTGACCGGCTAATTTACGTAAAAACCTAAATTAAATCATTAATTGGGCATGGTTCTCAATATAGGTCAAAATAGGTTTCTAAGGCCAAATTGAAGGTTCTAAACCCTAGAGATTATTTTTCTATGAATTTTAGAGGGTTTAGTTAATTTTTACCCTGCCTCGAACCTCGTGAATTGAAGTGGATTTATTTTCGGGTTACAGAATGTCATTTAATTCCTTGGAGTTGCTGTAGCCCTTGTTGGATCAGATCATCCCACTTTCCTTCTTATTTGGTTCGTTTGACATGTGTTTGGACCCTGAGTTACCCTGTTTGCAATTTGTGCTGGTGAAATTGCATTTTTACCTTTTATGACTTGTTTTCTTCTTAAACTTAGAATTCTCTAAGTCAAGTCTTTCTTTGAGTTATGTAGGAGCTTTTTCTTGCATATCTAGGTTAGATTGTGCTAGTTAGGGTTCATGATGAGGTTTTCATCAATTTCCAACTCCTGAGTTTCTATATCATAAATTGACGTCACTTTTGAAAAATCAATTCATATCTCAGAGGAGTCTAGAGAGGTATATTCATCAAATATAGGCCCACAATCATAATATAGATTCAAAATCTGATTCTCATCACATTGGGCCTCATAATTATCCCAAAGAGGTTTGAATCTAGATTCTAGGTTAAGGGTAGGGATTGGATCGCTAGAATCCAGGTTAGGCTCTATTGAGATGTCAAAATCATTCTCGAGAATCACCTTATCAGAATAAGGAACGAAATTTACATTCTTGAGAGGTTTTGATTCAATCTCATCATCACAGGTGTCTGGGAATTCAAGGCTTGATGAACTAGGTTCATGATTTTCTAAAGCTGGTTCAAAATTGAGAGCACTTGCAATCGAATCCTCCCAACCCATCTCAAGATCGGGAGTATCAATCTCCATGTAATTTGAATTAGATTCCATCTAGGTTGGGGGTCTACAACAACCTCGATTCTTGAACCCGGGATTTGGGAAAGCAGATTGATCCTCAGTCTTATTCCAAGATGTCTCATTATCTTCTTAAGGAATGTATGGGTATCTTTGATCAATTGCTTGCTATAATGTATTTAGCATGTACCCACGTTTCTCCATAAGACCTTGGTACATCTCCCAAAGTTGTGGATTTGACAAACATTGTATATACTCAATATTGTGTAGCCTCCACAATTCACTATATTATGATAAAAGATTGTCCAAGGTTGAACCATGTAAGATCTGTGTAAATAGCATTCCAGCATGGTTTGTAATTCAAGTTGAACCATGTAAATCTATGTGCAGATCTCCTCACTAACAAAACTGATTAGCCAGCTAAGTACTAGCTGATCTTTCTTATAGAATAAGAGATAATCTTCATTTAATACTTGAGAAACTTAATAACCAGAACCTTTTGTAACAAAATTTGATGGATAAACAACTGCATCATCAATGAAAGAAAGAAGATCATATGCACACATGATAGGCATAAATTGAGCCTTTTAGGTGGTAAAATTGAGAGAAGCTTATAGGGTACATTATGCTGAATGTTAACAGGTAATTGAGAGTTGAAAAGCGGATTGCCAGAAGATTGCCCAATATGAGAGGTTGACGATGAAGATGACACCATCAGAAAACAAAAGAGGAAGAAATAGAAGAACCTAATGAAGGATTGGCCAAAAAAGGGAAAACCACATATCAAACCTTTCCCCTCGCATATAGAACATAAGCTTTGCAGTGATGAGATTTTCACCTTAGGACACGGCTCTTGATACCATGTTATAGAATTAGAACAGGACTAATTGCTGGAGAGAACCGAGAGGTTTCAACCACCTCTCTCCTTCCTCACTTGGTTGCAATAGACTCTATAATAGTATGAAAAAATACCCTCATAGTTCTTACAATATTACATAAATACCTTAACATCATCTTCTATCTCATTCCTTATCCTTTGCCTTACCTTGAAAGTTCTCCAGCCCTTTCTCATTCTCCCTCCCATTATCCAATACAGTCTAACAAGCTTGAGATGGGGCCCACACTATCAGAATTCAACATGGGATATTTCCTTATACAAACGTGATGCACCCTTCCTAATATCACAAAATTTCGCGACATTTCTCTATCCTCAAGCTCCAGGGATAAATTTAGATTGAGATTCCATGCCCGTACCATATGTACCTTGTGATGGGTCAACCCCCAATATTCTCTATAGTCCCTCTATACGATCTCTTCCATCTTTTCACCTTTCCAACCCGTACCTCTCTCTCACCCACCTAAGGCCTAGTTTACTTTGGAGGTTAACTCCCATTTATTTGACTAGTTAACCCCCAATTTGCTAACCTAGGTTTATCCACTTTAACAGGGATTTATCTAACACAAGTTTTAATTGGTGTTAGGTAAACCCATGTTAAAATTATTTACCATTTGTATCTTTGATACTTCTCATATTTTATATACTTAACATTACTATCAAATAAGCGTCACAAGAGTTAACACTACAACTTAACATCAATTCAAGTAAACATAAGTAAAAAAATGTGAAACTAGTGTTAACCTGTAATTGTGTTTATATATAGAGTGATGTTCACAAGAGTTAACACCACAACTTAATACCAATTCAAGTAAACACAATTTAAAAATTGTGAAACTAGTGTTAACCTGTAACTGTATTTATTTATAGAGTGGTGTTAACACCACTCTGTATATAAACTCAATTACAGGTTAACACTAGTTTCATATTTTTTAACATCACTTTCCTAACCCTCCAAGTAAACTAACCCTAAAGGTGATACCTTAAGCCTTTGTTACTCTCTCATCCCTAGCAATCTTCCACACACCTTCAAAGCATGCTCGAATATATGATAGGTTGTAAGGATATCTCGAAGGCATCTGTTCGTTCACATAGAAAACAAATTCGCACAGACTATTACTAACTGTAATTAGAAACTTGGCAAGTAGGATTGTGTCAACTAGTATCTACACACAACGCTATAATGCGGTTTAAGCTCCTACCATAGCTTTTTTTCTTTTTTAATTTCTAATGGATCTATTAGTCATGTGTTGCTTTCACCCTCTTATCTTATTCGAGTAAGAGTAGAGTACTAGAGCTTCGATTTAAGCTCTTCCTAAACACAGTTTTATTTTATGCTTACATTTTTTTCCCCTCCGTATACTGTTGTTAGTTGATGACATGAAATTGAATCAGAAAGATTGGTAAATTTCGCAAGGACTAAATTTCACGACTTTGGCAGGACTTGACGAAAAGCCTCTCAATCTAAGGCCACCATGTTGACAGGGAATGCAGGAGCCTCCATTAAAGTTACTTGAGAAATGCAGTAGTCTCCATCCTCACCTCGGACCCCGCAAATGCCGTAGTGTTCCCTTGTCCCATTGGCGTTTACTCCCAACTTCTCATCCTTTCACATAGATGTTGGAACGATCTCGTGTGCATGTATACGCGTATCGTATAACTTCTCAATAGATCAGACAAGTTGGCGTTATGCAGTGAGTATATATTGATATATTTATGTTACATTATGTATATCTAGTGGGATAGATTAAGAGTTAGTAAATATATTTTGATAGATATTAATACTGATATGACAAAGTAATTAAAATAAGTATCATTCATCGATTAAATAATTATTTCTAAATATGTCAATGGATATCCCACTATTGAGATTATCCCTTAGACGAATGGGGCTTAAAGTTCATTCTAAACTACGTTAACTTGTCGCCCACAGGGGCACCGACATTGTTTACAACTAAAAGTTACACCATATCCCAAGCTGTGGACCGTACTTGTTGATCTTGAGAACGTCAGACTTATCCCCCCACAAGGTGAGCCCACGTCATCCGATTTATACCCACAGCATGTGTGCTCACGATTCAAAGATGGCTCTTCGATGATCTTCTTGGCTGGTAGGAAATGGAAATGGCATAAATGTTGGAGAGATAAATGGGTGAGGGATCTATAATTTCCTCTTCTCCCTGCAGATGGTATCCCTTGCTCAGTAGCTTTCAATCAAGGAGTTTATCCATGTTGGAGATTGGAGTTGGAAGTCTGAGGAGATAAGTTCCATCTTCCCCGCTTGTGTTGCTTCCAAGATGCATAATATGTCTATTCTTCATAGTGGGGAGGATCAATTAATTTGCATGACCATCCAAAGGGATTTTCTCCATCAGATCAACCTATCAATCCCTTCTTCGTCATTTCGAGAGGCCTTCACTAAACTACAAGGGTTGCACTTGTTGTAAACAAATCTGGAAATTAGATATTTCTCCAAAGATCAAATCTTTTCTATGGAAGGTTGTCACTGGAAGCTTGAATGTCAGACATCTGCTGGCGGCAAAAATTCCGAGTATAGAGGACATATGTGAAATATGCAAGAATTAAAGAGAAGATGTGGATCATGTATTATTGAAGTGTCCTTTTGCCAAAGCAGTTTGATTCTTCTTGGGCTATGGGGGGGGGGGGATGATTGGTTTGAGGAATATGGTAGGATATGGCAGACGTTAGCTCATAGAAATTTCATACTACATTTTTCATATTATGTTGCATATGCCCTTTGGATCAATCGCTGCAATGTTATTCATGGAAGGGTCAATTTTGATCCTGGTCTTATAGCTGAGCAAGTTATGCAAGTTGCACTTGAATATTCATCATATGCTAAACTTTCCTTCTCAGATCCAACAAGCCAAAGGCTAAAAAGGGACGTTCCCCTTATAGCTACAGAAAATTCCAACCAGATGTCAAAGCAAGATGATATAATTATCATTGTTGATGCTACGGTAGCCCCTCAATTATCTTATACAACAATAGTTTTGCTAAAATCGCCTAACACAATCATCGTGGTTCAAGTCTCCAGACATAATACTAACTGCAGCGAAGAAGCTGAGGCACAAGCGATTCTTCAAGACTTCACCCTCGCTTTGAATTTAAAATATTCAGTGGAAACGATCTTCGATGATATCATGTCTCCCATTTCCCAAATCTATAAAGTTAAGCGAACTTCCTAGAAATCACTGAACATCATCAAAAACTACAAATCCCTTTTACAATCCTTTCCCCAATCTCCTATCTCACATGTTAGAAGGAATGAGATTCTCAAGATACATAATCTTGCAAATTTTTGTAAGATATAAGAGCTTCCATTCCTTATCTTAGTGTCTTGTTTCAATGCAATGAATCTTTTCCCTTAAAAAAAAAAAAAAATAAATATGAGGAGGATGAATACAAGCCGTCGCCTTCCGTGATGCCAATTTCCGCATCTTTGTGGTCATAAAGGTGCCAGTCACGTCTCCGTCAACTCATTGCATATATCACAAGTTGCGAAGATGGATCATAAAAATTGGACTCTGCCGGTAGCCTCCACGTGGCTTCCGATGATGCCATCGTACATCTCAAGCGATTTCGATTACCATGAAATAATCCATCGCCTCTCTCTATCACCCTCTTGACTCAAGAACCGTCTTAGATAAATTAGGAAGGAATCGACGATTCTTTGCGTATCTAATACTCCAACTAATGTTGGACCTTTATCTCTCCCTTATATTACGTACAGATAAATGTGATGTCCCATAAAATATAAGAATAAATAATGGCAAAATAAGTAGGTAAATGTGTCCAGTGAAGGTCACATAGTTTGGCCACTTGTGTACAGGAGAATTTATGGTATCTTCTATATGAGGTTATCATAGGTGATCTTCATATAATAATTTATATATAAATTATTTTCTCTTCTTCTCTCACGATTATCATATTTTTTCTTCGCAACTCTCTTTTTCTTCGATTGCAGTTGCTCCACTCACCATATTTTATCCTTTTGATCCGATTTGCTAGTATGTCGATGTTGTTTTTCGATTTCTTTTAAGTTTCTATTTTGTTTGTATTTGTGATCATCATTGTGGTTTCATTTTTTTATTTTTGATAGCATTGTTATGAATCTGAACATTGGTTGTAATTTAGGTTCCTTTGATGGAGACGATTGTGAACCTCCCTTAAGCTGTTCATCTTCTCATCTAAATGATCAGGATAACTCTACTACTGCTATAGATGAAGGTGCGTATATTATCTTTTATTTTTCTATCTATTTTTGAAAATTTTTTCATTGGTGGTATTTTATTTTAGCTTTTAGTTTAGGGTTCTATGTTTTTTGAATCCGTGCAATTACATTTTGCATCACTGTAATTTTTTACACCGGTGCAATTTTCTTTTGCATTAGAGCGTCTATGTTTGTATTATTTTGGAAATGCTCCAATGTAAAATAAAATTGCACCAGTGCAATTTTATTTTACATTGGAGCATTTCCGCTTTGTAATATTTTACACCGGTGAAAAATTTTGTAATATTTTGAACCTATGCAATTTAACATTACAGTTATTTAACTCATCTATCTTGCTTTGGCAAGATTTTAGATAAACAAAATATCGAAGTTGAGATGGAATTTAATTCTTTTGAGGTTGCTGTTTCTTTTTGTTAAGATTTTGCTCATCGTAATTCCTTTGAGTATTCTTTAAAGAGCACAAATTATGATGAGGTTGATAAGAATTTTATACATAGAGCGAAACTTATTTGTTCAAGAGGAGGTGAATCTCCTAGGAAGTCATGCAATCCTTACTATTCAAAGAGATTATCATTTAAAGTTGGATGCAAGGCTCATGTTCTCTTTCGATTTTGTGATGGCTCTAGAAAGTATATCGTTGTTTCTTATTGCAGTTATCATAATTATGAGTTTTGCGATTCAACTATGATGAAGTACCTACGATCAAAGAAGAAAATACCATTGGGAAGGAAATGTTAAATGGTGTTAATTGATCAAGTAGGTATTAGTCTGTCAAAGTCAGTTACTTCCTTTGCTATTGAGGACAATGGATTTGAGAACTTGACATTTACCACCCAAGATGCGAGGAATACAATACGTAAAATAAGGAATTTGAAGCTTGGTGTAAGTGATGAAGAGCTGTTCAAAGTTATTTCGTTAGGATGCAATCAAAGAACAACAACTTCTTTTATTTTATAGATTTTGATGATGATGGTTGCATCCGTAATATTTTTTGGTCTAATTTTAGTAGTCGATTGTTCTACAAGTTGTTTGGTGATGTAGTCACATTTGACGCAACATACCTGATTAATCGATATGCTATGCCTTTTGCTCCTTTTGTTGGAGTAAATAATCATGGTTACACAGTTTTATTTGGTTGTGCTTTATTGAGAGATGAGACAATAGGAAATTTTATGTGGTTATTTCAGACATTTTTGTCTTGTATGCGGGGTATACATCCCAAAGGTATCATTACAAATCAATATTAAGCTATTATTAATGTTGCATCAGCTGTGTTCTGTTGTAGCGGAAAATCATCGCAAAAATATTGAGTTTGGAAAACCCGTCGTTGTAGCACAATTTGCAAGAAAATTTGTTAACAAATAAATTTATCGCAACTCAAAAGGAATTCCTTGTCGAACACAGGGAGGCTACGTTGATTTGCAATTCGCAATTATTTTTTTAATATAATTTTAGTTTTAAGGCGAGTTAATCATAATGAATTGATATTATACTAAAGTGAGAGAGAGAACAAAACACTTTATAACAGAGATATTATTTTTACAACTAGAAAGCTAAAAATATTAGAACTAGAAAGCAGTAAATCTACTTTATAAAGCAGTTTAGAGAAGGGAGGTGAGAAATTATCCTCCTCAACGGCTGCTTGGAGGACGAGTCGGAACGGGCAATGCCTGGAAGATGGAGAGCAGAAACGGAAGATGGAGAACAAAGTGGGAAGAACTGGGGATGAAGTAGGATGTCGTTGTCGTGGGATCCACTTCTGGAACGGGGTCGAAAAGACGACCACAGGAGCTCCACGAATGGGGTGAGAAGTGGACAAAATTTTGATTTTAACTCTAGATGAGCATCTCGGGTTTGGGAAAAGCTTTTTTAGAGCTTTGGAGAAAGAGAGAGGTGAATATGGGATGAAGGATATCTGGGGGTCGTAGGGTTATTTATAGGTGAGGTTTGAAGGGGCAAAAAGGTCATTTCAACTTAAAACATTAAATGAGGGGGTCTTTAGTGACGGATTTAAGCATTACTAAAGCCTTGACGTGGGCGTAGTGCGCGCCCATCCGCGTCGCTTTTTCTACTTTGGCTTCAATGCATGCGCATGTTCACGTGCTCTCAACGGTCTGATCAAGAGATTGGATGGCTTAGAATGCTCTGTGCTTGCCTTCTCAATGCGTGCCTACGCATGCGATGGCGTGTGTAGAGTCGCGTCTGATCGCACGTGCGCCTGATTGGCAGATCCGGGCCGTTCGTAGCTGATCGTACGGTCGAGATAAATCTGTGTGCTCCTTTGATTGCAAGTCGAACGTGCATCCTACGAAGTGTATAATGCGTTCAACTGCTGCGCTATAGGGGACTTTTGGTCTCTTTGTTGTTTTAACGCTCAGCGCCCTCGACCGTTGGATGAAGATCCAATGGCTAAGGTGCATTGAGCATTTGCCTTCAGATGAGGAGGGGGTGTGGCCTCGAGTGAGTCTCGGTCATTGGATCAAGATCCAACGTCTGAGATCGCGCGATGGAGAGGTCTATGAGGAAGAGGAGCGGGTTGATGGCATGCCCGGATGGCTGCGATGGTCTGACGTGGCATCATCCTGGCTGTCCATCTTCATGTATTCGTAGGTAGTGCCACAGATGTCGAATTGGATCAATTTTCATGCCGTTAGGTTGCAATCGTCGATCCGAATCCATCCGTGCGGTCAAATTTGTCGCTTGAGTTATGGATTTACACCACCTTGCCCCTTGACCTCTGATCTTTCTTAGACTGCATCTGATATTATGGAAGTTCGATTGAGGTAATCTTAGAGTCGTTGAACTCCGATCGTCGCCCTAATCAGATCCATATGGTTTGATCTTCAATCCGAGGCCTCGATTAAATATCGCCCTATGCCCTGATCACAAAAAGATAAATTAACCTAAACTTTATACAATCTAAACTAAATGTAAGATGATGCATGTAATACAATATTTATAATATATGATGCAACTATACGCCTAAGAACATGTATAAATAGACAATTTATGTGATATAAATATGTTTACATCATACCTCCATGCCTATCTTTTGCTAGTCCCAAGTAAAACTACATGCTATTTATAAGAGAATTTGAATCAAATTTTTTGGGCAAAAGTTATTTTTCAGCACTTAGAGATTTCAACTAAGACCTGAACTATAGAGACACAACAGCGCCCGGGGTCTACCAAAATGTAGACCGCCTCAAGCTCTCGCCTTATTCAAAAGCAGAAGCATCTTTTTATTTTTCTTCTTTTTCTAATTTTTTTGAATTTTTGAGTTTAAGAATTCGAGGCAGTTTTCTATGGCTTCCCAACCCACCAAAGACTCGAAGAGAACTCTAAGTACTATGCATCATTATGTGTGAAATGTGATAGACTCACTGATTGGCGATTAGAACTGACTTCGGGTTTCTACGACCCTAGGTGACCTTAATAAGGAATTCTGCCTAAAGGTGTATCTATACAACTAGTAGCTTTCTCCATACTTTTATTTTTATGGAGTCAACACAAGGGCGAGCTCAGTGTATATCTCCCCGGCTTATTCTACTTCTCCGCTTCTTCCTAAATGTTTGGAATTAAACGTGCATTTTTGGGAGTTGAGTTTTGGACAATCGACCAATGGATTGTTACCCATGATAACTTACCAACCATACTCATGCGGTGAAGTGTAGCTTATTTCTTTCTTATTTTCTATTTTTTTTCCTTTTCTCTTTTTGGATACTTTTTTTTTTTAAGTAGGTGGCTTCCCTGATCTAAGATTTACCTAAAGGCAGTAAGAAGAGAATGGTCATGTGGCTGGGCTCTAGACAACTGACCAATAGGCTGTTACCCATGAAAACTTGCCAATCATACCACCCTAGAAGGTTCATTACCTACCTAATTTTCATTAAAATCACCGAAAGTGAGTCAATGCAAATAGTGTGTAGATGCTTAGACTTAAATCCCCTCAAATCAGAGGATGGGTTAATAAGTCATGTATTTATCACCCCAACTTATTTAATCAAATTAGAAATACATTCAGACTGGCGAGGACTCGAGAAACAAATCCAAATTTTAGTGGATACCCTGGCTGATTTAGCCCGAAGACCTGAAGGGTCTAAGTATTCAGATGCTACCGTATTATTCCCTAAGGTTGAAAAATCCTAATGCTCAAGTATTCTTTTCCTAGTTCAATTTTTTTTAAATAATAAATAAATGGAAAAATAAGTAGAATTTACAAGAATTCCTATGAACTGACAAAATGATTCAGAAATGAATCCACCCCCATGCCTAGCTGATGCAATGTCTTCATTGAAAATAAAAGGCATGAGAAGCAGGGTAGAATGAAGAAAATATCACCTGTATTCCATGATGTTTGAGTCAGCTCTGAGTCAGACTATACAAGTACTGAGTTAATGCCATCAGTTAGGCAGAGTCCAGCCAAAGAAGTCACATTAAGGTTAAAGCAACCTTGTCTGAGATGGGTTTTGGAATAACACCGTCAACATAAGGTTTTAGACGTTGTTTGTTGACCTTGAAAGAATTACCCATCTTTGGGTCAGAGATCTCAATGGCTTCATTGGGAAATATTCGATCAATGACGAACGGGTCATTCCACTCTGATCTAAGTTTGCTGGGAAAGAACTTAAGTCGAGAATCAAAGAGCTAGACCTTTTGGTATGGCTTTTGCGAGAAATCAGTTGGTCATGAAGAGCTTTGGTTCAGACCTTATAGATCTTGGCATTCTCGTATGCATCATTTCTAATCTCCTCCAACTCAGATAGTTGGAGTTCCCTGATCTTTTTGGCCAAACTTAAATCAAAGTTGCATTTCTTAATCACCTAGAATGACCGATGTTCAATCTCTACAGGTAAATGGCATGCCTTTTCATACACCATATGAAATGGTGACAAGCTTATAGGCATTTTGTACGTCGTACGGTAGGCCCAAAGAGTGTCCTCAAGCTTTTGAGTCCAATCTTTTCGATCAGGCCTAACCATTTTTTGCAGGATATTCTTGATCTCTTGATTGGAGATCTCGGCCTGTTCGTTCGTTTGAGGGTGGTAAGGAGTGGAGATTCTATGATTTACCCCATTTTTTGTCAGTAAATTATGGAACTGGGCATTTATGAAGTGAGTACCACCATCGCTGATGATGGCCCTTGGAATCTCGAACCGATTGGAGATATTCTTCTTGAAAAAATCAATGACCACCTTGTGGTCATTATTTTGGGTGAGAATAGCTCGATCCACTTGGACACGTAATCAACAGCAACAAGAATGTACTAGTGTCCAAATGAAGGGAGGAAGGGTCCCATGAAATTGATGCCCCAAACGTCGAAGATTTCGATGGGAAGGATTAGGTTTAGAGGTATTATATCTCTCTTGGTTATGCTCCCGAGTGCCTGGCATTGGGCACACGACCTCGAGAATTCCTGGGCATCCTTGAAAAAGGACTTCCAATAGAATCCAGATTGAAGTATTTTTGCAGCTGTCTTTTTCCCGGAGAAATGTTCACCACATGCAGATGCATGGCAGAACTCAAGTATGATTTGAAACTCATTCTCCGAAATACATCGGCAAATAATTTGATTAGAGCTGATGTGATACAGTTCAGGGTCATCCCAGAAGTAATATTTGGCCTCAGATTTGAGTCTATCCCATTGTTGCTTGGTCTAATCCTGAGGGATTTGACCAACAACGAAATAATTTACTAAGTTTGCAAACCAAGGGATTTGGACACTTGAAATTGCCAGAATAGTCTCGTTCGGAAAAGTATCAGTAATGGGAATACCCAGACGAGAAGAATCACTTAGAAATGTCGAAAGATGATCTGCCACCACATTCTGTGCCTCGAATTTATCTTTAATTTCAAGATCGAATTCTTGAAGAAGAAGAATCCATCTAATGAGCCGTGGTTTGGCAACTTTTTTGGCCAAGAGATATCTCAAGGCCGAGTGGTCGGTGAAAATTATGATGTGAGACCCTAAGATATAAGCTCTGAATTTTTCTAAAGTAAATACTACAGCTAGCAATTCCTTTTTAGTAACAGTGTAATTACTCTGGGCCTCGTCCAGAGTTTTGCTAGCATAGTAGATAATAGAGGGCTTTCTGTCAATCTTTTGACCCAAAATAGCCCCAACTATGTGATCAGAAGCGTCGGTCATGATCTCAAATGGGGCTGTCCAGACCGGTGGTTGCAACACCGGAGCACAAGTGATAGCCATTTTAAAAAAATTGAATGCCTTGCGGCATGATTTGTTGAAATCAAATGGCGTATCTTTGGCGAGAAGATTACTCAAAGGTCGAGCAACTTTGGAGAAATCCTTGATGAATCTCCTATAGAATCCCATATGATCGAGAAATGAGTGGATTTGTTTAACAATTGTGGGAGGAGGAAGTTTGGAAATAGCATCAACCTTAGCTTTGTCGACCATAATTCCTGTTCAGAGATTATATGACCCAAGACAATACTTTCTTGTGTCATGAAATGACTCTTTTCCCAGCTAAGGACCAATCTTATTTTGATGTATCTTTTAAGGATCAATTCAAGATTAGTCAAGCAAGATTCAAATGAATCTCCGAAAATGGAGAAATCTTCCATGAAAACTTCCATAAATTCTCCCACCATGTCAGAAAAAATGGCTAGCATGCACCTTTGAAAAGTCGCAGGTGCATTGCAAAGCCCAAATGGCATTCTACGGAAAGGAAAGGTTTTGAAGGGATAGGTGAAAGTTATCTTTTCTTGATCCTCGGGATGGATAGGGATTTGATTGTATCTTGAGTAATTGTCTAGGAAATAGAAGTACTTTTGCCCAGCTAATCTTTCAAGGATTTGATCGATGAAGGGCAAAGGGAAATGATCCTTTTTGGTAGTTGTGTTTAGCTTCCTGTAATCGATACAAACTCTCTAGGAGGAAGCTGAACAAGTTGTGACAGATTCTCCTTTCTCGTTAGTCACAACGGTAATCCCAGCTTTCTTAGGAACAATTTACACGGGACTTACCCACGGACTATCTAAGATCGGATAGATGATTCCTACGTGAAGCCTCTTCATAATTTCCTTCTTGACCATTTCTCGCATATTAGGATTCAATCTCCTCTGCATCTAGTGAGAAGGGCAGGATCCATCTTCCATGAAAATTCTATGATTGTAGTAAGATGGCTCAATCCCCCTAAAGTCATGGATGGTCCAACTAATTGGCTACTCCTTAGTCAATCTAGAACTGATAATCACAGGGAGCGTCTTCTTAGGTCCTAAAAAATCATATTTCAAACTCTCAAGCAATGGTTTCAATTCGAGCTGGGGTGGGTCTAAGATGGAAGATAAGGAGGATGCTGATGAAGATTCATCAGGACGATTAAGAGGAAGATGTTGAAAGTGAATTCTATAGCAACCTCTTCAGAATGTGGTGGGTTTGCCATAGAGGGTTGTGGGTTGGGTTCATCGGTGTAGGAGGAACTCTTAATAGTAGATACAGCCATACATGTCTCAATATTCAAATTATCTTTCTCGAGTTCCTCTATAAATCCACAATCCTTAAATTTATTAATCGCCTTGGAAATATCCAATTTCAGTTTTTGATCCCCAAAGGTGATTTCCATGCTATCACTCTCACAATTGATATTGGCCTTAGTGGAAGCTAGGAACGGCCGCCCCAAAATGATGGGTGTGTTCCTTAAATTCTCAGGTACATCCATGTCAAGGACAAGGAAATCTACAGGAAAATAGAAGTCCTTAACTTTGACAATAACATCCTCAATAATGCCTCTTGCATTTGTGATTGAACGGTCTGCTAACTGTAGCGTTACTGAGGTTGGCCGAAGTTCACCTAATCCGAACTTCTCATAAAGATAAGGTAGAATTAGGTTAATGGATGCACCTAGATCCAAGAGTGCCCGGTCAAAAGTGTAATCTCCAATAACACATGAAATCAAAGGGTCACCTGGATCTCTCTTTTTCGGAGGAAGGTGATGCAGGATAACAGAACTAGCTTGCTCGAAGAGTATCACCTTCCTCGGAACAAATTCCCTTGGCTTATGCTTCAAGGTGCATAAATCCTTTAAGAATTTAGCATAAGTCAGAATGTGTTTGATAGCATCGAGGAGAGGGATATTGATTTTAACATTCTTGAATATATTCAAGAGCTCATCATCAGTATCAACAGGCTTCTTCTTCCTGGGTTTAATCAAGGCCTTAGGAAAAGGAACATGAGTCAGATTCTTCGAATCAGGTTCCTGAGCCTTGATTTCTTCTTCAGAGTTCTGTCTTTACTCAAGCTCACCAGGGTTTTCTTGACTAGAGTAGGATTGGTGTGGGTCCTAGGTTTGCCTTCCACTCCTCAAAGTAACAGAGTTGGCAAATGCGTACGGGTTTGGGTCTTGGGGAGGGTTAGGAAAGATTAAAGAGGCTTGATTAGCCAGAAACCCTGAATTTGATGAAGCAAAAGAGGAAGGACCTTGCTCAACCACCTGAGCATGTGCATGTGGGTCCCTCTGAATCCTGTACCCTCGGGCTTTATTGCCCGGATTTTGTATGTTGCACGGGTTTGGTATGAGTTGAGATGGCAGAGATCTGGGCTGAAGAGTATTAGCAATGAGCCCATTTTGCAAGTTGTCCAGCGAAGTTTTCATTTGTTGCATGAGCTGGAGCATAAATCCTTGCATCTCTACCATTTGATGGTTCAAATTAGCTTTCCCTACGGGTTGACGAGCATTCTAAACTGGCAAATTGACCTGATTCAGGGGTAGCTGAGTATAAACATGACCCTAACTCATTGGTCTTTGTGGAGCATAGTTGCTAGGTCAAAATTGGGTTTACTACCCCAAATTTTTCCAAGAGAAGTTAGGATGGTTCCTCCAACCTGGATTATAAGTATTGGAATATGGATTAGGCCTAACGTTCTCTTGTACAGCATAGACATCCTCATAGGGCAAGGATGGGGAGAAAGAAAGGGAGAGATCAGAGAAATTAGGATCAAAGGCTCCAATTTGAAACCCATCGAGTTTCGAGTAATACTGGCTCATAGGTTGAGTTGCATCCAGTTGATTCATGAACTCCCATCCAGAAGGAGCTCACAAAGAATGGAATCTTGAATTTTGGAATTAAGTGGATCGAGAATTGTTCATAGAGTTTGCAGCCATCCACTCCTCCATCCTTTTGGTAACTAGGTCCACCTTATCTAGTTTATTGCAAATCAGCTCCATATCGAATGAATGAGAGTCATGGACTTCATTAACATTCGATCTAGGTTATTGGGACCGGTTAAACATATCCATGGAGGCATGATTGATTGAATTTTCACCTATTTCCTCAAACAAATCATGCGCACTATCTGCATCTTTGTTGAGGAAATTGCCTCCGCAAGATGCATCCACGTGGTTTCTAAGTTGTTCAGTCAACCCGTGGCAAAAGATCTGCACGAGTTGCCATTTTGGCACCTTGTGGTGTGGACCCTTTCTCAATAGATCCTGGATCACTCCTAGGCACCATGAAACTACTCCTCCGACCTCTACGCGAAAGTAGTAATCGCCCGCCTCAGTGCATTGGTATGCCCGACTGGAAAGAATTTCTTTAGGAAAGCCAATTTAAGGCCATTCCAAGTTGTGATCGACCTTCCAATTGTCAAGTACCAATGTGCGGCCTTATCCTAAGAGAGTGGGGGAAAAGCCTCATAATCATTTTCTCCTCGTCTACGTTTTGTGCTTTGGTGGTCTGGACCAAAGTGGTCAAGTCCTCCAATTGCTGAAATAGGTCTTCAGAGCCAAGCCCGTGGAAATGTTTGATCAGGCTTAACACCTGGGGCTTGATTTCAACATCTCCGGCTGGAATCTAGACGTTGGGACGTTCCCTGTAATTTGAAGGATCGTAAAAATCCTTCAAGGGCTGAGAGCCCTACATTCTCTGGAACCATTCCTTTATTTGCTACGTTTGTTCCAGCTGCCTTTGAAACATCTCTTGTGGATTCTGAGGTAGAGGAGGTTGTTGGTATACCATGGGATCAATTTGACCAAAATCCAACTTACATCTCCTAGAATGAACTAATGGTCTTTCCAATCGGGGATTCAATGACCTCCTTCCAAGCATAAACTTGGAAGAGGTCGAAAGGACTAGGGATAAGAACCCTGTAGCACAACAAAACAAGTATGTCCTTAAGTTGGGTAGCCTAAGGACCTAAGCTCCAAGATAGATTCAAACTACAGTACGAATTTCATGTTGTCCTTAATCTAGAATCTAGTTAAGTTGAGATGGCGAGACAGGAGGAGCATATCCCAAAAGTCGCTAATTATGCCAAACCCTGATCTTGGAAATGCGTGATTTGTAAAAGTGGATTTTTAGGTCGTTGCAACACGCAATTTGGATCGCTTTTAAATTTATAAACTCCGAGTACTTAGGTAAGTATTCGGGCTATCCCAGGAGAGGTAGGATTTCTTTTTAATCAAAATCTCTCACTTGATAAAAGGAACACAAAACAACTTCTTTTTCTTGGGTTTTCAAATATTTATTTATTTTTTTAGGGTTTTGAATAGGGTAAACAAATGCGAAGAGAAAGTCGGAAAATGAAACTATGGCAAAGGTAAAGCAACAAGTGCCTTACTTCTCCAACTCACCCTAAGCACGGAAGGCCAAGTTGTAATGAAGAAGTAAGTCACAAACAATCACAAGCTTTTTTTTACAAAAGTACAAGAATGCTTCTTAATTCAAAGGGTTCTACAATACGGTTGGAGAGCTCATAAGTGAAAGGAATTTCCACTTGTAATCTCCAACCAAAATGAAAACAAGCACTAACTACTATGCAAATAAACAACAAAAATATAGAGGAAAGCTTAAGAAGAAAATGTTGATGATGCTACCCAGAATGCCTGCTACAATCTTGGTTGCCCCAGGATCAAAAGGGATTCTTCCTTCTTGGATGTCCTCTTTGTGGCAAACCCTAAGTGGACGTGCCTCTCCCTCCTAGAGTGGATGCTCTCCACTCCAAGAAATCCTCCTTAGGGTGGCGTGGTCTACCTTTGAATTCTCCTCCTCTGGATGTCCTCCTTGCCTAGCCATCCTCCTTAGCTTGGTGGTGACACAAGGAAGAAGAAAAAGTTGAAGCCACCAAGAAGGCAGGGTGTCTCCTTGATCTTCTTCCTTCCTTGGCCGTGGGCTATAAGGTAGAATATAGGTGGAAAAATAATGCAACCAAGGATGAAAAATATGGGGTGGTTATAGGTCTTTTTATAGAGTGGGGGGGGGGGGGGGGGTAGGTTAGGATGTGATTAGATGGATGGATATGATGGGATCTTGGAGGAAGGTTATTGATCCCAGGGCTACGAGGCTAGGGTTCTTTGGTGCCAAGTGAGGAGGTATGTAGGTGGTGGTGGTTAAGCACCAAAAATGGCACCAACTATAGGAGGGTTAAGGGGGGTTGGTGGTTGGCGTGGTGTACGGAGGGCTAGGATAGGCTTGTGAGGTGCTGGTTAATAGATCCTAGGATTGATAGGTGTTGGCGCCAAAGAAGAGGGTGTATGGAGTGGTGGTTGTAGGTGGGTTAAGTATGTTGGCACCAACCCTTTGTAGGTTAAGGGTTAAGGGTTGACGTGGAGGGTAGATGGATGGATAGGATTAGATAGGGGAGGTGGTTAGGTGATCTAACGGTTAGGGTTTCTTGGCGCCAAGTGAAGGGGTATGGGTAAGTTGTTTTGGTGGCAAGTGAGGGTGGTTAAGGGGGATGGAGTTGGTGCCAAGGTGATCTTCTAGAAGGGGGTGATGTGTAGGGTGTTGATGCACTTATGGAGGTAGGTGTATGGGGGTGATTGGTCTTCAAGTTGTCGCCAACTTTGAAGGGTTGTGGAGGTGTTTTTGGCGCCAACTTGAAGTGGGCTAAGGTGGTGGTTATGGGTGGTTTTGGAGGGAAAATTAGGTGGCCTTTGGTGGTGGTGGTGTGAAGGGTCATGAAGGTAGGTGGTGCCAACTAGGAGTGGACTAGTTAGCTTGTTTAGGTGGTGGACTTGGAGTAGTGGTTAGGGTGAAGTTAGGTTAGGGTTTAGATGGTGGCCATGGAAGGGGAGCTGATTTTGAGCTTAGCTAAGCTAGCTTAACTAATGCTTGAGTAGAAGAAGAGGTAGGAAGGATTAGGGTTTAGGGAGGAGGAGTTGAGGGAGTAGCCTTGAGCTACCCTGAAGCTTGTGGGAGCTATCATCTATTGCAGAAGTCCTTGTAGGAGCTCAGTGATGAGTTGTGACTCATCATAGCTAAATCGCCTAAGTTAAGTTAGAAACTAGGTTAAACACTATCAAATTAACACATAAAAAGGGTTAAGTATGAGACTTAAGGAAAAAGACCTAAAGCATCAATTTTGTGTTAAAAATGCATAATTAGGTCATTAAATGAGATATTCTTTTAAATAAGTTTAAATAGTGATTCAAGTGCAAATTGAACACACAAATAAGTTTAAAAGTTCAAATCAAAAGTGTAATTAACTTCTTAAATGTTCAATTAAGCTTCTATAAAAATGTGGGTGCATTTGGACATCATCAAGGCCTTGCAATTAAAGATTTATATTTAATTCCTTAGTACATTACATTTCATTCACTAGAAAACCTCTAGGGACCTACTTGAAGACCACAGGGACCTATTTGTAAGCCCTCAAGGACTGCTCTAAAATGTTTCTTAACCACTTATGGGCTTCTGTGTAATTCCTTTACCCCTTCGCAAGGGGCCTTCCCTGCAAAAGCACCAACACACCTCCAACCACCTGCAGCTCCGCGCGTATTGTAGCACCACTTGAACTCACAAGATCGTGACCATTGATCTTCTACACCTCGCTTGATCTGTGGCTCATGTTGATTGGAAGCTTCGCGCGACTCCGTGCGTGCGATCACCACCTCATTCAGATCCCATCCAACAACCACTTTTTGATTTGAAATCGCGCACGCTCTCTCGTTAAATCCCCACTGCACCTGAGGGCGACCCAGAACTCCACTAGTGAGTTTTCTCTCCGTTGGAGCACATCCTCCCTCCATTCTTCCTCTCCATCCACCGGGTGGATATCTAAAGGTCCCATTCCTTCATTTAGATTAGGTTTACTGCTTTCTAGATTAGTTGTAGTGTTAATTAGAGTAGTTTAGCAGTAGAGTTTAGATGTAGATTAACTCTGATCTACTGATGCGTGACTATAGTATATCTTAGGAGTAGAGTTAGCATAGATTCCATATTTTTACCTCCTCTAATCACTTCAGATCAGAGGAGACAAATTCCCCCATTCACTAATCACTGTTTCTCCCCCTACATGTTTCCATTTCGCTTTTGAATTTCCTCGTGTTTTAATCCATAATCCACCCATCCATTTGGAGTCAAATCCCCATCCCATTGCTTTTGAGCTTTGAGATGAGGATTTGCGCTTAAATTCACCTAGGGGTCTCCTCACTCATTTCAGTTTGTTCACAAAGACCCCTAATCTGATTTAAAATGGAATTAGTTTGGTTGATCAATTTTTGATTTGGATTTCACGCAAGATCGCGAGATTTTGAATAATTTGGGTTTTCAAGGATTTGTGATCAAGTGAATTGATTTATTCTTGGGTGATTTAGCATGTGGCCGTGAATCTGAGACTATGCTGATGCTAAATTCTCCTCAGATAAGCCATGATCAGATTTGTTATGATTAGGGATTTCATGGTTTTGAATGTATGGTAGAGCCTAGGAAAATCAGCTTTGTTGATTGGCGGCTCTACCCAGAATTTTTCTACTGTTTTTGAGAACCTGATTTTTACCTACGGGATTCTTAATATCCCTGAAGGTTTTCAACATATTGGGATTCAGTTGAATTTAATGGACTGATTCCAACACTTCCTACATGTTGTCTATAGCATTAGGAAAGTGTTAAATCGGTGGTTTTTATTTTTATTTGAAAGATGGATGTTGACAAGGGATTTTGATTCATATTTTAACATTTGAGAAAGGTTTTTATGTGATTTTCAGTCCTTTTCAGAGTTTTAAGAGATTTTATGTGTGCTTTGAATCCCAGTCAATTACATTAAAGTGCTGCTACAGCAGCTACATTTCCATGAATGTTTCAACCCCAAATTTGATGCAAATCATGACTTGAATTTGGATATGAAGTATCCCTGACCAGACTTTCTTAAGTCTGATCTGGGATAACTCATACTGAATTTTAGGTCTGATCTGCTGAATTGAGAGTTTAGACATGCTGTAGATTTTTTTTTTTCTGATTTATGGACACACTGCAGTATGGATCTGAGCTATGTTAAGATGTGTGATTTGAGTCAAGGACATCTGGAGTTGTCCTTGAGCTGTTGCTGCAATTGCTGCTGCTGCTTGAAGCTGCTGCTTTGGCTGTTGCTGCTGTTGTTGCAGTAGTAGTAGGATGGATGAAATTTAGATGGGCAGTAGGCTTAGGTTTAATTATTTAAAATAACTAACATGTTGTAAGTGTTGTATTTTAGGTATACAAGCTTCCATGTCCTGTTATGTGATTTCAAATTTAACTTAGAATGGCTTGATTCATGTCAATTCCTTATTTGTCAGCTAAATTATGTTCCTAACTGTCCAACAATTGAAATAAATGTAAAATGAAATGGAAAGCATGATATTATAATTTCATATCTTGTATAACTTATTTAGAATACATTTGAGTGCTTGCACTCCTATTCAACCCTCAAATATAACTTTAGTGCCTTAGGTTCACTTTGAAAATCCCTTTTAAGGCTTAGGTTGTATGAACTTTGTAATTAAATAAAAACCCTATAAAAAAAATAAAATAAAGGTGCAGTGAGTAGGATCAACCAATTATCTACATATGTGCAAAGTTTTGAGGTCATCTGAATCTCTGGCTTGACAGAAATACCAGCCGATGGTTCAATATACCTCTTAACTTAATAAAAACCCCTAAACTAAAAAAAATGACAAAAACACATTCTAGCTCTCATCTATCTCTTTCTTTCTCATCCCCTACCTCTACAAAACATATAAAACCCATAAAAATAAGAAAAACCACAAAAATACCTAAAAACACTATATATACTATGTATATACATGTAAATATAAGGTATGTATTAAGCTATCTAGGTAAATAATGTAAAATATGTATGTAATGTGTATGTATAGCTTATGTATATACTATATAATGTAACTTAAGTATTTAAGATAACTTAAATTATATATAACTTATTTATATAATTATTTATTAATTATACTTACTTATATGTACTATACTCTAAGTTAATAAAACCCTGTAAATAAATATATTTACTACTAAAACTGTACATACACGTATATGTATATATAATGTACCTTAATACACCTGTACCATAATTTAATTATATATACAGAATAAATAATTAATTTATTAATTTATTAGCTAAGTTATTAGATTAAATTAAAATAAATTAGTAATTTAAGTTATAACTGAGCTAACTTATACTGTACTTTTGTATTAATGTATTTTAAGTAAATTAACCTAATTTAATTATATTTATAATGTATTATACTATTTAAACCTAATTTATATATAAGACAGCCTAAAATAAGATATTTAAATGTAAAAAAAATCAAAATAAATGTTGTAAAATATAATAAAAATATTTATTAAATACTTTAATATGTATATTAATATTGTACAGGGTCAATTAGACCATACATTAACTAATTTATACGTAGTTAAGAAATAAAACCTAATAAACAATATGAATAAACTGTAAACTTTGCCTAATTTATTTATATAATAAATGTAACTAATTTTTAAAATAAATTATACAATTATGTAGTCATATGTAAATAATTTAATGTTCCATAATTTATTTTTAGTTTATAATAAATTATGGCTCTCAAATTGAGGACTAAAAACCTCAAATCAGAACATGTGCACTGAGATTTCAACATTGTGAAGCAACGCACATAGTCACACATCGTGGGGGTGTGGAGCTGCGTGCGCCATATATTATTTTTCTTCCATTGGGCGTGAGCAAACCTTTACCCATTATCCTTTCTGAGCATACGTACGAGCATTGATTTGGCATGTGATGTTAGTGTGCGGTGTGGGCCGAGGGCCTAACACTGTGCGTGGGCTTGTGTAGGCCCAGTAATGAGCATAAATCGAAATTAAGAGGCTAATTAACCAATCAGGGTGACCTTAGTAGAGGTCTTGGTCCCACCTGCTAGCCAACTAAAATCCTAATTTTTGTACTAAATGAGGGTTAATGAGGGGTTAAGAAGAGAAGATAGAGAAGAAAACGGCTAAGTGTAGAGCCGTAGAAGTAAAGAGTGAACCGAAACATCTAAGTGTTAAAAGACTAAGGGAATCTGCAGAGAGACTAAGGAAAAGAAGAGAATGAGAGCCTTAACTGAGAAAGAACAAATAAGAAGTATGTACATGTGTATGTATATGTATATATAGTGTGTATATATATATATGTGTAGTGTATATATGTATATATATATAAGTATAGTGTAAATAATAAGTATATGTATAAAAGTATACGTAGTATAGGTAATGTTTAAGTATATATGTATATAAATAACAGTATAGCTTTACTAACAGACTAATCCGTCACTATAGATAGAATAAGTGTCACTAAAGACCCTAGCTTTTGCCTTAGCTTTTGTACATAGTTTTTTCTGAGGTTTAGAGACGTTTATATATGTCGTTATACATATTATATATGTTACTGTATAAGTTAATATATTAAGTTAAGTTAGTATAGTATATATTATTACTTATTATTGTATATATATGTAAGTACTAGTATTATAAGTTATAAATAGCTAGTTTATATTGATTAATTATAGTGTTTGATGCTTGTTTGTATATATCTGTTTGCAAGCATTTTAATTCATTCTCTTGTACATAATTAAGCTATTTATTCATTCATGATTGTACATAAAATTGATCTTTTTGGAATTAAAGAATATATTGGACTTAGAGAGTGATGTACATCAATAATTGCCTCCCAGTGAACCACCTGAAATAAACCAGTAAAAATTATTTCATTAAATAAAATTGACACGATAACGGTTTGTATTTATGACATATACTACAACAATGATAATTTTTATACGAACCGTGGTTGATAGCATTCATATTTTTTGGCGCCATTGCCAGGGAGGCAACTCTCTATACACCAAAATTATTCTTTAGTTCTTAATTTGTAAATAACTTTTATTTTTGTATATAAATTCATTCATATTCATTGTTTGTATATAGGCATTCTTTTACTCAAATTTTTTTGTTGTATATACATTTTTTGATTCTTTTACTAATCAATTGTTGTTTTTGCAATAGTTGAGGAGTAGGAGGAGCGGAGTTCGTCTTCCTGGTGGAGTCGCTACGATTCTGACACTACGTCTTGGCAAAGTTTTTCCCTTAGAGCTGCAGTAGTAGAGTAGTATAGCATAGTTTAGATTTATGTATATTACTTAGGATTTTTTGTTAAATATAAGTTGTGAGAGCCTGTTCTCACATTATTTTGTAATAATTTGGACTCTTTTTTTCTCTCTACTCATTTCTCATCGACGTGGTTTTTCCGTTCGCGAGTTTTCCATATCGATTTCTTTCTTTTATTTTTGTTTGTTGCATTATTCAAAAATTAAAAAAATTATAAAATAAAAAATTAAAAAGATCTCATCCCTTATCTAGTAGCAGCATATCTATTAGGCATCCATTCTTAGGTTGCATCTTTTTTGCTAGATTTAAATTTCAAAGTCAATCTCATATTGTAGAGTTGCTGGAGTCAGGTACGCACCTTCTTATCCTTCCTTAACTCCTACCATCTTGCATTTTACTTAAAACTAACAAAGACCATCTTTTGTTTGAAAAGATTAAGAAAACGAGACAAGCAGCATCACAGCCAATGATGGACGACCAATCCAACATCCGTGGCACCATCTACAAGACATAGAAGATGGACGGCCATGATGGTGCCACGTGGTGCCATCACAGCCACCTAGCTCCGGCTGCAGCATCTCTTCTTTGCTCACTCAATGAATCCCAACCGTTGGATGCCCATCCAACCTCTGAGAACGTGCCACGTCGCTCACCAAGTAGTGCTCTCATCTTCTGAAGGCGAAGGCTTAGTTGATCTCGACCATTGGATGAAGATCCAATAGTCGAGATTGGCTGATGATTGCGCAGCAATCATAGGTCTTAATTGACCTAAATTACGCTAGGACTTAGCATAAGTTAGAGTAATTCATGCATGCATAAGCATTACTAGCACCTTTACTGCTTTCTTTTAGCTATGCATAAAATAATACTATAATGTACTGATTAGGTGCATTATGTCAATTACAGGTAATAAGCTGATCAAAAGCTAGATCTAAAGCTGGATCTAAAGAATAAAGAATAACTGGTGTTGCAGCAGAGCTAGAGCGGAAGACCTAGATTAGATGTAGTAGATAATAATGTAAGGGAGTTAAGGTATGCTATTCTATTAAGTAGGAATAAAGCAATAAATTGTGAAGAACTTAAGTCCATCCTAGCCCTAGGACAGCATAGAAGCTTCCCCAAGCCTTAGCCACCCTTAGATTAGGTCACCGCACCTTAGAAAACCTTAAAACCCTAATTCTAGCCTCTATCTAGATGTCTAGATGAGTTATAGGACGTCCAGAACCCTTAGCCAACTCCTGCACACCTTAAACCCACTTCTACAGTGTTATTGGACATCCAGACACTTGGTCAGAAGTCCAATTTCTGCAGAATACCGAAGATAGAAAGTAGAATCCCTCCTGACTCTGATTGGATGTCTAGACAATAAGTCTGGACTTCTGATTTTTCATTATAAGATGTCTGATGACTTTATTGGACGTCTAGAACTGTCCTCCAGACCCTGTTTTGAGATTCAAGCCTTGATCTTGGATCTTTAGCTCCCTAAACCTAATTCTAACCCCCTAGGAACCTAAACTAAGGTGTCATAACCCTAGTACATCACCTCTATATCTCCCTAAGGACCTAATTAGGTCCTCACTAAACCTAATTGACTTGGATCATGGTCAAGCTCTTCAGTCTATTCAGTTGGACTCATTGAGACCAATTGAGCCCTGATCTCAGCGCACACTATCTAATTGAACTCAGTGAGAGTCCAATTGACCTAGACCTGACTTAATTGAGTTATTTTACTCTCAATTAGGTTTCCACACACCCAATTAAACTTGTATTAAGTTTAATTACACTTTACCTTAGTGAATTAGGGTTTACAACCCTAATTTGAGACCTACCTTGACCTAAACCCACTAGAACCTAACCTAATCAACCTAGCCACTTAAGTTTCGATCCACACACACCCACACACACCATCCAAACCAAAAACCTAGCCTAGAGTTCTCTAGAACTCTCTACCATGTGTTGTTGCCTTGGTTGCTAAAATTAGCAACCAAGAGCCATTCAATTTTTAGATCCACATTTGGTGGATCTGAAAACCACCATCCATCCTCTCTCTCACTCTCCCATGAGATCCCACCATAGGCCTCTCTAGATAATTCCATAATTCTCTAGAGAGCTTCCCTTAGGTCTATAAAAAGACCTAAGGGGTGGCAATTTGGTCCATCTTGGTCTTTTAGCATAGCTCCACCTTCCAAAAGCCATCACCACCTCCACCTCCATGTTCAAGAGCTCCACCATGATGCCACCACCTCCACGGCAAGCCTAGACCAAGATCAACTTCTCCAACCTCTCTCCAAGGGTCGACCTAAGCACCATTGGCCGCCTCTCTTTCTCTTCTCACCCATTCAAAGGCCATCAGAGCCCACCTGTGAATGCCCTTAGTTCTGCTAGACTAGATTATAGTTCTTCATAGATTTAATGCTTTATTTACTGCTTAGTAGTGTAGCTCCATATTCTCCCCCAATGATGCATGCATAATCCCCCCATAGATTCATGTATGCAATCATTTTCTGCTAGCTAGATTTAAATTTCCCTGTACAAGCATTCCGCTACACGTGTTGTAACGACCATCATGCCTCAATGAAAATATTTATATATAGTTATATGTTGAAAATCCCCATGTGCCTGATTATCATCTTTTGGTGTGATTAAAGTTGCATGCTTTCAATTTCTGATATTTTGGCAACAGCATGTCGTGTATCTATACGTATTTAGTATAAATCGACATGTGATTTTGAATGAGTAGAGAGAGCAGGATCGAATTTGAATTTGCATTTCCAAAACATCTCCTAGAGACGAACGACCGTGACTTAAGTCTCGTTATCTTAGTAATTATTTTTGTTGATTGTATTTTGTAACTGTACTACAATGCATTTCCGATCAAATACTCACTCTACGGTCCCAACAAATGGTGCCGTTGCCGGGGAGGCAACGTCATTTTTGATTTCGATCTCTAGAATTATCACTGATAAATCCTCCTCTGCTTGTCCTTTGATGTGCAGGAAAACAAGGAAAAACGGGATCTGTGCACACAATGAGCGTGAAAAAAAAAACCAGGTGCACATCATATCTTTCTTAATCTAGGTTTGATTTGAGCCTTAGGTTAGATTTTCTTCTAGCAATTTCATTTGAAAAAAAAATCCTATTTATTTTCGTGAAAAAAAATAAAAAAAGGGTAGTTAGAATAGGTTTCCCTTTTTGAATCTTAGGATTAGTTAGTTAGTTTTGAAAAAGGAAAAGCAAGAAAAAAAAAGAAAATTTGAAAATCTTTTGAAAAAAGAAATCTTTCTTAAAAAAAAATCATTTTGGTGGAAAGTTTGAATTTCAAATTCAAGCACCTTTTCAAAAGCTTCCCCACCACCTTTTGATTTTTGGCCAAGCTTCAAATTTTGATTTAAAAATTCAATTACCAAAAAATTAATGAGCGAAAAATTTTGAAATTCAGCCTAGAACTTCATTTTTAAACCACCTTTCAAACGACACTATTTATTTGAAAAAATTCAAAGTACAAAATTTTTTAAAATTCATAAAGTGAAAGGGGGTCAGACTGACCCAAATTTGAAAATTTTTAAAATTCAAAAAGAAATTCTGAGTAATCCACGAATCTGTTTTGACTAGAAATGGTGGGTTTGAAAGATGATCTCATTATCTTTAATTTTCATACTTTGTCAAAAATTTTGAAGGTCATCTGATATTGTTCAAAGCAGAAAATCAACCAGGGGTCAAAATTTCATATCTGACCCCTTGACATTTAAAATTCTCTAGAAATTCAGTTGAAATGGTAAAAATTACAAAAAAATATTCTCTGAAAGGGTAATTGAAAAAGGAATCTACTTGCCAAATTTCAATTTATTTGGGTTCCAATTTTCGCCAGAGAAGTATTTTTATTTCATGGTTTGCTGAAAAAGAAAAAAAAACCTAGAATTGCATGAACCCTAGGTTATACCTTTAGGGTTACATTCTGGAGACCACATTTGGGCTAACCTAGACTTAGTCAAGTCTAGTGTTTAGCCAGTGAGCTTGGTCACCTTGTGGGCCACTCACCATAAACCCCAATTGAAGAAAAATTGGTTGAAATTAATTTTAAAACACGTAAGCAAACCCGAATTCGTTATTGTACTACTAGGTGGCTTCAACTTCTCTTGCCGAACCTGGTGACTAAGTCTGCGAGTTAGTGTCAAACGGCCACAGCTCGGGGGTAACGGAACCAGAGGCGTGAGTCGAAGGAAGAACCTTCCCCTTAGTCCTCTCGTAACCAGACTGGCTGGGTTAGCTTGAGAGGCGGGAATCACTTTCAGTCGGTTGTGCGACAAATTTTTCTTCAGGAATTCGAACTTAAAACGAAAAATCTGGTCATCTGATCATAAGGACCATCTGATTGATAAGGCCTTAGCCTTGTCTGTTTTAGCTACACCAACCCAAGGGTTGGGTGGTGTATGCAAGGAAGGAGGTCACTCAGACCTCGATTGGTTGGACCTTGGGAGCCGCTCCCAAGGAGGCGAGTCACCTTGCCAGGACCATCTTCTCCCTCCACTTCTTCTACTCCCTTAGTTGAGATTTCTAACCCTAATTCTGGACCTAGACATAGATCTGGTCAGGATGCAGGTAATATGGACCCGATGGCTCGTCTGGAGGCCCAGGTTGTCGAATCAGAGGAGCACATCAGCAGAGCATGGACCGTATCTTGACAACGCTTGACAGAATGCAACATCCACCGCGAGGAGAAAAACTTTGGGATTTCTATGATCCAGCTACACTGATCGTCGCACCCTTGGTCCGAATCCCCGTAGAGATGCATTTAAGCTCAAACCTAATGTGATTGGTTTGATCAATAGTCTTTTCTATGGAAACTCAAATGAAGATTCATTCCAGCACTTAGAGGACCTGAGTCGACTTGTAGAAACGGTTTGACCCAGGAATGTTGATCTTGGGATTCTTTTGATGAAGCTTTTCCCATTTTCTCAGAGGGACAAAGCTTCATACTGGTTCGAGACCATCGGGAAGCCAATTGGAACCTGACTAGAATTACGATGTGAATTCCTGCAAAAGTTCTTCCCGATCGGTCGAACGAATGCAATGAGGCGTGCGATCACAACTTTCTCCCAAGGAGCTGGGGAGAAGTTGCATGACGCCTGGGACCGATTTCATGACCTTCTCCGGAAATGCCCGCACCATGGTGTACCCAGATAGCACCTAGCTCAGATCTTTTACCATGGGCTGGATGACACACATCAGTATCTGGCCGATGGATCTGTTACGACCCAATCTTCGAATCCCTACAGGACACAAGACTGGCCCGACTCGACTAATCCCAAGGCCCAGTCATCCAACAAGAAATAACCAAAAATCAGGAAAGTAAACCACATTCACTATGCTATGTAACTAACAGTAAAAAAAAAGTACAAGCAATAAGGAAAGAAAAGCTGCTAACAGTACATATCACCACCACAGCAGTAAAGCGATGCTGTAAACACATTTACACTACTTAAAATGTCTATTTATGCATGTTCTTAAGCATAGGATTGCATTTAATGATATAAATATTGCATTACATGCATCATCTTGCATTTAGAGTAGTTTGAATAAAATGGAGGTTAATTGTCTCCTTTTACGTGCTTGGACAGGGCAAACATTTTATCGGGGCCTCGGATCAAAGATGCAACCGTATGGATGTGATCAAGGCGACGATTGGAGTTCAACGACTCCAAGATCGCCCTAATCACGCATCCGTAGCATCAGATAGTGACCGGAAAACCCTAGAAGATCAAGGGCCAGGATGGTGTAAATCCGTACTACAGATGATAAATCCGACCGCACGGATGAATTCGGATCGACGATCGCAGCCCAACGACACAAAAATCGAGTCAATCCGACATCCGTGGCACCATCTACAACTTCCATAAGATGGACGGCCAAGATAGCGCCACGTGGCACCATCTCAGCCCCCTAAATGGTCGCTTGCATCTTGTGAAGGCACTGCACCCGATCGCTCTCCACCGTTGGATCTTAATCCAACGGCTGTGGGCGCTCACGCTTAAAAGCATCCGCTCGACCATCTGCGCCCCATAACGTAGTGGTCGAGCGCGCTTTCGCAAGCGCCAGGCGCGGGTTCGAGTCGTGGAGAGGGGCTGGAAGGCGCGGCGATTGGGTGCGAGTGGAGCGTCAGATGGAGATCGGATGGCCGCGCGCGCCCGATAGCGTCCATGCGCAATTGAACGCGTGGGCAGACTCGCGATCGCACGCGGGCGGGTACGCAACGCAGGGGGCGGAGACGCATCGTAAGCCGTCCGATCTCGCGATCGAACTGCTGAAAAGCGACGAACTTGCGCAAGCCGTTGAGCGCGCGAGCAGGTGAGGAGGCGCGTGCGAGCCGCCCACGACCCCCACACTGAGGGCTTTAGTGACGGATTTATCCGTCACTAAAGACCCCTCTTTTATTATTTTGAAGTTGTAATGCCCATTTTGCCCCCACTCCTTGCAACTATAAAAGGAGACCCCCTCCATACGAAATTCTCATCCCTTCTTTCTCCTTTCAACCCTTCCAAAGCTCAAGAGAAGCTTGTCCCACACCCGGGATGCTTCTCGTGAGATAAAGTCCAAATTTCGTTCCCCTTCGAAAGTGGATCCCGCGACGACGACGGCGTGCTGCTTCGTTCCTGTTCTTCTACTTCATCCTCCTTCATCCTGCTTCGCTCTCCTTCGTCCAGGCGTCATCCCGTCCGGCTCGTCCTCCAAGCAACCGTCGAGGAGGATTTCTCTCTCCCTATTCTTTTTACTGCTTTCTAGTATAGATTTACTGCTTTCTAGATTAATCTACTCGTCCTCCAAGCGACCGTCGAGGAGGACATTTCTCCCTCCATTCTTTTAATGCTTTCTAGAGTAAATTTATCACTTTCTAGTGTAATTGTTTTACGCCTTCTAATTGTAATGAACAGTCTCTTCTGTGATAAATTCTTTATTTATTCTATATCTCATTTTGATTTCCATGTGTTATACTCTCTCTCTCTTACCCTCTCTCTCTCTTTTATTAATTGTAAATGATTAGATAGTTTAAATTGAATTACTTCGTGACAAATAAAAAGAAATGTGAAATTTTTAAATCAAACGTCTGCCTCCCTGTGTTCGACCCGGAATTTTCATTTCGGTATAAATTTTATTTGTTGAACACGAATTCTTCGCTTTCGAACTACAACGACAAGTTTTCCAAAACCAAACACGTAAGCGTAGCGATTCGCAAAATACGTTCAACATTTAGGCGCCGTTGCCGGGGATGCGACACTCTTTGGTTTCTCTTCGCGTTTTCTAACTTACAAATCATTTATCTCACTTTTCTCCTTTCTTATTGTGATTGTAGGTACTCTTTCGAGACAGGCAAAAGTGGTAGATCGGAGTAAAATGCTGTAGAAGGTTTTGTGAGTTATCCCCCACCCCCCACCCATTAGATTTCATTCCACAACATAATAATTCAAATATCAATCAACCTAGGTGTTTTTATAAACTCTAAGGTTAGATTGTTTGTTGTTTGACACCCATACTCACCCCAACCCCCATATTAAAAAAAAGGAAAAAAATTAAAAAAAAAATCTCAAAGAGGTACACAACCTCATCTGATTTTCAAACTCAACCGGTAAACCGACCTCAGGAACCGGTACACACATTCAAACACATAATTGAGTAGAAATCAGATTAGGTAATCATTTGTGTGCTTAATTAAGTGGTGCATCAGGCCAATTGTTTGAGTTAATTGGGCCGCACCACTTTAAATAAAATAAACTCATCAAGTAGCTGCCAATTAGGTTCAACTCTTAGGGATTTACCAGGCACTCCACATTTTTTTTAAACTTTAAAGGAAAACATCTTCACCTGTGCTTGCAAAACCTGGTGTGCCAACGAAACCTATTTGAAAACACCTAAAGTTGAATCCTAGAAGCTACTAAGCAAGATTTGAACCTTAAAATTCACCACATCAAAAATAATCTTGCTTGAAAATCACTGGTTGTGCACGCACACACAGATCAATCAATTATTAAGGGCACAACCCATTTAAAGGGCCATCACATTCCAAAGCACATTCAAACCTAGCCCTAAATAAAACAGAGTAGACATTAGCCTTAAGGATTGAACTCGCTCTTCAGAACTTAGAATGAGATTATTTTCGATTAGTCTGTTTCTACTATTCAATCTGATGTCTAGCTAGGGGAGCAGAGTCAAATGATCGCGGCTGGGGGGTACAATAGGAACCGGAGGCGCAAGCCGAAAGAAGAACCTTCTCCCCAGTCCCTCCTTCTAACTGGTTGGATTGAGCAGACATAAGTAGATTAAATCGTTCCTTTATCTCAAGGCGGGTTTTGGGAGTCTGTAGGTCTGTAGGCTAACCCATTTAAGGACAGGTTTGATTGTTTGTATTGCAGGGCGCCTTTCTTCCTCTCGTGTCTCATGAATCCTTCCACATATTTCACACATTCCCGCTCTTTCCCTCCTGTTGTGAATTATCCTCAACATGACGATTATCCCAACTCGTATTATCCCAATTCCGGACCCCCGTGTTTAGGGTCTAACCCTGAACACTTTGATTCTGATTTCTATCCTTCTCAGAGCTACATCGATTATAGATCGTCTTCCTTTCATGCACAACCTAATACGATCTACAATCAAGAAGGATACATCGATCCTTACCCATCCTCTGATTTCACTGCCTTTAGGTCATCACCATCTTTTCAATAATCTGAAATGACCTATTATCAGGAAGGGTATAATGAATCTCAATTCGTTAATTCCCCTGCATTAATCCCAAACCTGCCCAACCCTGAACCAACTCATTTGGTTCAGGTTAAATAGGTTCAGGATAAGGTTCTAGCTAACTTGAGGAATATCATACAATCTTTAGAAGTTCAGCCAATACCTTGCATTGAGAGATTGGAGCCCCTGATTGAAATGATTGATGATTTGAATAAATCTTTGTTGGATTGGCTCCAGGATGTTAAGGATAAGAACCCGGGTGAGTTTCTACTTGGGAAATTAGCGAAATTGAGGATGAGGTTCGTGGTTGCTTTGATTCAATCTTGGAATAATTCCCAGGATGAACCTCTTCAGGAAAGCCAATGACAGAACACGCTCAGGCACCTGTTGGGGGGGACACGTGTTACGAGGCTAACCAGATTGAATTAAAATAACCAATTAAGGATGATCTGATTTCTTCACCTGAGATCCCTAAGCCGGGTTACGAGGAAACGTATGTCTCCTTGGAACAGAAAGTGACAAATGATTTTGGGACATACATTGATACGGATCCTGATGGTAAAGATTCAAGTTGCGAAGTCTCACGCGAGTTTTCTGAACACGATTTCTGTGAGACGATTAGGCTTGAGGAATCTGATAGATCATTTGATAGCCCAATAACTGAGGGCATTGATCTTATTAGGGCACACATTACGGATCCAGAATCGCATTTTCTGGAGGAATCAATTCAATGCCCTGATTATCAGTTACACCCTATTGAGCTTATTGATGATTCTAATTCTGAGATAATTAGACCCAAGTCAATTTTGATTCTGCCACATCATTTAGACTTGGAGATTTCAGACGGGGTGATGAATATACAAGAGGTCTTGGAATTTGATATGCTAAATAAGGAGAATAGGAGCTGGGAAGTTCTGATTTGGGAAATTAATTTTGGAGGAAATAGAAGATTGAGTCGAAGGGTTCCTTTTAAGTTGAAACCATCAAATCAGAACCCTTACGACATTTGTTTCGAGGATGTTCAACTCAAGCACACATTCAACGATTATCCTTTTGAGCTTCAATTCTCTGTAACCCGACTTTTTGGTCTTGGGTTGCATCCTCATAAATCGCAGGCCCGACCCCGTTTACATTCTGATTTTAGGTTTTGGGTAATTTTTATCCAGAACCTAAGATATTCTAGATTATGGGGTGTGGGTCTGCACCATAATCTGGTCCACATCTGTGGACCTCTGTTGACAGGTCGGAGGATTCTTCTATTTATTCTAATTTTGACCTGCACTTGTGAATTCTTCATTTCTTTTCCTTGTATAGTGTGCCTAGCTGAAGGCACTAAACTCAGCACATATACAGTTCTTTTTAATTTTTCATCTCGGAGTGGACCTGACATTCACGCAATTCAGGTGCTTTCTTTGCTTTTCCACTCTGTTTTATGTCTTTTTAATACAATGAGGACATTGCATTAGATAGGCATGGGGGGTGGATATTTATCTCTGAATTCATTCGTCAGCTCCGTAGATTTGTTTTATTTTGATTAAAAAAAAAATTCAAAATTAGGAAAGAGAATTTGGGTTTAAGAAAATTTTCAATCTTAGGAAAAACTACATTAAGATTTGAACACAAAGATCCTTCAGGTCTTTGAACTTAATCAGCCCATGTATCCACTAAAATGTGGATTTGTTTTTCAAGTTCTCCCAACTTGAATTTTATTTTAATTAGAGTAAATAAAGTTTGAGTGATAAGTATACGATTTATCAACTCGCCCTCTGATTTGAGGGAATTTTGAGTCTTAAGCATCTACACACTTTCTTTGCACTGACTCATTGTTCGGCGATTTTAACGGAAATTGGGTAGCTAATGAACCTTCTAGGGTGATATGGCTGGCAAGTTATCGTGGGTAATAGCCCATAGGTAGGTTGTCCAAAACCCAGTCACTGGACCTTTCTCTTTTTCATGCCCTTAGGTAAATCTTAGACCAGGGAAGCCACCTATTTAAAAAAAAGAAAAAATAAAAAAAAAAGGAGAAAAGAACAAAAAAAAATAAGCCACACTTCGCCGCACGAGTATGGCTAGCAAGTTGTCGATGGTAACAGCTCATCGACCGGTTATCCAGAACCCAGCTCAAAAAATGCACTAAAAATTCCCAAAATACTTAGGAAGAAGCGGAGAAGTAGAATAAATCGGGGAGATATACACTGGATTCACCCTTGTGTTGACCCCGTAAAACAAAATATAAAAGTAGGGAGAAAGCTACCGGTTGTAAAGATACACTTTTAGGCAGAATTCTGGTTAGGTCACCTAGAGGCGTAGAAATCCGAAATCCATTTTAATTGCCAGTCAACGAGTCTATCACAATCACAATAAGATGCTTAAAGCTTAGGGTTCTCATCAAATCTTGGGTGAGTTGAATGACCGTAGAAAGCCACTCGTAAACCCTAAAATTTACAAATCCAAAAAAAATTAGAAAAAAAAAGAGAAAAAGAAAATTTTCTTTTAATAAGGCGAGGGCTTGAGGAGGTCTGCATTTTGGCTGATACCCGGGTAATGTTGTTTCTTTGAAAGTTCAGTTCCTAAATAGATAATTTCTTAATGATTGAAAATAACTCAAGTCCAAATAATCCAACCTAATTCTTTTATAAATAGCATATAGTTTTTGCTAGGGACTAGTAAAAGATAGGCATGGGGGTATGATGTAAACACATTTACACTACTTAAAATGTCTATTTATGCATGTTCTTAAGCATAGGATTGCATTTTATGATATAAATATTGCATTACATGCATCATCTTGCATTTAGAGTAGTTTGAATAAAATGGAGGTTAATTGTCTCCTTTTATGTGCTTGGACAGGGTAAACATTTTATCAGGGCCTCGGATCAAAGATCCAACCATATGGATGTGATCAGGGCGACGATTGGAGTTCAACGACTCCAAGATCTCCCTAATCAGGCATCCATAGCATCAGATAGTGACCCGAAAACCCTAGAAGATCAAGGGCCAGGATGTTGTAAATCCGCACTTCAGATGATAAATCCGACCGCACGGATGAATTCGTATCGACGATAGTAGCCCAACGACACAAAAATCGAGTCAATCCGACATCCGTGGCACCATCTACAACTTCCAGAAGATGGACGGCCAAGATAGCGCCACGTGGTGCCATCTCAGCCGCCCAAACGGCCGCTTTCATCTTGTGAAGGCCACGCGCTCGATCGCTCTCCGTCGTTGGATCTTAATCCAACGGCTGTGGGTGCTCGCGCTTAAAAGCATCCGCTCGACCATCCGCGCTCCATAGCGCAGTGGTCGAGCGCGCTTTCGCGAGTGCCAGGCGCGGGTTCGAGTCGTGGAGAGGGGCTGGAAGGCGCGGCGATTGGGCGCGGGTGGAGCGTTAGATGGAGATCGGACGGCCGCGTGTGCCCGATAGCATCCACGCGCAATTGAACGCGCGGGCGGATGCGCGATCGCACGCAGACGGGCGGGCGTGCAACGCAGCGGGCGAGATCGGACGGCTGAAAAGCGACGAACGTGCGCAAGCCGTTGAGTGTGCGAGCAGGCGAGGAGGCGCGCGCGAGTCGCCCACGACGCCCACGTTGAGGGCTTTAGTGACGGATTTATCCGTCACTAAAGACCCCTCTTTTATTATTTTGAAGTTGTAATGTCCATTTTGCCCCCACTCCTTGCAACTATAAAAGGAGACCCCCTCCATACGAAATTCTCATCCCTTCTTTCTCCTCTCTACCCCTCCAAAGCTCAAGAGAAGCTTGTCCCACACCCGAGATGCTTCTCGCGAGATAAAGTCCAATTTTCGTTCCCCTTCGGAAGTGGATCCTGCGACGACGACGGCGTGCTGCTTCGTTCCCGTTCTTCTGCTTCGTCCTCCTTCGTCCTGCTTCGCTCTCCTTCGTCCAGGTGTCGTCCCGTCCGGCTCGTCCTCCAAGCAACCGTCGAGGAGGATTTCTCCCTCCCTATTCTTTTTACTGCTTTCTAGTATAGATTTACTGCTTTCTAGATTAATCTACTCGTCCTCCAAGCGACCGTCGAGGAGGACATTTCTCCCTCCATTCTTTTAATTCTTTCTAGAGTAAATTTATCGCTTTCCAGTATAATTGTTTTATGCCTTCTAATTGTAATGAACAGTCTCTTCTATGATAAATTCTTTGTTTATTCTACATCTCATTTTGATTTCCATGTGTAATACTCACTCTCTCTCTTACCCTCTCTCTCTCTCTCTTTTATTAATTGTAAATAATTAGATAGTTTAAATTGAATTACTTCGTGACAAATAAAAGGAAACGCGAAGTTTTTAAATCAAACGTCCGCCTCCCTGTGTTCGACCCGGAATTTTCATTTCGGTATAAATTTTATTTGTTGAACACGAATTCTTCGCTTTCGAACTACAACGACAGGTTTTCCAAAACCAAACACATAAGCGTAGCGATTCGCAAAATACGTTCAACAAGCGGAAACAAGTACAGAACATAAACAGTAGCAAGGGTCTGAACTCACTAACAAGAGAAGGTACAACAAAAGGAAGACTACTGCTACTGGGCTCTACTGGGCCCAGCACCCTCGGCAGCCGGTGACTCGGGATGCTCAACACCTGGACTTGAAAAGGGTTATGAGTAAACAAAGTTAGCGAACGCTGAGTAGAGTGGCAACCAACTAACTAAAGCAGTAAAAGCTAACAGGTAAACCATCTATTCCAATTACTTTATTTACAAGTTATTCCTTTTCACCCATTGGTATATTGTTTAGATCTCTTTCTTGATCTCGAATGTTCCTCGTGGGAATGATCTTGATTGCAGTCTTTTCCGAAGAGTAGAAGGCACACGTGGTGCTCTCCTAACCGAGAGAGTCCCCCGTGGTGATCCTACACCCAATCAACCACCCCAAGGTCACGGACAGACGTAGCGGTGACTATGGCACGCGCGATAAGTGCACTGGTAGCCAGCCCACACTAGCACGCGGTTAGTTGTTTCCGCTAACGGGTACACCCAAAGTACAGCACGGAATAGTATAGGGCCTAGCCCTCTTAGTAACAGGGATCTAGCCCCTCAGAACCAAACAGGGGTCTCACCCCTCCACAGTCTGTGCACCCTCGTCTGACTACCCTGGTTTGCCCAGTGGGCCTAACAAGTCGGTGTAGGGTGGCTAGCTGAACCCTGGGCCTCGTGGGGTGGCTAGCTCTCTCCCTACACTAGTAGCTCTCCCTGGTACAGTGTACACAAGGGCCAAGAAGTCGGTGTAGAGTGGCCAATCCTAACCTCGGGTCCCATCCCAAGGGCGGCTAGCTCCGCTCTACACTAAACAGGAGGCAGTCGCTCTCCTTGGTACCATGTACTCAAGGGTCAGCACACTTCCCACTCACATTTCCAGATCCATTCCATTTATTTCCAGGAGCTCTACTCCTAATTCCCCGTAGGGTTCATGCTCGTATTTCTCATGCCATTCCATACCAGGTTTCATCATTCACATTTCCATCCTCAGGTTATACACATGCAGCTCGTATTTCTATCATTTAACATATACAACAGGTAATGTCACAAGTAACTGTTTACTAGCACAGGTAATTCATATTTCACAAGCAGCTCTTATTCATTAACAGGCAGTTGTTAACATTTCTATTCATTCATTCAAGACTGTAATTCCAAACACGCATACAGACATTTCAAGTACTTCTCATCCCAGGATTCATGCCATATCCTAGGTTCGAATTATTCAATTCACATGTGTATTTAGGTTTTATAATTAAATTAGGGGAAGACCACTCTACTAGACAATCCGGGAGTATTGGGGGCTTGAACGGTAGGCTCTCGTGCCTCAGCAAGCCCCGAACCCGCAACTGATCGAAGTCCTATAACAAGGAACATACCACAATGGAACATTCAGAATAGTATAAAACGCCTTCTAACAAGTAGAGAAACTCATAAGAAAAACACCGATATCTTGTTTGCGTAAAACATACCTCAAACGGACCCTTAACGGGTCAAAAATAGAGCTACAGACCCAAATCAGATGTCTGACACAAGGTCTAGACGTCTTAAAAGTAACCAGAAACTCACCTCAAGTTCTGCGTTGACCTCAGACGTCCAAAACCTCTTCTAGACTGTCTGGACCTAGCTCCAGATGTCCGACCTCTCCTCTGGACATTTGGGAGTGCTTCTGATCGTCTGGTAAGCTGTCCAGACATCCGAAATGCATGGGAGGGCATGCCCCGCGCCTTCCCAAAGCAATCCATACACGCGACAGCCAAATTGCCTACATTTAGCCACGTAAAACGTAGCTGTGGTGCGGCCTGCATGGCCGTATCCGCAAAAAGGAATGTACCTTTACGAAGATCTGCCTTCAGACGTCTGCCTAGTCTTCTGGATGTCACTCCATACGTCTGATTCTGGGAAAATCCCAGAACCAGAACCACTTCCTGCTCTCCCTCGCCGCACACAGCCGCAGCCTCTCCTCTTTGCCTGTAGCTCCAGCTGCAGTAATGTCGGGGACGGCTCCCCCGACGCACTCCTCCTCCCGCACGCACTGCTCCAGCCGTGCACCCTTCGGCGAGCTCCCACGAGCTCACGAGCTCGAGCTCTTCGTCCTCTCGTCATGCCGCCTCTCCTCCTCATCGCCACTCTCGCGCTCTCTCTCGCGCTCACTCCTCTTGCTATGGTGGAGAGGAAGAGAAGAAGGTGGCTAGAGTGAAGCGGGGAAGAAAGGAAGAGGGGGAGAGGGGTTTATATAAGGGTGCATTAGGGTTCAGTGGAGGAGGGAAGAGGGAAAGAGAGAGAAGAAGGGTACTGTTTGTGCGTAGCCCACGCGCAGACGCGAAGTCCCTTTCCATGAGGCTTTGATGAGAAATGTAGTACGAAAGGACACGTAGAATTTTGAGGACCTAAAGTCAATGTTCAAGGAAGTACATATTTAGGTCCCTCTCCTTGAGGCAATTGATCACATCCTCGCTGTCGCTAAGTTCTTCAAGGACTATTGTACCCCGAAGCAACAACCTAGAATTGGATGACATGCGGTACTGTCAAAAGAGGCTAGCGCTGTGATTCTAGCCGACTTACCATCGAAAAAGAAAGACCTTGGTACCCCACTCATATCCTACTTCTTGCAAGATTCTCCATTTGATCGGGCCCTTCTAGATCTGGGTTCATCCATCAACTTGACTCCTACTGCTGTATTTGATCGATTTCGATTTGGGGAGTTTTTTTTTTTGAAACAGAAAGGAGAGCTATCGTCCTACGATAGCAGTTCGGAACAGTATATTATGTGCAAAGCAAGGGAGATTACAAAAAGGATCCCCAAGAGTGTATGAGGGACCAACACTCTCTTACAATACTCTCACAACATACCGGCTTCTCCTGAGAAAGTCTCTCATTGCTTGCCTTCCAAACACACCAAATAGTAGCAGCCATGTGGACATGTGGCTTCCCACTCACTTCAAACCCATGCCAGATAGAATCCCACTCTGGTAATGGTTCCTGACAAATTTTTCTCTAGATGACATCAGTGACAAGACAAGAAGAGAGGAGGTGATTTACATTATATGTGCTCATCTCACATAAAAAACACACATGATGATCAGTACCCAACCTTCTATGGTGTAGATCACTTGTGATTAACCCATCTCTCTTGCATAGCCAAAGGAAGATTTGTACCTTGAGAGGAATTTTTAACTTCCATATCTTGTCGATGGAATCATATCTCCATCCCTCTTCAAAGTTCAACATTCTGTTATAGCCAGATTGGACACTATAAATCCCCTCCCACAGATATCTGTCCTCTATTCCAGGCCTAGGTCTGAAACTTTCAAGGTCTGATTTAAGCCTTCTCTTTTCTTCCCATAACCGGGTAGCTCTTCTACTGGACTCCACACCATCCAGATTCCAGCTGCTGCTGCCGCAGGACCAAACCTTGCTGACCGTGACATCCTTGTCATCTGCTGCAGCAAAAGCTCTTGGATAGAGCTCCTTCAAGACACCCATTTCAGACCATCTCTCCTTCCAAAAACTGAAAGACCTGCCATCTCCAAGTGACGGTTGCAGTAGATGGAAGTGATCAGTCAATGCCTTAGTTACATATTTCCAGAAAGGTGATGGACAGTTGGGCTGAAGTCTGGATAACATGCTGTTGGACGCTCCATATCTATCTTTAATTAGAGCAGACCACGGTTTCAGATCACCTTGCAGCAGCTTAACAGCCCATTTGAGCAGCAAGGCATCATTAAAATGCTGCAGGGATTTGATCCCAAGACCACCCATCTCCTTAGGATAGCAGATCTGATCCCACTTGAGAGGCTGCAAGAAACTATCCTTGTGTCTGGCTCCCTTCCAAAAGAATCTCTTTCTCATCACATCCAATCTTTTCCAAATGGATCCTGGTGCTTTGAAAATGGAAAAGTAGAAGACAAGGATGGAAGTGATCACCGAGTTGAGCAAGATAAGTCTTCCACCTTTGGATAGGAACCTGCTATGCCAACCATCAAGTTTCATAGAAATCTTGCCAAAAAGGCAGTTCCAATCACTTTTCTTCAACCTGGAAACCCTCAAAGGCAGCCCAAGATATCTGATAGGGAGACTGATGCGGGGAGTCATCAGGATGGCTGCTAAGGCTTCTTGCTCCTCCTCAGGTAAACCAAAGTAGACCAAACCAGACTTGTCTCTGTTTAACCTCAATCCAGAAAGCTCACCAAAGATATTATGCAGAGCCAATGCTCCATCCATGGATCCTTCAACAAAAAAAATAGTATCATCTGCATACTGAAGAATGGGAGCCAGATTATTCTTATAAGATAGTGAATATCCTCTGACAAGACCAGCTTCAGAAAGCTTACAAGCAAACCAAGCTAAACTATCAACTGCCAAATTAAAGATCAATGGGGCCAGGGGACATCCTTGCCTAATGCCACACTGAGGCTGGATCCATGCACCACAGGGTTTTCCATTTATTAGAGGGGTAAAGGAGGCAGTGGTAATACATCTCTTAACCCACCCAATCCAAGTAGAGGGAAAGCCCCTTCTTTTAAGCACATCCCAAAGATAAGGCCAACTGATTGAATCATAAGCCTTACGAAAGTCAACCTTCCACATGAAGGCCTTGCACCTTCTCTTATGCCAGCCACAAACCATCTCTTGGGCTAAGATAAAAGATTCTTGTAGAGATCTACCAGGGAGGAAAGCAGACTGAGCAGGATGGAACAGATCTTGCAATACAGGCCTCAATCTATTAGCTAGGACCTTGCCAATCACCAAGTACAAGGAGTTTGAGAGGGCAATGGGTCTAAATTCCTGGAAGGATTCAGCTCCCGGGGTTTTTGGCAGATGAAACAGATAAGATCTATTAATTCTTTCAAAGCCAAAATTGCCACTATAAAATTCTCAAATCACTTCCATAACCTCTGTGCCCACAATGTCCCACAATTCTTTGTAAAAGAACTCTTGGATTCCATCAGGACCAGGCGATCCTTCATAGTTGAGATCCTTAATGGCCTTCAGAACTTCAGCTTCAGATATGGGTTCAATCAGGTTGGACCCCTGAGACTCATTTATCATGGATAGATCAATTGTTGTCATCCTCCAATTGCCCCTACTTGTAGCTCTTGAAGATTCCTTGAAGTATCTGACAGCCTCAGCTCTGATATTAGATAAGGAGGTAATTCTCTGCCCCTCAATAACCATTGAAGAGATCAGATTTGTTCTTCTCCCAGAGCTAGCAGCCAGGTGAAAGAATTTGGTGTTTGCATCCCCCTCACTTAGCCATAGCTGCCTAGAACGCTCCCTCCAATCCATCTCCAATTTCAGGTCTTCTTCAATTACCACCCCCTGCCATCTTCTTCTATCAGCAAGGTCCAGCTCAGACAAATGGTCCACAGCTTCCTTGGTATCCAGTTCTTGAATTTTCAGCAAGGCCTCATGACATTTCTGATGTCTGAGAACTGAGGTAACATCTCTATATTCCTTCAGCATACATTTCAAAGCAATAAACTTAGAAGCCATTCTGGAGGTGGCCGTGCCTTCACCCTGCTGTGACCTCCACCAGCTGGCAAACATGTCTCTGAACCTTGTTTCCCTCAGCCATGATCTCCTAAATTTAAAAGTAGGATCCAGCCACCACCTGCTCACCATTGTCCCACACCAAGGGAGTATGGTTAGAAAAAGGGCATTCAAGACCACACACAAATGACATATGAAAAAAATCCATCAGCTCAGCATTGCTAAAAAATCTGTCAATCTTGGACATGAGCCCATTACCATTCCTCCAAGTGAATTCAACCCCCGATGAAGGAAACTCGTACATCCCCAAGGCCTGGACCACCAATTGAAATCCAGTGGTGGAGCTTTCGACCACTCCATTTGGTCTGTCACTCCCCACTAAAGTACAATTAAAGTCCCCTCCAACAAGCCAAGCCCCCCCACCTACAAAGTCTGCAGCCAGGTTCCAATCCTCCCACAGCTCCTGCCTCCTGTTAGGATCATTTGGCCCATACACACCTGTCACATAGAAGACATTGTCCCCTTGGCCTCTTTTGAATCTACAGGTCAGAAGGTGCCTCGCCACAGAAACCTCCTACAAGCATAGCAGTTGCTTCTTCCACCAAATGGCAATTCCCCCAGATCTGGCATTGGAATTGACCACCACAAGGTCATTTGCAGATCCTGCCCTCATCTCTTCCCATGCCTTGTCAGACTCACAATCAATGTGTGTCTCTTGAAGGATGGCACAGTCGATTTCCCATTCACACAGATATCTAAGTAGAGACCCCCTCCTACTTCTATCGCGCAGCCCACGCACATTCCAGGTCAGGACCTTCATTTGGAAGTTAGGTCTGTCCCCTTCTTAGCTGCGGAAGTTCTGCTAACCTTCATCACAGCTATAATGACTGCTTCATCAACACTTTGTGTGGGAGTGTGCCCTCTTAGCCTCAACTTGTAGGGAGGTTTCCCACTCCTAACAGTAGAAGGAGTCTTTGACTTCGAGTGCACAACACCAGCCACAGGAGAACACATCTGCAAGTTCATGGAGCTCATAGAGGAGTCCACCAGAGCAGAATCTGCAGGCTTATCAGTCATGTTCATAACCATCCCATCATCAGGCTCACCAAGGTGGGTTTTCAGGTCCTCAACCACAACTTCATTATACATATTCATTTCCTTCCCTTCAACATCCACCATTGCAGCTACCTCTTGGATCAAGGGTACTTCAGCCACTTCATCCAGAGCTTCAGTCCACACCTCCATAATTCCCAGGTTCCCTACCTCATCTACTAATTCCCTATCTTTAGAGCATTCTGCCACCACCTCCTGGCAATCACAGTCAGGTTGCAAGGAAGGGACTTTGGACTTCAGCACCTCAGCACAGGAGGGGAGGTCTTGGATCAGAGGTACTTCAGCCAAACCTGCCAGAGCTTCAGTCCTCGTCTCCACAACTCTCAGTCTCCCTACCTCATCTACCAATTCCCTATCTTTATCGCATTCTGCCACCATTTCCTGATTAGCATAGTTTGGTTGCAGGGGAGGAATTTTGGTTTTCAACACCATAGCATAAGAGGGGGGGAGATGTCTAGGCACGACCTCTCTATTTGCCACAATAAAATTCAAAAGGAGCATCCAAGAATTGCCCCCACATCTGAGGATCAGTTTATCAGGAATGGTACCAGCCCTGAAGACCTTCACCCTCACATTCAAAACACTGGCATCTCCTTTAGTCAGACCAACAACATCATCCTCGGCCACAGATGCAAACCCAGCTATCATGTTTTCCACCACCTTCCTAGACCTTAGATGCAAAGGCAGACCTCTGATCTCAAGAACACAAGATTTGGAGGCTGCTCTCTGAGGGGGACGTTCAGGCAGAGATCCATCAAAGGGGGATACCAGCCGCCAGATCACTGATAATCCACCCAAAATGCTTGTATGAAAGCAATACCTTTCAACATCTACCGCACCCACATCAAAAAGCACAAATCGTGACGAAGAAATAATCGCAATTTTCCAAGCATCAGTTGATAGAGGGAGAGATCTCACCAGTTGCCGAATTCTGTCCATCTAAAGGGTACCCATCATTACTTCTCCAATCAAAGAACTATGTAGAGCCAGCTTCGCAACCTTAACATCCTTAGTCAGGGGAACCTCCACATCAATAGCGTGTCCCCCGAGCATTGAGGGGGGAGGTGGGAGGGGCATCTGTAGCTCACCCCTAGGCCACGAAGGTGTATTGCAATCCCTGCCCCCATAACCACCGCAAGTCGCCAGGCAATCATCCCGTTTGTGAGCAAAACCTCCACATGCCAGACAAAGCAGTGGTCGCCGATAGGTTGCTGCCAGGTGCCCCCGAAGCCGGCATCTAAAGAAAATCACCTCCCTTCGACTTCTGCCCCAACCATCTTGAAAATCCCTCCTTCCCATGGTCCTAACTCCATCAGGGACACGAACGCCATGCACCTTCCTACACCAAGATCGCGAATGTCATACAGCCCATTCGTTAGAATCATCGGCACCGGCGTCAGGCCCCCTCAGGCGGTCGGCCATCCAATCCGACTTTTCCCGCCCAAAGGGAAATTCAAATTTCACCCTCTTTGTCCTCCTTCGACCCCTTAACTATTGGAACACCTTAACTGGGGAGTCAAAGACAACCTCGGTCATGATTCAGCTGGCTGGTAGATTAGTAAAAACACCGAGGGGGTGGTTGAGAACGTGATCGTAAAAGTCCGTGGATTTTGCTTTCCCACAGACTTTTTCGTTCTCGATATGGAGGTCCCTCCTAATCTCCGAGATGCACCAATCATTTTGGGTTTCCCATTTCTAGCGACAGCCCGAGCAAACATTGATTGTGCATCCGGGTGTATGGAGATAGCCCTAGGTAATGAGCGACTTCGACTTGACATATTCAGGGCATCAAGGAACTTCGGCTGTGATCGAATCGAGGAGGATGGCGAAGACGAAGATTCAACATACTATGGTAACATTGGGCTCCTTTGCGACGACCCAATGTCTCATTCATCTGCACTATCAGGGTTCTTGGACCTCGATCCACCCGGCACTGAGACCACTGCACTGCACATATCTCCCCAAGGATCCTATTATTTAGGGTGTGTTTCTGACCACAGCACCCCTGAATCTAACTATCCTGATTTGTACACTACTGGATCGCCCTTATTGTTACAAGAAGACGTGACCACAACTAATGGGTTTCCCATTAACACAGTCATAATCGATTATCTCACAGCTAGCAAATCAGCAAGAATTGACACGCATCCAGATCATCAGATTCCCACCTTACCCATTAACATAGTCTGCTCCTATTCCCATTTCTGACTCTGACCCACCCATGCTTGAATTGAAGCCCTTACCTGACTCACTTAAGTATGTGTTCTTAGGCGAAAGTGAGACAAACCCGGTCATTGTTAATGCTCACTTAACCCAAGAACAGGAGCATCAACTGACTTCGGTTTTACAAGACCATAGGGCAGCTATAGGGTGGATCATTGCTGATCTTCGCAGTATTCGCCCCTCATATTGCACCCATCACATTTAGATGGATGATGGGGTGAAACCTTCGAGACAGCCTCAAAGACGGCTAAACTCGAATATGCTAGAGGTTGTTGATGAGAGCCTCATCATGAGCCATAACTAGCTCATTTTGACCCAATAAAGAAGATAAAAGCTCTTACATAACCTAGAAGAGGGCCTAAATAAAGGAATAAGTACTCTGAGAAGAAAACATGAATTAAAGGGTAAAAATGCAATTTTACCATTGCAGTACATAAACGGGATTTCTCAGAATAAAAACATAGGTCAAATGGTCTAAATGAGATAAAAAGTGGGTTGAGTCAATCAGAAATGGGTTTATGTGCAATCAAGGAACTAAATGACATTTGGTAACCCTAAAATAGACTCGCTTAAAATAACAAGGTTCCGGTCAGGATAAAAATCAATTAAACCCTCTAAAAATCATGAAAAAATGCTCCTTAGGGTTTAGAACACTTAATGTGGCCTTTGGAACCTAGTTTGACCTAGATTAGGGTCCTAGCTCTTCAATTAACCTAATTTGGGTTTTTATGCAAAATGTCCAGTCAAATGAGGTCAAACCTAAAATCTAACTTCACCATTGGATTCCTTAGGTCCAAATTAGGTTTATACCAAAATTTGGACCTAAGTGGTCATCTTGACCTACTTTGCAATTTAGTACACCCAAATCACAACTTGATCCCTATCTTTTGAAAATCATTGCAGAGAGCCCCCTAAGTTCCTTTCCACCTTTGCAATCAGGTCCTGCCGCCATTGTTAGGGCAGAACCGATCTCCGGCGAGGTTTAGAGAAGGATTACTCTCTGATTCCTCAAAGATTCCCTCCCAGAAATGGAAGGGAGATTCTCTAAGGAATTCCCTTCCATCTATAGCCAATCACGATCTCTGGTGTGAACCCAATCTCTCGTGCGAACGCACGAGGGATTTGGGTATCCACCTTCTTTCCTTCTCTGGCGAGCTGGCAGAGGTGATTGCGCGCCCTCCACGCACTAGAAGGTTCGGCCAACACCTATAAAAGGATCCTTAGACCCGGCCGCAGATCTTCAGCCTTGTTTTGACGGAGATTCCCCTAAGTTTTCCTCTCTCCCATCTCCGGCCAAGTAACCTGCAAGCTCCGGCGACCTCCTGCCCTCCTTCTCGTCGCTCTGCTGCCATACCAGCAGCAGAGTCAACTTCGCCTCTTCCTCCCGCGTTGCGCCATACCAAGCGCGCGTGCCCCTGACCTCATCCTCTTTGCCGCTCCCTCCCTCAGGGTTCTTCTTCTCCGATGACGACAGTTACGCGCTGTTCACTCCGCTGCCTCCCTTCCTTCCAGATACCTTCTCCATCTTCCCCTCTCTCTTTTCCCCCTGTTATTTTATTTAATTTCCCCCCGACAATGCCTGACCACCTCCATCTTCCTCGCATCTGACCAACCTCCGGCGAGCCGCCCCCACCATTCCGCCCCTCCACACGACTCGCCAACCATCTCATAAGCTCCGCCTCACTACCAGGAACAACTTCCGCCCATCCATTATCCTTCTACACCTCCACCACAGTCCCCCGAACAACCCCACACTTCCGGCCACAGGTTGACCTAGGCCCGCACGCCTAGACCATCCCACGGCCTGCAGCACCGTGCACCATCTTCGCCGTGCCACGGCGAAGGTGCCCAGCTGGTCTGATTAGGCCGATAGGCCGTATTGGTGTTTGACAGTATCGACACTCCTGCCGCCATTGACGACAGTTGAAGAAGCTCCAAAGCAGCTCCAGGCGTCAGGTCTTTCAGGCGCAGCAGGTTCGCGCGAGCAGTGCGAAGCCCTCGAGTCCAGCCAGGGGCGCTGCGAAGCCAGCAGCCTTGCCAATTGCACGAAGAATCCTCTGCGGGCACGCGCGAGATAGGGGCAGAGACTTTAGTCCCACATCGTTGAAACGCGAGAAACAGGTGCGCCATAAATTATTTTTGTGATATTGCCTTACCGCCTCCGAAAGCACAGGGGTGAGGTCCCTCACCTGACCTACTCGCCTCGTCCGCGGTTTCATCTCGCGGATCTGGCGGGATCCGACCCGACCCTAACCTGAGCACTCCTCACGCATCACCCACCTGCCGGTGCGCCTGGTCCCGGGTGCGAAATCCGACCCGATTACCCGTGTGGCTCTGGGAGAGCGTCCTTGAGCGAATTGCAGAGAAAGAGAGAGACGTTTGGGTAGAGGGAAGGGGGTAGGTTTTGCATTGGCTGTGGTGTGCGCAGGAAAGAAGGAAGAGAGGAAGAAGCGAACACTTAGCCGCTGCAGCAAGGGAAAAGAAGAGAAGGAAGAGGCGAAGGAAAGCAAAAAGAAGAATTGAAGAAATAGAAGAGTAGGAGCAGAAGAAGAAGGAACTCTGAAGAAAGGAAGCTAAGCAAGGCAGAGATCTGAGAGAAGGAAGGACTGCAGAAAAGACAAAAAGAAAGAAGAAGGCAGAAGGGAAACAAAGGCAGGAAGAAGAAGTCTTCACAGGAAAGGGAAGAGAAGAGAAAGAAGTTCAAGGAAGAAAAAGACCTGTGGATCAGAAGAAAAGAAGAAGAGCCAACGAAGAAGAAGAAGGCAGAAGAGAGAAAGAAGACTACTTTTAAGACGTCTGATAAAGAAATCAGACGTCCAATTCTGTTTTGTTTTAGCAATTCTTTTTATAACTCTCTCTCTTTGAATCAATTATGTTCATTTAAAAGTTGTATTCTTTGGTTTTGAAAGTACTGAGATTGCTCCCTGTGTTCGACCTCGGATACTCTACTTTTTCGAGTAATAAAATTCTCTATATTTGTTTGAACGTTTTGTCGGCTATATTACAACGTGTTATCTTTTAAAATCCGATCACAAAACATACGAACAGTTGTTAAGAAGGAGATCGTCAAATCGCTGGATGCAGGTATTGTATACCCAATCTCTGACAACCAATGGTGAGTCTGATCCAAATAGTGCACAAGAAAGCAGGACTCACCATAGTGAAAAATGATCAAGGCGAATCCATCCCGACCCGCACTGCGACATCATGGTGGGTCTGCATCGACTATAGGAAACTGAACATGGTTACCCAGAAGGATCACTTTCCTTTGCCTTTCATTGATCAGATCTTGGAACGGTTAGCCGGATGTAGTTTCTTTTGCTTTCTGGATGGATACTCTGGGTATAATCAAGTAGCAATTAGCCAAGAAGATCAAGACAAGACCACATTCACATGCCCCTTTAGAACATTCATTTTCAAGCGGATGTCCTTTGGCCTTTGCAACGCACCAGCAACATTTCAGCGTTGTATGATGGCCATCTTCTCTAGCATGATTGGGGACTATGTGGAGGTGTTCATGGATGACTTCTCCATTTTCGGAGATGATTTTGCATCTTGTCTTGATAACCTCACCAAAATTCTGAAACGGTGTATTGAGGTAAACCTAGTACTATCTTGGGAGAAAAGCCATTTCATGGTGAGGGATGGCATAGTACTAGGGCACAAGATCTCTAAAAATGGACTCGAGGTCGATCAAGCTAAATCTGAGATCATTTTCCACTTACCACCACCTAGCTCGGTCAAGCAGATCAGATTATTCTTGGGTCATGTCGGCTTTTATTTGAGATTTATACGTGATTTCTCAAAAATTGCACGACCTTTGGTGAATCTCCTTATTGCCGATGCCCCATTCGAATTTGACACCTCGTGTCTCAATGCCTTCGAGACTTTATGAAGCACTATCTCTGATTCTCGATTTTCCAACCACCCAACTAGTTGCTTGATTTCGAGATGATGTGCTACGCTTTTGATTTCGTCATCGGTGCTGTTTTAGGCCAGCGTCGGGAGAAACAACCTTTTGTCATATACTATGCTAGCAAGACGCTGAATGAGGCACAGCGCAATTATACTGTCGCCAAAAAGGAACTGCTAGCAGTAGCATTCGGGTTGGAGAAATCCAGATCTTATCTATTAGGGTCCAAAGCTATCATCTTCACTGACCACTCCACCCTCCGGCATTTGTTGGCAAAGAAGGATGCCAAACCCCGGTTCATCAGATGGATCCTTCTATTGCAACAATTTGATATTGAAATCTGCGATAAAGTCAGAAAGCATAATGTTGTGGCGGATCACCTATCCAGACTGGACCCAGCCCACATTTCTTATTCCCTGCCTATCCATGACCAATTTCTGGATGAATACCTTTTGGCAATTCACTTTGTTGAGTTCCCCTAGTATGCGGATATCGCAAACTATCTTGCCGCAGGCAAGATTCCCGCGAACCTATCCAAGGACCAGAAACTCAAATTTACTGCAAAGGCCAAATTCTACCTCTGGGATGACCCACTGCTCTTCCGCATTGGAGCGGATCAGATTATTTGAGGATGCATCCCAAATTCTGAGATCCCCAATGTGTGATCTTTTTGCCACAACGATGCTTGTGGTGGTCATTTCTTGGGACGGAAAATCGCTGCAAAAATTTTGCAGTCGGGATTTTTCTAGCCAACTATTTTCAGAGATACACATGAATACGCCGAGCACTGTAAACAATGCCAATCGGTTGGTTCTATGACCAGGAGAGACATGATGCCACTCCAGCCCATCATTGTTGTAGAAGTGTTCGACATCTGGGGCATCGATTTTATGGGCCCTTTTCCGAACTCGCATAGCTTCGAGTACATATTACTAGTTGTTGACTATATCTCAAAGTGGGTTGAGGCCATCTCGACGAGACGGGCTGATCATAAGACTGTCATTTCTTTCGTACGGGAATACATCTTCGTGAGATTCGGAATATCCTGCGCTCTGATTAGCAACGGGGGAAGCCACTTCATCTACGCCCACTTCAGGTCATTATTAAAGAAATACGGGGTACATCACTGTATAGCCACCTCGTATCACCCGCAAACCAATGGGTAGGCTGAAGTGTCTAATCATCAGATCAAGCTGATTCTCCAGAAGATGGTTAGACCAAACAGGAAGGACTGGTCCGATAAATTAGTTGATTCACTCTAGGCATATTAGATCGCGTACAAGGCCCCACTCAGAATGTCACCATATCGTATGGTATATGGCAAGGCCCGTCACCTTCTTGTAGAGCTGGAACACCGCGCCTTTTGGGCTGTGTGAAAATGTAACCTTGACCTCGATGCAGGAGATCAAGAATGGAAACTCTAGCTCAGTGAATTAGAAGAGATCTGGTGGGAAGCCTATGAGAACGCATTGATATACAAGGACAAGACCAAGGCCTTTCATGACTGCCACATCCAGGGGAAAGCATTCACACCCAACAAGCAAGTCTGGTTTTCAGGGAATCTCAAGTTCAAGTGGACTGGCCCATATGTTGTGATTCACCCATATCCTAATGAGATTAAATGCAAATATCATTACATGGAAGATTGTCTACAATATATACAATAGTATAAAGCATATCAGCCATTTAAAACTCAAATTTCCACCCATTGCTCTACTGTTTAAGCCTAGACCAATTAGCTGCATGACGTGCCGTAGTGCGTGTGTGTTAAGAGGTGTCGTTATAGTTGCACTTGATACGTCAGTTTTAAAAGAAGTAAACGAAGGTGAGTCCGAGTGTCGGTCTCAGGGAGGCGTGGAAATCGGATTTTGTTTACCACTTGTTGTCACGAAAAAGACAGAGTTTTGCTTCCGAAAGAGACGATTTTGAAAAGCGAGAGATAGAGAGAGAGAGTTTAGGGTTAGAAAGCTCTTGGTTTTGATCATGCACTTTAAACAGAAATTAAATGGCGACTAAACGGAAAATAATTTCATTAAACATGCATTCATAGTTCATGGTTTACAACATTAAATACATGCTTCAACAAAAGTAAATGAAAGCTTAAAAGAGAGAGAGAGAGAGGTAGAGAGAGAGTGGAGAGTGACGAGGCAGCCACGACAGTGGAGGAGGCTCCGTCGGCGGCTCGTCGTCTCCGACGATTACAAGAGTGCCTAAAGCTAGCTAGGAGAGGAGTGGAGTAGTTGCAAGTGGGAGAGTATGCCTTGAATGGTGGTAGAAGGGGGTTTAAATAGAGTTAAAGGCTTCCTAAAAGAAGAATGGGCTTTAGCGACATCCAGAGCATTGCTAAAACCGCTTCTATAAACGTCGGTGAAGCCCTCTTGCCGCCGGTCAGCTGCCTGCTTCGGTCTTCTTCTTCGCGCGATCTGTGGCCGCTGATCGAGAGCCGTCCGATCGAATATCGGACGGTTGAGAGCCTTCGGCGCCTGCGCTGAGATCGTGCCTCGGGCGCACGTGTGCGCGCGTGGGCGCTAGGGAGCTATCATTGCGCCGCGTGGCGCTATCCTGGCCGCCCGCTTCTGATCGGGCAGCCCAATTTTGCCGTGCCCTTCGCTCGCCTTCGATTTCTGGTCCGCGCGGCTCGAACGCACGTCGCGGCGATGCGGGCGTGCGCGCTAACCGTTGCGCCACGCTTGCGCTTTGTCGCGGCGACCGCGGGCGAGCGCGCAGATCTCGGCCATTTGATCGAAGATCAACGGTCGAGATTCATCTTTGGTTGGCTTGAGGGTGTGCGAGCGGTGGGGGCGGGGCGACATGGCGCTCTCTGGGCCATTGATCTCTAGATCAACAGTCAGAATTTCTTGGGCCCATTGTGGGAGCTCCGAATGTCGGATTTGGCCGATCTTGAGTCCGTTGGACTCCGTTTGTCATTATGAATCCATCTGTATAGTCCGATTGCTCATCTGAGGCCTGCTTTGACAAATGCTTTACACAAATGGCCATTAATACAGTTTATAAGCAATCTTGGTACTTGATGCATGCAATGCTCCTATTCTACTTTATGTTGCGCCTTTTATTCTAAAGATGGGCCATATTCAACCTAATTACTACCCCCTTGTGTGGTGTTATCACTGCAGTAGCAAAAACTACCTCTAGAAGGAATTCTAGATGTCTTAAATCCCATTCAAAGGCTATTGCAGTGTTTCAACTCATTTCCAGCAGCTCTGAAATGGGGATTTCAGTAGCTACTGAGATGGCCAAATCCAATCCATTATCTTTGTCATAGACAACAAAGATAATGGGATTAGATTGGAAATCAATCCAATGAACAATGTTGCTGCTATGTAGCCTTTTCATGTGCTAAAATTGGGTGATTCTAAGCCAAAATTCTCAAATAAAAACCTTTGTTTAAAACTGATCATGCATCAAATTCACATTCACGAAATACCATTGAAATCCAAATCTCTTCTCATATTAGAGTTGTAAAATTACTTCCTAGATCTGAGATGAGTCATTCAAACTCATTAAAGCACATCTTCAAATTCTTTTAATCATCATGCGAGAACAAAATCTATCTCCCAATTGACATTGACATCTCAATAGGGTCTCCTTCTTATATTATAGACAATATAAGACAAAGCCCCTAATCAAGATATCAAAGCATGAAAACTTGACTCAAAATCCTTCAAATCTGAATATGCAAACAAGAAGATTGCTTCAAATCAGCAAGGCTGATTATCCTTAGCTTTCACATCTAGAGTCCATTGAAAACCATATCTAAAGAAAAATTGGGTATAAGCTCATCTTCTATTCAAATTCAAAATAAGATGAAAAAGACTCATTGCAATACACCCAATTACACCATTAAAAACATCAAATATGTTCTTAAAAATTTGGGAGTTAATTTCCTCTTAAGGAAAGCTTGGAAACAGCATAAGAATACGATCTATCCTCTCTCTTGTGCCATAAGCAACACGAAGAAAGAAGCTAAATCTTGCGATACAAACCACTGACAATAAACCCAAATCCTCAGATTTCACATTCAAAATCCGTGGAGGGACTTTGTGGAATAATGGAATGAATGGAGAGTCCCTCAAATGGATTGTGAGTGCTCAAATCAGATCTAAATGCCCAAGAACATCAGATCTGATTTGATGCTCTGATGGGTAGGTGATTGGTGAAAAATGAGTGGAGATCAGTGAAAGTGAACAGTGAGATAAGGGGGGAGATCGGGAAATCGATATGAATACGGGAAATTACTTCTCTGATCTGAATTGATCAGAGAAGGCGAAGTCAAATTTAATCTAATCTATTCCTAGACTAATCTAATCCATCAATCAATTCACTAACTAATCCTACTCCTAGAAAGCAATAAACTACATTAACTTTACTCCTAGAAAGCATTTAAATCTATCTAATGGAAAGTAGGAGGTGTCTAAGGTCACCCACCATTGGCTGATGACGATGAAATGGGAGGAAACCCATCAGCTGACAAAAATGATGTCCAAGAGGCAACGGTCGGTGGCTGGAGGTGATTGAAAGGGGGGAAAAAGCCTATGCTGTCATCGCAGACCGACGAAATTGAGGTGAGGGAAGCTGAGGGCATGGAAGAATGGAATCACTCAGGGGGAGGGAGCGGTTCAGGTGCCCGCTCGAGCTGGAGGAGTGCTTAAGTAGAGTGAGAGAGTGAATCAGGTCACCTCGTGGTGGGATTAGGCAAATAGGGCTAGGGAGGTGAGAATGAGAGGAGAGGGCATGGGATGTTTTCAAATCAAATCCTAGCAACTAGATGGGATCTGGAGGTAGAGGTGACCACACGCGATGATTCTTGCTAAAGTTCAATTGCAAGGTGGCCATCAGATCGAGGACTATGAGGTGAACGACCAAGATGTGCCCTGTTCTTGTGATGAACAGTGCTCAAAAGAGCTGCAGGCGCCACAAGTTCTGTTGGTGTTTTTGCACAAATGGCCCAAAATGAAAGGGTAGACAAATAGCAGCAAGGTGCATAAGTGGTATAAATGCTATGCAGAGCCGTCCCTAGGATATTACAAATAGGTCCCTACAGCTTACAATAGGGTCCTTGGAGGTTTTCTCATGCATAAAATGTGTTGTATGAAGGACCTAATTGTGTAACTCTAATTGCAAGGCCCTAATGATGTCCGGATGCAACCAAGTTTTTAGTAAAGCTCAATTGAATACATTAGAAGTTAATTTCACTTTTGATTTAGAGTTTTGAGCTCAAATGTTTCTTCAATTTACAAATGGATCATCATTTTACATTTATTAATAGAATATCTCAATAAATGACCTAATTATGCATTTTTAGCACAAATTTGGTGTTTTAGGCCTTTTTCTCTATTTCCCACTTAACCTTTTTCATGTGTTAATTTGAAAGTGTTTAACCTAGTTTCCAGCTTAACTTGGACATTTTAGCTATGATGAGCCACAACTCTTCACTCTTAGAATGGGTTGTGCTCTTAATGATCGATTAAATACATGTGAGTGCATGCATAACCAAGGTTTTCAAGCAAGATTATTCAGATGAGTGGATTTTAACATTGAAATCTTGCTTAAGTAGCTTTTAGGGTTTAGAATTAGGTGAGTTCAAATAGAGGCAAACCAGATCTTTTAATCACGGGTGAAGATGTTTTCCTTTTAAAATCAAGAATAAAGTGGAGTGCCTGGTATTGACCTAAATTGTAAACCCTAAAAGGAAGCTACTTGATGAGTTGTTTTTAAATGAAGTGGCGCAGCCTAAACAACTCAAACAATTGGCCTTGATGCACCACTGAGTTAGGCACACATATGGTTACTTAATCTGATTTTTACTCAATTGTATGTTTAGATGTGTGTGTACAGGTTCTAAAGATCGATTGACCGGTTGAGTATGAAAATCAGAAGAGGTTGTGTACCTCTGTGTTTTTTTAGATTTTTTTTGTTTATATACGGAGGGTGAGATGGGTGGAGGTGGAAATCAAAAAAATCAAAACTAATCTTAGGGTTTGTGAGAACACCTAGGCTAATTAGGATTTGAATTATGGTTATGAAATGAACTCTATGGAGGGGGGGAGAATGGAGAGCACTTACAGTTGTCTTCAACTGCACTTTACTCCTTTCTACCTGAAACGTCGGTTCTGTTATAACGTTGTAGTAAAGCTGGTTGTTACCAACATTTCAAAAATTTTTTTTACTCGGAAAAATAAAAGAGTTCCCGAGGTCGAACTCAGGGAGCAAGTTGTATTCTAGAGATATACAAGTTCTATTACAAAAATAAAGAGAGAGAGAGAGAGATGAAAATTTGGCTTCTTCTTCTTTTCTTCTTTCTTCCTCTTTGTCTTTGGTTCTTCCTGTTCTTCTTCTTCTTCTTCTTCTTCTTCTGCTTTCTTCAGATCTTCCCCTCGTGCTCTTCTTCTTCTGTTCTTCCTTGTTTCCTTTCTTTCTTTTTCTTCAGATCGTCTTCTTCTTTTCTTGCTTCTTTCGCGTTGGCCGTTGCTCTTCCTTCTTCTTCAGCCTGTCTTCTTTCCTGCTCTGGCTGCTGACCTTCCGTCGTCTGCCCCGGTGCTGAGACGACTTAACGATGCCTATGCTACAGTGCCGCAGCTCCTTCTTCTTCAGCGGGTCTGCTTCTTCTTCTTTGGCCTGCACACTTCAGAGTTTTTTCGTTAAGAGGCAAAAACCTACTCTACCCCCCTCCCCCGCGTATCTCTCTCTCTGAAATCACTCTTCGGAAGCTCTCCCAGAGCGCTATCGGGTAATCGGGTTCGGGTCAGGCCCGGGTCCAGGCCCACCGGCGTGCGTGGTGGGCGAGGAGTGCAGGTCAGTCTAATCGGGTCGGGCCAGGTCCGCGGAGCGTGGTCACGGACGAGGCCGGGTCGGGTCGGGTGAGAGGGACCTCACCCCGTGGTAACTGAGGCAAACAGATGGTGGCACTTTTGCAATTTATGTGGGTGTGTGGCTTCAGAAGGTTCCGAGGTGGGACTATCCGCGCACCCCTTTTCTCTCACGCCTGCAATAGGGATGGTGCTTCCAATTGCAACAGCTGTTGAGGCTCGCAACTCCAATTGAGGGCCAGGGTGTGTGTGCAAGACTCTTTCGCGCAGCCTAGGTCTTCAACCTGGGATATCTAGGCTTGGAGCAACCTCAAGCAAGCTTCGAGCTTCCTCGCCAATGGCGGTCAAGGCCTGGAACCTGAAATCAATAGAACGGCCTCTCGGCCAAATCAGACAGGCGGGGGACCTTCGCCGTGGCACGGCGAAGGTGGTCAGGGGGTCTGCAGGGGGCGAGATGGAGCTAACAGGTCATCCTAGGTCAAACTGTGAGCGAGGGAGTGGGTGTGTTCGGTGGATCTGCAGAGGGTGTTTGGTGGGAAGTGGAGGGGTGGAAGAGGATCAGGGTGAGGAGGCGGAGGTTCTGCGGTGGTCGGCGAGCCGTGTGGGTCGCTGAGGTGATGGAAGCGGCTCGCCGGAGGGTGGTCGGAGGCGGAGAGGATGAGGGTGAACAGGGTCGGTAGAGGGCTTAATTGACTAAATCGAAAGCGGGGAAAGAAAGAGGAGGAGAAGGGAAGTAGGTCTAACTTACTTGCAGGGACGAAGGGGGAGGAACAGGGCGACAGTCGTATCGACTGTCGCCGGAGAAGACGATGCTCAGGGAGAGGGGCGGCGGCGAGCAGAGGGCTGGAGAGGCGCCAGCTGGGTGCGGCAGAGCGCGGGAAGAGCAGGGGAGGAAGTCTCTGCTGCTGGTAGTGCGGCAGAGCGAAGAGGTGGAGGGGGAGGAAGCCGCCGGAGCTGGTGAGCGTCTGCCGGAGAAAGAAGAGAAGAAAGCTGGGGGTTTTCTCCGTCAGATCCAGGCTGCTTTGGTCGGTGGAGCGGCGGGGGGGTATTTATAGGGTTGAAGCAGGGAGGAAGGCGGAGGGAGACGACGTGTCTCCCTCGCCGGAGAATGGTCGGAATACGAACCCATACCGTCCGTGCGTTCGCACGGCCGGTATGGGGGGCTATAATGACCATGGGGGTGCTCCTGCGACGGCTGACGACGCAGGGCACCCCCGGTACACATGCCAGGTCCTCCACCTCACCCTGCGCGGCGCCATGCTCCGCGCAAGGTCGCCGGAGCATGGTGCTGGCAGGGTTTTGCAGGAGGGACCTGTTTGCAAAGAACGAAGGAGAGTTAGGGGCCAAAATGCGAGGGTTCAAAAGTTGAGGGCCAAAGAGTAAATATATGAGGACCAAAGTGTAAAGTCGGTCAAGGAGGTTTCTTCTTAGGCTCAAGTTTTTATACATGACTAATTAGAACCTAAGGAATCTGATGGTAAATTTCATTTTCATATTAAACCTTGTTTGACCGGTCAATTTGCGTAAAGACCCAAATTAAGTTATTAATTGGGCATGGTTCTCAATGTAGGTCAAAATGGGTTCTAAAGGCCAAATTGAAGGTTCTAAACCCTAGAGATTATTTTTCTATGAATTTTAGAGGGTTTATTCTATTTTTACTTTGCCTCGAACCTTGTGAATTGAAGTGGGTTGTTTTAGGGTTACAGATTATCATTTGGTTCCTTGGAAGTGCTGTAGCCCTTGCTAGATCATCTCATCCCACTTTTATTCTTATTAAGCTGTTTTGACCTGTGTTTGGGCCCTGAATTACCCTGTATGCAGATTATACTGGTAAAATTGCACTTTTACCCCTTATGACTGGTTTTCTTCTCAAACTCAGAATTCTCTGAGTTAAGCCTTTCCTTGAGATATGTAGGAGCTTTTATCCTTTGTATTGGGTCAAAATGAGCTAGTTATGGCTCATGATGAGGTTCTCATCATACCCCCATGCCTAGCTTTTGCTAGTCCCTTAGCAAAAAACTTAAGGTTTCAACCCTTGTTCTAGACCATGAAGTTTTCAATGGTTTTAGATAAGTGCCTTTTTATTTGAGCATAGATTAGGTTAGAATGCTGACCATAGGCCTAAAAGATACTCTAGTACCAATCAAGATCCAAATCTGTCTAGCCTTAGCCTCAGTCTTTTAGCAAAGGTTTTTAAGGCCCGCAAGAACTAACCTAAGGTTTATTGGACTTCGTGGTTAAAGCACCCGTGCTTGAAATGATTTTAGCCCTGGCCCAGTTCGCAGTGCGTTTTGTAAGAGAGAGATAGAAAGTTTTTTCTGTTTGGAGAGTTTTCTCTCTCTTTTTCTTTTTAGTTCTAGCCTAGGATTAGCTTTTCAACACGGTCTGTATCAGATTCCTTGCTCCCATCATCAATCCTCAAGGGTTCCTGGCGATCGATGCTTCGAGATAGCACCGCCCATGGCAACCCCCGGAACCCTGGCTATTGAGATTTCGAGATAATCCCATCCATGGTATTCCGTGGCCGAATCCAGACCCTGGCAATTGACACTTCGAGATAATGCCATCCATGGAATCTGAACCAGCAGAGTGCTTACATGCCCCCCGTAGGATATGTAAATATCCTAAGAGACAAGCACCGAGGAGATGATATTTTGTTTCGCATCTTCGAGGGGATTTCCCGCCTCTCCGCGCTGGGAACTCGTCCAAATCAACTTGTGTTGATCGGCCATTCCTATTCTAGGCGTTCTTTTCAGATTTTTGCGACGCTTCTGCGTGATTCTGATTTTTACGCTTACTGAACCAGGCTGTGTGTGAGATTAGGGTGCTTAGGTTACTGAGTCCCGTAAACCAAAAATTAGTTAACGAGGCCGAATACTTCCTAAGCCTTAGACCTAATACTTCAGCTTTTCATTTTCCTCAACCTCTTGAGGAGTGTCCAGATCTTAATGGGTACTAAGAGTCTATTCAAGAATGCCTAAGGTTTGCATTCTTACTAATCTCATTGTGCACTTTTCAGTTATTTTCTTGAATGAGGTCTAGAACTTAGGTTAATTCCTTAGTTCCTTACTAATGACTATCAACTTTTCTTATAATTTTGTGCTCCTTTTTCATTTTGTTTCTTCTCTCCTTCACAAAATTTTCCTTCTCCTCTTTTCCTCTTATTCTTTTTCGAAAAATTTTTTAATTTTTATGGTATTTTTGGCATATGTGAATTTTTTGTTTGAAACCTTTTCTTACGAGTTTTTGCACTTTCATACCCCCCCATGCCTAAGATTTGCAATGTCCTCATTGTAACCTAGGGGGTCTTAGTTCAGGGTGAACTTCGAGTGCTGAAAGGTGTCAGAACAAGTTTCAGGTTTTCAAAGAGAATGACGGGCTGCCTCCCGTTAAGCGCTGAGTTTTACGCCATCGGCTGGGCGCAATAAGCTCAAGGAGAACGGAGGATATAAGATGCCTCAGCCAAATCAGTAGAAGTTACATCAATGAACGGCTTGAGTCTTTGACCATTCACGATGAAAGGTTCAGAATCGTGGCTGAGTGGACTGATTTCGATTGCTCCATTTCCAAAAACCTGTCGGACCAAATATGGTCCGACCCACTTAGATCTCAGTTTTCCTGGGAAGAGTTTGAGTCGGGCATCAAAGAGTAGGACCTTTTGACCAGGATGAAAGATCTTTCTCGAGATGTGTTTGTCGTGGAAGGCTTTAACCCGCTCCTTGTAGATTTGCGAGTTCTCGTACGCGTCTATGCGCAATTCATCGATCTCGCTGATTTGGAGTTTTCTGTGGGTCCCAGCCTTGGAAAGATCTAGATTACAGTTCCGTACTGCCCAATAGGCTTTATGCTCCAGTTCGACGGGAAGGTGGCATGCCTTTCCGTACACCAATCTAAAGGGAGACATGCCCAATTGGGTCTTGTGGGCGGTCCTATAGGCCCACAATGCTTCCGGAAGTCGGGACGACCAGTCCTTCCTGTCAGGTCGAACAGTGACCTGCAGGATTTTCTTGATCTCCCGATTCGACAGCTCAGCTAGACCATTAGTTTGGGGGTGGTAAGGAGTAGAGATTCGGTGAGACACCCCGTATTTGGTCATCAGTGACCTAAACTGAGCATTTGTGAAATGGGTCCCCCCATCAGAGATTATTGCACGAGGAATCCCGAACCTTGAGAAAATGTGTTGATGAATGAATTTGAGAACGATTTTGTGATCACAGGTTCGGGTCGGTATGGCTTCGATCCATTTGGACACGTAGTCCACAGCCAACAGAATGTATTCGAAACCATCCGAAACAGGAAAGGGGCCCATAAAATCAATCCCCCAAACATCAAAGATTTCGCATACTAGAATCGGTTGCATAGGCATCATGTCGCGATGGCTCATGTTGCCCAAAGTCTGGCAACGACTGCATGCCTTGCAATGACTGTATGCGTCTTTGAACAGTGTGGGCCAGTAGAAGCCGCACTGGAGGACTTTTGATGCGGTTTTATGCCCGGCAAAATGGCCACCGCATGCCTGGTCATGGCAGAAAGAGAGGATATTGTTGACTTCCCCTTCCGGGACACATCTCCGGATGATCTGATCGGCACCTATGCGGAAGAGGTACGGGTCCTCCCAAATGTAATACTTGGCATCGGAGCGTAATTTGTCTTTCTTGGCCTTCGGCCAATCGGACGGGGTCTGATGAGATGCCAAGTAATTTACAATATTAGCAAACCATGGAAGGCTAGTACCAATAGTCAGCAGGTGCTCATCGGGAAAATGCTCAGTGATGGGTCCGGAAGGGTCTATCATTTCAGAAGGAAGACGGGACAAGTGATCAGCTACCACGTTTTGTTTTCCCGCTTTATCGCGAATCTCGAGGTCAAATTCTTGCAACAGCAAGATCCATCGGTTCAATCGAGGTTTCGCGTCCTTCTTTGCAAGGAGATGCCTCACAGCCGTGTGATCCGAGTATATGATGACATGGGAACCCAGAAGGTACGATCTGAACTTCTCTAGGGCAAATACTACAGCTAGCAGCTCTTTCTCAGTAACTGTATAGTTACGCTGAGCCTCATCGAGTGTTTTGCTGGCGTTGTAAATGACCACAGGTTTCTTGTCATTTTTCTGCCCCAAAACCGCTCCTACAGCGAAGTCGGATGCATCACACATGATCTCAAAGGGTTGAGACCAATCAGGGGACTGTAGGATCGGGGCTTGGGTGACTCGGTCACGCAGGATTTCAAATGCTTGAGTGCATTCCTTGGAGATTTTGAAGGGAACATCCTTGGAGAGAAGAGTGGTCAGGGGGCGTGCGATTTTTGAAAAATCAGGGATAAATCGTCGATAAAAACCGACATGCCCTAAAAAGGATCGGATGTCCCTGATCGAGCTAGGCATAGGAAGGTGAGAAATCAGATTAACCTTAGCTTGATCCACTTGGATACCTTTCTCCGAAATTGAGTGTCCCAGGACAATTCCCTCAGGCACCATGAAATGGCTCTTTTCCCAGGAAAGAACCAAATTCACGTCGATGCACCGCCTGAGTATCTGGACCAAGTGTTGGAGGCAATCGTCGAATGATGCTCCGAAAACTGAAAAGTCATCCATGAAGACTTCCAGATAATCACCTACCATATCTGAGAATATGGCAAGCATGCATCGCTGAAAAGTAGCGGGTGCATTGCAAAGACCGAAAGGCATCCTTCGGAAAGCGTATGTTCCGAAGGGGCAGGTGAATGTGGTCTTTTCTTGGTCCTCAGGATGGATTGCCACCTGGTTATAACCAGAGTACCCGTCAAGAAAGCAGAAGAACCTATTTCCCGCTAGTTTTTCGAGAATTTGATCAATGAAGGGTAGTGGGAAATGATCCTTCTTTGTGGAGGAATTGAGTCGACGGTAATCTATACAGACTCTCCACGAGTTGGCTAATCGGGTAGGAATGATTTCTCCGGTCTCAGTCGTTATAGTGGTGAGTCCTGCCTTCTTAGGCACGACCTGAATTGGGCTCACCCAACGACTATCGGAGATCGGGTAGATGATCCCGGCATCTAACCACTTGATGATCTCCTTTTTCACGACCTCCTGCAGATTGGGGTTTAAGCGTCTCTGCATTTCACGAGAAGGTCGTGTGCCCTCTTCTGAATAGATATGATGAGTACAATAAGAGGGACTTATTCCAGTCAAATCATCGAGGGTCCATCCGATGGCTCTGCGATGTTGCTGGAGGACAACAATCAGACGGGATTCCTGTTCAGGATTGAGGTTGGAATTGATGATCACAGGAAGGGTCTGATTAGAACCCAAAAAGATGTATTTCAAATGAGCAGGAAGGGGTTTCAGTTCGAGGATGGGGTTTTCAGCAGCAGCGGGTGGTTCAGTATAGATGTGAGGTTCAAGGGTGGGAGTTACTGGGTTTACATCTGGATTTGACTCCTCTATTTGCGGGTCAAGATCCTTCTGTGGTTGATGAGGCATACTCAAGTCATTCTGGGGGTGTGATTCATCAACCAAAGTCTTGATGTCACAAATTTGCTCGATGACGCCGCAATTAATTCCTTGTTGGGCCTTAAATATATCAATTTTCAGTGTTTGATCTCCAAACTTAAGCTCTATTTGGCCCTCCTCATAGCTGATGTTGGCTTTAGCAGTAGCCAAGAAAGGTCTCCCTAGAATGATTGGTGTATCCCTAGGGTTCTCAGGTGCATCCATGTCTAAGACTATAAAGTCCACTGGAAAATAGAAATCCCGCACTCTTACGATAACATCCTCGAGAATCCCTTTTGGTGACTTTATAGATCGATCTGCTAATTGTAATGTCACCTCAGTTGGTTTCAGCTCAGATTCTTCCAGATGGTCAAGTAAGGATGTGGGTATCAGATTTATAGATGCTCCTAAGTCTAACAATGCTCTATCAAATTGGGTACCACCTATCTTACAGGAGATCAGGGGAGTTCCAGGATCTTTTGCCTTGGGTGGGAGTCTACTAAGGATTACAGAGCTGGCTTGCTCTGACAGAACAATTGGGCTCCCTCCCTTGGTTCGCGGCTTACGCTGGGGTGTACATATATTCTTTAGAAATCGTGCGTAAGCTGGTACGTGGCGGATTGCATCCATCAAGGGGATGTTTATGTGGACCTGCTCAAAGAGCTTGACCAGGTCCTCCTCAGGGGCCACGGGTTTGGTGGTCTTCTTTCCCTTGGTCAGGGCTTCGGGAAACGGGATCTTGGTTGGTTCCTCTAGGATAGGTCCTGGTTGTGGGTCTGGAACAGCGGTACCTTGGATAACTATCCTAGGGTCATGATTATCAGGCTGGGAGTGGTTTGGATAACGCGGGTCCTGAGTTGTCTTACCACTACGTGTTGTTACAGAATTTAATCCGGCCTGATTTTGGTTTGGATTTGGTAGGAGGGGTGGCTGCTGCTGAAATCCCGTACGAGAAGTAGAGGCTTCCATCTCGTCTGGAGATGGGGCAGTAGGGGCCTGATAAATCCATTGAGCGTGGCCTAAATTTGGATTCATAACGCGCTTCTGGGTTGGCACGTTATTTGGGTTAGGAAGGGGTTGGGAAGGGAGTGTGCCTGGCTGGCGAGAATTTGTCAACTGGGCCAGCTGAGTTTTAACTTCAGTAAGCTCGTCCTTGTGCTGTTTTTGAATGGCCGCATTCGATTTTTGAATGTCAGCCAGAGTCTGAAGGATTAAGGACATTTGATCTTGATTTGGCCCTGATGGATAAGTAGGGTTGGGCCGAGGCTGAGGCGGCTGGTAGTGATGAGAGGGCTGTGGGCGGGACTGAAAAGGTGGTCTTTGGGTTTGGGAATTTCCCGCCCACTGAAAATTGGGATGGTTTCGCCATCCAGGGTTGTAAGTGTTGGAGAATGGGTCGTTCTGGATGGCGTTGAGGTCCTCGCAGGTCTGAGGAACCTCCTGAGAATCAGGGAGAGGGGGAATGGAGTTCCCCCGGCTGGTGAAGAAAGGATCGGATGATCTTCCAGTCCAAGAATCAGATGGGGATGGATATGGATCCATCCCAGGGGAGGATCGGTGTAGGATGTTTTGCACAGTCTCCTGTGTGGAAGGAGGTTGTGCAAAGGAGTTACGCGCAGAGGTGGCTCGCTGCAAGTGCTGAGTCAGCTCATCCACCTTCTTTTCAATAATTGAGACCTTGTCCAATCGACTGGCCATTAATTCCAGGTCGACTGATGCGGACAGGCCCTGCGTCTCATGTGCTCCCTTAAGATTCGTCGCTGCGCGGGTATTCGTCCTGTCGAATAATCCCATGGAGTCATTGTTGATGGAGTTCTCGCACATGTTTTCGAGAATCTCCCATACGGTGTCTTCATGTTGACCCATGATGTTTCCTCCGCAGGTTGCATTGACGAAAAGGCGGATGTCCTCACGGAGTCCCTGGTAAAAAGATTGGACTTGTTCCCATTTAGGAACTCCGTGATGGGGGCACTTCCTCATGAGATCCTGAAAACGATCCCATGCCTCATGGAGAGGTTCTCCTGATTGTTGAGTGAAGTGTGTAATCTGATGGCGCAAGGCGTTGGTCCGACCAACGGGAAAGAACTTTTTCAAAAACTCGGATTGAAGTTCTTCCCAAGTGTTGATCGGCCGGGTCTGAGTTTGATACCAATGGGCGGCCTTGTCCATAAGAGAAAAGGAGAACATCTTCATGAGAAGAATATCCCGATTTTGCGCATCTGATCCAAAAGTGTGGGCCAGATGCTTTAGCTGTTTGATGTGCTGGAAAGGATCTTCAGAATTAAGCCCATGGAATTTAGGTATAGCGTGAATCATGTTGGGCTTTAGTTCGGAATCAGGTCCTCCAATCGGGATTCTAACTCGAGGCTCAATGGCCACCGCAGCAGGATTGTAGTGGTCCCGCATCATAGGACGCTGCGGTGGGTGCACGAAGTTTTGGAAGAGGTCATTGAGTCGCTGGAGCTGGTGTTCCAGATTATTTTCTTCCTCAACTGGCTGAGCCATGATGGGGGAAGAAGAAGAACTTGGTTCTGAATCAGAAGAGAGAATAATGTGAGGGTGTTGCTGCACAAACACGGGCGTCGAGGCTTGGCCTTGACGAGAGTGAATTTCTAATGGAGGTCTTAAGGGTGGTCTTAGAGACCTCCTTCCGTACATGCACAGTTGGGAGAGGTAAGTTTAGAAGGTGCTGGACCCAATCAAGACACCCAAAAATGTGTTGGGTGACTATAGAGGTGCGGGGCAGATGGACCCCTTGATCAGAAAGATCGTCCACCTGAGAATTACCTGGGCAGCCAGAGAGGGAGAGTCCCGCGAAGACCCCTACACGGTAGAGCGTCCCCACGGGTTACAGGGTTTCCCCCACCCGACCTCTCTTGTCACTGCGGTTCCAGGTAGACCAGAATGGGGATCTTGACCTCTTAAGTCTACCAATTTTAAGATCAGGGTGCTTAAGGTTTTACTTGAACTTTAGTCTTTTTAAGTGCAAAGAGTGACCTAATTTAAGGTTGGTTAACCCAAAGGGGTCAACTTTACCTATTGTTTTCTTTAAGAGCTTTTAGGTCCTGTCTTTTAGGGTTCAAGTGTTTAGAGAGAGCCAATTGTTTAGGATTTTTCTTGTTAATTATTTTCAATCAATGGCTTGGGCACACCTCTTTAGGATTTCCTCAATTCTTGATTAAGGGGTGTGTCTCTACTGAAATCCTAATGTTTGACCTTATGTTGGCTCTACTTGGTCCATTTAACTCTTTGTTGGGCAATTAGGGCTCAAGCAAGAATGTGTTAGCCCTTAAATACCCTTAATAGTGTGCAAGAGTGATGAGTTGAAAACATGCAACTTTTTATGGTTACTAAGTATGGAAGACAGGTTAGCCCTATATTGCTTTGTTCTTTTCTTTTCTTTCTCTTTAGAGTGTAGGGGTTAATAGTGAGAGAAAAGATTTACCTGTCTTCGGAGTGGTTGTCGTGTGGTTGCTTGTCTTCTTGAGTTCCTGTAGCTGCACAAAAGAGAGGAGATTATCAGAAATTAAAAGATACAGGAATGTTTACCTCTAGAATAGCCGTTGCTCCCCGGCAGCGGCGCCAAAATGAAACGTCGGTTCTGTTATAACATTGTAGTAAAGCTGGTTGTTACCAACATTTCAAAAATTTTTTTTACTCGGAAAAATAAAAGAGTTCCCGAGGTCGAACTCAGGGAGCAAGTTGTATTCTAGAGATATACAAGTTCTATTACAAAAATAAAGAGAGAGAGAGAGAGATGAAAATTTGGCTTCTTCTTCTTTTCTTCTTTCTTCCTCTTTGTCTTTGGTTCTTCCTGTTCTTCTTCTTCTTCTTCTTCTTCTTCTTCTGCTTTCTTCAGATCTTCCCCTCGTGCTCTTCTTCTTCTGTTCTTCCTTGTTTCCTTTCTTTCTTTTTCTTCAGATCGTCTTCTTCTTTTCTTGCTTCTTTCGCGTTGGCCGTTGCTCTTCCTTCTTCTTCAGCCTGTCTTCTTTCCTGCTCTGGCTGCTGACCTTCCGTCGTCTGCCCCGGTGCTGAGACGACTTAACGATGCCTATGCTACAGTGCCGCAGCTCCTTCTTCTTCAGCGGGTCTGCTTCTTCTTCTTTGGCCTGCACACTTCAGAGTTTTTTCGTTAAGAGGCAAAAACCTACTCTACCCCCCTCCCCCGCGTATCTCTCTCTCTGAAATCACTCTTCGGAAGCTCTCCCAGAGCGCTATCGGGTAATCGGGTTCGGGTCAGGCCCGGGTCCAGGCCCACCGGCGTGCGTGGTGGGCGAGGAGTGCAGGTCAGTCTAATCGGGTCGGGCCAGGTCCGCGGAGCGTGGTCACGGACGAGGCCGGGTCGGGTCGGGTGAGAGGGACCTCACCCCGTGGTAACTGAGGCAAACAGATGGTGGCACTTTTGCAATTTATGTGGGTGTGTGGCTTCAGAAGGTTCCGAGGTGGGACTATCCGCGCACCCCTTTTCTCTCACGCCTGCAATAGGGATGGTGCTTCCAATTGCAACAGCTGTTGAGGCTCGCAACTCCAATTGAGGGCCAGGGTGTGTGTGCAAGACTCTTTCGCGCAGCCTAGGTCTTCAACCTGGGATATCTAGGCTTGGAGCAACCTCAAGCAAGCTTCGAGCTTCCTCGCCAATGGCGGTCAAGGCCTGGAACCTGAAATCAATAGAACGGCCTCTCGGCCAAATCAGACAGGCGGGGGACCTTCGCCGTGGCACGGCGAAGGTGGTCAGGGGGTCTGCAGGGGGCGAGATGGAGCTAACAGGTCATCCTAGGTCAAACTGTGAGCGAGGGAGTGGGTGTGTTCGGTGGATCTGCAGAGGGTGTTTGGTGGGAAGTGGAGGGGTGGAAGAGGATCAGGGTGAGGAGGCGGAGGTTCTGCGGTGGTCGGCGAGCCGTGTGGGTCGCTGAGGTGATGGAAGCGGCTCGCCGGAGGGTGGTCGGAGGCGGAGAGGATGAGGGTGAACAGGGTCGGTAGAGGGCTTAATTGACTAAATCGAAAGCGGGGAAAGAAAGAGGAGGAGAAGGGAAGTAGGTCTAACTTACTTGCAGGGACGAAGGGGGAGGAACAGGGCGACAGTCGTATCGACTGTCGCCGGAGAAGACGATGCTCAGGGAGAGGGGCGGCGGCGAGCAGAGGGCTGGAGAGGCGCCAGCTGGGTGCGGCAGAGCGCGGGAAGAGCAGGGGAGGAAGTCTCTGCTGCTGGTAGTGCGGCAGAGCGAAGAGGTGGAGGGGGAGGAAGCCGCCGGAGCTGGTGAGCGTCTGCCGGAGAAAGAAGAGAAGAAAGCTGGGGGTTTTCTCCGTCAGATCCAGGCTGCTTTGGTCGGTGGAGCGGCGGGGGGGTATTTATAGGGTTGAAGCAGGGAGGAAGGCGGAGGGAGACGACGTGTCTCCCTCGCCGGAGAATGGTCGGAATACGAACCCATACCGTCCGTGCGTTCGCACGGCCGGTATGGGGGGCTATAATGACCATGGGGGTGCTCCTGCGACGGCTGACGACGCAGGGCACCCCCGGTACACATGCCAGGTCCTCCACCTCACCCTGCGCGGCGCCATGCTCCGCGCAAGGTCGCCGGAGCATGGTGCTGGCAGGGTTTTGCAGGAGGGACCTGTTTGCAAAGAACGAAGGAGAGTTAGGGGCCAAAATGCGAGGGTTCAAAAGTTGAGGGCCAAAGAGTAAATATATGAGGACCAAAGTGTAAAGTCGGTCAAGGAGGTTTCTTCTTAGGCTCAAGTTTTTATACATGACTAATTAGAACCTAAGGAATCTGATGGTAAATTTCATTTTCATATTAAACCTTGTTTGACCGGTCAATTTGCGTAAAGACCCAAATTAAGTTATTAATTGGGCATGGTTCTCAATGTAGGTCAAAATGGGTTCTAAAGGCCAAATTGAAGGTTCTAAACCCTAGAGATTATTTTTCTATGAATTTTAGAGGGTTTATTCTATTTTTACTTTGCCTCGAACCTTGTGAATTGAAGTGGGTTGTTTTAGGGTTACAGATTATCATTTGGTTCCTTGGAAGTGCTGTAGCCCTTGCTAGATCATCTCATCCCACTTTTATTCTTATTAAGCTGTTTTGACCTGTGTTTGGGCCCTGAATTACCCTGTATGCAGATTATACTGGTAAAATTGCACTTTTACCCCTTATGACTGGTTTTCTTCTCAAACTCAGAATTCTCTGAGTTAATCCTTTCCTTGAGATATGTAGGAGCTTTTATCCTTTGTATTGGGTCAAAATGAGCTAGTTATGGCTCATGATGAGGTTCTCATCACTACCACTTAAAGATTCCCTGTCAAGGTACCTACAAAACAATAGAGAAGAAACAAAACAGAGTTAGAAGATTCCCTTTGCAGGCATTGCATTTTTGTTTTGATGGAATTTGGCATATATGATCTTTCATCTAAATGCATTATTGATCGTTGGAGAAAAGATGTGAAGCTTCCCTCTGTGACAAGCAATTTTAAGGCTATCTACTCTCTTGATCCTACGGATAGATATGAGAATATATGTTCAAGGATGATGAAATTTGCTGGTGTTGGTGCCACATCATCTTCCAACCATGATATATGCTTGAAGGTGCTTAATGATGTATTTAAGCAATTAATGTCTTTGACAGGGTTCGAAGATTAGGTATAGTTGTTTCTTATGTCTTCTTTTATTACTTTTATGTTTTTCTTAAGAGATGTTTTCTAATTTTTTATTTTTTAGGGTGCATTAACTTCTCCAACCATTTATGATCCAAAGCAAACATGACCTTGTGGTAGGCCTCGTGAGAAGAGATTTAAGAAATCATGTGAGGTTTCACTTATAAAGAGGAGGATGAAAAAGAACACTACAAATGATTGTCCATCTTTATCCTTAGGGGCTTCTACATTGTAGTTTTAGCTTTGATTATATATAGTCGGATACATCAAAAATTTTCGTTATAATACATTACTTTTTTCTATATGCATTGGTTTTTGGGATATTTAGCTGATAAAAGACCTGCACAGGTGATAATACCAATTATACATGTATTACACTGGTGATATTAAGTATTGCACCAGGGATTAAAGGTGATTTTGAGTTTGCATCGGTGATATTAAATATCGCACTAGGGATATTTAAATTTTAATCTGGTTAACAAAGATTTTTTGGGTTTGTACGGGTGATAAAATAGTTTGCACGATGATATTAAATCTTACACCAGGGATATTTGATACCGGGAACCCAGGTTTATTGGGTTTGCATTGGTGATATTAAATATTGTACTGGGGATATTTAAATGTGATCCCAAGTCTCTGGTCATAAAATCGATTACACCAGTGATATTAAGTATTGCATTAGGGATATTTAAATTTGATCGTAATTTTTGTACAGTTGCTATGTTAATAAAAAGGTGAGTTTAAGTACATTTTGCACCAATAATAACACAAATCACAAAAGGAAGACATTATAGAGTAAAAGATTATTCATATTTACGAAATGTATATTTTGTTAGAAAATATTTTACACAAAGGGGGCATAGTTCATGGGAAAACCATCATAGGCCCTAACTGGCCACTTCTAGTCAGGATTGAAAGTTAAATGCTCCTACATAACCATCTGAGGGTTATAACTCCACTTCATTCTATTTTGAGAGGAGAACATGGCAACTAAGGTTCATTCTGTTATTTTAACATCATATCATGAATATAGAATAACCACAGGATTTGTCAGGGGTAAAATGAAGGTCAAATAAGCATTAAAGACTAATAAGTGGGTCCATGCAGATAGAAACAGGATTTCACGTATTTCGAGAACTAATACAGCACCCAAAATCCTAATTTCATACCTGCTTAAAATACAGAGGTTCTGGTCAGAATAAAATTCATCTAAATCTCCTAAAATTCATAAAAAAACATTCCTTGAGGTTTGGTATTCTTAATTTGACCATTGAACCTATTTTGACCTTAAACAGATTCACAGATAGAGTTCTGCCCTAATTTGGATTTCTATGCAAATTGCCTAGTGAAACTTGGCTAAAACTAAAATCCAACTTCACCATCAGATTTCTTAGGTTCAAATTAGGTTTATATCAAAATTTGGGCCCAATCAAAGTCTATCTTAACCTAGTTTGCATTTTAGTCCATTTAAACTGTGTTTCTCTCAATCAAGTCCCTAGCTTTTGAATTTCTTGCATTTAGCCCCCCAACTTTGTTATCTTCTTTGCAAGAAAGACCCTGATGCCATTAGCGGTCAGCCGAACTCCAAGTAACCTTTGACCGCACCAAAACCTAGTCAAATCATCATTAAATCCCACCAAATTTTGGTGGGATTGATGTTCACACTATGGGGAATTGATTGGGACTAATCTTGGCTTCCAAATCACAAGGCAAAGCTCATGCAAATGCACGAAATTGTGGGTAATTTTTCTTCCATCACAAGCCTTGTATAAGCCCTTTTCCTTGTTTAGAGCTTACTCAAAGCTCTTTATAAAGCTCTAGAACTCAAAGCCAAGCTCCTTAGCGAAGTTTTAAGTCGAAAATACCCTCTCCTCCTCAACTCCGGCTGTCCGCACCTTCGTCTCCGGCGGGCCTTTTCTTCCTCTTCGTCGAGGCGACCAATGGTCAAATTTACCAGCTCCATATCTTCCCCTCATCCTCGTAACCGTTGCCAGCCAAAGCATGATCGCCCTCTCCCTCTCCTTCCTCACCGCTGTGTCGCCGTTGCCTTCACCTTCTCCAGCTCCGACCTATCATAGCAGGTAGCATCCGCCCATTATCTCCCTCTCTAACTCTCTCTCTTCCTCTCCTCATATTGAGGCTTCCTAACTCCTTCCTTTCCTTTTTGAACCGTCGACACGCCCACATGATCTTTGTCTTCCTCCGCTCTAGCAATGCTTCGGCGAAGCCCTTTGCTCGCTCCACTGCACCAAATCGCTTGCCACCGGTTCCACATGTTCACCGTTTCTTGCCAACCAAAACCCCTCAAGAAATTGTAGGGATTGACCACACAATACCTCCACCAAGCACCACCCTCACCGCACCACCTTTTCAACCTCGCCAGCACACCACACGCTCCCTCACTCCACGAAACCACCACCAGTTCACTCGACATCCACCGGTGATCCTTCTGAGCTTCTCTATCTTGGCCATAAGGTCGCATTCTCTATTTTAGGTCTTTGCCGTCTCTACACCACCGCCACCACCATCTCTGACCTCGACTGCAGATCTCTGGCCATATTCTTCGTGGCTTCCACTCCCAGGTCGCGCGGCCCAGCTCCAGGTCCCTTCCCAGGTCCTTAATCGAAGACTACGACAGTAGTTGCTTCTTCAATTGACACCTTCAACCTTGATGATAACGTTATCATCAGCCATTTCTAGCTTTAATTAGTCGTAATCAACAGTTAAATGCTCCTATACAACCGCCAGAAGACCGTAATTCACTGCACATCCATTCTGAGAGAAACACATTAAAACAGGGGTAAAACTGCAGTTTTAACAAAATATCCTAATTGCAGAGCAATCTCGGGGTTTCCCAGAGGTTAAATGAAGGTTAAATAGTCATAAATGTCTAATAAATGGGTTCATGCAGAAAGAAATGGGTTTTCATGCGTTTCGAGAATTAATGGATATCTGAAACTCTAAAAATAGACTGCTTAATTAACTGAGGTTTTGATCAAGATAAAAGTTATCTAAACCTTCTAAAAATCATAGAAAAATATTCTCTAAGGTTTGGTACCCTTGATTTGACCATCTGAACCCAATTTGACCTAAAATAGAGTCGCAAACAAATAATTGCATTAATTTTTATTTTTGAGTAAATTACCCAGTCAAACTTAGCCAAAACCTAAATATAACTTCACCATCAAATTCTTTGGGTCCAAATTAGGTTTGTACCAAAATTTGGGCCCAATTTGAGATTACCTTGACTTAGTTTACATTTCAGTCCTGTTTGACTCTTTTCTCTCACACATATGCCCCTAACTTTTGAAATCTTTGCAAAAACCCCCTTAACTTCATCAAATTTTTCACAAGTAGGTCCCCACCGCCTCCATGCTTGCAAAACTCCTAAACCACCTTGCGTCGACCTTCAATCAGGGATGACTCCCTGATTTCACGGCCAATGCCTTCTAGAATTGGAAGGGAGGATCTTTAGACTTTCCTCTTTCATTTGAGCTTGTTCATGATCTTTCAAATCTGTCCAAAAGCTCCTACCAACTCCTTGAACTCGCGAGTCCTATTCCATGATTTCTGGGCTTTCAAGCTTGGTTTCCAAGCTTGAAGTTCGACCCAATGTCCTATAAAAGACCACTGTGCACAACCTTCTCTCCTTAGCTTGTTTTTGGCCGGAAAACCTCCTTCTTCCCTCCTCTCCAGTCGAATGCCCCACGAGCTCCGGCGATCTCCTTCGACCATCTTCCTCGTCCGCTCTCACAGACTATAGCGAGCGGATTCTTCATCCTCAACTTCTTTCGCACGTCGCAATACCAACGATTGTCGCCTATCTCCCCTCATCATCGTCGCTTCTTCCATCGAAGGTTTTGCCTTCCCCATGTCCGGCATACCATCGACGTGGGCATTCCCCCCTTTCATCCATTAGTTTAGTGTTAGATTAGTTCCTTTAGTATCTTAGGTTAGTTTCCCCTACCCAATATCCAAAAAGAACCCCTCAATGCATATGCAAGCCACCTTCTTCCTCATCTCTGGCTGCCCTCCGACGAGGTCTTCTGCACCCTTCGTTGCTCCAAAAACCTCACCACCTACTCCACAACCTCCGCCAGCTAACACCCATCAAAATGCCCATCTTTATTTCCCATTCCACCCTCTCATGACCGTCCCTGAACACACCCATCACCGATCACCTTCTCTGTAACCGACCGATCGCCATGCACCTCCATATGCCACACAAACACCACCATCATCTTCCACACCCTTCGGCGAAGCTCTTGAGGTGTTTTAATTAGGTCGTGAGGCAATGTTGGTTGTTATAGGTATTAAGTCGAAGCTCTGTCGTCGCCGCCATCATCTTGCTTGTTCTTCACCCTGCGGCCACGTTCTTCATAGGCATTCGCTCTAGGTGATGCAGGTGCATCCCAGGAAGACAACCAGGTCCTCAATTAAGGACCCCAGCAGCAGCAGCCTCCTAATTGGACGTAGCTCCACCTGCTGTTGTTCGTGCGAGGAGAGGCCTGTGGATAGTCCCACATCATGGAATTGGAAGCGACCTCAGCGCATAAATTGAATTTGTCATATGGCCTTGTTGCCTTAGGACACATGGGGTGAGGTCCCTCACACCCGCATATGATCCGACTCACCTAAGCTCTCTCACTTCTCGACTGTAACACTCGCGCACATAGCCCTGGACCCAGTTACATGACTCGTATACCCGATTACCTGGCTATCTGAGAGAAAGAGGAGAGGGAGAAAGGAAAGAAAGAGAGAGGGGTAGGAGAGGGTTTTTCTCTTGAAGTTATTGTCCAACACTTAGCTGATAAGGGAGAAGGCCCTGAGAAGAAGAAGAGAAGAGGAAAGGCTACAGAGAAGGTAGAGAAAGAAGAAGAAGAAGAGGCCACGGAAAGAAAGAAAGAAGAAAGAAAGGAGAAGATCAGAAGAAGAGTACTGTAGCAGACAACACTTAAGTCGTCTGATTTGATATCCAGATGTCTCATCATTGGTCATTTATTTCAAACATTTGAGTAATTGATATATATGTGTTTTGACTAATAATTAGCTATTTAAATCACCATTGTTTTATCTTAGATGTCTTTTTGGTCTCTTAAAGTCTTGAAATGCTTATGTTATGCATTGAATATCTAATGTGACAAATTAGCATTTATTGAATATCATTATTCTTGGCTTATTCTTGTGCTCATTTATATTTTAATTGAAGATTAGCATGAGGATTCCTATTTTCTCCCTGTGTTCGACCTTAGACTTCATTTAGATCTTCGAGTTATAAATTTTATTTGTTGAGAGATCGATTAAGGATTTTGCACTACAACAATAATAACTTAATCTAAATTCGCTCTAGATCCCTTCAACAAACCTCCTCAGCTGCTACGCGAAAAATACTTTGTGGGATAGTCCCACATCGTGGACTGAAGGCCTCCCAACGACACATATAAGCAAAAAGTGATGAGGCCTTATCGCCTTCGAGTCATTAGGGTCAGGTCCCTACCACACGCCCCCGCACACGCCGTGCCACACGTGCTCGTCCATGCCCTTGCCCGCATTCATGCCTCGAGGGTCTGGGCTGTGGATCCGATTACCCGTAAGCCAGGTGTGGTTTGATTCTGAGCTTGGGAAGGAAGAAAGAGAATTTGAGAGAAACGGGGGTGGGTTTTGCTGCCTCAGGAATTGAGCCTTCCCCTCTCTCTATACTTAGCAAGATTTGTGAGGTCCTTGAGCCTCTGTTGCTACTGCTGCTGTGTTCTTGAGGCTCTTGAAGGAGAAGAGCCTTGTGCTACTCTTGAGAGGCCTTTGAGCGCCTTCTGATAAGGCATCTAAAGCCTTTGGTCAATGTCTACTGGTTACTGTGTGATTATTTGAATAACTTGATTGACGTGGATGAATAGTTGTGATTTATTATTGAAATATTTATGTGGTTGTGAACATAACATTGAGAGTTAATTTGGTGATTCAAATCACCATTTTAACCTGATCTTTTTGCATTATTCTTCTGATTTTATTGAAATATCATTGTAAATATTATTATTTTCAATTTCATATAATTTCTTATATTGTGATTAGTGGATTGAAATTGCATCTTTGCTCCCCGCGAACGATCTCAGACTCTACTTTCTGAATCTGAGTTTATAAATTTAAGTGTTTTGAGTGATTTTGTCCTATACTACAACACATTTCCTAAACAATGACGATTTCAGCCGAACAATAGTTCCCTTAAAGAAAAAGGAAAGTAGTTTCTAAAACTTATATCATATCATGATGTGCATTTCTATCCATTAGAATCATTGCTATGTAAGATGCGCGGAACTTGTGGATGTCTTCATTCCTTGTAGTTTCAATTGGATCCAACGCATGAAACAAGCGCTCCATCCATCTTATTACAAAGATGACACAGTCATTATTCGTCATTTCTTGTTGAGGTGCATCAAGTTTGAATTCTTCTTTCCCCCCTTATTTGTCAATACAAATATGTTGGATAGTTATTTTTTCATCACTTCAAACTAATAGAGAAAAAAATATTTCCTTGAGTTAGTTTCTAAAAAGGCAAAAATATAGATAGAAAAGCTTGAACTAATTGCAATGCGGTGCAATCTTACTTTGCAACTTAACAATTGAACAAAATGGTTCTTAAATTAGTAGCAGTAATAAAAAAAGGTTCCTCCCAGTTTGTTGCCATCTCTATTGGTGCACTCTGGGTAGTATCCAATATAGCTATCGTATTTTGTCAATCTTTTTTCTTCAAGGTTGACCTCCACAAATGTCCAATGGGCAACATCGTCAATGTTTATTGGTACAAGTGTCTTTGTGAAATTACTCAAAGATGCAATGGCTCTATCGAAGTATGCATTTACTTTTTTCATGTTATTGAATCCTATATATGCAAAAAAATTTATTTCGAATGCGAAGGTTGTTGAAAATACCCCTTCATTATTTATTTTCTCATTGATTATTTCTCCAACTACATCAATGACCTACAATTTTGTCACATGTTAGTGTTATAAAATAAGACAAACATGTCGTATATAAATTAGATTTGTTTTATATCTTACATGGTTCTCTGTGAATCCACCTATTTGTAACACTTCTTACATATGTATTCTTTCAACAAAATATTTTCTTTTCATCCATAAATTTTGGTGTTTTTCCTTTCTTATCTTCATTAGTGAGTCATCGATGCATTTGAAGAGAGCACGATCCAAAATTTTTTTCTTCTAAATATTACTCTCTTTGCTGGAAGCCTTCGATTTTTTTTTGGTCCTCCTCTTGCTATTTTGAATAAAAAAATAAATTAAGCATTTCCTTAATTGAAATGAATTGATGCAAAAGGTGTTATCACCTATGATAACGTATATTTGCACCAATTATATTTAACTGAATAGCACCGGTGTCACTCATCACCGGTGATAAATATGTCATCATCGGTGATATTCAAGTGAAAAATATTTATCATTGATGATATTTAAGTGAAATAGCATCGGTGTCACTTATCACCGGTGATAAGTGACATATCGCTGGTGATAACCAATAATTATATTGGTGATATAAATAGAACCTCGATTTGTTGTTGCTGCTATTGCACTTCATCTTACTTCTTCTCGATTGCTTCTGCTACTGCTGCATCTCTCATTTGTTGCTGCTGCTGCTGCTCCTGTTGCATTGCTTCATCTTTCTTCGTTTTCTCGATTGCTGCTATTGCTGCCTCTCATTTGTGATGTTGCTAATGCTGCTATTGCTGCTATTGGTGATGTTGCTGCTGCTGATGCTTCTCTTGGCCTTCAAGCCCCTCATCTATTTGATGATGCTGCTAATGCTGCTTCTCTTGGCCCTCAAGCCCCTCATCCATTTACTGCCGCTACTGCTAATGTTAATGCTTCTACTGCTACTCATCCTCTTGCTGCTGTTGATGCTGATGCTTCTGCTGCTGCTCATCCTCTTCTTCAACAATTATTCCTTCCCCCATTTCTCTATGTACCTCTTCAAGCTGCTGTTGCTAAGTTTGTTGGATTTCAAAACTGACTACTTTGTATTTGACGAAGGAAAGCAGTAAAATTTTCCTTCAACTCTTCTATTTGATTCTTCAAAGCAACATTTTCCTCATTTCTTCTCTTCAATATGCTATTCATTTTTTTCATTTTCTTCCTCATTTTCTTGCTTTCTTTTTTCAAGTTGTTGAGATAGATCTTTCCAACTTTAACCATTTTTTATTTCTCTTCTTCTTCTTCTCCTTTCTTTTTCTCTTCTTCTGCTCCTTTCCCCTCTTATTCTTGCTTTCTTCTTTTTTTTTGAATTTCATCTTTTTCTTCCACCTCCTTTCTCTTCTTTTTGGCTTCTAGGAGATCAACTCCTGCAAATAGATCTTTTCTCAGATCTTTTTCAATTGCTTCCCTAATTTTCAAACTCATTGATGTTGCATGGCTTGTGAAGGAGAATTTGTGGTTGTATCTTTCAGCAATTGTTGTTGCCTCGTTATTATTGGGTTCCAAGGCGTTGAATATCTCAATTGCCCATAGGTGTAGTGCAATGGCACAACCTTTGATATATGTTTGTTTCTCCTTCTCCTTTTTCCTCAGGCCCTCTTGAATGTAATCACACACCAATTCAACCCAGTTGTAATTGCTTAGAGAATCTAGATCTTCTATCGTGTTAAACAATGAAGTTAGAATCGCTTGATCTCCATATGATAGAAGAAATTACCCTAGAGTTAGTTGAACCAACATCTTTGTTTCTTTCACTACTTGGTTTCTCTTTTCTTGAGCCCCGAATTTCTTGTGCTTCCTTTTTTCCATTCCTTCTTTCTCATTTTCTTCATTGTATTCTTGAATCTTCTCAGCTATTTTTCTCACCTTGGGCTTTAGCAATGTGAAATTCTTACTCTAAATTGTAGGTCTATCATTTGCATTTATCTTTCCATCACTTATGAAGATTTTCTCTCCCTCATTCTTCTATCCAGGTATTCCCTCTAAATGATTAGGAGTGAGAGTCAATGTTAGTTCTCCCAGATGAAACTCCCTTATTTTTGGATTATATGCATGCACCAATTCAAAAAGTAGGTCTTTATCTTTGTAGTTGGGGTACATTTTTCCACCACCAACTAGGATGCCAAAGGGGGTCTTTCGAAACTTCCTTTACATCATCTTTGACCATTTTCTAGGCTTTTCATATGCTATAAATTGTGCATCTAGAGTCTATCTCATGTCTGCAAAAACAAAAATAAAGGAAGTGTTGAACAATAACATATTGTATAGGTGCAATGCAATTTTGCACTTATGCAATGAAACTCTGCACCTGTCCAATGCAAATTTGCACTGGTGCAAAATAAATTAATAAAGGGGGAATGCAGCTTTGCACCTATGCAAGGAAACTTTGCATCTGTGTAAAGCAATTTTGCACCCCTCACTTTATTAATTTATTTTGCACTAGTGCAAAATAAATTAATAAAGTGAGGAATGCAACTTTGCACACATGCAATGAGACTTTGCATTGGTGCAAAATAAATTAATAAAGTGGGGAATGCAACTTTACACCTGTGCAATGAAACTTTGCACTAGTGCAAAATAAATTAATAAACTTTGCACTAGTGCAATGTAAATTTGCTTTGGTGTAAAATAAATTAACAAAGTTGGAAATACAACTTTGCATCGATGTAAAATAAAATTAATAAATTTTTACTTATATAAGGTGCAAAAGGAAAAACATTCATCTCAAGGAGATCACCGTAGTGTATATCACCTAAACCCTAAACACGATGATATTACTCGAAATATCTCTGATGATAAACACATCCTTTGCTTTTTCGCAACTTAAATGAGATATCATTCATCTGAAGGAGTTATCACCGTAGTGTGTATCACCTAAACCCTAAACGTGATCATATTACTCGAAATATCTCCGATGATAAACATATCCATTACTTCGGAGGAATACTACTTATGATAAAAGACAAGTGCAAAATGGAAAATCACTTGTTCTTTTTCTCATTTTCCATTGAGATATCATCGAAGATTACGACATATCACCTAAGAGAAATATCTCCGATGATATTACACCAAATATCTCCAATGATGTAAAAGTCCTTTGTTTTAGAGGTTTTAGAGGCGTACCTCTTTGATCCGCTGCCTTTTCTCATTTTGATTCCTTCTTCCATTGTAGAGTTTTCTTGATGTTGATTGAGGTTCTTCGAGTATAGTAGGCCTTGATGATGCTACTGCAGCCATGAAGGATGTCCGAAGAAGCGAGAACGTCGTGAGGGAGGAGTGCGTTTAGGAGTAGAAGAGGCGTGGAGGTTACTTTTTGCTGGTAGATATTCGTATGGGCCATAGTTGCATTTAATAAAATTTCGAGTTCGAGGTCGGTGCATGACGCATTCGAGGTGCTCACGGTGTTTTTTGCATCATTTTTTGCGTTTCTTAACCCACTTCTTAAATAATGATAGATGATAATGAAAAAAAATGTGACATTTGACCTTGTTTGAGTTAAATCTCTAAATTATAATTTGCATCAAGATAACCATCTTTTTCAAAGCATATCCTACTGCAATTGTTTGTCACAGTTAAAGATGGAAAGAGATAAAATCTTAGAGCCCGTTTATGTCACGGGTGTAACGACCCGATTCCCGAGTCCATACGAGACACGAGAACCGGACCGACTCGACTAATCCCAAGACCTGGTCGTCCAACGAGGAAGTAACCAAAAGTGTAGTAAAATAAACCACATTCAGCATGAATATAACTAACAGTAAGAAAATACAGCAGTAAGGAAAGAAACCACTACAGTATATACCACCACAACAGTAGAACAACATTCATAACATAATATGAACTGCAGGTAAAGAAAAGTACAACGGTAACAAGAACTACTCACTACAGTGGAACCAAAAAGAGGTACAAGAGAACAGTGGTAACTCTACTGGACCCTACTCGGCCTAGCGTCCTCTGCAGCCGCTGACCCTGGCTGCTCAACACCTGGTCTTGAAAGGTAACGAGTGTAACACGTCAGCAAAACGCTGAGTAGAGTGGCAGCTAAACTAAAGAAACAGTAAAGTGTATAGTAGCTGTTATGTCCTGTTACTTTCTTTATTTACGTCTTTCAATTGTCTCACGGTTTCATTTATTTCTCAGATCTTTCACTTGATCTCGAATGTTCCTCGTGGGAACGATCTTGATTGCAGTCTTTTCCGAACAGTAGAAGTAGCACGTGGTGCTCTCCTGGCTGGGAGAGCCCCCGTGGTGATCCTACTCTCAGTTAACCACCCCAAGGTCACAGGCAGGCGTAACGGTGACTACGGCACACGCGATAAACGGATAGGTAGCTAACCTGCACTGGCACGCGGTCAGTCGTTTCCGTTAACGGGTACGCCCAAAGCACAGCACCGAACCAGTACAGGGCAGAGCCCTCTCAGTAACAGGGGTCCATCCCCTCCACAGTAACGAAACAAGGGCCTTGCCCCTCCACAGTTCGTGCACCCTCGCCTGACTACCCTAGTTTGCCCCAGTGGGCCTAACAAGTCAGTGTAGGAGGCTAGCAGAACCCCGGGGCCCGTGGGGTAGCTAGTACCTCCCTGCACTAGTAGCTCTCCTCGGTACTACGTACACGAGGGCCAGCAAGTCGGTACAAAGTGGCTAGACCTAACCCCGGGTCCCTGAGGCGGCTGGCTCCGCTCTGCACTAAACAGGGGATAGTGGCTCTCCTTGGTACTCCGTACTCAAGGGCCAGCACACTTCCCCAATTCTATTCCATTCACCTTCCAGGAGTTCTACTCCTAATTCCCCGTAGGGTTCCAGCTCTTTTAACTCAGCACATCCAGGTTTCACCTTTCCAGTTTCACATTCATACATCCCATATTCTCAGACATGCTCATTTATTCATAACAGGCAGCTGTTAAACCAATTTACGGGTAGCTATTATTTCCTTTCCACATTTTTCAAGACTGCAGTATTCATATATTCCACTAGTTCTTCCCATCCTAGGATTCATGCCATACCCTAGGATCTATCATACAATCTAGTTTTCCATCCCTAGGATTCATGCAACACCCTAGGATCTACCATTCATTCTAGTTTCTCATTCCTAGGATTCATGCAATGTCCTAGGTTCTATTTATGGTTCCATAATTTAACAAATTATACTAATAAACTTAAAAGCCACTCTACCAGTCACAATAGGAGTACTGGGGGCGTGGTCGGGAATCCCGCGTGCCTCCGCAACCCCCGAGACTGCAATGGAATGGGGTCCTATCACAAGGATCAAACACAAGGAGTTTCTCAAAATAGTATATAATTACAATAGACGGGTAGAGGATTTAATTTCGAAAAGGACGCAACTCGAAACGCGGAAAACAGATTCCGAACGGGCCTTAAACGGGTTGAAAATGATGAAACAGAGCAAAATCAGACGTCTGGAAGAAGTTCCAGACGTCTTAAAAATGGTGATCAGATGGTACCTTGTCCTGCATAGTCTCTCAGATGTCCAGAAGCCTGCGGGGGCGTCTGGCCTAGTTCCCAGACGTCCGATGGTCACCCCGGACGTCTGGAAGTCCCTCCAGTCGTCTGGCACCACTGCCAGACGTCTGATTCGTGTTGGATGCGAATCTCAGAACCTGCGCGTGAGCACTCATCGTTCTCAGTACGGACGGTCGCAGAAAAGGAAGAAGACGAAAAATAACTTACCTTTCAGATGTCTGGACAGTCCTCCAGACATCTTCCCCGTCGTCTGGTTTGAAACCCAGACGTCTGATTCTGGAAAAACTTCCAGAATCAGAGCGCGACTCGCCCTCCGCCCGCGACGCACTGCCGCACCGCGCCTCGTCCGCCTGCTGCTCGAGCTGCAGCAGGCCTCCCGCGTCACCCCGCCGGCCGACTCTCGCAGCCCCGGCAAGCTCGCCCTCACGGCCGAGCGCCTCCTCCCTCGCGCAACACCTCCTCCCGCACTCACCGCGGCTGTCGCTGCCGCTGCTCGCTCGCGCTCGCGCTCGCACTCGTGCACCGGCTGGAAGGAGAAGAGGAAGGGAGCGGAGGTGATGAGAGCGAGGGAGAGGGCGTGGCTTTTTAAAGCCGCGCGGGGAGAGGAAGAGAGAGAATGCAGACTACGGTCGTAGGAGGAGAGAGGGAAAAAGAGAGAGGAAGGCGGTTGCGGGTCTGCACGCGCCTGCACGCAAACGCAGTCCCACGTGCCACCGAAAATAGATCCCAGACGTCTGGAAGGGGTTCCAGACGTCTGGCCTGACGTCTGGGCCACCTCCCAGACGTCTTAAAAAATGTCTTGGAGTATGTGATGGGTGGGTTTTAATCTAAATCTACTCCTAATGCTAAACTAACACACACAGTAAATCAGGATTACTTCTAACTTCTACTCTAACTAATGCTACAGCTAAACTGCAAAATAGTAAATCTACTCTAACAGGAAGAATGGGACCTATGGGTCCTTAGTCTGTGGCTAAGGAGGAAGAGTGGAGGAGGAAGAGTGCTCCAGTGGAGGGAAAACTCGCTAGTGGAGTTCAGGGTCGTCCTCAGGCGTACGTCATCCCTAGCGACGAGGAGAGTCAGAGAGAAGTCGAAGTGTTCACAGCCAGTGGCTGTGAAAACTTGGGAATTGGTGGGGAGAGGTGGCTGGAGTGGACGAATGGACTGCTCTCAAGGAAGTAGGAGAGGAGGCGATCCCTTGCGCGTACGACCACTGAGGTGCTTAAGTAGCTCGCACAGTGAATCAAGGCACCGCGCAAGTGAGGTTAGGCGACGTGGGCACCGGCGGCGAGGATGAGAGGAGAGAGTGCACAGACTGCCAAAACAAAAAATTGACCGTAGGATGAGATCTGGGTTGTGAGGTGACCACATGCGCCGATTCATGGGAAGGTTTGAATCAAAATGAGTTGCAGATCAAGAGGGAAGGGGAGATCAACGGTCCAGGTGGCCCGTGTTCATCGTGTGATTTTAGGTCTTTTTCTTTGATTCCCAACAGATCAAAGAAAAATTAACAAATCTGGAATTGAAATGTCCCAACAGATTTCAATGCACAGCATCGTGGAATTCATCGTGTGATTTTAACACATAATTAATGTTTTAGGTCTTTTTCTTGATTCCCACACTTAACCTTTTTATGTGTTAATTTGACATTGTTTAACCTAGTTTCTAGCTTAACTTTAGCTATTTAGCTATGATGAGTAGCTACTCATCACTCGCTCACCATCCAATGGCTCAATTGAGTTTGCACCTGCTTGCGCCCTCGATTTAAGGTGCCTGCGGTCTTGACCTTGCGACCTCTACGTTGCCCATGGGCACGTGACCATTGTGCCATGCCTTGCTTTGAGGTGAGCTAATGTTTCAACGGAACTGCACCTCAGCCATTGGATGAAAATCCAACAGCTCTATTCGAGCGATGAAGACTCCTTTAGAATGTTGAGGGTGTGGTCTTGGCCTGATCTCAACCATTGGATGAGAATCCAACGGTCAAGATTTGATGATCGTCTGAGAGTAGAAAGGCAGCGGCGGGTCCTTGGGCCGATTGGGCGGCTGAGATGTTGTCACGTGGCACTATCTTGGCCGTCCATCTTCTATATGTTGTGGATGGTGTCACGGATGTCGGATTTGATCCATTTTTGCGCCAGTGGGCTCCGATCATCGATTTGAACCCATCCGACAGATTGGATTTATCATCTGAAGTGTGGATTGACACCATCTTGGCTCTTGATCTTTGACCTTCCTTCGATTATATCTGATGCTACGGAAATCCGATCGGGGCGACATGGAGTCGTTGAACTCCAATCGTCGCCCTGATCAGATCCGTACAGTTGGATCTTTGTTTCGAGGCCCCGATTAAAAGTCGCCCTGTCCCTGGCCACCAAAAAGAAGAAATTACTATACAATTTGTACAATTTGACCTAAATGCATGATGATCATGTTTTGCAATATTTACAATGCGTGATGCTAATATGATACTAAGAACATGCATTAATAGACATTTTTGGCTATTCAGATGTACGCACATCACACCCCCTTGCCTATCTTTTGCTAGTCCCTAGCAAAAACTATATGCTATTTCTAAAAGAATTAGGTCGGATTTCTTAGGCAAAAGTTATTCTTCAACACTAGGAAATTTTTACTAAGAACCTGAACTATAAAGATACAACAACGCCCAGGTGTCTGCTAAAATGCAGACTGCCTCAAGCCCTTACCTTATTCAAAGGAAGATCTTTTTCTTCTTTCCTTCTTTTCTTTTTTTTTTTTTTATTTTTGAGTTTAGGATTTCAAAGTAGCTTTCTACGGCCACTCAACCTACCCAAGACTCGAAGAGAACCCTAAGTTCTAAGCATCTTTGTGTGAAATGTGATAGACTCACTGATCGACGATTAGAACGGACTTCGAATTTCTACTCCCCTAGGTGACCTTGAAAAGAAATTCTTCCTAAAGGTGTATCTGTTCGACCAATAACTTTCTCCCTACTTTTATTTTTATGGGGTCAACATAAGGGCGAACCTAGTTTATATCTCCCCGGCTTATTCTACTTCTCTGCTTCTTCCTAAGTGTTTTGAAATTTTACGTGCATTTCTTAAGCTGGGTTCTGGATAACCTACCAATGGGCTGTTACCCATGATAACTTGCCAGGCATACTCGTGCGGTGAAGTGTGGCTTATTTCTTTTTCTTTTTCTTCTCCTTTTCTATTTTTTTTTACTTTTCTTTTTGGAATTTTTTTTTAAAGTAGGTGGCTTTCCTGATCTAAGATTTACTTAAAGGCAGCAGGAAAAGAATGGTCGTGTGACTGGGATCTAGACAACATACTTATGGGCTGTTACCTATGATAACTTACCAGCCATACCACCCTAGAAGGTTCATTAGCTACTCAATTTCCATAAAAACCACCGAAAAGTGAGTAAGTGCAAATAGTGTGTAGATGCTTAGACTTAAAATGCCCTCAAATCAGAGTTTTGGTTGATAAGTCGTGTATTTATCACCCCAACTGATTTAACCAATTTGAAGTAAATTCAGAATGGCGAGGACTCGATAAGTAAATCCACATTTTAGTGGACACCTAGGCTGATTAAGCTTGATGACCTGATGGGTCTAAGTGTTCAGATTCTACTGTATTATTACCTAAGGTTGAAAAATCCTAATGCCCAATTATTCTTTCCTAATTCAATTTTTTTTTCATTTTTTTATATTTTTTAAGAGAACAAAAATAAGTAGAATTTACAAGAATTCCACAAAACTGACAAAATGATTTAGAAATGAATCCACCCCCCCATGCCTAGCTGATGCAATGTCCTCATTGAAAATAAAAGGCATGAAAGGAAAGGTAGAATGTAGAAGATATCACCTGAATATGATGCTCGGGTCAGCTCTGTGTTAGACTGTACATGTGCTGAGTTTAATGCCATCAGCTAGGTGAAGTCCAGCCAAAAAAATCACGATGTGATTAGAGCAACCATGTCTTGGACAGGTTCTGGAATAATACGATCAACAAAAGGCTTTAGACGTTGACCGTTGACTTTAAAAGAATTGCCCATCTTTGGGTCAGAGATTTGAACAGCCCCGTTTGGAAATCTTTGATGGATGATGAACGGGCTGTTCCATTTTGACTTAAGTTTGACAGGAAAAAGCTTAAGTCGAGAATCAAAGAGCGAGACCTTCTGGTTCGGTTCAAAGCTCTTTCAGGATATCAATTGGTCATGAAGAGCTTTGGTCTGAGCCTTATAGATCTTGGCATTCTCATATGCGTCATTTCTAAGCTCCTCCAACTCAGATAGTTGGAGTTTCCTGCTCTTTTCGGCTAAAGTCAAATCCAAATTACATTACTTGATTGCCCAGAATGCCCAATGTTCAATCTCTACGGGTAAATGGCACGCCTTTCCATACACCAGACAAAACAGTGACATGCCAATAAGCATTTTTTATGTCGTACGGTAGGCCCAAAGAGCATCCTCAAGCTTGTGAGTCCAATCTTTATGATCAGGTCTAATAGTTTTCTGCAGAATATTCTTGATCTCCCAATTGGAGATCTCAGCCTGTCCATTTGTCTGAGGGTGGTAAGGTGTGGAGATTTTGTGATTTACCCCATATTTTTCCAGTAAACTACGGAACTGGGCATTGGTGAAATGAGTACCACCATCACTGATGATGGCCCTCAGAATCCCGAATCGACTGAAGACGTTTTACTTAATGAAATATTTGACCACCTTGTCGTCATTGGTTTGGGTGGAAATAGCCTTAATCCACTTGGACACGTAATCAATAGTGACGAGAATGTACTGGTGTCCAAATGAAGGGAGGAAGGGTCCCATGAAGTCGATGCCCCAAACGTCAAAGATTTCGAAGGGAGGAATTAGGTTTAGAGGCATCATATCTCTCTTAGTTATACTCCCAAGTGCCTAGCATTGGGAATACGACCTCGAGAATTCCTGGGCATCCTTGAACAAAGATGGCCAATAGAATCCAGATTGCAATATTTTTGCAGTCGTCTTTTTCCCGGAGAAATGTCCACCACACATAGATGCATGGCAAAACTCAAGTATACTTTGGAATTAATTCTCTGGAACACATCAGCAAATAATTTGATAAGAATCGATGTGGTACAGTTTAGGGTTCTCCTAGAAGTAATATTTGACCTCATATTTGAGTCTATCTCATTGATATAGTTCTGGGGGATTTGACCAACGACCAAATAATTTACAATGTCTGCAAACCATGGGGTTTGGACACCTGAAATTGTAAGAATAGTTTCATCTGGAAAAGTATCAGCAATCGGAATATTCAGATGAGAAGAATCGCTTAGAAGTCTCGAAAGATGATCCGCCACCACATTTTGTGCCCTGAATTTATCTTTGATTTCAGGATTGAATTCTTGCAGTAGAAGAATCCATCGGATAGGTCGGGGTTTTGGCCAAGAGATGTCTCAAGGTTGAGTGGTCGGTGTAAATTATGATGGAGACCCTAAGAGATAAGCCCTGGATTTCTCCAAAGCAAATACTACAGCTAGCAATTCCTTCTCAGTAACAGTGTAATTCCTCTGGGCCTCGTCCAGAGTTTTGCTAGCGTAGTAGATGATAGAGGGCTTCCTATCAATCTTTTGACCCAAAAGAGCCCCAACTGCGTAATTGGAAGTGTCTGTCATGATCTCAAATGGGGTTGTCCAGACCGGTGGTTGCAACACCAGAGCACAAGTGACTGCCGTTTTTAGAAAATCAAATGCCTTACGACATGATTCGTTAAAATCAAACTGCGTATCTTTAGCGAGAAGGTTGCTCAGAGGGTGAGCAACCTTAGAGAAGTCCTTGATGAACCTCCTATAGAATCCCACATGGCCAAGAAATGATCGAATTTGTTTAACAGATGTTGAAGGAAGAAGTTTGGAGATAGAATCAACCTTAGCTTTGTCAACTTCAATTCCTCGTTCAGAGATTACATGACCCAAGACGATGTCTTCTTGTGTCATGAAATAACTCTTTTCCCAACTAAGGACCAATCTTGTTTTGATGCATCTTTTAAGGATCATTTCAAGATTAGCCAGGTAAGAATCAAACGATTCTCTGAAAATAGAGAAATCGTCCATGAAGACTTCCATAAACTCTCCCACCATGTCAGAGAATATGGCTAGCATACACCTTTGAAAAGTTGCAGGTGCATTGCATAAGCCGAATGGCATTCTACGGAAAGCAAAGGCTCCGTAGGGATAGGTGAAAGTCATTTTTTCTTGATCCTCGGAATGGATAGGGACTTAATTGTATCCCGAGTAACCATCTAGGAAACAGAAGTACTTTTGCCTGTCTAGTCTTTCAAGGATTTGATCAATAAAGGGAAAAGGGAAATGATCTTTTCTCGTGGCTATGTTCAACTTCTTGTAATCAATACAGACCCTCCAAGAGGAAGCTGAACGAGTTGTAATAGATTCTCCTTTCTCATTAGTCACAACGGTAATCCCGGCTTTCTTGGGAATAATTTGCATGGGACTTACCTAGGGACTATCTGAGATTGGATAAATGATTCCTGCATCGAGCCACTTAATTATTTCCTTCTTGACCACTTCTCACATAATGGGGTTTAATCTCCTTTGCATTTGGCGAGAAGGACAGGATCCATCTTCCAAGAATATTCTGTGATTGCAGTAAGATGTCTCGATCCCCCTAAGGTCATGAATAGTCCAACCAATTGCCTCCTTGTGTTCCTTTAGGACCTTGATCAGCTTAATCCCCTGCTCCTTAGTTAATCTAGCACTAATAATCACAAGGAGCATCTTTTGAGGTCCCAAAAACTGATATTTCAAACTCTCAGGCGATGGCTTCAGTTTGAGCTGGGGCGTGTTTAGGATAGATGGTAAGGATGATGCTGATGAAGATTCATTAAGAGGAAGAGGTCGAAAGTGAACAAAATCAATAACCTCTTCAGAATGTGGTGGGTTTGCCACAAAGGGTTGCAGGGCAATTCCATCACAACAGGAGGAACTTTCAATTGCAGAAACTGCCATACAAGTTTCAATATTCAAGTTATCTTCCTCAAGTTCCTCTATAAATCCACAATCCTCAAATTTGCTAATCGTCTTAAAAATATCCAATTTCAATTTCTGATCCCCAAAGGCGATTTCCATGCTACCTCTATCACAGTTGATATTGGCCTTAGTGGTAGCCAGGAACGGACGCCCCAGAATGATGGGCATGCTCCTTAAATTCTCAAGTACATCCATGTCAACGACAAGGAAATCTATAGGAAAATAGAAGTCCTTAACCTTGACAATAACATCCTCAATAACGCCTCTCAGATTTGTGACCGAACAGTCCGCTAACTACAGTGTTACTGAGGTCGGCCGAAGTTCACCTAATCCGAACTTCTTGTAAAGAGAAGTCGGAATTAGGTTAATGGATGCACTTAGATTCAAAAGTGCCCTATCAAAGGTGTAATCTCCGATGACACAAGAAATCAAAGGGGCACCTGGATCTCTCTTTTTCGGTGGAAGGTGATGCAGGATAACAGAACTAGCCTGCTCGGAGAGTATCACCTTCCTCGGAACAGATTCTCTCGACTTACGCTTTTGTGTGCATAAATCCTTTAAAAATTTAGCGTAAGCCGGTATGTGTTTGATAGCATCAAGGAGCGGGATATTGATTTCGACCTTCTTGAATATGTTCAAGAGCTCCTCATTACTATCAACAGGCTTCTTCTTCCTAGATTTAATCAAGGCCTCAGGAAAAGGAACATGAGTCAGATCTTTGAAATCTGATTCCTGAGCCTTGATTTCTTCTTTAGAGTTCTCCTTTCTCTCCTCAGGCTCTCTAGGATTTGGTAGATTAGAACAGGGTAGTTGTGGGTCCTGGGTTTGCTTTCCACTCCTAAAGGTAATAGAATTAGTAGATGCATGCAGGTTTGGGTCTTGGGGAGGGTTAGGAAAGATTGGAGGGGCTTCATTAGCCAGAAACCTCGGATTTAATGAAGAAGCAGAAGAGGAAGGACACTGCTCAACCACTTGAGCATGTGCCTGTGGGTCCCTCTGATTCCCGTACCTTTGGGCTTAATTGCCCAGATTCTGTATATTACCAGGGTTAGGTACGGGTTGAGATGGTAGAGATCCGGGTTGAAGAAAATTAGCAATGAACCCAGTTTGCAAGTTGTCTAAAATGACCCGTTGCCTTTTTAGTTGGATAAGACATCTGGAGTTTCAGTCAGACATCTGGACACATGCCTGGACATCAGAAAGTGAAAAATTTCTTACTTTGCTTTATGCTCTGCATGCAGGCATACCCCCACCCCTAAACCCTAAACCCACTCTATTTAAACCTACCCCCTTCTCTTTTTCTCGCCACCCTCACACCACTCTCCAACCACCACCACCATCTCCAGTGTCTCCCTCTTGTGGCCGTGGCGAGGGAGGACGAGAGTGATGAGAGAGGGGGCGAGCGAGGGAGAATGAGAGAGAGAAAGGAAGAGAGAGGAAGGAAGAGAGTGTGAAGGTCGAAGGACCTTTGGGAGCTCAGCGGAGCTCGCACGGTCGGCGGCGGGTGCACGCACGAGGAGGAGGGGCTCAGGGAGGCAGCCTCCCGACCCTTTTGCAGCTGCTGAAGCTGCTGCGGTGCGCTGTGGCCGGAGTTGCCAAGAGAGAAGCATCGTAGAGCAAGTTCTTGTATTGGAAGCTTTCCAGTATCAGACGTCTGGGTTATCATCCAGACTACTGGTGAGGCACCAAGACGTCCAGAGCTAAAGCCGGACATCTGAAAGCACAATATCGCGAGGTACATACCTTCCTGCGCTACTTTCCGCCATGCAGAAGATTGTAGCGCAGGAGCGTTGGGAAGGAGCGAGTGCACACTTCAAGGAGATTTTAGACGTCTGACCGCATCGCCAGATGTCCGACGGACCTTCCAGACGACTGGAAGGAGGGTGAGACGACTAGAGCTGCCCGCAGATGGCTGCGGAGGGATCTAGACGTTTGAGAATACCACAGTGAAGTGCGACAACCGGGTTTTAGTTTGTTATAACGTTGTAGTAAAGTCGGTTATTACCAACATTTCAAATATAAATTTTTTACTCGGAAAATAAAAGAGTTCCCGAGGTCGAACTCAGGGAGCAAGTTGTATTCTAGAGATATACATGTTTCTTTTACAAAATAAAGAAAGAGAGAGGGAAAGAATTTGTTGTTCTCTTCGTTTTCTCCTCGTGATGTTCTTCTTTCTTTCTTTCTTCAGAGCTCCTTCTTCTTCTTCTTCGTTCTGCAGAGGTGATGCTCCTCTTCAGATCTCTTTCTTCTTCTTCTTCGATTTCTGTCTTGGCCTCTCTTCTTCTTTTTCTGCAATTGTGGTGACCCTTTCTCTTTTCCCTTTTCTTCTTTATGGCTGCAGAGCTTCTGCCTTCAGCTACTAAGTCTTCCTTTCTTCTTCTTCTGCTTTGGCCGTTGCTCTTCTTTTCTTTCTTTCTCCTTCCTGTCTCCTTCTCTTTTTTTCTTTGCTTTGGCCCTTCCTCTTCTTTCTTCTTCAGCCTGCCTTCTTTCCTGCTCTGGCTGCTGACCTTCCGTCGTTTGACCCGGTGCTTAGACGACTTAACTATGCATTTGCTACAGTGCAGCTCCTTCTTCTTCCGCGGGTCTTCTTCTTCGCCTGTGCCTGCACACTTCAGAGTTTTTCGTCAGAGGCAAAACCTACTCTACCCTCACCCCCCCCCCCCCGCGTCTCTCTTTCTCTCTGAAACCACTCTTGGGAAAGCTCTCCCAGAGCTACCGGGTAATCGGGTTCGGGTCACGCCCGGGTCCAGGCCCACCGGCGTGCGTGGTGGGCGAGGAGTGCAGGTCAGTCTAAGTCGGGTCGGGTCAGGTCCGCGGGGCGTGAGCGCGGACGAGACCGGGTAACCGGGCGGGTGTAAGGGGACCTCACCCCGTGTGCTGAGGCAGTAAGCCTTCAGCACTTTTGCATCTTATGTCGCTGCGGCTCTTCAGGCGTTTCCGAGGTGGGACTAAATGACCCACCTCAATTGCGCGCCCGCAGCGAGGAATTCAGCAGGAGATGGCGGTGTCACGCGAAGCTCTCTTCCTTAGCTGCGAACCTGGTGTTTTGCCAAACTCCTCGCAAGGCCTGGGAGTGAATCTGGGCTTGGCGCTGAGCGTGGCGCGCCTGTAGCTGCAGGCGGAAGCAGTTCCTGCGCGTCAATGGCGGCGGAGGTCGGGTGGCCTGTTCACAAGAAAACGGCCTCTCGGCCTAATCAGAGAGTGCCAGGAGCTTCGCCAGGGTGCGGCGAAGCTCGTGTGGGTGGTGGCGAGGCGCGGGGCGGCGTGCGAGGGCTGCCCTAGGTCGGACTGTGGGTCGGAGGATGGGTCTGTTCGGTGGGGTTGCAGAGGGTGATGTGGGGGGAGTGGCAGGGCGGAGGTTGATCAGGGTGAGGAGGCGGAGGTCCTGCGGCGGTCGGCGAGCCGTGTGGGTCGCTGAGGTGATGGGAGCGGCTCGCCGGAGGGTGGTCGGAGGCGAAGGGGGTGAAGGTGGTCAGGGTCGGTCGAGGGCTTAATTGAATAAATTGAAAGTGGGGAAAGAAAGAGGAGAAGAAGGGGAGTAGCTCTAGCTTACTTGCAGGGACGAAGGGGGAGGAACAGGGCGACAGTCGTATCGACTGTCGCCGGAGAAGACGATGCCCAGTGGGGGGAGGACGGCGGTGACGACGGGGCAGAGGCAGCGTGCGCCGGTATTGCGCGACGCGGGAAGAGCAGGGGAAGAAGTCTCTGCTGCTGGTATTGCGGCAGGGCGAAGAGGAGGAGGAGGAAGAACCGCCGGAGCTGGTGGGCGTCTGCCGGAGTGAGAAGAGAGGAAAGTTGGGGGTTTTCTCCGTCAGATCCAGGCTGCACTGGTCGGTGGAGCAACGGGGGGTATTTATAGGGATCAAACAGGGAGGAAGGCGGAGGGAGACGACGTGTCTCCCTCGCCGGAGAATGGTCGGAAACAAGAACCCATACCGTCCGTGCGTTCGCACGGCCGGTATGGTGGGCTACAACGACCAGGGGGTGTCCCTGCGACGGCTGACGACGCAGGGCACCCCCGGTTTACTTGCCAGGTCCCCCACCTCACCCTGCGCGGCGCCATGCTCCGCGCAAGGTCGCCGGAGCATGGTACTGGCAGGTTTTGCAGGAGGGACCTCATTGCAAAGAACGAAGGAGAGTTAGGGGCCAAAATGCGAGGGTTCAGAAGTTGAGGGCCAAAGAGTAAATATATGAGGACCAAAGTGTAAAGTCGGTCAAGGAGGTTTCTTCTTAGGCTCAAGTTTTTATACATGACTAATTAGGATCTAAGGAATCTGATGGTGAATTTCATTTTCATATTAAACCTTGTTTGACCGGTCAATTTGCGCAAAAACCCAAATTAAGTTATTAATTGGGCATGGTTCTCAATGTAGGTCAAAATGTGTTCTAAAGGCCAAATTGAAGGTTCTAAACCCTAGAGATTATTTTTCTATGAATTTTAGAGGGTTTATTCTATTTTTACTTTGCCTCGAACCTTGTGAATTGAAGTGGGTTGTTTTAGGGTTACAGATTATCATTTGGTTTCTTGGAAGTGCTGTAGCCCTTGCTAGATCATCTCATCCCACTTTTATTCTTATTAAGCTGCTTTGACCTATGTTTGGGCCCTGAATTACCCTGTATGCAGATTATACTGGTAAAATTGCACTTTTACCCCTTATGACTTGTTTTCTTCTCAAACTCAGAATTCTCTGAGTTAAGCCTTTCCTTGAGATATGTAGGAGCTTTTATCCTTTGTATTAGGTCAAAATGAGCTAGTTATGGCTCATGATGAGGTTCTCATCATACCCCCATGCCTAGCTTTTGCTAGTCCCTTAGCAAAAACTTAAGGTTTCAACCCTTGTTCTAGACCATGAAGTTTTTAATAGTTTTAGATAAGTGCCTTTTTTATTTGAGCATAGATTAGGTTAGAATGCTGACCATAGGCCTAAAAGGTACTCTAGTACCAATCAAGATCCAAATCTGTCTAGCCTTAGCCTCAGTCTTTTAGCAAAGGTTTTTAAGGCCCACAAGAACTAACCTAAGGTTTATTGGACTTCGTGGTTAAAGCACCCGTGCTTGAAATGATTTTAGCCCTGGCTCAGTTCGCAGTGCGTTTTGTAAGAGAGAGATAGAAAGTTTTTCTGTTTGGAGAGTTTTCTCTCTCTTTTTCTTTTTAGTTCTAGCCTAGGATTGGCTTTTCAACCACGGTCTGTATCAGATTCCTTGCTCCCATCATCAATCCTCAAGGGTTCCTGGCGATCGATGCTTCGAGATAGCACCGCCCATGGCAACCCCCGGAACCCTGGCTATTGAGATTTCGAGATAATCCCATCCATGGTATTCCGTGGCCGAATCCAGACCCTGGCAATTGACACTTCGAGATAATGCCATCCATGGAATCTGAACTAGCAGAGTGCTTACATGCCCCCAGTAGGATATGTAAATATCCTAAGAGACAAGCACCGAGGAGATGATATTTTGTTACGCATCTTCGAGGGGATTTCCCGCCTCTCCGCGCTGGGAACTCGTCCAAATCAACTTGTGTTGATCGGTCGCTCCTATTCTAGGTGTTCTTTTCAGATTTTTGCGACGCTTCTGCGTGATTCTGATTTTTACGCTTACTGAACCAGGCTGTGTGTGAGATTAGGGTGCTTAAGTTACTGAGTCCCGTAAACCAAAAATTAGTTAACGAGGCTGAATACTCCCTAAGCCTTAGACCTAATACTTCAGCTTTTCATTTTCCTCAACCTCTTGAGGAGTGTCCAGATCTTAATGGGTACTAAGAGTCTATTCAAGAATGCCTAAGGTTTGCATTCTTTACTAATCTCTTTGTGCACTTTTCTTGAATGAGGTCTAGAACTTAGGTTAATTCCTTAGTTCCTTACTAATGACTATCACTTTTTCTCATAATTTTGTGCTCCTTTTTCATTTTGTTTCTTTTCTCCTTCTCCTTCACAAAATTTCCTTTCTCCTCTTTTCCTCTTATTCTTTTTCAAAAATTTTTAATTTTTATGGTGTTTTTGGCATATGTGAATTTTTTTTGTTTGAAACCCTTTTCTTACAAGTTTTGCACTTTCATACCCCCCCATGCCTAAGATTTGCAATGTCCTCATTGTAACCTAGGGGTTTTTATTCAACTAAGTTCATACATTAGGATAGCTGTTTTGATGAGTGAATGGGTCGGGGTGACTGTTGCGGACGATTTCTAATCTCAGATGCAAGCACCTGAGGTGGAGTTGGCTGCCCTAAAGTGTGAACTTCAAGTGCAAAAAGCTGTCAGAACAAGTTTCAGGTTTTCAAAGAGAATGACGGGCTGCCTCCCGTTGAGCGCTAAATTTGATGCCTTCAGCCAAGCGGGAAATGCGATGGAGAGGGGATGGTCAAATCAGCAGAGTTTTGTAAGACAAGCACCTTGATTAAGAGCCTGGTTGGTCCAATCAGGTGCTTGTTCAGATCAACAGGCTGATGATGCAGCCCAAACCCAATCAATCTGGTGGGTTGATAGATGTGGATAAAAAGGTGTGGATCCCACCATAAACTATGAAGCTCAGATGGATGTGGAAGTGTAAACGCAGGGTGTGGCTGAGTCAAATCAGCCTGGTCAGAGTAGGGACCCGTAGAATAATCAATGAATGACACGGAAACCCTACAGGGGTGATCAGAGAATGATAGAGCATGGTATGTAGTCTGATCAATGTTCGAAACCCGATGTGGAAATGCAATCGGCTCGGTGAGAGGTGAATCTGAATAGAAATTGAGTCCGGTTGCGGGTCGGGGTTTGGGAGAGGTTTTGATCCGTTTTGTGTGTGCGGACGAGGTGGCCATTGTGTACGAGGGCTCTTCTAGAAACAGATGATAGGTGGTTTTCTGTAGAGAGTCCTCTGGGTAACTATCAAATGCCGGAAGAGTGTTTGTAGGATGAGAGGAATCGGATTCGAGAAAAAATTTGGATTCTTGGTTGCAATCACTCTTGGCATTTTCTGTTTTTGGTTCCTGAGGATCGAAAAGGAATGATTCTGTGTTATCGGTGATCTCGGGAATCAGGACCTCAGAGTCGGAGTTAGAGTCATGAGAACTGGGGTCGTAGATAGGCCTGGCGTGTTCAGGAAGGGGAATCTCTCCGCAATTATAGTCAGATTTGAAATTGTCGGAGAGTTGGCGAAAATGAGATTCATGATCATGAATTCCACCACAGCAAAAATCATCAAATGTGGAATCAGCAGCCTGACTGGGTTCTAGCCTATATGTCACTTCTGGGCTCAAAAAGATGTTCTGTTCAAGCTCTAAGCTGGTAGGATAGACCCCATTAAAACCTTGCTCATCCAACTCCTCAGTTTCTGTATCATAAATTGGCATGTTTTCTGAAAAATCGATCAGATTTCCTGAGGATGTTGGAGAGGGATATTCATCAAATAGAGGCCCGGAATCATATTCTGTAAAAATTTGATCTTTCTCATAAGGGGCCTCATAATCTTCCCAATAAGTTTCAGATCTAGGTTCTAGGCTTAGGATGTGGGTAGAATTATTAGAACCTAAGTCCGAATAACCTTCGAGGGCCACCTTATCAAAATAAGGGGCGGAATTTATACCCTCAGAAGGTTCAGTTCTGATCTCATTATTGCAGGAGTTTTGAAATTCTAGGCTTGGCAATTCATGGTCTAAGTTTGGCTCATCATTGTGTTCTCCTGCAATATCCCAACCTAATTCAACATTGTCTTCTGTCTGGGTTGGGATTTTACAACCACTTTGTGCCTCAATCCCGAGATCTGGGAAACTGGATTGTTCCTTAATACTGTTCCAAGATGGTTCATCCTCTGTTTCTGGTATATACGGGTATTTTTGGTTGATAATTTGTTCTACTGATTTCATCATTTCTACCCGTTTTGTAAGGGCATCTTGGTGTTGTTCCCAAAGTACAAGATTTGTCAAGCATTGAAGGTATTCAGATTGGTGTAATTTTTCTATCTCAATGTATCCTGTCATGAGCATATCTCGGGTTGATCCTTTTGTAACTTCTGTCAAAAGAATTTGGGCACAGTTTATGATGAAAGCTGTGGTTGTTGGGACATCAACCTGAATGTTTTCTATTGGTGTTGAGGGTTTATATTTGATTTCATAGAATTCAAGGGCATCCTCAATCATCTTATTTTTCATGGATCTCAGATATTCAGGTTTTTTATATGGTAGTCTTGCTAGGTAATTAGGCTGCATCTTCGAATCAGGTGGTGGAATCAAGATATAGAATCAAAGTTTGAATCAAGATGGAAGAAGGGGATTTTGTTCAGAATCAGAGGAAAGAGGGGCTATGTGAATGATTTCTGCAAAAACAAAGGAGCCGAGGCTTAGCCTCGGGGAGAGTGAATTTCTATAGGAGGTTTCAAGGACCTCCTGCAAAATACTGAAGGGCTGGATGAGATAAGCAGGTGCTGGACCCAATCAAGACACCCAAAAAATGTTGGGTGATTATAGAGGTTCGGGGCAGATGGACCCCTTGATCAGAAAGATCGTCCACCTGAGAATTACCTGGGCAGCTAGAGAGGGAGAGTCCCGCGAAGACCCCTACACGGTAGAGCGTCCCCACGGGTTACAGGGTTTCCCCCACCCGACCTCTCTTGTCACTGCGGTTCCAGGTAGACCAGAATGGGGATCTTGACCTCTTAAGTCTACCAATTTTAAGATCAGGGTGCTTAAGGTTTCACTTGAACTTTAGTCTTTTTAAGTGCAAAGAGTGACCTAATTTAAGGTTGGTTAACCCAAAGGGGTCAACTTTACCTTTTTCTTTGAGAGCTTTTTGGGTCCTTTCTTTTAGGGTCCAAGTGTTTAAAGAGAGAGCCAATTGTTTAGGATTTTTCTTGTTAATTATTTTCAATCAATGGCTTGGGCACACCTCTTTTGGATTTCCTTAATTCTTGATTAAGGGGTGTGTCTCTACTGAAATCCTAATGTTTGACCTTATGTTGGCTCTACTTGGTCCATTTAACTCTTTGTTGGGCAATTAGGGCTCAAGCAAGAATGTGTTAGCCCTTAAATACCCTTAATAGTGTGCAGGAGTGATGAGTTGAAAACATGCAACTCTTTATGGTTACTAAGTATGGAAGACAGGTTAGCCCTATATTGCTTGTTCTTTTCTTTTCTTCCTCTTTAGAGTTTAGGGGTTAATAGTGAGAGGAAAAATTTACCTGTCTTCGGAGTGGTTGTCGTGTGGTTGCTTGTCTTCTTGAGTTCCTGTAGCTGCACAAAAGAGAGGAGATTATCAGAAATTAAAAGAAACAGGAATGTTTACCTCTAGAATAGTCGTTGCTCCCCGGCAGCGGCGCCAAAATGAAATGCGACAACCGGGTTTTAGTTTGTTATAACGTTGTAGTAAAGCCGGTTATTACCAACATTTCAAATATAAATTTTTTACTCGGAAAATAAAAGAGTTCCCGAGGTCGAACTCAGGGAGCAAGTTGTATTCTAGAGATATACATGTTTCTTTTACAAAATAAAGAAAGAGAGAGGGAAAGAATTTGTTGTTCTCTTCATTTTCTCCTCGTGATGTTCTTCTTTCTTTCTTTCTTCAGAGCTCCTTCTTCTTCTTCTTCGTTCTGCAGAGGTGATGCTCCTCTTCAGATCTCTTTCTTCTTCTTCTTCGGTTTCTGTCTTGGCCTCTCTTCTTCTTTTTCTGCAATTGTGGTGACCCTTTCTCTTTTCCCTTTTCTTCTTTATGGCTGCAGAGCTTCTGCCTTCAGCTACTAAGTCTTCCTTTCTTCTTCTTCTGCTTTGGCCGTTGCTCTTCTTTTCTTTCTTTCTCCTTCCTGTCTCCTTCTCTTTTTTTCTTTGCTTTGGCCCTTCCTCTTCTTTCTTCTTCAGCCTGCCTTCTTTCCTGCTCTGGCTGCTGACCTTCCGTCGTCTGACCCGGTGCTTAGACGACTTAACTATGCATTTGCTACAGTGCAGCTCCTTCTTCTTCCGCGGGTCTTCTTCTTCGCCTGTGCCTGCACACTTCAGAGTTTTTCGTCAGAGGCAAAACCTACTCTACCCTCACCCCCCCCCCCCGCGTCTCTCTTTCTCTCTGAAACCACTCTTGGGAAAGCTCTCGCAGAGCTACCGGGTAATCGGGTTCGGGTCACGCCCGGGTCCAGGCCCACCGGCGTGCGTGGTGGGCGAGGAGTGCAGGTCAGTCTAAGTCGGGTCGGGTCAGGTCCGCGGGGCGTGAGCGCGGACGAGACCGGGTAACCGGGCGGGTGTAAGGGGACCTCACCCCGTGTGCTGAGGCAGTAAGCCTTCAGCACTTTTGCATCTTATGTCGCTGCGGCTCTTCAGGCGTTTCCGAGGTGGGACTAAATGGCCCACCTCAATTGCGCGCCCGCAGCGAGGAATTCAGCAGGAGATGGCGGTGTCACGCGAAGCTCTCTTCCTTAGCTGCGAACCTGGTGTTTTGCCAAACTCCTCGCAAGGCCTGGGAGTGAATCTGGGCTTGGCGCTGAGCGTGGCGCGCCTGTAGCTGCAGGCGGAAGCAGTTCCTGCGCGTCAATGGCGGCGGAGGTCGGGTGGCCTGTTCACAAGAAAACGGCCTCTCGGCCTAATCAGAGAGTGCCAGGAGCTTCGCCAGGGTGCGGCGAAGCTCGTGTGGGTGGTGGCGAGGCGCGGGGCGGCGTGCGAGGGCTGCCCTAGGTCGGACTGTGGGTCGGAGGATGGGTCTGTTCGGTGGGGTTGCAGAGGGTGATGTGGGGGGAGTGGCAGGGCGGAGGTTGATCAGGGTGAGGAGGCGGAGGTCCTGCGGTGGTCGGCGAGCCGTGTGGGTCGCTGAGGTGATGGGAGCGGCTCGCCGGAGGGTGGTCGGAGGCGAAGGGGGTGAAGGTGGTCAGGGTCGGTCGAGGGATTAATTGAATAAATTGAAAGTGGGGAAAGAAAGAGGAGAAGAAGGGGAGTAGCTCTAGCTTACTTGCAGGGACGAAGGGGGAGGAACAGGGCGACAGTCGTATCGACTGTCGCCGGAGAAGACGATGCCCAGTGGGGGGAGGACGGCGGTGACGACGGGGCAGAGGCAGCGCGCGCCGGTATTGCGCGATGCGGGAAGAGCAGGGGAAGAAGTCTCTGCTGCTGGTATTGCGGCAGGGCGAAGAGGAGGAGGAGGAAGAACCGCCGGAGCTGGTGGGCGTCTGCCGGAGTGAGAAGAGAGGAAAGTTGGGGGTTTTCTCCGTCAGATCCAGGCTGCACTGGTCGGTGGAGCAACGGGGGGTATTTATAGGGATCAAACAGGGAGGAAGGCGGAGGGAGACGACGTGTCTCCCTCGCCTGAGAATGGTCGGAAAAAAGAACCCATACCGTCCGTGCGTTCGCACGGCCGGTATGGTGGGCTACAACGACCAGGGGGGTGTCCCTGCGACGGCTGACGACGCAGGGCACCCCCGGTTTACTTGCCAAGTCCCCCACCTCACCCTGCGCGGCGCCATGCTCCGCGCAAGGTCGCCGGAGCATGGTGCTGGCAGGTTTTGCAGGAGGGACCTGATTGCAAAGAACGAAGGAGAGTTAGGGGCCAAAATGCGAGGGTTCAGAAGTTGAGGGCCAAAGAGTAAATATATGAGGACCAAAGTGTAAAGTCGGTCAAGGAGGTTTCTTCTTAGGCTCAAGTTTTTATACATGACTAATTAGGACCTAAGGAATCTGATGGTGAATTTCATTTTCATATTAAACCTTGTTTGACCGGTCAATTTGCGCAAAAACCCAAATTAGGTTATTAATTGGGCATGGTTCTCAATGTAGGTCAAAATGGGTTCTAAAGGCCAAATTGAAGGTTCTAAACCCTAGAGATTATTTTTCTATGAATTTTAGAGGGTTTATTCTATTTTTACTTTGCCTCGAACCTTGTGAATTGAAGTGGGTTGTTTTAGGGTTACAGATTATCATTTGGTTTCTTGGAAGTGCTGTAGCCCTTGCTAGATCATCTCATCCCACTTTTATTCTTATTAAGCTGCTTTGACCTATGTTTGGGCCCTGAATTACCCTGTATGCAGATTATACTGGTAAAATTGCACTTTTACCCCTTATGACTTGTTTTCTTCTCAAACTCAGAATTCTCTGAGTTAAGCCTTTCCTTGAGATATGTAGGAGCTTTTATCCTTTGTATTAGGTCAAAATGAGCTAGTTATGGCTCATGATGAGGTTCTCATCACACAGGAAACATAAGGTGAGATCTGACGTCTTTTATGACATCTGGGACCAGTCCCAGACATTTGATTTTGGTTAGTAACCGCGTTTTTGGCCCGTTTAGGGCTCAAACGGAATCGAATTTTTGCAAACGAAGTACCGTTGTTTTCCCCTTGAGTTCCTCTACATGTTCGTGTTAAGTATATACTATTTTGACCTCGTCTAATGTAAATTAGTCACTGGTATTGGTTACCAGCCGGTGGCATGTTCAGGGCCCGTGGAGATGATGAGATCTGCCACACAGACCCCCATTCCTCCCGTGATACCTGGTAGAGTGGTTTAATTCAGTTGTTAATATCTAAATAAGAATGTACTTGTTTGGAATAATCAGATCGAACTCTAGGATGTGGAATAAATCTTAGGGCAGAAATGTATGAGCCTGTTTTGAGCTATACTATTTACTTGAATGCATGGTTAAGATAAATTGCTAGCAATGTTATTAGTGTAATTATGAGAAGCATGCTAAAATATGATTTGCATGTATGTGAATGAGAAAATGAACTGTGAAACCACAAGTTGCATGTTTATGATTGAGAACTGAATTATGAAAACACGAGCTGCCTGTATATGGATGAGGAACGAGTTATGAAACATGAGACCTGAATATGGATACATGAGATGAATATGAGCATGAAAGGAATCTGGAATGTAGACTGAAAGTGTGCCGGTCCTTGTGTACATGGTACCAAGGAGAGCAACTGTCCCTTTTTAGTGTAGAGCGGAGCTAGCCACCCTTAGGTACCGACTCTATTGGCCACTCTACACCGACTCTGTTGGCCCTCATGTACGTGGTACCGAGGCGTGCTACTAGTGTAGGGAGGGAACTAGCCACCCCACAGGGATCGGGGGTTAAGCTAGCCACCCTACACCAACATTTTAGGCCCTCTGGGCAAACCGGGGTTGTCAGACGAGGGTACGCGGACTGTGGAGGGGCGAGACCCCTGTTCTGAGAGGGCAAGGCCCTGCACTGTTCCATGCTGTACTTTGGGCGTACCTGCTAGCGGAAACGACTAACCACGTGTCAGTGTAAGGTAGCTACCCGTGCGCTTAGCACGTGTTCCGTAGTCACTGCTACGTTTGGACAGAGACCTCAGGGTGGTTGATGATAGAGGATCTGAAAATATGTGTAGTATATATATGTATGACTATCTATGTGCACAAAATCTCAAACACGATGTTAGTAATACAAAAAGATTTGCATAAATAATCAAACCACAGAAAATGCACAAGATGTATTGTGGTTCCCCTCCCTTGGGTACTCCACTACCTAAGTTTCCCAGCTTAGGATTTTTAACCCGATTCTCTCAACCCCGAGAGAATCAATTTACTAACCGAGGTAATTAACGGGTTACCTCAACCCAAGTACAATAACGGGTTTGTTACAACCCAACGAGCAAATGCTCAAATACAAAAGAAGTACAGGTGTAAGAAAGACTAATCTTACAACTAAGTTCCTAAGCCTCTCAACAATATATATAATAATATTACCGATTTGAGAGCCTAGAAAGAACGTGATTCGCTTCGTAGATGCGTAAAAAAAATGCATCGTTGAGCTTGCAAGAATACTATGAGAGTGGATGGCAAGTTTCTTCTTTCTCTCTTGTGAATATGGTGGGAATTTGAAGTTCTAGCTCTAGGATTTTCTTTTCTCTTTTCTTGTGTCTCTTGTATGCAAACAAAGAGTCCTAGGGTCATTTTATAGAGTTTAGGACTTAGGATACTCGTCTACTAGACGTTGGGAATTAATTCCCAACGTTCACATTGTTGAAATTAATTTTCTAGCCATTCAGAATTAAGCCAACAGCTACTTGGTACCAGTACTAAAGTACCTATACCGGTACTCGTTGCTTCCAGATTTGGGTTTCAAACTCTTAACACAAATCTGTAACCTACTTGTACCGGTACTCATGATTAGTACCGGTACTCGTTACCTCCAGTATCGGTACTGATCATGAGTATTGGTACTTGCAGGGTACAGGTTTGTTTCTTGACAAAACCCAAACCTGTAACTCATATGTACCGGTACTAAACTTTAGTACTGGTACTTGTGAGTTAACAAGTACCCTTTTTAAGTGATTTAATCAATTACCTTCTTTGACAATGATTGCAATATTAATCCTAATTTATCTCTAATTATTTTTACAATCTAAGTTACATTCTCTTGTTAAGAGGCATACAATCTTTGAAAATAAAATCTAAACTGAAGAAACTAAAGTCGAAGATGATCTTTTTCTCCTCGACTCTTCCTTGTCATCTTGCCTCCTTCTTATCATCAATTTCTCTTTCTCATCATCATGCCTTCATCACTTCCTGTTTGCCTTGATCTTCACCTAAATCTAAAAAACACTTAATGCAAACATTAATCCATAATAATTTTGTTAACACCAAAACATGATGTGGAACAGGGTTTCGACAATCTCTCCCTTTTTGGTGTTGACAAAACTATCTTGCAAATAGATAATTAAAAAAAATTTAACAATGTTATATGAAGGAAAAATTTTCATTTTAATCCTCCCCCTCAATATAAGCTCCCCCTAAAAATATTACTATTTGCCTTTTATTTTTCTCCCCCTTTTTGTCAATCACAGAAAATGAAGAAATATCATACCATAAAGTTTACCAATAGTAAAATGATGAATGTGGGTACCAAGCTCCATTAGGCCATCGTTCTTGATCTTCATTCAGCCTATAGAAAGGTTGAAATGTTCCGTTGTGTGCCTTGAACACCCACTGATCTCTTTGATCTATTCCTGCAAAATAAATATCTTTTCTAGATACCCATTTTCTTTTGGGTCCTTTAGAGTTAGCACCTTTTAAATCCTGAGATTTATAGACCTTTTTAGTATTAGATCTATAATTTTGGGAATTTTAGCCTTTTGATACATCCATGCATGCCTAGGTGCATGTGATTGATTTTGTGTATTCTTTCTAATTTTAAACCTTGCTATTAGATCATCACAAAATTATGTATTTAACCTAGTTGTTGTTTTTAAATTATTTAAAGTTTCCTCAAAATATTCATAAATGTCCTCTAGTTCTACTATTTTTGCATGCAATTGTGAGTTAGTCTCTTTTGACATTTCCAATTCTATTTCTAAACATGACTTTTCTAATTATAATGTTTGGTAATTATTCTTTAAAACCTTATTTTCTTTTTTAAATGACCTAGCTTTATGATATAGCTCTTCATGTGCTTCTAATAATTTTTCAAATGAAAAATCAGGGTTTACCTCGTTGTCCGTATCTTCTAAAGTTGCCACCAAGCAAAGATGTGCGACCTCGTCTTCGGATTCCGATTCGCTAGAGTCGGTGCCCATGTCGGAGTCGCTATTATCCCATGTTGCTTTGAACGCTTTCTTTTTCTTCTTCTTGAGTTCCTTTATTTCTTTCCTATTGTCCTCCTTCTTGTTTATGGGGCAATCCTTTCGTAGGTGACCCTTTCTCTTGCATTCATAGCAAACAATATCAGATGAAATTTTATTCACTTTCTTACCTTGCTTTTGAAGAAATTTCTGGAACTTTCTTATGAGTATCTTCATCTCTTCATCTTCAGATTCCGAGGTGCTTGAATCCGAGTCCTCCTTGATTGCTTTAAAAGCAATGCTCTTCTTCTTGCTTGTCGCCTTCTCGTTCTTCTTCATATTCTCCAATTGGACTTCATATGCCATGAGGCTTCCAATTAGATCATTCAAGAAGAGAGTAGAAAGGTTTTTCACCTCTTGGATGGCTGTGGTCTTTGGTGACCAATCACTTGTAAGTGATCTTAAAACCTTTCTTACAAGCTGCTCTTCTTTCAGCTTGATTCCAAGATTCTTAATGTGGTTCACGATCTCTCCAAATCTTGTGTACATCCCTTTGATTGTTTCACCTTTCTACATCCTGAAACACTCATAGCTTTCTATAAGAATCGAAATATGTGTTTCTTTAACCTTACTCGTACCTTCATAGGCAACTTGCAATGTGTTCCATATCTCGTATGCGGACTGGCATGCGAAGATACGATTAAACTCTTCCCTTGATAACGCACAATAGAGTGCGTTCATCACTTTCGCATTTCCCACGATCCTTTTCTTTTGTTCTGTAGTCCAGGCAACACCTTCCTGTGGCTCCGGATCCATGTACTTCTCTTGGATAAGCGTCCATGAGTCCTCATCCATGGCCTTGAGGAAGATTTGCATCCTCCTCTTCCAGTATCCATAGTCTATCCCATCAAAGTAGGGAGGACATGTGGATGACTGTCCTTTGGTGTGCTTGACTGGAGATGCCATTGCGAAAGAGAATTGTTACTTCTTTTCGCAACCTGCTCTGATACCACTTGATAGAGGATTTGAAAATATGTGTAATATATATATATATGTATGGCTATCTATGCGCACAAAATCTCAAACACAATGTTAGTAATACAAAAAGATTTGCACAAATAATCAAACCACAGAAAATGCACAAGATGTATAGTGGTTCCCCTCCCTTGGGTACTCCATTACCTAAGCCTCCCAGCTTAGGGTTTTTAACCCGATTCTCTCAACCTCGAGAGAATCAATTTACTAACTGAGGTAATTAACGGGTTACCTCAACCCAAGTACAATAATGGGTTTGTTACAACCTAATGAGCAAATGCTCAAATACAAAAGAAGTACAGGTGTAAGAAAGACTAATCTTACAACTAAGTTCCTAAGCCTCTCAACAATATATAGAATAATATTACCGATTTGAGAGCCTAGAAAGAACGTGATTCGCTTTGTAGATGCGTAAAAAAGAATGCGTCGTTGAGCTTGCAAGAATACTATGAGAGTGGATGGCAAGCTTCTTCTTTCTCTCTTGTGAATATTTTGGGAATTTGAAATTCTAGCTCTAGGATTTTCTGTTCTCTTTTCTTGTGTCTCTTGTATGCAAACAAAGAGTCCTAGGGTCATTTTATAGAGTTTAGGACCTAGGATACTCGTCCACTAGACGTTGGGAATTAATTCCCAACATTCACATTATTCGAATTAATTTTCTAGCCATTCAGAATTAAGCCAATGGCTACCTGGTATCAGTACTAAAATACCTGTATCGGTACTCGTTGCTTCGAGATTTGGGTTTCAAACTCTTAACACAAATCTGTAACCTACTTGTACCGGTACTCATGATTAGTACCGGTACTCGTTACCTCCAGTACCGGTATTAATCATGAGTACCAGTACTTGCAGGGTACAGGTTTGTTTCTTGAGAAAACCCAAACCTTTAACTCACATGTACTAGTACTAAACTTTAGTACTGGTACTTGTGGGTTAACAAGTACCTTTTTTAAGTGATTTAATCAATTACGCTCTTTGAAAATGATCGCAATATTAATCCTAATTTATCTCTAATTATTTTTACGATCTAAGTTACATTCTCTTGTTAAGAGGCATACAATCTATGAAAATAAAATCTAAACTACAGAAACTAAAGTCGAAGATGATCTTCTTCTCCTCGACTCTTCCTTGTCATCTTGCCTCCTTCTTATCATCAATTTCTCTTTCTCATCATCATGCCTTCATCACTTCCTGTTTGCCTTGATCTTCGCCTAAATTTGAAAAATAATTGATGCAAACATTAATCCATAATAATTTTGTTAACACCAAAACATGATGTGGAACAGGGTTCCAACAGTTGACTGGGTGTAGGACTACCGCAGGGGACTCTCTCGACCAGAAGAGCACTAGGTGTACCTTCTACTCCATGGAAAATACTGCAATCAAGATCGTTTCCACGAGGAACAAGTAAGATCAAGAAATACTTGGATACTTTGCAAAATAGATGAACCAGAAATACATAGATGAGATAAAATAAAAAGAAATGAGAATAAAAACTGCTTGTTTGTTTCTACTTTACTTACACATGAATAATATAAACACCACTCTACTCAACGTTCGCTGACTCCGTCTTTTCATAGCCCTGTTCATGACTAGGAGTTGAGCAGCTCGAGTTTCCAGCTGCAGAGGGAGCTGGGCCCAACCGAGGCCAGCCATAGTAGTTTTTTTTCTAGTTCTTTGTTTCTGCTGTAGTTGTGAGTACTAGACTTTAAATTATTGTTCTCATTACTTTTCTGTTGTTGTTGTGGTGGCATGTACTACTATTTTGAGACAATTGTTCTATTTTTCTTTACAGCTTCGTTCTTTCCTTCTGCTTAGTTATATTGCATGTGTGAATGTGATTTATTTTCCTGCTTTTGGTTATTTCTCGTTGGACGACTAGGTCTTGGGCTTAGTCGAGGTGAGTCGATCTCGGATCTTATAGGGATCCAGGAACCGAGTCGTAACAAGATGGTATCAGAGCAAAGTTGTCCCGAGAAATGAACCAATTGGTCCGAGAATAACCACTCATGTGCATATAATTAGGATAGCCAACACAACATACCGCTTTGTTAGTCGTTTCTGAGTCTCTTTCTCAATGTAATCCTGTATCGTTGACAGCTCTTGTAGGAGATGCCCAGGCGATGCCCAGTCAGGGAGTTCCTGAGGCAAGTCGTGGTTGTGGCCATGGATGAGGACGGAGGGGCGGACGTGCTAGACCTGAGGCACTAGTTGACCCACCTCTTCTCCCAGGCGTTCAGGCCCAAGATCTTGCCCAGCTAATCAGAGACATCGTATGAGAGGAGCTCAACCAGCCCCCTCAGGTGCCTCTTCCTGAGGACATGGAGGGGGAGTCCTTGGTGGGACAGAGAGACCGTCGCAGCGCCGGACGAGCAGAAGGGGGAGGGGGTGGTCCACCACCCCCACCACAGTTTGACACTTCCGAGCATGAGCCCTCCTTGCCTAGAGGCGTACCCGTTCCCCCACTGTAGCTATACCACGAGCTTTTCGGATAGTTCTGGAAGCTGAAGCCCCCTCCTTCAAGGGGGATGAGGACCCATCTGAGGCAGAGGACTAGCTGGAGCAGATAGAGAAGGTGTTCGACACCCTTCACTCTCCTGCGGGGTGCCATGTGGCCTTTACTTCGTACTAGCTAGAGAGCGTAGCACACAGGTGGTGGAGGGCAGTTAGTGGCCAGGAGGGGAGAGAACTGATGTGGGACCAGTTCGAGGCTCTCTTCTACAGCCAGTACTTTCCGCAGGCCTGGCAGGACCAGAGGAGGCGGGAGTTCCACACTCTGCTAGGGGACGATGACAGTTAGCATGTACCGCACGCGTTTCTTGGAGCTGTCACGTTTTGCCCTGACAGCTATGTCTAGTGAGGAGGACGCCTGTGGAGGTTTACTGAGGGGCTTCGACCTGCTATTCGGGGGTATGTCAAACCCCTGAAGCTGCCCACTTTTTCTTGTGTGGTTGAGGCAGCCATGACTTATGAGGAGACCAACCTGGCTGCGCGAGACACTGATGGCAGATGGAAGAGGCCCTACCAGCCAGAGTACTCTCAGGGCCGTCGGGAGACGAGGCACACGGCGCCCACGGGAGAGCCATCTCATTCGGTGGGGCCACCAGTGGCTTTTGGGGGCCCCAGACAAGGGTCAGCTGCCAGCACTGGACCCCCGCCTAGCTGCCAGCAGGGTCCTACGGAGGGAGGAGGTCATGTACCCCTCTGCTACAAGTGTGGCCAGCTGGGCCACATCAGGAGCGACTACCTATCTAGGGCCAGAGCACAGCAGATGCTCCCCGTACTGAGTGTTGGAGGTCGAGCTGGTTGTCGTGGTCACCAGGCGTGTGGGGGAGGACAACAATCACGAGAAGGGTACCGACCAACTGCTGCTCGCTTGAATCAAAGTGTTGCTACTTCGTCTGCACCAAGAGCTGAAGGGCGTATCAATGCCCTAACACACAGAGATGCCAGGGCTTCGGGTTCTGTGGTGGCAGGTATGGTTATTATTTCTGGCATATTAGTGTACGTACTTTTTGATTCCGGTGCCACACACTCTTTCATCGCTACAAGTTTTGCCATCAGTTTGAGGTAGGGCAGTGTACTATTAGAGGATCCGTTTGTGATCAGAGGCCCAGGTGGCCATTTGTTTGTAGTCGAGGAGGTCTACACAGACTGCGAGGTTAGTATAGGGGGACACATACTCCCCGCTGCCCTGATTGTGATCCAGATGGAGGACTTTGGCGTGATCCTAGGGATGGACTGACTGTCCACCTATCATGCCCTGGTGGACCATTTCGGGAGGAAGATCGTCTTCTCCATACCGGAGTTGCCTCCCTTTGAGTTTTACGATCAGCCGATGGATGGAGGTTTTAGATGCATCTTCGCGTTTCGAGTAGCGAGACTTTTGAGCCAGGGGTGTGAGGGCTTCTTGGCCTGTGTAGTGGCAGAGCCTAGCCCCGTGGCTGACTTTCAGAGTATCCCGATAGTTTGCGAGTACCCCAACATTTTCCCAGAGGAGCTTCCAGGACTACCGCCTGAGCGTGAGATCGAGTTTGAGATTTCACTGTTACCTGGGACCAGCCCCATTTCCACTGCACCGTATCGGATGGCATTGCTTGAGTTGCGAGAGCTCAAGTCACAACTACAGGACCTGTTGGAGAAGGGCTTTGTGAGGCCTAGTGCATCCCCGTGGGGAGCCCCTATGATGTTTGTGAAGGACGGTACCCTACGACTTTGTGTCAACTACCGACAGCTGGATAGGGTCACTGTCAAGAACAAGTATCCACTACCGAGGATTTACGACCTCTTCGACCAGTTGCGGGATGCCACATTGTTCTCCAAGATAGATATAAGGTTAGGTTTCCACCAGTTGAGGATCAGGGAGACCAACGTCTCCAAGACAGCTTTCTGTACCTGGTACGGGCACTACGAGTTTTTGGTCATGACGTTTGGGCTGACCAATGCCCCCACTACCTTTGTGGATTTGATTAACCGTGTTTTCAAGCCGTACTTAGATCAGTTTGTAGTGGTGTTCATCGATGACATACTCATTTACTCGTGGGATCTGGCGCAGCATGGGCAGCATTTACGCATGATCCTGGATACCTTGAGGTGACGCAGGCTGTTTTCCAAGTACAGCAAGTGTGAGTTTTGGTTGAGACAGGTGACTTTCTTGGGTCATATGATTTCAGGAGATGGATTGGTTGTGGATCCAACCAAGGTAGAGGCCATACTTAGGTGAGAGAGGCCACACACAGTAATAGAGATACGCAGCTTTTTGGGACTGGCAGGTTACTACCGACGGTTTATTAGAGGATTCACTTAGATTGCACGTCCTATGGTTCAGCTGACCTGGAAGGACGTGCCCTTCACCTGGACAGACGAGTGCGAGGCGTGTTTTCTGGAGTTGAAGGAGAGATCGACTTCAACTCCTATGCTTACCATTCCAGACAGCAGTGGCGGTTTCATGGTTTACACCAACTCTTCATTGCAGGGGTTAAGGGGCGTGCTCATGCAGCAGGGTCACATTGTCACGTATGCTTTGCGGCAACTGAAGCCCCATGAGCATAGCTACCCTACCCATGATTTAGAGCTGGTAGTAGTTGTCTTCACGCTGAAGAATTGGAGGCACTATCTCTACGGTGAGACATTCGAGATCTTTACAGATCATAAAAGCCTCAGGTACTTGTTTGACCAAAAGGAGCTCAACATGAGATAGACACGTTGGTTAGAGCTCCTGAAGGACTACGACTGCAGCATCTCCTACCACCTGAGGAAGGCCAATGTGGCGGTCGATGCCTTGAGCCAAAAGGTGCCCGCCCACTTGGCCAGCTTATAGGCACGGAGTTGGAGACCCATCGAGGAGTTGGGCAGTTGGCAACCTCGGGAGTCACAGGGGTATTGTGGGCCAGTGACAGTGATGCGGCATACACGACCAGAGCTGATGGACCGCATCATCGCAGGGCAGATGGCTGATCCGTACTTACAGACGTTGCGAGACAGGGTGTTGACAGGGGACCCTGGAGACTTTTCCTTCTCAGACGAGATCCTGCGTACGAGTGGACGACTGTGCATTCCTAGGGACGAGGAGTTGTTGAGAGAGCTCTTGGCTGAGGCGCACGGGTCCAGGTTCACCATACATCTCGGAAACACAAAGATGTACCATGTTTTACGACATGACTTCTGGTGGAGAGGGATGAAACGGGATGTTGGTGAATTTGTTCAGCAGTGTTTGGTATGTCAGCAGGTGAAGGCCGAGCACCAGAGGCCTGCAGGGTCATTGCAGCCACTTCCTGTGCCAGAGTGGAAGTAGGAGAGCATCACCATGGACTTGGTGGTGGGTCTACCAGTTACTCAGCGGGGACACGATGTAGTCTGGGTGATAGTAGACAGGTTGACAAAGACGACGCGTTTCCTGCCAATCCGAGTCACCTTTGGACCAGCACAATTAGCAGAGAGATACATCAAAGATGTGGTCGCCTACACGAAGTCCCATGTGAGATCGTATCCGACAAGGATACTCGTTTTACTTCCCAGTTTTGGGCTAAGTTTCAACAGGCCTTGGAAACATGTTTGAGGTTCATTACCGCCTACCACCCCCAGACGGACAGGCAGTCAGAGCACACGATACCGACACTTGAGGATTTTTTGCGTGCCTGTGTACTAGACTGGAGAGGCTCCTGGGAGGAGCATTTACCCCTGGCAGAGTTTGAATACAATAACATCTACCACTTGAGCATCGGCATGGCACCTTGTGAGTCTCTGTACGGATGGAGGTGTACTGCACCCTTGAGTTGGGTCGAGGTGGGAACCAAGTGGGAGGTTAGTCCCAGGCTGATCCGGCAGAGTTAGGAGATGATAGAGTAGATCCATAGATGACTCTGCACTGTCAAAAGCAGGCAGAAGAGCTACGCTGACCAGAAATGCAGAGAGGTGCAGTTCAAGTTTGGGGATCACGTCTTTCTCTGTGTTTCGCCGATGAAGGGCTTGCAGCATTTTGGGGAGAAGGGGAAGCTTGCACTGAGGTTTGTGGGGCCCTTTGAGGTCCTAGAGTAGGTAGGACCTATTGCTTACTGGCTTGCCATTCCTCCCCAACTTTTTGGAGTGCACGATGCATTCCACGTGTCCAACCTTAGAAAGTACGTCGCCGATCCTAGTCACATTCTGAGCCATGAGAGCATCGAGGTGGGGGACGACCTGACCTATCCTGAGAGGCTAGTACAGATACTAGACATAGCCGTCTGGAGTCTGAGACGGAAGCAGGTACCACTGGTGAAGGTTTTATGGAGAAGCCAGCGGTATGAGGAGGCGATGCGAGAGCGGTACCCAGAGCTTTTTGAGGGTATGTATTTTCGGACCTACTTCGATCCTCTTTAAGTTTTTTATGCATTTTTACGTTCCTTTTCCGCACCATAGCTAGCTCAAGTTTCGGGGACGAAACCTACTTTAAGTTTATTATGATGAAATGACCCGTTGCTTTCTTAGACGGATAAGATTTCTGGAGTTTCAGTCAAACGTCTGTCCAAACGTCTGGACACATGTCTGGACGTTTGAAAGTGGGAAATTTCATACTTCACTTTGCACTCTGCATGCAGGCGACGCACAGAGGCTTCTCTCTCCTCCACACCCCCACCCCTAAACCCTAAACCCACTCTATTTAAACCCACCCCCTTCTCTTCTTCTCACCACCCTCACACCACTCTCCAGCCACCACCACCTCCAGTGTCTCCCTCTTGTGGCCGTGGCGAGGGAGGACGAGAGTGACGAGAGAGGGGCGAGCAAGGGAGAATAAGAGAGAGAAAGGAAGGGAGTGGAAGGAAGAGAGCATGAAGGTCGGAGGACCTTATGGACCTCAACAGAGCTCGCACGGCCAGCGGCGGGCGCGCACGTAAGGAGGAGGGGCTCGGGGAGTCGACCTCCCGGCCCTTTTGCAGCTGTTGAAGCTGCTACAGTGCGCTGCAGCCGGAGTTGCGAGGAGAGAAGTGTCACAGAGCAGGTTCTGGTACTAGAAGTTTTCCAGTATCAGATGCCTGGGTTATCATCCAGACGACTGGCGAGGCACTGGGACGTCTGGAGCTAAAGCCGGACATCTGAAAGCACAATATCGCGAGGTACGTACCTTCCTGCGCTACTTTCCGCCATGCAGAAGGTTGTAGTGCAGGAGGTGTTTGGTTAAAAATGGTGTCTGTGCTCTGCACGCAGGCGCAGAGTGTTGGGATGGAGCGGGGTGTGCACTTCAAGGAGATTTTGGACATCTGACCGCATCACCAGACATCCGATGGCCCTTCCAGACGACTAAAAGGAGGGTAAGACGTCTGGAGCTACCCCCAGACGATTGTGGAGGGATCTAAACGTTTGAGAATACCGCAAGAAACACAAGTTGAGATCTGACGTCTTTTAAGATGTCTAAGATTAGTCCCAGATGTCTGATTTTGGTCAGTAACCACGTTTTTATCCCGTTTAGGGCCCAAACGGAATTGGATTTCCGCAAATGAAGTACCGTTGTTTTCCACTTGACTTTCTTTACGTGTTCGTGTTAAGTATCTAGTGTTTTGACCTCGTCTAATGTAAATTAGTCGCTGGTACAAATTACCAGCCGGTGGCGTGTTCGGGGCTCGCGGAGATGACAAGTTTTGCAGCACAAGCCCCCATTCCTCCCATGATACCCGATAGAGTGATTTAATTCAGTTGTTAATATCTAAATAAGAATGTACTTGTTTGGAATAATCGGATCGAACACTAGGATGTGGAATGAACCCTAAGGTATAAATGTATGAGCCTATTTTGAGTTGTACTATTTACTTGAATGTATGGTTAAGATAAATTGCTAGCAATGATATTAGTGTAATTATGTGATGCATGCTAAAATACAAGTTGCCTGTATGTGAATGAGAAAATGAACTGCGAAACCACAAGTTGCAAGTTTATGATTGAGAACTGAATTATTAAAACACGAGCTACTGTATATGGATGAGGAACGAGTTATGAAACATGAGACCTTAATATGGATACATGAGATGAATATGAGCATGAACCCTACAGGGAATTAGGAGTAGAACTCCTGTGTATGAAAGGAATCTGGAATGTAGATGGGAAGTGTGCTGATCCTTGTCTGCACGGTACCAAGGAGAGCAATTGTCCCTTTTTAGTGTAGAGCGGAGCTAGCCACCCTTAGGTTGAGACTCAAGGTTAGGATTGGCCACTCTGCACCAACTCATGTCGGTCCTTGCGTACGTGGTACTGAGGTGTGGTACTAGTGTAGGGAGGGAGCTAGCCACCCCACGAGGCCCAAGGTTAAGGTAGCCATCTTACAACAACTTTGTTAGGCCCTCTAGGTAAACTGGGGTAGTCGGCCGAGGGTACGCGGACTGTGGAGGGGCGAGACCCCTATTCTGAGAGGGCAAGGCCCTATACTGTTCCGTACTGTACTTTGGGCATACCCGCTAGCAGAAATGACTGACCACGTGTCAGTGCGGGGTAGCTACCCATGCACTTATCACACGTGCTGTAGTCACCGCTACGTCTCGACAGTGACCTCGAGGTGGTTGACTGGGTGTAGGACTACCGCAGGGGACTCTCCCGGCCAGGCGAGCACCACATGTACCTTCTACTCCATGGAAAAGATTGCAATCAAGATCGTTCCCACGAGGAACAAGCAAGAGCAAGAAATACTTGGATACTTTGCGAAATAAATGAACCAAAAATACATAGATGAGATTAAAAAAAGAAATGAGAATAAAAACTCCTTGTTTGTTTCTACTTTACTTGCACATAAATAATGTAACCACTACTCTACTCAGCATTCACTGACTCTATCTTTTCGTAACCTTGTTCAGGACCAGGAGTTGAGTAGCCCGAGTTTCCGGCTGTAGAGGGAGCTGGGCCCAGCCGAGCCCAGCCGTAGTAGTTTCTTTTCCAGTTCTTTGTTTCTCCTGTAGTTGTGAGTACTAGACTTTAAATTACTGTTCTCGCTACTTTCTGTTTTCTATTGTTGTGGTGGCATGTACTACTATTTTGAGACAGTTGTTTTACTTTTCTTTACTGCTTCGTTATTTCCTTCTGCTTATTTATATTGCATGTGTGAATGTGGTTTATTTTCTTGCTTTTGGTTATTTCTCTTTGGACGACTAGGTCTTGGGATTAGTTGAGGCGAGCTGGTCTCGGGTCCTGTAGGGATCCGGGAATCGGGTCGTAACATTGTCCAGCGAGGTTTTCATTTGCTGCATGAGCTGGAGCATAGATCCTTACATCTCTACCATCTGGTGGTTCAAATCAGCCTACCCTATAGGTTGACGGGCATTCCAAGCTGGTTGATTGACCTGATTTGGGGACGCTGAGTATAAACATGACCCTGGCCCATTGGTCTTTGCAGAGCATAGTTGCTGGGTCGTAATTAGGTCTGCTACCCTGGGTTTTTCCGAGAGAGGTTAGGGTGGTTCCTCCAACCAGGATTATAAGCATTGGAGTAAGGGTTGGACCTAACTCTCTTGTACAACATAGACATCCTCATAGGGCGAGGATGGAGAGAAAGAAAGGGAGGAATCAGAGAAATTGGGATCAAAGGCCCCAGTTTGGAACCCGTGGGGTTCTAAGCAATACTGGCTCACAGGTTGAGTTGCATCCAGTTGATTCATGAACTCCTGTCCAAAAGGTGCTCGTGAAGAATGGAATCCCAAATTCTAGGATTGAGTGGATCAAGAATTATTTGCAGAGTTTTCCGTCATCCACTCCTCCATCCTTTTGGTAACCAAGTCCACCTTATCTAGGTTATTACAAATCAGTTCCATATCGAATGAATGAGAGTCGTGGACCTCATTAACAGTCAATCTGGGTTGTTGGGATCAGTTAAAAGTATCCATGGAGGCATGATTTATTGAATTTTCACTCATTTCCTCAAACAAATCGTGCGCGCTATCTGCATCTTTGTTGAGGAAATTGCCTCAGCAAGAAGCGTCCACGTGATTTTTGAGTTGCTCAGTCAACCCGTGGTAAAAGATTTGCACGAGCTGCCATTTTGGCACCTCATGGTCTGGACACTTCTGCAATAAGTCTTGGAATCGCTCCCAGGCAGCATGAAGCTGCTCCCCTGGCCACTGGGTGAAGGTAATAATCGCCCGTCTCAGAGCATTAGTACGTCCAACAGGGAAGAATTTCTTCAGGAAAGCCGATTGCAGATCGTTCCAAGTTGCGATCGGCCATCCTATGGTCATGTACCAATGAGCGGCTTTATCCTTAACAGAGTGGGGAAAGAGCCTCATGATCATCTGCTCTTCATTCACATTTCACGCTTGAGTGGTCTGGACCAAAGTGGTCAAGTACCCCAAATGCTGAAACGGGTCTTCAGAGCTAAGCCCATGAAAGTGTTTGATCAGGCTTAACACCTGAGGCTTGATTTCTACGTCTTTAGTAGGAATCTGGACACTGGGACGTTCCCTGTAATTTGAAGGATCATAAAAATCCTTCAAGGGCTGAGCGCCCTACATTCTCTGGAACCATTCTTGCATTCTCTGCATTTGTTCCAGCTGCCTTTGAAACATCTCCTGTGGATTCTGAGGTAGAGGAGGTTGTTGATCAGCCATGGGATCAATTTGGCCAAAATTCAATCTACGCCTCCTAGAATGATCTAATGGTCCTTCCAATTGGGGATTCAATGACCTTCCAAGCATAAACTAGAAAGAGGTTGGAAGCACCGAGGATAAGGACCCTACAATACAACAAAACAAGCATGTCCTTAAGTTGGGGAGCCTAAGAATCTACAGACTCTCGGAATCTGTCTTAAGATTATAGACGATTTACTCTGCTTGTATCCAGTCAATCCAACCAGTTAGGAGGGATTGGGGAGAAGGTTCTTCCTTCGGCTTGCGTCTCCGGTTCCTAGTGTACCCCTTAGCTGCAATCGTTTGATTCTACTCCCTTAGCTAGACATCAGATTGACTAGTACAAGTAGGTTAATCATAAACAATCTCAATCTGTCCCCCGAAGAGCGAATCAGTCCTTAAGGCCAACGTCTACTTGATTTTATTTAGGCTTAGGATTGTAGTGCTTATGGAATGTGGTGGGCCCTTAAAATGGGTCATGCCCTTAATGATGGATTGAATATGTGTGAGTGCATGCACAACTAGGGTTTTCAAGCATGATTATTTGGATGAATGGATTTTAAGGTTCAAATCTTGCTTAAGTAGCTCTTAGGGTTTAGAATTAGGTGAGTTCAATCAAGCTTCAGAGGCAAACCAGATGTTCAAACACGGGTGAATATCTTTTCCTTTTGAAATCAAAAAGTAAAGTGGAGTGCCTGATATTGACCTAAATTGCAAACCCTAAGGGGAAGCTATTTGATGAGTTGATTTTAAAATAAAGTGGTGTGGTCCAAACAACTCAAACAATTGGCCAAAATGCACCACTGAGTTCGTCACACAAGATGATTAACCTAACCTAAACTGATTCTACTCTCTTATGTGTTGATTTGCGTGTACTGATTCCACAGGTCGGAATCCCGGTTGTGTAGATAAAAAGTCAAGTTAGGTTATGTGCCTTGAATGTGGGTATATATAATGTGTATATTGATTTATCCCACAAGAAGTATGTTTTTGTTTTTTTTTTTTACGAAGGTGAGATGAGTTGAAGTGGAAATCAAAGCATCTAAATTAGTCCTAGGGTTTATGCGAACACCTAGGTTAATTAGGGTTTGAATTAAGGTTGTGGAATGAAATCTATGGAGGGGGAAAGAATGGGGAGCACTTACAGTTGTCTTCAACTACACTTTACTCCTTTCTACCGCTTGAAAATTCCTTGTTGAGGTATCTACAAAACAATAGAAAAGAAATAAAAGTAAGTTAGAAAACAATAAAATGCACGAAATGTGAAGAGAAAATCGAGAATCGTTGCCTCCCTGGCAACAACACCAAAATGTTGTAGCAGGAGATTGTTGCAAAAAGGATTGGATTTTGAAAAACCTGTCGTCGTAGTATGATTTACGAAGAAATCCGTCAATAAATAAATTTACCGAAATTAGTAAAGAAATTCTGGGTTGAACACAGGGAGGCTACGTAGATCTAAAATCCACAATTATATTTTTTTGGTATTTTTGTTTTAAAAGCAAGATAATCACAATGAGTTTGATATTAACAATAAGAGAGAGAGAGAGAACAATCACTTTGTAACTGAATATTATTTTTACAACTAGAAAGTAGGAAATGGTTACAATTAGAAAGTGGGAAATTCTATTTTAGAAAGCAGTAAAGAAGGGAGAGAGATGTTATCCTTCTCGACGGTTGCTTGGAGGACGAGCCGGACGAGGCAACGCCTGGAAGACGGAGGACGAAGATGGAAGACGAAGAACGAAGCAGGAAAAACTGGGGGCGAGGCAGGACATTGTTGTTGTCGCAGGATCCACTTCCGGAATGAGGGGAAGAAAACTTTGATTTTGGCTCTAGAGGAGCATCCCGGGTTTGGGACAAGCTTCTTTAGAACTTTGGAGAGGGAGAGAGGTGAAGGAAGGGATGATTGAAATGTGGGGGGCATAGGCCTTTTTATAGATATAAGGTTGGGGGCAAAAAGGTCATTTAATGTTAAGAACATTAATGCAAGGGCCTTTAGTGATGGAATTAAATGTCACTAAAGGCCTGAACGTGGGTGACATGCAAATGCGCCCGTTGTCTCATCCTCTCCCGCGCGCCTAATGTATGCCCATGATCTCGCCTTGTCAGCCATCCGATTGCGAGATCAGACGGCTTAAAAACCATCTCGTCCGCTTCTTCTTCAATGTAACCGTGCGCCAGTGTGTGCGATGGAGCATGCAGAAGCACATCATCACACACGTATGCGCTCCTCACCCATCCATCGTGCCATGTCACCCGCATCTGCACTGTCCGCTTGCCATCCAATGGCTCAATTGAGCCTGCACCCTCTTGTGCCCTTGATTTAAGGTGCCTGCGGTCTCAACCCTGCGACCTCTGCGTCACCCACGGGCTCGCGACCACTGTGCCATGCCTTGCTTTGAGGTGAGCTGATGTTTCAACGGAACCATGCCTCAACTGTTGGATGAAAATCCAATGGATCTGATCGAGCGATGAGGACTCCTTTAGAATGTTGAAGGCGTGGTCTTGGCCTGATCTCAACTATTGGATGAGAATTCAACGGTCAAGATTTAATGATCGGCTGAGAGTAGAAAGGCAGCGGCAGGTCCTTGGGCCGATTGGGCGGCTAAGATGGCGCCACGTGGTGCCATCTTGGTCGTCCATCTTCTATGTGTTGTGGGTGGTGCCACGAATGTCGGATTGGACCAATTTTCACACCGTTGGGTTGCGATCATCAATCCGAACCCATCCATGTGGTTGGATTTGTCATCTGAAGTGCGGATTAAACCATATTGGCCCTTTGATCTTTGACCTTCCTCGGATTATATCTGATGCTACGGAAGTCCAATCGAGGCGATCTTTAAGTCGTTGAACTCCAATCGTCACCCTGATCAGATCCGTATGGTTGGATCTTTGATCCGAGGCTCCGATTAAAAGTTGCTCTATCCCTAGCCACCAAAACGAAGAAATTACTATACAATTTGACCTAAATGCATGATGATGTATGTTATGTAATATTTACAATGCGTGATGCTAATATGATACTAAGAATTGGCCCGATCTCAACTATTGGATGAGAATTCAACGGTCAAGATTTAATGATCGGCTGAGAGTAGAAAGGCAGTGGCAGGTCCTTGGGTCGATTGGGCAGTTAAGATGGCGCCACGTGGTGCCATCTTGGTCGTCCATCTTCTATGTGTTGTGGGTGGTGCCACGGATGTCGGATTGGACCAATTTTCACACCGTTGGGCTGTGATCATCAATCCGAACCCATCCGTGCGGTCAGATTTGTTATCAGAAGTGTGGATTAACACCATATTGGCCCTTTGATCTCTGACCTTCCTCGGATTATATCTGATGCTACGGAAGTTCGATCGGGGCGATCTTTGAGTTGTTGAACTCCAATCGTCGCCCTGATCAGATCCGTACGGTTGGATCTTTGATCCGAGGCTCCGATTAAAAGTTGCTCTATCCCTGGACACCAAAACGAAGAAATTACTATACAATTTGACCTAAATGCATGATGATGCATGTTATGTAATATTTACAATGCGTGATGCTAATATGATACTAAGAATATACATTAATAGACATTTTTGGCTATTCAGATGTATGCACATCAATAACTATCAGGAATGCGACTATTATCATCCTCTTTTAAATCGTCGATAATGCGTTGCAATTTCGATCGCAAACTATTCTCGTCTGTTGTAAAATGGCCGAAAATAGTTGCAAACTTTTTTTTACTAAAGGTTTTAACCATGTGGAAGACCTACAGAAAACTAGTTCGAAATCCTGTAAAAATATAATCACACAACCTAAAACATTTTCTCATTCAAAACATTAGAAATGGGAATAAAAATTTCATATATGTAATAATGCATACAAACTACATGTACAAACAGTAGTGTATATGAGAATACAAAAATCAGGTTGTGGCATCGCCTCCGGCACCACCACCTAAATCATCGTTATCACGATGTTCTCTATACTGATGAAAGGATAGGTAATCAATACCTCCCTACTAAAGTACCTTTAGGAGCTCCTTGATGGTCTGAGTCAACTGCTACAGCTGCTTTGTCGACTCCTTGAACTACATTGCGATGTCCTCAACTTGCGTGGTTAGCTCATCGATTTACTGTTCCTCCTTGTCTTGGTGACATAATGCTGCAATCTCCTGCCTCATCTCTTGTACCTTAGTTGATGAGGATGATGCCCTCTCTCTCCCATACCAGGTGGAGATGGTCTCGCTCCTCCCTGCGCAACGGATGTACCTGCCATGCTTAGGTGGCATGACGGTCTGAAACTCCTCCTCTGTTATCAGTAGCTGCTGAACTGTACCAGAGTTTGCATCTTCTGGTGGATGCATTAAGTAGACCATATTATCCTAAAAGAAATTGAATTACGTTAAGTAGTTCATTTAAATATAATTATGAAATGAAATAAAAATATTATGTATTTTAACTTACGTGTCTCTGCTGATATGTGTCATGAAGCCACTCTCTGTTTCCCTCATTACTTAGCTTGCTATAAGTGACCTCATATACTCCCACCCGATCAAGTTGGGCACCTTAATGCTTGCCAGACTACAATATTTTGAAAGAGTTAATTGAAATAAATTATAAATATTGTATGGTTTAAAAGAAAATAATAATAAAAAATACTTACATATAGGGATTTCATTCCGTTTATACTCCTACCCATGACATGGGTCTTCGATGGAGCTTTGGCCCTATTTTCCTTATACTTCTTGGCTTGCACTTGAAATTAAAGCATAATTTATTAACTTGAAAATTAGTTAAATGATAATATATGCAATACTTTTGCCTTCATTGCTAGATCATGCCAATGTTCGTAGGCTCCCTTCCAAGTGTGCGATTGTATCAGAGAGACCCATTATGCAATTCCTTACAATGATTCATGTTCTTATAATACTAAAAAGTATATTTTTAATATTAGAAATAATATTAGAATTATAATAAAAGAAATAAACAAATACAGTAAAAATTTATCTTTTACCTTACTCTTCATCTTCAATCTTCAATCTTTGTGAATCTTGGCCGCGTGCTTGAGGATATATTTGGGGACATTCAGATCGTCGCCCCAATCAAAGATCGCCTGCGTTAGTAGGAGAATAGAAATTGTTACGTAATTTAAAGTTATATAAAGTAATGTAAATAAGTTATTAATTTTTACCAATTACCTTTAACTCATAAATTAAGCTGCCTCTTTAGCTTCTTTGGCACCTTCCAATCGAAGTAGGAGAGTTGGATGATCGCCTTCGTCGGTGTACTGAGTCTGCTGACAAATTGAATGGAGGATAGTCCACTTCTTTCCTCGTTAGTATGATCCTAACTGAAATGCAGACTCGATGTGGAATTCTCTCTAGGTCCTCATTCCACATGGGACCTCTTCTCCTACGTGCACCTGGAAGACAGAATTATAATATATAATAGAATGACAAACAAATAAATAAATCGTAACATTTATTAAACTTTCATACTAGCATGGCGAGAGCGTGGTGCAAAACTTCTCAGCTGGGAAGGATTTGGGTCAGCTAATTGCTCTGGCTGATCATCGAACCCAATGTCCTCCTCATCAAATGAAACACTATCATCCTCCTCCTCGGCGGGTGCATTCTCCTCCTTGTAGTCAGGATCCTATGCCTCAAAATCTATTGAAGGAGGCATCAGACTCTTCCCCTTCCCCCTACCCCCCTCCCCTGACTCTGAAGATATCGAGCCACATCTCCAAGCCCCAAAAACTATTGGCAGGGTGCCTGGGGCTCCTCACGGGGGGGTTGAGCCTAGTGTTGTTGGCGAGGAGCCTGAGGCTAAGGCTCCTAGCAGGGGGGCCTCAGGCTGTTGAGAGGTGGCATCATCCCTGTCACTTCAATTAGTCTTCTTCTTGAATAGAACATGCATAAAAATAAAACAAATAATCATATATTTAAAAAAAAATTTGGCAACATTTCCGCTATAAATTGTGATTTTTCAAAAATCCTGCATGAAACAAGTATAGAAATAAATGAAAATAAAATGTAGAAAAAAAACACCTTCCCCCTACATTTCCTCTTCTTTTTCCTTCTCATTTCCTTCCCCCATTTCCCGTCACCTTTCCCTTCATCTTCTTTTTCCTCCTCTTTTCCCCCCTCCATTTCCCTTTCCCCTTCCGCTCCCTCTTCTCCACATTCCCCTTCACCCATCCATTCTCCTTTCCCTCCATCTTATTCACATTCCCCTTCCCTTCATTTTCCTTCCTTTCCATGCATTCTCCCCTCCATTTCCCTTCTCGTTTCGCTTCATCTTCTTCACATTACTATTCCACTCTCCATTCCCTTCCTCCACCATGACTAATCCCATTTCCCTTCCTCTTCTTTTTCCTTCTCATTCCCCCCTCCATTTCCCTCCCCCTTTCCCCTTCTCTTCGCATTCCCTTGCTTCCTCTATTTTCCTTTCCCGTTCCTCTTCTCCACATTCAACACAAAACATTCAATATACATATCAAATGTAAGTGGACACACACCACATAATTACAAAGGAAAAAAGTAAATGCATCATACATAAATAAAATAAACCTAAGTAGGCACACTCCACATTAAAAGAGCAATTTAAAAAGTGATAGAAGAACCTCATCATAGTGATGAAATGGTCCAAAAACGATACAGAAACAGTATAAAAATGCAAAGAATTTATATGAGAAGACAATAAAACAATTTTCAATTTTGAAAAACAAATGAACATAAGCTTTGAAAAAAGATGAAACAATTTAAAAGAAATTTAAACAAAACAAGCAACTAAAAATTTGTTAAATTATTTCTATTTGTGGGTTGTGGATTAATACTTTTAGCAAATTAACTTTTATATCAATGTCAGTTGCACCAAGGGCAACTTCTTCACTTTGTGGGTTTTGCTAATATGCTTCAGATTTAACATCTAAGTCGAGATCTTTTCCTGCATCGTATTGTTAACATAGTAGAATTCTAATAGGTATTATCCACCCATTTCTGCTATTATCAAACACGTAGAATACTTGTGCTACCTGACAAAGGTAGTGTGAATGGTTCTGATGATTGAAAAATGTGACGATTCATACTTAAGCTCAAGAAATCGTGTTTCTTATCTACTTTGAATCCAACTCCTTCTTTGAAAACATTAAACCAATCACTTGAATTGAACCACCCTACGGTCAAACTTGAAGCTCATTTCCACAATTTCTTCAATTTGACCGTAATATCCATCACAACCAATGCTTAGATCAAAACTAACGACGACTCCCGCTTGTTGCGTGGCCTTCACATCATTAATGAACCGTGCTCTGAATCTGAAATCATTAATTATGTAACCTGAATGGTAATGTCTATATGTAAAAGATATATCAGCAATTACATTAAAATCATGCACCCATCGTGGATCCCCTTATTCTTTCAGTTTATTTACACTATCCTTGATCCAATCAAGGAACTACAAGTCGCGTGTAGATGGCATAGAGGATTTTTTGAATTCATTGTAAAATTAATCCACTTTTGGAATTTGCTTCAGAATGTACAAGTGTGCTAATCGTTAGACCATTTTCGAGATGGACTTGAACACCGTTCGAAGGATCACTACAATAAAGAAGGGTTTTGGTCATGGTTAAAAATCGTAACCAAAGGGTTTATAACCGTCACCAATTAGCGTCACCAAAAGTTGTGTCGCGAAAGGGTCTTTAGTGACGATTCCACCCAAAACCGTCACCAAAGCCCCCACCGTTAGCTAGGTTCAATAGTTTTGGTCGTGGTTATAAACTGTGACCAAAGACTTTTAGTCACAGTTGTAAAACCATGACTAAAGGAAGAGCTTTGGTTACGGTTCCCTACTCGTCACCAAAGGGACCACCGTAACTAAAGGCTCCCTTTGGTCATGATTAACCAACCGTGACTAAAGGGTCCCTTTGGTCACAATTTATAAACCGTGACCAAAGATCTCTTAAAACAAAAAAAACCATTACAATAAGCATTACCCTAGATCCAACCCAGTCCCAGTTAAGCGAATTCGAAAAAGTTTCACAAAGACGTCAATTAAAAATAAAATAAGCATATAAAATAATATAAGAAATAAGCATGTAAAGAATAATAGTGGTTGAAGAGGTTGCCTCCATCTGAACTGTACCTATAAAATAGATACCTATTCCCTCAATCAGCAGCAGTACAATAAATTAGGTTGACAATTGCATCAAGGTGCTTGTCTGTCCATATGCAAATTCTGTGGTGCACTACCATTTTATTACCTCTCGGCTCTTCAATTAATGGTTGTTCAAGGAGTCAGAAAAATTTCACAAATTTGCACATGGATAAGAGTGGATGCATCCAATGAATTAAAATTATATGTTTTAAGAAAAAACCAGTACAATCTTTCAAACTAGGCATTCATTCAAACAAACAAAGAATAATAGACTAAACAAGCAAGGAAAGTGTTAAGAATAATTTGAGTTTAGATTTATGAAACCCACAGTCAAAATTCTACTGGAAATCATTCACACACACGAGCAATTTAGGAGCTCAAGGATTACTTGGTTTAATCATTACTAATGGCCTACACCCATCTATCTAACAAATGAAGTCTTTTCTAGCTCACTTTTTGTTGGCTCCCGTACATGGGATAAGGACCAAACGCAAATGTATACATGCCTGGAAGTGGAGCAGCATATTCGTACCCATTATAAAATTGGACCCCGTAGTATGCATTATTATTCCATTGGCTGCTTAGGTTAGCCCTCACCTGCAATCCCAAAGAAAGGAGCAAAATCAATGCCTACAGACATGGATATGTACGAGGACCACATTTATATTCATTTAATGCAACCAAAAAAACTTTCATGTTTCTTATATGTAATGGGAAATTTGCTCCAAATTTGACTCCCCTCATTAATGGAGCAAAATATCCTTCTTACAAACTAGATTCCCTCCATCTCACTAGTTTAGATGAAAAGAGATTAGTGAAGCAGAAATAAGTCTTGTACCTACTTGTCTGCAGGATTACGACCCCATGATAGGCAAACTGTCTGATTCCCGATCACAGTTCCATTCAACTTCTGCAATGCTTCTTCAGCATTATTTCTGTCAAAAACAAGCAAAGAAATAACCACAACCCATAGCTAATAAAAGCACATCAGTGAGATTGCTTTCCAAGATGAAGGGTGGTAGATAAAATAACTTGGCATGTACCTATGAACAAAATGCACAAAACCACATTGCTTTCCAACTGGAATTTTTACAAAGGCTATTTCACCAAACTAAGAAAATGCCTACCTAAGATCTTCACTTGCGTTCGGGTCAAGTCCTCCAACAAAAACCTGTAAAACAAATCTCTTAAAAATAGAGCTACTGCAGAACACTTCCAGAAGAAGATAAATATGAACCCATTGTTGTGTTGCTCGAATCTGCATCAGCCTAGCCTTAGGCACCATTGGAATATCCACCTGCAAGTTAATCAGAAGAGTTCTAAATGTAGTTTCACAAGTGAAGTTGTACTTCGACAAGAAAGATCCCAAACAACTTGAATAACCCATCACAATTTTTATAGCAAATAACTGGGGCAAAAATCTCAGCCAAGAGGTGCTCAATAATAAGGATTTCCTAGCACAAAATAAGGTAAAACTAGAAAATCTAAATTATTGGGGAAAATGCCCTTCTCCTTGATAGTTAGGACCTATGCTTCTCTAATATCAAGCAACCTATGATTTGTAACGAACGCGTGCCCCAGACGTATTTTAAGACGTCTGGGAGGTGGCCCAGACGTCGTACCAGACGTCTGGGATAGCATCCAGACGTCTGGTCAGACGTCTGGGATCGTTTCCAGACGTCTATAAAACAGTTATTTTTTCGCACTAGAGAATCGTCTGCGCGCCTGTGCACGCAGACCCACGATTCCTCTCTCTCTATTTTTCCCTCTCTCTCTGCGGCTACAGACCTGCCGCGCTCTCTCTCTCCCTCCTCCTCGCGTGGCCTTAAAAGGCCATGCCTCCCCTCCCGTCGTTTCCACCATCCTCTTCCTCTTCTCCTTCCTGTGCGCGAGAGCGAGCGAGCGCGAGGGCGGCAGCGGCGGCCGCAGTGAGCGCGGAGGAGGTGCGGCGTGCGAGGGCGGAGCTCTGCCGTGAGGGCGAGCTCGCCGAAGCGGCTTGGCCGGCCGGCGGAGGGCGCAGGGGGCGCGGAACGACGCGAAGAGGGACCTGCTGCGGTCTGAGCAGCAGACGCGCAAGGTGCGACTGGGGCGGCGTCGCGAGCGGAGGCCGAGTGGCGCCGTGATTCTGGAAAAAATTTCCAGAATCAGACGTCTGGGTTGATAGCCAGACGGCGAGGGAGACGTCTGGAAGATCATACAGACGTCTGAAAGGTGAGTATTCCGCTTTCTTCTTCCTTCCTGTCGACTGACCGTACTGAGGGAGGGAGTTGGCTGTGCGCAGGCTCGCTGATTCGCCATCCTTTGCGAATCAGACGTCTGGAAGTTGTACCAGACGGCGGGAGTGACTTCCATACGTCCGAGGTGACCATCGGACGTCAGGGATCTAGGCCAGACGTCCCCGCAGACTTCTGGACGTCTGGGAAACCACGCTGAATAGGTAATTCTCTGATCCACTTTTTAAGACGTCTGGAAGAAGTTCCAGACGTCTGATTTTACACAGTGTCGTCGTTTTCGACCCGTTTAGGGCCTGTTCGGGTTCCGTTTTCCGCGATTCGAGTTGCGTTCTTTTCAGAATTAATTCCTCTACCCATCTACAGTAGCTATACACTGTTTTGAGACTTTCCTTGTGTTTGATCCTTGTGATAGGACCTCGTTCAGTTGCGGTCTTGGGAGTCGCAGAGGCACGCGGGATTCCCGATCACGCCCTCATTACTCCCGTTGTACCTGGTAGAGTGGCTTTAAGTTATTAAAATCTGTTAAATTATGAAACCATAAATAGAACCTAGGACATTGCATGAACCCTAGGAATGAGAAATAGATGGAATGATAGCTCCTAGGTGTTGCATGAATCCTAGGACTGGAAAACTAGATTGTATGATAGATCCTAGGATATGGCATGAATCCTAGGATGGGAAAACTAGTTGAATGTATAATACTGCAGTCTTGGAAAATGGAAAGAGATATAAAGCTGCCTGTAATTTGAATTAACAGCTGCCTGTTGTGAATAGATAACGTGGTTGAGAACATGGATTGTAAGAATGTGAAACTGGAAAGTGAAACCTGGATCTTTGAGTAAAAAGGATGGAACCCTACGAGGAAGTAGGAGTAGAACTCCCGGAAAGTGAATGGAATAGTTTTGGGGAAGTGAGCTGGCCCTTGAGTACGGAGTACCAAGGAGAGCGACTGTCCCCCTGCTTAGTGCAGAGCGGAGCTAGCCGCCCCAGGGACCCGGGGTTAGGACTGGCCACTCTGTACCGACTTGCTGGCCCTCGCGTACGTAGTACCGAGGAGAGCTACTAGTGTAGGGAGGTACTAGCTACCCCACGGGCCCCGGGATTCTACTAGCCTCCCACACCGACTTGTTAGGCCCGCTGGGGCAAACCAGGGTAGTCAGGCGAGGGTGCGCGGACTGTGGAGGGGCAAGGCCCCGGTTTGGTTACTGTGGAGGGGCTGGACCCCTGTTACTGAGAGGGCTCTGCCCTGGACTGGTTCCGTGCTGTCCTTTGGGCGCACCCGTTAACGGAAACGATTGACCGCGTGCCAGTACGGGTTAGCTACCTGTGCGTTTATCACGCGTGCCGTAGTCACCGTTACGTCTGTCAGTGACCTTGGGGTGGTTGACTGAGGGTAGGATCACCACGGGGGACTCTCCCAGCCAGGAGAGCACCACGTGCTACTTCTACTTTTTGGAAAAGACTGCAATCAAGATCGTTCCCACGAGGAACATTCGAGATCAAGTAAAAGATCTGAGAAATAAATGAAATAGTGAGACAATTGAAAGATGTAAATAAAGAAAGTAATAGAACATAACAGCTACTGTACACTCTACTGTTGTCTTTAGTTTTAGATGCCACTCTACTCAGCGTTTTGCTGACGTGTTACACTCGTTACCTTTTTCAGGATCAGGTGTTGAGCAGCCAGGGTCAGCGGCTGCAGAGGACGCTGGGCTGAGTAGGGTCCAGTAGAGTTTACCGCAGTCTTTTGTACCTCTTTTGTTTCTATTATAGTGAGTAGTTCTTGTTTCCGCTGTACTTTCTTTACCTGCAGTTCATGTTATATGATAAATGTTGTTCTACTGTTGTGGTGGTATCTACTGTAGTAGTTTCTTTCCTTACTGCTGTACTTTCTTACTGTTAGTTATATTCATGCTGAATATGGTTTATTTTACTGCTCTTTTGGTTACTTCCTCGTTGGACGACTAGGTCTTGGGATTAGTCGAGTCGGTCCGGTTCTCGTGTCTCGTAGGGACTCGGGAGTCGGGTCGTTACATGATTTTTCTGGGATGATGGTCCAGATCAACTATATTAAGGATGATTCACTCTCCCTTCCAACTGGGCAAGACTACATTCCATCCTGGCATTTGCCTGTCTGGGCCTGCAGATTCAACATGTAAAGCCAAAGAATGCTTGAACTATGTTTGCCCGTGTCTTAAACATTGGAATAACATGATACAGACAACAGAGGACATTACATAAAACTCAAGTACGTGATATAAACAAACTAGAATTTTCTAACTACAACATAGGAACTTCAATACATATATACAATCTAAGGTTTTATGATGGACTCGGATATAACTGTTTAGGAATATAACATATCCAAGAAGAATTGAGGCAGCTGATAAAATAAGGGAAATTGAGACCTAATAGGGCAACTAGATTCAATTAGAATAGAGAATAATACAAAGGATAAGGGGCACATAATCATACAGGCTTCTCATAATTTTTCCTTCTGGACAAAGGAGATACTATTTTGTACTTCGTGGGTATTAGAAATTATTTTCTGAAAAAATAAGGCAATTGTATTCTGCTATTTAACAAGTAATTCTGGACTAAAATTAGGTAATTCCCTATGTGGCCCACTTTTCCATTTGTCCTATGAAGCAAATACTGATTCTCATTAAGGAGCTTGTTCAAGGGCCAGTGACACACTTGGTTTTAACTTCCAAAGGAATCAACAGTTCGAAGTGTAGCAAAAATTGGCATCCAACTCTTCTTAAAATCTCCTCAAGATGTCCCTAATAACAACATCAAAAGCCCTCTCTAAATCAATAAGAACCATTTATACATACTGCAACATCATACACGCATCTTACAAATGTATCACCTCAATCAAGATTAAACAACCTGATCCTATAAAATTGCACATTTCATATGTTTCTTCTATTCTTATATAATTCTACCTTAATGTTAAAGGAAGGCAACTTCTCAACCACAAAACATGTTCAATGTGTTAAAATTACCTTCCCAAATTAAATCAATGCCAAAGTCACCTTTACCTCCCATGTAGTGGTCTGTAGCTTGCACAATTGAAATGAGCCTTTGACTTGGCCAACTCCATAAAAGTGGGAGGAACTGCATCATTCCCACTAAAAGCCTGCAAAATAAAATTTCCAACATATCATCACTTGCTACGAGCACCTTTAAGTATTCATCCTTGATGTAATGAGAAAGATCTTCAATTCTCCATTCCCTTGATTTATAGCCAATGGATGCATCTCTTTGTCCTTTCCAATCAAGATCCCTGTAGAAGCTCCCAAACTTTTGCTGTTCAACCTCTTGAATGTTTTTGTCTCTGGACAATGCAAAGCAAATGCTTACACTCAATAGAGATAGTGATGTAGGCATCTAAGGGAAATTTTCTCCAAGGCCGATTTCAAACTCAAAGCAAGAAAGCAATAAACTTTAAACACAAAAAGGTTATTGCAATTTGATAATTCACCAATAAATCCACATCACTTCACAGAAGAATAAGGTGCTTGGATCATCCGGGGAAGAGTACTACTCCTTCTCATGGATCAAATAAACATTGGCTCAATAGGTTGCTAATAGAGATGCCATGCACCCAACACAAGCCTACTGTGACTGCACACACATAGCCTACCCATGGTCCACACTGCACCAAGGTAACATCATGATCATTGTGAATAACTTGATGATAACACCAACTACTAATAGCCACTCTTTTGACAATCAAAACAACCTTAAATCCAATGACTAACCACTGGATTTAAGAAGTGGTCATTTCGTCATTCAGAACTTCTTGTCAAAGATGTGGAAGAAACCTAAAATAGAAGTGTATTCTTAAGTTGGTACTTGAGATTGGATACCTATGATTAAAGGTGCAATTGCCTTTAATCATGCTCTTACCTAGTACCCAGTCTAGCTACTCAAACCTAGTATCTATGATTGAACGGATCAATAATTTATGAGTAACCTTGCCCCATATTTATCACACTCTTAAAATATAAATTGATTAAACCTCCTACTAACCTTCACCTGTAGCTGTAAGAATTTAATAGACTCGATGATCTCATCGAGCATCAAGGCCTTGTCTATTTGCAAAGTCAATTAGGAAAAATTGAGTGTTAAACATGATTTCACATGTTGCTTTTAATTCCTAGCATCAAGGCGTTGTCTATCCTTGGGGGATTTGATGATGTTCTGGAAAAAAAGAGATGTACCTTGTTGGAGTTTGGTTCAAGTTCCTGTAAATTCTTCATCCTTTCAGCAATTCTCTCTTCTAAGTTGCAGTTGTAAAAGCACAAAGTATAATTTTTTGGGAGGGTCTAAAATTTGCTTTTAGAAAGTCTACACAAGTGATCAGTGTTCATGGATAGTAAAAACAAAAATATAAATATCATAGTAATGCCTCCTTGAGAACAGGTTCCATCTCCAGCTAGAGTGTTGCTACTTATGTCCTTGATCGTCTTGAGGATTCAATTGAAATCACATCAGACAAGGATCCCTTATTCCAACAACCTTAAAATAAACATGCTCATTCTCATGACATAATTGACTACAAATGTTTGCTTATTGTTTATAACTACGCTGATTAGAGTTTCACCCCCCTCCTCCTTCTCAACAAAACACCTGCCTTGAGGCACAATGACAACATTTCTGTAGACAATTTTAGAAGCTAAAAAAGAGCTACACGGAACTATAACTATAAATAGAAGAGCTCACCACATTGGTGCCTGTGACGCCCTGCTCAACGGACTCGAAGAGGAAGCTTGGGGCCTCCCGGTCATCCCCCCTCACGAGGCAGTGGTAGGCGAGCATCGGCGTCAGGTGGTCGGAGAACATGCACCGGCAAAGCGGTACCACATTTCCCTTCCTCGTGGCCTCCGTGAACGTCACTGCCTCCTCCCCTCTAGACGCAGTTGCAATTACATCTCACACTACATCAACCTCAAATCCACGAAGATGAAGAAGGAACAAGGGTCACATGTTGTTGATTGGCGTCTTCCACTGCGGTTGGGGCGGAGGCCGTGCGGGGCTTAAAAACGAGGTGGAGGGTGGGCAACGGTGATCGGCAAGGGGTAATGCGCCGCGGCAGAGGAGGGGGATTTGCGGAAGGTTGGGGGTGGAGGAAGCGGAGTAGAGGTGGGGGAGGAGAGAAGAGGAGGCCACTAGGGTTTCCATCGGGGAATGTAGAGTGAGGTCTTCTGCTGGAATTGGGTATAAACAACCAAAAAGCCCTCCAATTACCTTGAGGATTTCGGTGGCGCCCGTGGGATTGTGGGAGGAAGGGGCGGAGGAGGCAAGGTCTATGAAGAAGAGGTTGAGATCATCGTCGGAGTAGTCCTAGCAGTTCCCGTTGAAGCAGTTGCAGTGACCAACGCCACAGGAGGGAGGAGGAAGGGGATTGGAGTGTGGAGTGGGCCCTTTGCTAGCAGGGGTTGTACTTAGCGCCATGGCTGTAGTGGTGGCTATAGATGGCGGCGATCGAGGGGGAAGTCAAGAGGGGGGAGGGAAGGGTGAATTTTAGGGAAAAAATTTGGAGGGAGGTAAGGAAGGGTTTCGTAGAAACCGTGATTGGAGTATTTGGTCACGGTTCTAAGTGAAACCGTGACCAAAGGCTTTAGTTACAATGTTTAGAACCGTCACCAAAGTTAAAAATATAATTCTAATCTCACCTGCCTTTTTTGGTCACGGTTTTGGGTGGAACCGTGACTATAAGTTACCTTTGGTGTCAATTTTACAAATCGTGACCAAAACCCAAATTTCTAGTAGTGGATTAACCTACCTCCAATCTGAAATACGGATAAACAATCTTCATCATTATCATTAAATCTTCCATCATAATTCCGTTCAAGACGATTAAATTGATTGTCTGTCTCATTCATGTACATGGCACAGAAGTTAATACATTCCTCTACAAGATATCCTTCGACAATTAATCATTATTGCTTTATCTTATTCAAGATATAATCTTTCAGCTTTTTCAAATATCGTTTAATTGGACACATCCATCTGTACTAGACGGTTCCAGCAATTCTCGCTTCATTCGTAAGATGAAGAGTGAGCGTGACATGAATCATCACGTCGTAGAATGTAGGTAGGAAAATCTTCTCTATTTTACAAAGTGTGATCACATTTAGTTTATCCCAATACTGCAGCAACTTAGGATCTAATGTCTTCAAACAGATGACTTTAAAATATATGCTCATCTTTGTTAAAGAATCGACTAACGGATCAGGCATCACTCGACGAATCACCAGTGGGAATAATATTTTCATGTACACATGAGAATCAAGACTTTTTAACCCAGTAATCTTCTTTTGCAGTTCATTTACACAACTTGAAAGATACAATGAATACTCATCTGGAACCCGAATGTCTTTAAGGAAGGAGAAAATCCTTTGCCTCTGCTCTCCGGTAAGACTATATATAGCTTTTGGAAAGTGAGACTCTCTTTCTTCAACATGCAACTCAAGACGAATACCCAAAATTTTCAAATCATTCCTTGTTTTAACTGTATCTTTTGGATTGTCTGTTAGGTTTAATACGTCAAGAATGTTGTCCATTACATTCTTCTCAATGTGCATAACATATAAATTATGTCGCACAGTCAAATTCTTCTAATATGGAAACTTTATAAAAAATATGTTTTGCTTCCTAAACTATGAATGCCGTAAGGAATTGAAGTCATTTTTAAAAAGATGACCCAAACGTATTTCACTGAACTATTGCAATGTCTCCATGATTTTCATCCCCAACAACCTAATATAACTTGTATTGAGTTTATTTTTTGGATTTTTCGACGAATATTGACATACTTTATCATCAAATTTGTCATTGAATTGTGATGTTCACCATCTGTGTTTAATGGGCAAAAACTTGCGGTGCCTAAGAATAGAACTTCTTGCTTTCAGGCAATTTCAGATGATGAGTATCATTCATACAAATTGGACATGCGAAATTTCCCTTCATGCTCCATCCTCACAAATTAGCTTATGCTGGAAAGTCATTGATTGTCCACAGTAATGCTGCGTGCAACTGGAAGAATTATTTCTTCTATGCGTCATATGTTTAAAAACCACTGTACCACAGGACTTTCAGTTCATCAATCAACGGTTGGAGATAAACATCTATCGCATTTCTTGGTTGCTTGGGTCTTAGGATAAGGAGAGTGAACATCATGAATGCAGATTGCATGCATAGCCATGGAGGTAAGTTGTAAGTTAACAAGACCATCGACCATATAGAATATGACGGATACATGTTCTTGAATGGGTTCAATCCATCACTTGCAAGCCCTAGTCTCACATACCGTGCCTCCTCTGCAAATAATGAGTGATTCTTGTTAAATCTATTCCACTCATTAGAATATGTCGGATGACAGATGAGTCCATCTTTGAATTTATTTTCTTGATGCCATGTCATCAGTTTTATTATTTTATTGGAAATGAATAAGCATTGTAGCTTAGAAATTAGTGAAAAATAACAAAAAACCTTCTCCAATTATTTCTTCCTACTTGTTTGCTGACTTACCCACCTTATACCTCACCTCACCACATTCAGGACAGTTGGTCAACCCTGAGTACTCATTTCTATATATGACAGTCATTACGACAGGCATCAATCTTCTTGCATTTCAGTCCATGCCCACGTATCTGCTTCTTCACATTTGGTGGAAGTCAATTCCTTTAAAGTTGATGTGACTAAGAGAGAATAAAATCAAAACCCTAGAATTGGAAATCCTAATTATGCAACTTCTAAATGAATATCTTTTTATGAAATCTTTAAAAGTAGTGATTCGAACAAGAAAACAACACCACCACTTGATGTGAAATCAAACAATGAATCAAAAATTAATTTTTTTGAGATTTTAGGAAATTGTTTGATATTTTTTTGGAACTTTTCTTCTTATTGGTGTTTAGAGTCAGAAATGATAGATTAGGGGAATTGATTTTGTAGAAACCTCAAATGACCTCAAAAGTTTTTAATAATTTTATATGATGTATATAATTTCTTAAGGTTTCCAAAAATATAAAGTTTGGCCAAATCTGATGAATATAAAAGTTTATAAAATTCACGGACAGTAAGAAAATAGTAAAGAAACACGGTCTAACCCCTGTTCAATCCATGAATTTTTTAATTTTTTCTATTTGGATAAATATGTTGAAAATTGGACTTGAGGTTCCTGACTCAAGGGAGCTTCCTTGGGTGAAATTTAGTGATTTTAAGAAGCTCCTAAATGCCTGAACTTGATTTTTAAAAATCAAGATAAAAGTTTAGATTTTCAAAAATCAAACATGAATAAAACTAAGGTGGTGGAAAAATAAAGCAAACGAGCAATAAAACTATTATTAGGGTTACACCACCCTCAATTTTTATTGTTTTTGATTTTTTTGATAATTTAAAGATTTTTTTAAAGGATTTTTGTGATAATGAAAGAGATGGCCCGACGTACTAACTTGAAGTACGTGGGAAGACAAGTTCACTTGAAGTTTTCTACTCCAAGCGAATCCGAATCCCACTCCTCCTGATTTGCACCTTGAATCAAAACAAACAAAATTTCGCGAAGACCTAATAAAGTAAGAGAGAGATTAAATGTGTAACTAAACAGTGCCTTCTCAGCAATGGCGTCAAAAAGTGATGCGGATTTTTCACAATTTTATAATTGATGTAATTAGTATTGTTGCAAAGCATAAATCACGCCAACTTTTAAATTTATAAACCCAGATATGGTGAGTATCTAGGGTTGTCCAAGGAAGCCAAATTGTTAGTCACAAAAGGATTCTCTCTCTCGCCTCTCAAATCTGCACTTATATTTTTGTATTTTCTATTTTGTTGTTTTTAGGGTTTTCAAAACATTTGGGTATTTGAAAAGCAAAGACAAATTACGCTAAACCTATGCCTATCAATAAACCTAAGTGACAAGAAGAAAACCTTTTCTTCTAAGCTCACCCTAGGCAACTATGCCAAGGGTAATTAGAAGAAGGTGTGGTGTGGTGAGCATAAATTTCTTGAGTAAAATCAGGGTTTTGGAGAACCTGTCGTCGTAGTTGCAAAATACCGCTACCAAATAAAATTTATACCGAAACTTGAATTGAGTCTCGGGTCGAACAAGGGTGTCGAACATTTGGTTTGAAATCCACGCTTCGACTTTATTTGTTTTTGTTGTTTTTTATCTTTTGAGATTTTTTTAGTATTTTATCAGGCAGAATATCAAGTTGGATAGCTGTTATCTAAACTACTCTAATAGAATATAAGAGAGAGAGAGACATTTCATAAAAATGATCAATGTATCTTATAACTAATTGAAATTAAACTAGAAAGCAAATAAAAGATAGAAAGAGGTGAGAAGAATCTCCCTTGACGGTCGCTTAGAGGATGACTCGCTTTGACGGTGCTTAGATGAAGGTGGTGAGAGGCCGGAGGAACAAGAACGACGTTGGAGGATGGAGGATGGGGCAGGATGGCATCGCGGTGAGCATATTATTCCGGAAGGTGGTGAGAGCACAGCTAAGGGATGCCCCATGAAGAGGGATGATAAGTGGGAAAAATATTTGATTTTCTACTCTAAAGGAGCTTCCCGAGCTTGAGACAAGCTCTCTCTAGAGCCTTAGAAGTGGTGGGGGAGAGAAAGGAAGAGATGAAGAGGAATGGGGGGGGTAGTGGTCCTTTTATAGTGGAGAGGAGGCATTTCGTGCATGGGGCAATTAGCGAAATTCAAGTCATCGCTAAAGATTCACCACAAGTTTTGCTAAAGCCCCAGCTCAAGTGCCCACGCTGGCACTCATGCGCACACAGCTGCCGCACGGGGTCGATGGCGAGCAGTTCGATCAAGATCGAGCCGTTGACAATCCGTTCGATCAAGATCCGCGGAGATCGCGCCTCTTGATCACGTTGGATGGTGCGTGGGCTTTCACGAGCCATCACTCATACCGGTTGCACGAATCTGATCGCAGCACGTGGAGAAGTCGACACCGTTCAATGAAGATTACGCGACTCTAATCAACTGGAGCTCGCAGCGGCACATTAAAATCTCATGGGCGGGGCTCAAACTCACGGTAGCAGATTAGGAGCGCATATCTCCACCGTTGTGCAAAAGCCATGGATTGTCGCATGGAGAGATTTGGCGGCCCGAGCTCGTGATCGTTGGATGGAAATCCAACGGTTAGGATCGTGTGCTAGAGATGGCAAGATGGAGAGCAAAGTGTCCTAAGTGGATTTGGGTGGCTATGATGGCACCACGTGGCACCATCATTGTCATCCTTCTTTGCTTTGTAGTTGACACCATGGATGTTGGATTGGATTGGTTTTCACACTGTTGGACTACAATCGTTGATCTGAATCCATCTGTGTGGTTGGATTTGTCGTTTGAAGCTCCCGATTGCATCACCTAGCCCCTTAGCCGTTGATCTTCCTCAGATTGCATAATGTGTTACTGGACTCCAATCAAGACGATTTTGGAGGCGTTGGCCTCCGATTGTCATCCTAATCAGATTCGCTTGGTTGGATCATCAATCCGAGGCCCTAAAATAAATCTCCTTTTCTCCTAGCCACAAAAGGATGCGAATTAACATAAAATTTATAAAAACTATTTTAAATGTAGAATAATGCATGATATGCAATATTTATAATATGGAATACATCTCTAAGCTTAGGAACATGTATAAATAGGCATTTTATCCTAAATGGATGTGTATACATCATTGTGTGCACTACAACTATAAGAACATGAAAACACACTAAGTAAAAGTAGAAAATTAGAAGGCAACAATTAGAACTTTGTATTACTAGCAAGTTGACAATAGGTAGTTGAATGCTTCCTACAATAAAAAAGAGAAACTAAACTAGCTAATACAAAGAAATAAAGATGATGAAAAGTCCTCCAAAGATGGTGAAGGAGCAATCCTAACTCCAAGCACAACTCTTATGATTGAAAAGAACTCCTTGCTTCTAATACGATGACTCCTCCAAGCTTTCTCCTCCAAGGTGGGCATCAACAACCATGATGAAGATCTCCTCCTTGCTTGGCCGTCCTTCTAGAGGAAAGCTTCTCCTCCTTAGCGTGGCACAAGGGAGAGGAAGAGAGAGGAAGAAGGCACCAAGGGGGCGAGTTGGTTGCCCCCTTAATCTTCTTCTCTTCTTCTTCTTCCTTAGCAGTGAGTATAAGGTGATATGGGTAGGATTTACATTAAGGGAGGTGTAAGTTCCTCTATTTTGATATACCAAAATTATGCTATTTGTAAGACTAATATTTTAGTACTCTTTCTCATGAATCAAAGCTTCTCTCAAGCATCAAAGCTAGAAGAATGCTAGTCCATATCTCAGTGTCATTTTTTATTGAGTATAGAATATTTTGTAAGGAACCTCAAAATAAGTTTCAAACGGATTTTCGCACTCCTTAAAAATAAGTTTTTAGGGTTATTGATGATAACATCATCATCAGCCATAACTAATTTTAATTATTCATAATCAAGAGACAAATGCTCCTACATAATCATCGGAGAATCAAAATTCACTGCGTATCCATTCTAAGAAGAATGCATTAAAATAGGGTTAAATTTGTAATTTTAACATAAGATCATAAATGTAGAGTAATCGTGGGATTTCTTAGGGGTTAAATGAAGGTCATATGAGCATTAATGACTAGCAAGAGGGTTCACGTAGACAGAAACGAGTTTTCGCGTATTTCAAGAATTAATGGACATCCGAAACCCTAATTTAAGACCCACTTAAATAACAGAGTTTCTGGTCAGGATAAAATTCATCTAAACCATCTAAAATTCATAGATAAAAATATTCTATAAGGTTTGGTACCCTTGATTTGACTATTTGAACCCATTTTGACCTAAACTAGAGTCTTAGAAGAAAAGTTGCCCTAATTTGGGTTTATACGTAAATTATTCAATCAAACTTGGTCAAAACCAAAATCTGACTTCACCATCAGATTTCTTGGGTCCAAATTAGGTTTATACCAAAATTTGGACCCAATTAGAGATCATCTTGACCTAGTCTACATTTTGGTCTAGTCTAACTTTTTTTCTCTCAAGTAGATCCTCATCTTTCGAGATCTATTGCAAAGACCCCCCTAACATTATCATATTATTCACATTTAGGTCCCTTCCGCCATTGCTATGTGAACACTCCTGCAGTCAACCTTCAATCAAGGAGTTCTTCTTGATTTCACGCCCAATATCTTCCAAAATTGGAAGGGGAACTCTTAAGAAATCCTCTACAATTTGAGTCGCATCTTGGGCTCTGATTCTTCCCCAAAAGTTGATGCGAACCATTTGAAATCATGGGTTTCCTATTTTGCGAAAGCTCCAAGCTTCCAAGCTTGGAACGACCCCATGAACCCTATAAAAGGACCCACAATGCAAGGCTATACTCCTTAGCTTGGTTTGGAGGTCGAAATCCCCTTCTCTTCTCCCCAACCTCCATCTCCACCAACCAATAAGACACTGGACAAGGCTCAGTGTAACTACATGGTTACTGAGAAAGAGCTGTTGGCAGTAGTATTTGGCCTGGAGAAATTCAAATCTTATCTTATGGGTTCCTGTGTCATCATTTACTCAGATCACACCGCTATGAGGCACTTACTCGCGAAGGACACGAAACCTCAATTAATCCGCTGGATCTTGTTGTTGCAAGAATTTGATCTCGAGATTCGTGACAAGGTGGGAAAACAGAACGTGGTAGCTAACCATTTTCCCGTCTTCCTTCTTCAGTCATCGACTCATCTGATTCGATCATCAAGCATTTTCCAGACGAACATTTACTAGCCATTCACGGTCTCCCCTGGTTTGCTGATATAGTAAACTACTTGATTACGAGGAAAGTCCCACCAAATTGGATGACTTCCAGGTGGGATAAGCTAATTTTCGAGGCCAAGTACTATAATTGGGAGGAACCGTATCTTTTCCATATTGGCAATGATCAGGTGATCCGGAGATGCATTCCTGACGACGAGGTCAATGACGTGATCTCATTCTGTCACGACAAGGCCTATGGTGGCCATTTCTCTAGGCGTAAAATCGCAGCAAAAATTCTCCAGTGTGGGTTCTTCTGGTCCATGATGTTCAAAGACGCACAAACGTATTGTATGGTATGCACTCGTTGTCAGACCCTCGACAACATGGACCCGCGGGATATGATGCCCTTGAACCTGATAATTATGTGCGAAATCTGACATATGGGGAATCGATTTCAAGGGACCCTTTCTCGGACCTAACAGCTTCGAATACATCTTTCTCGCTATTGATTACATCTCTAAATGGATCAAAGCTGTCCCCACATGAACTAGCAATTTTCCAGATTTGGGTTCTTGAGGCCATCATCAGTGATGGCGGGTCTCATTTCAACAATGTGCACTTCCATTCCTTGCTAAAAAGTATGAGGTGTCGCATCGTATCTTGACTCCTTACCACCCTTAGACTAATGGACTGGCAGAACTGTCAAATTGAGAGATCAAGAAGATCCTTCAGGTCACTGTTCGTCCTGATAGGAAGGACTAATCTACTTGCCTTCTGGAAGCTTTGTGGGCCTATAAGACCGCCCACAAGACCCAATTAAGTGTGTCTCCCTTCAAATTAGTGTATGGAAAGGCATGTCACCTTCCCGTAGAGATGGAGCATAAGGCCTATTGGGTAATACGGAAGTGCAATCTGGATCTGATGAAGGCTGGAATGCACCGCCGGTTGCAATTGAGCAAGATCGAGGAACTATGCAATGACGTGTACGAGAACTCGTGTATCTACAATGAGCGGGTCAAAGCCTTCCATGACAAGCACATTGTGCGAAAATCTTTCCACCCTAGTCAAAAAGTCCTACTCTTTAATGCCAAGCTCAAACTCTTCCCAGGAAAACTCAGATCTAAATGGATTGGACCTTTCTTGGTAAGAAAAGTCTTTGGAAATGGAGCCATTGAAATTAGTGAACACAGCCATGATTCTGAACCTTTTGTCATGAACAATCAGAGGCTCAAACCATTCGTCGAGCTCATCGACCTAAATGAGCCTGAGTTATCTTTTGATCTCTATTCTCCCTGAGCTTATTACACCCAGCTGATGGCATTAAACTTAGCACTTAACGGGAGGCAACCTGTCATCTCCTTGAAAAACCCAAAATCCTTTTGACACATCTCTTTTGCTGAACTCATATTGCACTTTAGGGTTCGTCCACTAGAACAGCTGACTCCACCACTGGTACACGTACCGGAGCTTGAAATCATCCATAACAGTCACCCCGACTCGTCCACCCATCCTTTTGAACCTATTCTAATGTACAATCTAAGTTGAATTCGAACCCACCTAATTTACAATGAGGACATTGCAAATCGTAAGCATAGGGGGTATTAAAGTGCAAAATGCTGTGAAAATCAACTCTCACAAAAGGATTTCACAAAAAAAAAAAAGAGGATTAAGGAAAGAGAAGGTCCATTTGAGAGAAAAATGGGAAAAAGGAGGGAGGAAAAATTGAAAAGAAAAGAAAGGAGCAAAAGAATAAAAAAAAATGGAGTCCCTTCAAAATGATATGAAACTTACCTAACTTCTTGGTGGGATCAAATGATGAATTAAGACCTGGAAGGCTAAAACTTAAGGGATTAGTGGCGAATACCAACCTTAGGCCTCTTGGATTTGTTTTGATATTTAAACACTCATATACTTGTCAAGATCCAGATTAGTCCTCAAGTGGTTTCGGAAAATGCAAAGCATATGTATTAGGTCTAAGGCTTAGGTAGTATTCGACCCCGTTAACTGACCTTTGGTTTAGGGGACTCGGTAACTCAAGTACCCTAAATCACATACAGTCTAGTTCAGTGAGCTTTAAATAATAAAATCATGTCAAAAGGCATTTAATCTGTTCTAAAAATGGTCCTAAGATCTAGATTAGGAGCGGCTCGAAAACACAAATTGATTTCGACGAGTTCCCAGTGCAGAGAGGTGGGAAATTCCCCTCGAAAATGCGCAATAACATACTGTCTCCTTGGTGCTTGTCTCCTAGGATATTTAAATATCCTACTGGGGGCACATAAGCACCTTGTGCTGGTTCAGATGCCATGGGCAACATTATCGCGAATGTCGATTGCCAAGGTCTAGATTTAGCTATATGATGAGAACCTCATCATGAGCCATAACTAGATCATTTTGACCTAAGAAAGTGAACAAAAGCTCCTACATAACCTAAAGGAAGACCTAATTCAAGGGATTACTGTTCTGGGAAGGAAACATGAACTAAAGAATAAAACTGTAATTTTACCATTGCAATACATCAACGGGATTTCTCAGGGTCTAAACATAGGTCAATTGGACTTGATAAGAGGAAAAATGGGATGGTTCAATCAGAAAAGGGTTATGTTGGAACCTTGTTCCATATCTTGTTTTGGTGTTAACAAAATTATTATTAATTAATGTTTGCATTAAGTATTCTTCAGATTTAGGTGAAGAAGCAAGGCAAACAGGAAATGATGGAGGAGAAGATCATGATAATGAGGAGGCAAGATGACAAGGATGGATTGAGAAGAAGAAGATCATCTTCGATCCTTTGGTTTTTCTAGTTTAGATTTTATTTTCATAGATTGTATGCCTCTTAATAAGAGAACTTAACTTAGATCGTAAAATCAATTAGAGATAAATTAAGATTTATATGGCATTCATTTTCAATGAATGTAGTAAATTAAAATACTTAAAACAGGTACTTGTAAGCAAGTACCGGTACTGTTCATCAGTATCGGTATTTGCAAGGCATAGGTTTGAAAATTCGTCTCAAACTGTGAACAACAAGTACCGATACTAATCACGAGTACCGGTACAGGTTAGCCACAGGTTGAAGGCTTTATTCTGGCCTGAACCTTACAAGTACCGGTACCCATGATGAGTACCGGTACTGGTAGGTTATCCTGCTCATGTAATCTCAAACCTGGGAGTCACAAGTACCGATACCTGTGATGAGTATCAGTACTGAGACTCAGGTACTGGCTGCAGTGAACAGATAGTATTGGTATAGGTACTTTAGTACTGGTACCAGGTAGCCGTTGGCTCATTTCTGAACGATTAGAAAATTAATTCCAACAATGTGAACGTTGGGAATTAATTCCCAACGTCTAGTAGATGAGTATCCTAGGTCCTAGACTCTATAAAATGACTTTAGGACTCTTTGTTTGCACACAAGAGATACAAGAAAGATTAGAAATACAAGAGAAATTCCTAGAGCTATATTTCCCAAATTTCCACCATATTCAAAAGAGAAGAAATCAAGTTTGCTGTTCTCAATCTCTCTACGTTTTGCAAACACTTCAACAATGTGATTTCTTCACACGTTGTTAAAGCGATTCACGCTCATTCTAGGCTCTCAAATTGATAATATTATTCTCTATATTGTTGAGAGGCTTAGGTTCTTATTGTAAGTTTTCTTTCTTACACCAGTTTTCACTTGTATTTTGAGCATTTGCTCGTTTGGGTTGTAACAAACCCATTGTTGTAATTGGGTTGAGGTAACCCGTTAATTACCTCGATTAGTAAATGTATTCTCTCGGGGTTGAGCGAATTGGGTTAAAAACCCTAAGCTGGGAGGCTTAGGTAGTGGAGTACCCAAGGGAGGGGAACCACTATACATTTTGTGTCCTTTGTGGTTTGATTGTGATTTGTGCAAATTATTTTTGTTATTACTAATTTGTTTGCTTAAGTCTTTGCGCATAGCCATATCTTTTTAGATCCTACAAAGTGGTATCAGAGCAGGTTGCGAAAAGAAGTGACAATTCTCTTTTGCAATGGCATCTCCAGTAAAGCGCACCGAAGGACAGTCATCCACACATCCTCCCTACTTTGATGAGGTGGACTATGGATACTGGAAGAGGAGGATGCAATTCTTCCTCAAAGCCATGGATGAAGATTCGTGGACTCTCATTCAAGAGAGATACATGGATCCGTAGCCGCAAGAAGGAGTGGCATGGATGGCGGATCAAAAGAAGAAGATCGTGGGCAATGCGTTATCAAGAGAAGAATTCAACCGCATCTCAACGTGAGAGTCAGCATATGAGATTTGGAATACTCTTGAGGTCACCTACAAGGGTACAAACAAGGTAAAAGAAACCCATATTTCTATTCTAACCGAGAATTATGAGTGTTTCCAGATGGAGAAAGGTGAAACGATCAAGGAGATGTACACAAGATTTGGAGAGATCGTGAATCCTATGAAGAACCTAGGAGTCAAGCTGAAAGAAGAGCAGCTTGTGAGAAAGATTTTAAGATCACTTACAAGTGATTGGTCTCCAAAGACCATAGCCATCCAAGAGGCGAAAGACCTTTCTACTCTCTCCTTGGATGATCTAATTGGAAGCCTCATGGCATATGAAGTCCAATTGGAGAATATGAAGAAGAACGAGAAGAAGGCGACAAGCAAGAAGAAGAGCATTGCTTTTAGAGCAATCAAGGAGGACTCGAATTCAAGCACTTTAGAATCCGAAGATGAAGAGATGGAGACACTTGCAAGAAAGTTTCATAGATTTCTTCAAAAATAAGGTAAGCAAATCAATAAAGTTTCAACTAATGTTATTTGTTATTAGTGCAAGAGAAAGGGGCACTTGAGGAAGGATTGTCCTATGAACAAAAAGGAGGAAATAGGAAAGAAATAAAGGAGCTCAAGAAGAAGAAAAAGAAAGTGTTCAAAGAGACATGGGATGATAGTGACTCCGACATGGACACCGACTCCAACGAATCGGAATCCGAAGACGAGGTCGCACATCTTTACTTGGTGGCAACTTCAGAAGATACGGACAACGAGGTAAACCCTGATTTTCATTTGAAGAATTATTAGAAACATATGAAGAGCTATATCATAAATCTAGGTCATTTAAAAAAGAAAGTAAGGTTTTAAAGAATAATTACCAAATATTAGAATTAGAAAAATCATGTTTAGAAATAGAATTAGAAATGTCAAAGAGACTAACTCACAATTGCATGCAAAGATATTAGAACTAGAAGATATTTATGAGCATTTTGAAGGGACTTTGAATAATTTAAAAACAACAACTAAGTTAAATACGGAATTTTGTAATAATTCAAAAGACAAGTTCAATAATAAGAACACACAAAATAAATCACATGTACCTAGATAGGGGTCCTAGCTCAGTATTTGTCCTAATTTGGGTTTTTATGCAGAATGTCCATTCAAACATGGTCAAACCTAAAATCCGACTTCACCATTAGATTCCTTAGGTCCAAATTAGGTTTGTACCAAAATTTTGGCTTATGGGAAGGTCATCTTGACCTACTTTGCAGAATAGTCCACTCAATTACATTCTAGCCCCTAACTTTTGAAAACCCTTGCATAGACCCCCCTATCTTCCTCGCCACTCTTTGCATTCGGGTCCCTATGCCATTACAGCGGAGGAATCCCACTCCGGAGAGGATTTGAGGAGGATATCTCCTTAAATCCTTAGAGAACTCCCAGATTTGGAAGGGAGATTCTCTGAGGATTTCTCCACCATCTGAACATGATCCCAGGATTCAATTCACACCCAATCTCTCGTGATAACGCTCGAGAGATATGGGCATCGCACGGATTTCCTACTTTGGCAAAGTTTCCATGCTTAGAAGTTTGCCTTCCAAGCACATGGTCCTCCGCCAGTGCCTATAAAAGATGCCCTAGATCCTCCCGGCCAACTCAAGCTTGAATTAACCTGAGAATTCCCCTAAATCTCCTTCTTCCTCGTCTCCGGCCAACTGCCCGCAAGCTCCGGAGATCCCTCCTCCCTCCTCTCATCGCTCTGCCACCATACCTGTGGCAAAGTTATCTTCGTCTCACTCTTCCGCATTGCGAAGTACCAGCGTGCACCTCTCCGACCCTTTCCTTGTCGCTGTCATCCTCACCTTAGGGCCTTCTTCCTCGACGATGGCATATACTCGCCGCTCGTCTCCTCTATCTCCCCTTCGTCCAGCTACACGCAGATAAGTTCCTCTCCTCCCACTCTTCATTTTCCCTCATTCAATTTCATAAGACACCCCTCAATAGCCACTGTTCACCTTCGTCTCCCTCAGCCCCGGTCGACCACTGTCGAGGCAAATCCGTCACTCCCCCACTCCACACGCCTCGCCACCTACCTCATCACCTTCACCATCACTCACTAAACATCCTTCGCCCCTTCACCAACTACCACACATGCCCTACACCCTCACCCGACACGCGCACCTTCACAGCCACAGAGTGACCTAGGCACACATGCCTAGGCCATCCCACGGCCAACCAACCCCCGTCTCACCTTCACCATGACACGGCGAAGCTTCCCACGTTGTTTGACAGGGCCGCGAGGCTGTGTGCGTAAATTTTAGGTCCGCGCCTCCACCGCCATTAGCGAAGGCGTAAAGGAGCTTGTTCACGAGCTCCAGGTCGTTCCACTCCTATTTGAGATGCTCCAGGTGCACGGAATCCCTCTACAAGTCATTCACACTTGGAAATCAGAACCGTCCGCGACTGCTGCTGCTTCAATTAGACTGGTGTCTTCCCTGCGGGTGTGAAGAAGCAGGTGGGACACTTTAGTCCTACCTCGTAAGTTCTCAACACAGATGAGTCATTTATATTGTTTTTGTGTTTCTTTCTCATCGCCTCCAGTACACGGGGTGAGGTCCCTTGCCCACACCCCCGCCTCGTCCGCGACACACACTTACGCGGACCTGGTACCCGACCCTATACCCTGCACTTCTCGCGCACCACCCATGCCGGTGCACCTGGACTCGGGCACACGAAACCCGACCCGATTACCTGGCTCTGGGAGAGCGAACCTAAGAGTGAAATAGAGAGAGGGAGACACGAGGGAGGTTAGGGGTAGGTTTTGCTCTGTGTTGTGCCGGGAAAGAAGAAGAAGGAGGCAGCTACTGAAGAAGAGGAAGAAGCTGAAGGCAAGAGCGACTAAGGAAAGAAGAAGCTGAAGGCAGGACTTAAAGGCAAAGGTAGATGACAAGGAGGCCAAAGCTGAGGAAGGACTTAGCCGCAGAAGAAGAGGTTGAAGAAAGAAAGAAGGAGAAGGAAGGAGACTTGCGGCCAAGCAGAGAAGGAAGAAGAGGCAAAAGCCAAAGGAAAGAGATGGCACTGTAGCAAAGGAAAGGCAAGCCGAAGAAGAGAAGACAGAAAGAAGAGTTAAGGAAGAAAGCCAAAGAACAGCAAAAGGAGAGTGGTTGTAGAGCAAAAGAAAGAAGAGAAAATCATAAGGCAAAGTCAGAAATCAGTGAAGGAAGAAAGAAGAAAAAGAATAAAGAAAGCACTGTAGCAGCGAGGACTTACATTGACCTCATTCTTACTTTATAACTTTGATTGGATTGGTCATTGCATTTTTGAAAGTTGTGATTCTAGTTTTTAAATACCAATTTGCTCCCTGTGTTCGACCTCGAATACCTAAGTTTTCGAGTAATAAATTCTTATTTGTTTTTGAGGCGATTTCATTTATATTGCAACAAACATTTTTTTAAAACCGATTTCGCTCCGTTAACATTTTGACACTGTTGCCGGAGAGCAACGGGCATTTTAGAAACTTTGATCACAACCTCTGATTCAATACTGACTTAATCTCTCTCTTTGGCTGTGTTTGTTTCAGGGGAAGAAAAGAAAAGAAAAGTAGTCGCACAACAATCACACCAGGGAACAAGTAAACTTTCATTAGCCCTCTCTCGTAATCCCCTCAAAGTCTGAAAAGGAAAAATAAAGAAATATCAATCAAGGGCTAACTGCTTCCATATTTAGTAATTCACCAAAGTTTCCTAATTTTCATTTCAACACATTTTGAATTGCACATCCAATTAAGGTAACTAGGGCTAAAACCTTCTTGATTGAGCCCTAGATACCATTTATGGGGCAACTAAAGTGGACCAAGTAGAGCCAACATAAGGATTTTAGGCTAAGGCTTTAGAGACACATCTTCTCTTAAGCAAAGAAGCAAAAAATTTCAAAAAGAGGTGTGCCTAAGCCTTGTTTGAAAAGATCAATCCAAGAGAAATCCTAAGCAAATCAGGCTCTTAATCCATTTGAACCCTAAAAGAAAGGACCTAAAAGCTCTCAAAAGAACAAAGAGGTGAAGTTGATCCTTTGGGTCAACCAACCTTAAAATTAGGTCACATTTTGCACTCAAAAAACTTAAAGTTCAAATGGAACCCTAAGCACCCTGATCTTAATTAAAAAGGGTAGACTTAAGAGGTCAAGGTCCCCATTCTGGTCTACCTGAAATCTTAGTGACAAGAGAGGTCTAGTGGGGGAAACCCTGTAACTCGTGGGGACGCTCTACCATGTAGGGGTCTTTGCAGGACTCTCCCTCTTTGGCTGCCCAGGTATTTCTCAAGTGGATGACCTTTCTGAGTAAGGGGTATCATCCGCCCCGATCCTCTACAGTCACCCAACATCTTTTGAGTGTCTCGATTGGGTCTAGCACATTCTAATCTCATCAAATCCTTTGATGCATGTTTGGTAGGAGGTCCTTAAGACCTCCTTTAGAAATTCACTCCCGCCGAGGCCAAGCCTCAATGCCCTTGTTTGTGCAGCAACCCCACCACATAGATCTTTCCTCTGATTTAGAACCACGTTCTCCTTCTTCCATCATGGCACAACTCGTTGAAGAGGAGAACAACCTTGAGCACCAACTTCAGCACCTAAATGATCTCTTCCAAAACTTTGTAAACCCATCGCAGTGTCCTATGATGTGGGATCACTATAATCCCGCTGCGGTGGCAATCGAGCCTCAAGTCCAAATCCCGGCTGGAGGTCCTGATTTTGAACTCAAGCCCAATATGATTCATGCCATACCAAAATTCCATGGGCTTAACTCCAAGGATCCATTCCAGAACATTAAGCAGCTCAAACATCTAGCCAAGACCTTCGGGTCAATTGCACAAAACTGGGATATTCTACTCATGAAAATGTTTTCTTTCTCCCTCATGAACAAGGCTGCTCATTGGTATCAAACTCAGACTCGTTCGATCAACACATGGGTCGAACTTCAATCCAAATTTTTGAAGAAGTTCTTCCCCGTTGGCCGGACAAATGCCTTGCACCACCAAATCATTCATTTCACTCAACAATTAGGAGAACCTCTTCATGAGGCATGGGATCAATTCTTAGATCTCATGTGAAAGTGCCCCCATCACGGAGTTCCTAAATGGGAATAAGTCCAGCCTTTTTACCAGGGACTCCATGAAGACATTCGATTATTCGTCAATGCAACCTGCAGAGGAAACATCATGGGTCAACATGAGGACACAGTGTGGGAGATTCTCGAAAATATGTGCGAGAACTCCATCACTAATGACTCCATGGGCTTATTCGATGGGACGAATGCCCACACATCGACGAATCTTAAGGGAGCACATGAGACGTAGGACCTGTCCACATCCGTTGACTTGGAACTGATGGCCAGTGGGTTGGACAAGGTCTCTATCATAGAGAAGAAGGTGGACGAGCTGACTTGGCATCTGCAGCGAGACACCTCTATGCAGAACTCTTTTGCATGGCCACCTCTTGCGAGGGAAACTGTACAGAACATCTGTCACCAATCTTCTCAGGGGATGGACCCGTATCCACCCCCGCCTGACTCTCGGACTGGAGGGACCTTCGATCCAGTCTATTCTAGTTGGGGGAACTCTGAACCCTCGTATTCTGACTTTCCTGAGGCTCCTCAAACCTGCGAGGACCTCAATGCCATCTAAAATGACCCATTCTCCAATACCTATAACCCTGAATGGTGAAATCATCCAAACTTCTAGTGGACGGGAAATTCTCAGACTCAAAGACCACCTTATCAACCCCGTCTACAAGCTCCTCGTCCATATCAGCCGCCTCAGCCTCGACCCAACCCTACCTATCAATCTGGCCCAAACCAGGATCAAATGACTCTTATCCTTCAAGTACTAGCTGACATTCAGAAGACGAATGCGGCAATGTAGAAACAGCACAAGGACAAGATCACAAAGGTTCGCAATCAACTTGCCCAGATGATGAATTCTCACCAACCTGGCACCCTTCCTTCGCAACCTCTACCAAACCAAAATAATGTGTTGACCCAGAGGTGCGTTATGAACCCAAATCCAGGCCACACACATATGATTTATCAGGCCCCTTCTGTTCCATCACCCAATGGGATGGAAGCTTCTACATCTTATGCGGGATTTCAGTAGCAGCCACCCATCTTACCAAATCCAAACCAAAACCAGGTAGGATTAAACTCCGTAACAACCCGTAGTGGTAAAGCAACCCAAGACCCAAATTATCCAAACCACTCCAAGCCTGGTAGTAACCCAAGCCCTAGGATAGTTATCCAGGATACCCCTATCCCAGATCAAGAACTTGGACCTATTCTAGAGGAACCAACCAGGGTTCCATTTCCCGAGGCCTTGACCAAGGGAAAGAGGATAACCAAACCCGTGCCTCCTAAGGAGGATCTGGTCAAGCTCTTTGAACAGGTCCAAATAAACATCCCCTTGATGCATGCAATCCACCACATATCGGCTTACGCACGATTTCTAAATGACATGTGTACACCCAAGCGTAAGCCACGAGCCAAAAGTAGGAGTCTGATCGTACTATCAAAGCAAGCCAGCTCTGTAATCTTAAGTAAACTCCCACCCAAGGCTAAAGACCCAGGTACTTCCCTGATTTCGTGTAAAATTGGTGAAACCCAATTCGACAGAGCCTTGTTAGACTTAGGTGCCTCTTTAAACCTAATACCTACATCCCTCCTTGACCACCTTGAAGAGTCTAAACTTAAACCAACTGAGGTGACATTGCAGTTAGCCGATCGATCCATCAAGTCACCTAAAGGAATACTCGAGGATGTCATTGTTAGGGTACGGGATTTCTACTTCTCGGTGGATTTCATAGTTCTGGATATAGATGCACTTGAGAACCCAAGGGATACACCGATTATATTAGGGAGATCTTTTCTGGCCACTACTAGGGCCAACATAAACTATGAGGAGGGCCAAATAGAATTAAAATTTGGAAACCAAACTCTGAAGATTGACATCTTGAAGGCCCAACAAGGGTTTAATTGCAGGGTTATTGATGAGAGCCTCATCATGAGCCATAACTAGCTCATTTTGACCCAATAAAGAAGATAAAAGCTCCTACATAGCCTAGAAGAAGGCTTAACTGAAGGAACAAGTGCTCTGAGAAGAAAACATGAAATAAAGGTTAAAACTGCAAATTTACCATTGCAGTACATAAACGGGATTTCTCAGAGGAAAAACATAGGTCAAATGGTCTAAATGGGATAGAAAGTGGGTTGAGTCAATCAGAAATGGGTTTATGTGCAATCTAAGAATTAAATGACACTTGGTAACCCTAAAAACAGACCTGCTTAAATTAACAAGGTTCTGGTCAGAATAAAAATCAAGTAAACCCTCTAAAAATCATGGAAAAACATCCTCTAGGGTTTAGAACACTTAATTTGACCTTTGGAACCCAGTTTGACCTAGATTAGGGTCCTAGCTCTTCAATTAACCTAATTTGAGTTTTTACGTAAAATATCCAGTCAAACATGGTCAAACCTAAAATCCAACTTCACCATTGGAGATTCCCTAGGTCCAAATTAGGTTTATACCAAAATTTGGACCTAAGGGGAGGTCATCTTGACCTACTTTGCAATTTAGTACACCCAAATCACAAATTGGTCCCTATCTTTTGAATATCTTTGCAGAGAGCCCCCTAAGTTCTTCGCCCCCTTTGCAATCCGGTCCTGCCGCCATTGTTAGGGCAGACTGAGCTCCGGCGAGGTTTAGAGAGGGATTACTCTCTAATCCCTCAGAGATTCCCTCCCAGAAATGGAAGGGGGATTCTCTGAGGAATTCCCTTCCATCTAAAGCAGATCACGATCTCTGGTGTGAACCCAATCTCTCGTGCGAACGCATGATAGATTTGGGTATCCACCCTCTTTCCATCTCCGGCGAGCCGGCAAAGTTGATTGCGCGGTTTCCACATGCTAGAAGGAGAGGCCAGCACCTATAAAAGACTCTCCAGACCCTGCCGTAGATCTTAAGCTTGAATTTGACGGAGATCCCCTCAAATTTCCTCTCTCCCACTCCGGCCAAAAGACCCGTAAGCTCCGGCGACCTTCTCCCCTCCTCGTCACTCTGCTGCCATACCAGTAGCAGAGTCAACTCCACCGCTTCCTCCCGCGTCGCGCTGTACCAAGCGCACGTGCCCCTACCCTCATCCTCATCGCCGCTTCCTCCCTCAGGGTCCTTCTTCCCCGACGACGGCAGTTACGTGCCATCCACTCCGCTGCCTCCATTCCTTCCAGATCACCCCAGATACCCTCTCCATCCTCTCCTCTCTCTTTTCCCCCTGCTATTTTATACAATTACCCCCCGACAGTGCCTGACCACCTCCATCGTCCTCGCCTCCGACCGCCCTCCGGCGAGCCGCCCACACCACTCCGCCCCTCCACATGGCCCGCCAACCCTCTCGTGAGCTCCACCTCACCACCAGGAACTCAGTCCACCCCTCCACTGCCACTCTAGACCTCCACAAGCATCCCCCGATCAACCCCACATCTCCGACCACAGGTTGACCTAGGCACGCACGCCTAGGCCAACTTGCGGCCTGCAGCACTGCGCATCATCTTCGCCGTGCTACAGCGAAGGTTTCTAGCTAATCTGATTGGGCCAATAGGCCATTCTTGTGTATGATAGGTCACAGCTCTTTCCGCCATTGAAGGTCGAAGCAGCGAGGAGCTTGTAGCAGCTTCAGGCACCAGGGCGCCCAGGCTGCAGGTGCAGTAGACTCACGCAAGTGTCGCGAAGCAAGTAAGGCCAGCAAGTCGCACTGCGAGGCCAGCAGCTGGGGCAATTGCACGACGGGAGCTCTGCGGACGTGCGTGAAATCGGGACTGATCAGATAGTCCCACATCGTGGAATTGCGAAACACAGGTATAATATAAATTATTTTTGTGTTTTAAGCTCACTGCCTCCGTAAGCACAGGGGTGAGGTCCCTCACCTGCCCTCACACCCGCCTCGTCCGCGGCTTGACCTCGCGGATCTGGCGGGATCCGACCCGACCCAATCCTCGAGCACTCCTGGCGCATCACCACCTGCCGGTGCACCTGGTCCCGGGTGCGAAGCCAACCCGATTACCCGTGTAGCTCTGGGGAGAGAGTCCTTGAGTGAATTGCAGAGAAAGAGAGAGACGTTCGGGTAGAGGGACGGGGGTAGGTTTTGCCTTGGCTGTGGTGTGCGCAGGAAAGAAGAAGCAAAGGAAGAAGCGAACACTTAGCAGCTGCAGAAAAGGAAGAAGAGAAGAGACCAAGGAAGAAGAAGCCTTGGCAGAAAAGAGAAAGAAGAAGGAAGGCAAGGAAAAAGAAAGAGAAGAACGAAGAGAGGCCAAGTGAAGACTCTGCAAAGATCAAAAGAAGAAGAAGAAGAAGAAGAAAGAAGGAAGGCAAGGCAGGAGAAGAAATAAGAAACAAGAAGCAAAGGTAGAAAGAGAAAGAAGCAGAAAGGAGAAGAAGAGAGAGGGGATTACATTTAAGACGTCTGATACAGAAATCAGACGTCCAATTCTATTTTCTTTTACAAATCCTTTTTAAAGTTCTCTCTTTGAATCACTCATTTTCACTTAACAGTTGTATTTTGTGGTTTTAAAAAGTACTGAGATTGCTCCCCGTGTTCGACCTCGGATACTCTAGTTTTTCGAGTAATAAAATTCTTTATATTTGTTTAAACGTTTTGTCGATTATACTACAACGTGATACACTTTAAACCCGCACAAAAACGTGAAATCTCGAAAGCCAGGGACCCTTGAGGATTGATGATGGGAACGAGGAATCTGATACAGACAGTGTTGAGAAGCTAATCCGAAGCTAGAAATAAAAAGAAAAGAGAGATAAAAGCTCTCCAAACAAATAAATCTTCTATCTCTCTCTTACAAAAAAAAACGCACTGCAAACTGAATTTAGGCTAAAAATGTCTCAAGAACGGGTGCTTTAACCGCGGAGTCCAACAAACCCTAGGTTAGTTTTTGTGGGCCGTAGAAACCTTTGCGGAGGATGAGGCTAAAGTAGAACAGGTCCGGATTTTGGTTGGTACTTGAGTACCTCTAGGCCTATTGTCGGCATTCCTACCTAATCACAAAAGGAGAAGCACTTATCATTGTTGACAGACACTCAAGGTCTAGAATGGAAGTTAAAACTTTAAAATTTTGCTAAGGGACTAGCAAAAGCTAGGCATGGGGGTATGATGAGTTATAAAGCAAATATGTGATATCAAAGCCGTGGTTGATGAATCGCATGTTGAGGACAACCTGATTATCTCCGATCAACCACCAGAAGATCAAAACCTGCAAACAGAGGAGTCTAAACCTGATCTTGACACACCCATAACTCCGACCCTTGCCCTTGATACAGACCCTGAACCGCCCGTTGCTGCTGATAATCTTGTCCTGGAACTCAAGCCCCTTCCCGATCATCTAAAGTATGTCTTTTTGGGTTCCAATCAGACGTTTCCTGTGATTATCAACTCCCGACTCACACTTGACCAGGAATCCCATTTGATTGCTGTTCTCCAGCAACATCGTAGAGCCATTGGATGGACTCTCGATGACTTGACTGGCATAAGCCCCTCTTATTACACACATCGAATCTACATAGAAGAGGGCGCATGACCTTCGCGAGAGATGCAGAGACGTTTAAACCCTAATCTGCAGGAGGTCGTGAAAAAGGAGATCATTAAGTGCCTAGATGCAGGGATCATCTACTCGATCTCCGATAGTCGCTGGGTGAGTCCAATCCAAGTTGTGCCTAAGAAGGTCGGGCTCACCATCATTACGACTGAAATTGGAGAGGTCATACCGACCTGAATAGCTAACTCGTGGAGAGTCTTCATTGATTACAGAGGACTCAATTCCTCCATGAAGAAGGACCATTTCCCACTACCATTTATTGATCAGATCCTCGAGAAACTAGCGGGAAATAGGTTCTTCTGCTTTCTTGACGGGTACTCCGGTTATAACCAAGTGCCAATCCATCCAGAGGACCAGGAAAAGACCATGTTCACTTGCCCCTTCGGAATGTACGCATTCTGAAGGATGCCGTTCGATCTCTGCAATGCACCCGCGACTTTTCAGCGGTGCATGCTTGCCATATTCTCAGATATGGTAGGTGATTATCTGGAAGTCTTCATGGATGACTTTTCAGCTTTGGGAGCTTCATTTGACGATTGCCTCCAGCACTTGGTCCGAATACTCAAGCGGTGCATCGATGTAAATCTGGTTCTTTCCTGGGAAAGGAGCTATTTCATGGTGCTTGAGGGAATCATCCTGGACATCTGATTTCGCAGAAAGGCATCCAAGTCGATCGAGCCAAGGTTAACCTGATTTCCAAACTCCCTATGCCTAGCTCGATCAAGGACATCCGATCTTTTCTAGGGCACGTCGATTTTTACCGTCGATTTATCCCTGATTTTTCAAAAATCGTGCCCCCCTGACTACTCTTCTCTCCAAGGATGTGCCTTTCGAAATCTCCAAGGAATGCACTCAAGCATTTGAGATCCTTTGTGACCGAGTTACCCAAGCCTCGATCCTACAGTCCCTTGATTAGTCTCAACCATTTGAGATCATGTGCGATGCATCTGACTTCGCTGTAGGAGCGATTTTGGGGTAGAAAATTGATGGGAAACCCGTGGTCATTTACTACTCTAGCAAAACACTTGACGAGGCTCAGCGTAACTACACGGTTACTGAGAAAGAGCTGCTGGCTGTAGTATTTGCCCTAGAAAAATTCAGATCATACCTCCTGGGTTCCCATGTTATCGTCTACTCGGATCACACGGCTGTGAGGCATCTCCTTGCAAAGAAGGATGCGAAACCTCGATTAATCCGATGGAACTTGCTATTGCAAGAATTTGACCTCGAGATTCACGACAAAGAGGGAAAATAGAACGTGGTAGCTGATCACTTGTCCTGCCTTCCTTCTGAGATCATTGACCCTTTTGGACCCATCACAGAACATTTTCCTGATGAGCACCTCCTGACTATTGATACAGGGCTTCCATGGTTTGTTGACATAGTAAACTACTTGGCATCACATCAGATCCTGTCCGATTGGACGAAGGCCAAGAAGGACAAATTGTGTTCCAATGCCAAGTATTACCTTTGGGAAGACCCATATCTATTCCACATTGGTGCTGATCAAATAATTCGACGATGTGTCGCGAAAGTAGAAATCAAAGACATACTCTCTTTCTACCATGACCAGGCATGCGGTGGACATTTTTCAGGACACAAAATCGCATCAAAAGTCCTCTAGTGTGGCTTTTACTGGCCCACAATTTTCAAGGATGCATACAATCACTGTAAGGCATGTGCCCGTTGCCAGACCTTGGGCAACATGAGCCATCGAGACATGATGCCTTTATAGCCAATTCTGGTATGCGAGATTTTTGGCATTTGGGGGATTGATTTTATGGGACCCTTCCCTATTTTGGACGGCTTCGAATACATCTTACTCACCGTTGACTACGTGTCCAAGTGGATCGAAGCCATTCCGACCCAAACCAATGATCACAAAGTTGTTATCAAATTCATTCATCAAAACATCTTCTCAAGGTTTAGGATTCCATGAGCAATAATTTCTGATGGAGGGACCCATTTCACAAACGCTCAGTTCAGGTCACTGATGACCAAATACGGGGTGTCACACCGAATCTCTACTCCTTACCACCCCAAACTAATGGTCTAGCTGAGCTATCAAACTGGGAGATCAAAAAAATCCTCCAGATTACTGTTCGACCTAACAGGAAGGATTGGTCATCCCGGCTTTCGGAAGTTTTGTGGGCTTATAGGACCACCCATAAGACCCAATTAGGTATGTCTCCCTTCAGACTGGTGTACGAGAAGGCATGTCACCTCCCCGTCAAATTGGAGCATAAAGCCTATTGGGCAGTACGGAATTGCAACTTAGATCTTTCTAAGGCTGGAACCCATAGAAAGCTTCAAATGAGCAAGATCGATGAATTACGCCACGACATGTATGAGAACTCACGAATATACAAAGAGTGGGTTAAAGCCTTTCACGATAACCACATTTCTAGGAAGATCTTTCATCCTGGTCAAAAGGTTCTACTCTTTGATGCCTGACTCAAATTATTCCCAGGAAAGCTACAATCTAAATGGATCAGACCCTACCTAGTCCGACAAATCTTTGGAAATGGAGCCGTTGAGATTAGTCCACTCATCCACGATTCCAAACCCTTCATCGTGAACGGTCAGAGACTCAAACCGTTCATTGACATGACCAATACAAATTTGGCTGAGACATCCTTTATCCTCCATTCTCCCTGAGCTCATTACGTCCAGCCAATGGCGTAAAACTCAGCGCTTAACAGGAGGCAATCCGTCATTTTTTGAAAAACCTGAAACCTTTTCTAACATTTCTACACTGAATTCATATTGCACTTTAGGGTTCATCTATTAGTACAGCTGACTCCACCTCAGGTACCCGTACCCAAGAATAGAAATCGTTCGCAACAGTCACCACGACCGGTTCTCCTACCCAACACCTATCCTAATGAATGAACTAAGCTGAATTCGAACCCACCTAATTTACAAAGGGGACATTGCAAATCGTAGGCATGGATGGGTATGAAAGTGCAAAATGTCATGAAAACTCATATCAAGTAAAGGTTTCAACAAAAAAATCACATATCACAAAAAACACAAAAAATTGAAAAATCTTGAAAAAAGAACAAAAAAAACTGAGGGGGGAGAGAAAATTTTTGGGCTATACAAAATATGAGGAAAAGAGCAAAATGCCAAAAAGGAGCACAAAATGGAAAAATTGAAAGAGTCATCAGTAAAAAATTAAGGGATTAACTGAAGTTCTAGACCACATCAAGAAAGAAAGAAAAAAAGTGCTAAGTAGACACAAAAAGAGATTAGTAGGAATGCTGATTTACGCCTTTTGGGCTAGACTCTTAGGCTTAAAAATTCAAGTACCCGCTAAGATCTGGATAATCCCCAAGAGGTTGGGGAAAATGCGAAGCTTAAGTATTAGGTCTAAGGCTTAGGGAGTATTCGACCTCATTAATTGACCTTCGATTTGCAGGACTCAGTAACCTAAGCACCCCAATCCACACACAGTCTGGTCTAGTGCGCATAACTATCAAAATTACGCAAAAGCATTTTAATGTTCTGAAAAAGTTGCCTAGATTAGGAGTGGCCAATCAACACAAGTTGATTTGGACGAGTTCCCGACACGGAGAGGCAAGAAATTTCCCTCGAAGATGCATAACAACATATCATCTCCTAGGTGCTTGTCTCTTAGGATATTTACATATCTTACCAGGGGCATGTATGCACTCTGCTAGTTTAGATACCATGGGTGGCATTATCACGAAATGTCGATTGCCAGGGTCTGAATTCAGCCATGAATCACCATCTGCGGGATTATCTCAAAATCTCGAAAGCTAGGGTTCTGGGGGTTGCCATGGGCGATGTTATCACGAAGCATTGATTGCCAGGGACCTTTGAGGATTGATGATGGGGACGAGGAATCCGATACAGACCGTGTTGAGAAGCCAATCCGAAGCTAGAAATAAAAAGAAAAGAGAGAGAAAACTCCCCAAACAAATAAATCCTCTGTCTCTCTCTTACAAAAAAATGCATTGCAAACTGAACCAAGCCTAAAAATTTCTCAAGCATGGGTGCTTTAACCGCGGAGTCCCACGAACCCTAGGATAGTTTCTGCGGGCCTTAAAAACATTTGCGGAGGACTGAGGCTAAAGCGGGTCAAGTCTGAATTTTGGTTGGTACTTGAGTACCTCAAGGTCTATTGTTGACATTCTGACCTAATCACCAAAGAAAAAGAAAAGGCACTTATCATAACTGGTGCAAGAAACTCATGGTTTAGAACAAATGATTAAAACCTTGAAATTTTGCTAAGGGGCTAGCAAAAGCTAGGCATGGCGGTATGATGAGAACCTCATCATGAGCCCTAACTAGTTCATTTTGACCTAGGAAAGTGAATAAAAGCTCCTACATAACCTAAATGAAGGCCTAATTCAAGGGATTACTATTCTGGGAAGGAAACATGAACTAAAGGATAAAACTATAATTTTACCATTGTAGTACATCAACGGGATTTCTCAGGGTCTAAACATAGGTCAATTAAACTTAATAAGAGGAAAAGTTGGATGGTTCAGTCAGAAAAGGGTTATTGTGAGATTTAAGAATTAAATGACATTATGTAACCCTAAAACAAATCCACTTAATTTCACAAGGTTATGGTCAAAATAAAAATCAAATAAACCCTCAAAAATTCATGGAAAAATACCCCTTAGGGTTTAGAACCTTCAATTTAGCCTTTGGAACCTATTTTGACTTAGATAGGGGTCCTACCTCAGTATTTGACCTAATTTAGGTTTTTGTGCAAAATATCCAATCAAACGTAGTCAAATCTAAAATCTGACTTCACCATTGGATTCCTTAGGTCCAAATTTAGTTTGTACCAAAATTTGGGCTTATGAGAAGGTCATCTTGACCTACTTTGCAAAATAGTCCACCTAATTACATTCTTGCCCCTAACTTTTGAAAACCCTTGCATAGACCCCCCTATCTTCCTCGCCACTCTTTGCATTTAGGTCCCTCTGCCATTACAGCGAAGGAATCCCACTCGGCGAGGATTTGAGGAGGATATCTCCTCGAATCCTCAGAGATATCCCAGATTTGGAGGGGAGATTCTCTAAGAATTTCTCCATCGTCTGAACATGATCCCAGGATTCGATTCACACCCAATTTCTCGTGCAAACGCTCGAGAGATATGGGTATCACACGAATTTCCTACTCTGACAAAGTTTCCATGCTTGGAAGCTTGCCTTCCAAGCACATGGGCCTCTGCCAGTGCCTATAAAAGATGCCCCAGATCCTCCCGACCATCTCAAGCTTGAATTGGCCTGAGAATTCCCCCAAATTTCCTCCTTCCTCGTCTCCGGCCAACCTCCCACAAGCTCTGGCGATCCCTCCCTCCTCTCATCGCTCTGCCACCATACCTGTGGCTAAGTTATCTTTGTCTCGATCTTCCGCGTTGCACCGTACCAACATGCGCCTCTCCAACCCTTTCCTCGTCGCTGTCGTCCTCACCTTAGGGCCTTCTTCCCTAACGACGGCATATATGCGCCGCTCGTCCCCTCTGTCTCCCCTTCGTCCAGCTATATGCAGATAAGTTCCTCTCCTCCCACTCTTCATTTTACCTAATTCAATTTCATAAGACGCCCCTTGATAGGCACTGTTCACCTTCGTCTCCCTCAGCTCCGGCCGACCACCAGCGAGGCCAATCCATCTCTCCCCCACTCCACACGCCTCGCCATCTACCTCATCACCTTCGCCATCACTCACTGATCATCCTCCGCCCCTTCACCAACTGCCACACATGCCCTACACCCTCACCCAACTCACGCACCTTCACAACCACAGAGCGACCTAGGCACGCACACCTAGGTCATCCCGCGGCCAACCAACCCCCGTCTCACCTTCGTCGCGACACGACGAAGCTTCCCACATTGTTTGACAGGGCTGCGAGGCTATGTGCATGCATTTCATGTTCGCGTCTCCGCCGCCATTAGCGAAGGCGTGACGGAGCTTGTTTGAGAGCTCCAGGTCGTTCCACTCTAGGCTGAGATGCTCCAGCTGCGCGGAATCCCTCTACAAGTTGTTCGCTCCTGGCAATTAGAAGCGTACGTGACTGCAGTTGCTTCAATTGGGCAAGTGTCCTCCCTGTGGGCGCGAAGAAGCAAGTGGGACACTTTAGTCCCACCTCGTAAGTTCTCAATGCAAGTGAGTCATTTATATTGTTTTTGTGTTTCTTTCTCATCGCCTCCAGTACACGGGGTGAGGTCCCCCGCCCATGCCCCCGCCTCGTCCACGACACACACTTAGGAGGACCTAGTACCCAACCCGTATACCCTACACTCCTCGCGCACCCCCACATCAGTGTGCCTAGACTCGGGCACACGAAACTCGACCCAGTTACCCGGCTCTGGGAGAGCGAACCTAAGAGTGAAATAGAGAGCGAGAGAGATGCGGGAGAGGGTAGGGGAAGGTTTTGCTGTGTACTGTGCAGGGAAAGAAGAAGGAGAAGGAGGCAGCTACTGAAGAAGAGGAAGAAGCTGAAGGCAAGAGCGGCTAAGGAAAGAAGAAGCTGAAGGTAGGACTTGAAGGCAAAGGCAGAAGACAAGGAGGCCAAAGCTGAGGAAGGACTTAGTCGTAGAAGAAGAGGCTGAAGAAAGAAAGTAGGAGAAGGAAGGAGACTTGCGGCCAAGCAGAGAAGGAAGAAGAGGCAGAAGCCAAAGGAAAGAGACAGCACTGTAGCAGAGGAAAGGCAAGCCGAAGAAGAGAAGAAGACAGAAAGAAGAGTTAAGGAAGAAAGCCAAAGAACAACAGAAGGAGAGTGGTTGTAGAGAAAGAGAAAGAAGAGAAAATCAGAAGGCAAAGTCAGAAATCAGTGAAGGAAGAAAGAAGAAAATGAATAGAGAAAGCACTGTAGCAGCGAAGACTTAAGACGTCTAATTTTACATCAGACGTCCTTTTTTTTTTAGCTTCTCCATACATTGACCTCATTTTTACGTTATAACTTTGATTGGATTGGTCATTGCATTTTTTCTAAGTTGTGATTCTAGTTTTTAAATACCAATTTTCTCCCTGTGTTCGACCTCGGGTACCTAGGTTTTCGAGTAATAAATTCTTATTTGTTTTTGAGGTGATTTCATTTATACTGCAACGAACATCTTTTTAAAATCAATTTTGCCCCGTTAACACTATAGAACGCCATGGGCGACACTACCCCGAAGTGTCGAAAGCCAGGATTCTGGGGGTTGCTATGGGCGGTGCTATCTCGATGGATCGATTGCCAGGGACCCTACGAGGATTGATGGTGGGGACCAGGAATCCAATACAGAATGTGTTTAGGGCTAATCCGAGGATGGATCTAAGGAAAAATATAATGAAAAGAAAAAGAGCAAGAAAATCTCTCCACAAATGAAAATTCTTCCATCTCTCTTACAAAAATGCACTAGCAAACTAAACCTGGACTAACCATGTTACAAGCACGGGTGCTTTAACCTTTGGGTCCAACGAACCTTAGGTTAGTTCCTGCGGACCTTAGAAACCTTTGCAACAGACTGAGGCGAAAGCTAGTCAGGTCTGGATCTGAGCTGGTACTTGAGTACCTCTAGGCCTATTGTTGGTATTAAGATATGATTCCTAGAGATGTAGCTTAGTAAGGCATCGTGACAGTTACATCCGACCTGGATAACTGATTTGATCCATAAAGTTTTGCTAAGGGACTAGTAAAAGCTAGGCATGAGGGTATGATGGGAACACCATCATGAGCCAGAACTAGCTCAATTTGGTCTGGTAAAGTTGATAAAAGCTCCTACATAACCTCAGGGTGTCCTAAGTGTTTGATATTCTATTTTGAGAAGAAAAGATGAAAACATGGTTACTTCTACAATTTTACCATCCTATCACAAATACAGAATAACCATAGGATATTTCAAGGGTTTATTAAAGGTCATATGGTCATTAATGTCTAATAAGTGGGTCCATGTAGACAGAAATAGATTTTCACATATTTTGAGAATTAGATGACATCTAAAACCCTAAAATAGACCCGCTTAATTCACTAAGGTTCTGGTCAGGATAAAATTCACCCAAACCCTCTAAAAATCATAGAAAAATATTCTCTCTGGTTTGTCATTGATGAGTCCATTTTAATGGAGTATTGTTACGCCTAAGTTAACTTTATTCTTACCTTTAGGTTTGTTAATAACTACATTAAGTTATAGAATATTTGCATGCATCATTATTTAAGTTTACATCTATTTTATCGCATTCTATAACTTAATATGTAATGATTTTATGTTTTGTTGTTGTAGGAATAAGGTTGGAAAAGAATAGGAGGGGGTGAAAGAAATTTCCCCCAACAACCTCAACTTCACCTTACCCAATCTCCGGTAGCCTCAACACCTCCAACAGCCGCCAGCCAAAATGAGTAAAGGGATTTGAAAATCCCTTAACTTACGCAGGGAGAGGAGATAAAAAGGCTTGGCAAAGGGTTGGATCTTTGGTTCTTCTTCCTCCCCCTTGAGGAGATATCCTTCTTCTCCACCATCGAAGGCCGCATGCACTATGCAACCAGCGCGCACTGTGCACCAACGCCCTTACATTGCCCACAGCCAAGCCCTTCCAAGCACTGCGTGCACTATGCGCCAACGCCCTCCATCGCCTCCCTTGCAACCCTACAAGCAGCCTGCACCCAAGCCTCCCACCGCGCACAAGAGGCAGCCTGCACCCTGCATCCAGCATTCTTGCGTGCCCCTACCAGCGTTGCCACCACAGCGCGACCTTGTCAGTACCTGCGCTCTCACCGCGCCTGCACCAAGCGCCACCTTCCACCGCTGCACCTGCCCTCCCAAGCGCTCGCAGGCGCTCGCCGTCCTTGCGCGCCATCATGCCACAGCGCCAAGCCTTCCACCGCCCGCACCCAAGCCCTCTGCAGGCACAACCCTCTCCACTGCAGGTACACCCCCACAGGCGCTCCAACTCCAGCACCCTTGCGCCTTCTGCCTCAGCGCCCCATTGCACCCTGCAAGACCGCCTGCAGGTGCCCCCGCGCTACACCAGCGCCCGCAGGCAGCATCAAGCCAGCGACCAGCCCTACAAGCACTCGCCTCGCACGCCCAGCGTGCAGCCACGCAGGCCGCAACAGTGACGCCATCCTCTTCACGCGCGGCCTCCTCCTCCAACAGGCCGGTGGCCATTCTCCTCCGCCTAACCGCAGTCGGCCACCTCCGACCACCACGTCACCACCGTTGCGTAGCCCTCGTCGAGGCGCACCTCCCCGTCAACTCTCGCCACCAACCGTGCGCGGCCGCCCATGCGAGGAAGAGAGAGGAGAAATCCTCTGTTTTCTTCTCAATTAATATTTACATTCAATGCCATTGCCAATTATATATTCATATTTTATTCAGGCCACATTGCATTGATGCACTCATACTTTCCTGAAATTATTTCACTTATGTTATATGCATGATTTAACTTTGAATTTCAAATCAGATTTGCATGCAAGTTGAATTTATATGATATGTCATTACACATGCATCATATGCATATTTTTGGAGCTTAATTCATGACGTGAAAACTGCATAAATACCCTTGAACTTTTAAGGAAATTGCAAGCTCCATTTAAAATAGCATATTCCTCACATTAAAGTTGCGAAAGTGTCTACGAACAGTATATTCCTCGACTCCTGAATTTATTGGTCTATTCCTCCCTGTGGATACAACATCCTTTTCATGGTTTAAATTCATATCTATGTTAATCTTTGATTGAGAGATTTCCACCACATTAAACACAACGACACATCCTTCTATTGCTATCATAAATAAGCGAAACTCTCTCCGCCAAAATGGCACCGTTGTCGGGGAGGCAACAGACGCAATAGATTCACGTTATTATTTTTGAATATTTTGAGTTGTGCAATCATTTAATCATTTTTTTTATTGTGCGAGCAATCTGACACGGCGATAAGCACAGCAAAGCGATGACATTGACCTTGAACGACGCGTATGGTGGAGACGATCTTTTTGGTGGACCTTGACGTCACTTGGAGGCTAGCAATAGGAACACGTGGGCCTTGATCCCATGCACATAGGCTTACGGAGGAGCCTATTTTTGATTTAGTTAGTAGATCTTAGTTTAGATTTAGTTTAGATAGACATTAGAATTTAATTACTGTCATTTGGACCGTTGTTAGGTACTTTTAGGAACGTGTTCACAGTGCTTCTTTATTTCTTATCGCTCTTGTATGTGAGAGCATATTTTCGGGAGCGTGTTCCCGTTTATTTAGATTATAGGATTATTTGAATTATTTAAACTGCATGTTTGTTAGTTAGTTAGATTAGGTCTGTTTGCTTATTATTATTATTGAAAAAAAAAAAATCAAACTGCCTGTTAGAAGCTGCATATCTATAGGACGACCATCTAGGACTGAATGAGCAGCATCTAGTTTATTTTTACTGCATTGCATTCATTATTACAAGAAGAAAGCTGGAGTAAGGTACGTCTTCTCTTGAGCATCAATCACCTGCCATGCTTCTGCATTGAACCTAAATCTAAGACCACTAAAGTGCTTGAATTGAATTAATTCAGTGGTCACTTTAAAAATTGGGACTGCTAAGAGGTTGGACCTTAAAATCTGTAACTTAAAATTGTGTGCAAAAGGATCTTGTTTACGAAATTTCAAAACTCAAAACATGATCACATGTTTGCACACTGTGCACCTCACACATAAGGTCACTAGATAAATTTCTATCTCTCCTCTTTTGCACCACAAGAGAAGTTAGTCAGAAATCAACAAGCCTATCCACCAAGTTACTTCGGTTCCTCGTGTGTGAGCTCAATTCAAGACTTTCATCCCTTGCGAGTAGGTTATAGGCACCAGCGAAGGTTGGCCTAGGAAGCGTAATTTTTTGCAAAAGTTGTTTGGCCACCAACTGAACATTTAATTCTAAGACCTACAGTCTACTTAAAACAGATCCCATTGAATTTACGTTTGCTTTGACAGTAGAACTCTCTAGGAAGTTTCTGCTTGTATTCTGATTTCTTCTAAATCCTAAGAGAGTTAAAACTATTTTGCTTAAAGAAATGGATCACCCTTACTCCTATCATTTAGATTATCAGAGTCAATGCTTCCCATCTTTTAACCAGGATCCCATGCCCCGAGCATATCCGTTCTTTGATGGGTACATTGACAATTCATGGGATCGTTCATATCATTATCCTGGGAGTACTGGCCCGATAACTCCCACTTTTGAGTAGAGCCTAGGAATGGGATTTTCCAACCCTGAAATCCCTACTTCTATGCAAACACCCAACCCTTCATGATTTTCTGTATCGAGGTTGGACCGATACCCCTAGGCAACCAAAGCCTGAAATTGACTATCCTCCCCAACCTGATAATAGTAGCCTCTCCTCTTTTATGATAGAAATGCAAAAATAACAAAATGAAATGATGGAATAAATGAGAGAGATGTTGAGTGGCGAACGGTGGCAGCAACTAGCTTTTCTTAAGTCGTTGTAGTACAGATAATTATTGCCATCATTTGCTAATATTTGTTACTGGGAAAATACAGTTCTCCCGAGGTCGAACTCAGGGAGCAAGTCGTATTCTGGAGATATACATGTTCTATTACAAAAATAAAGAGAGAGAGAGAGAGATGAAAGTTTGGCTTCTTCTTCTTCTCTTCTTTCTTCCTCTTTGTCTTCTCTCCTCTTTGGCTTTTGTTCTTCGTGTTCTTCCTCTATTTCTTGGTTGGACGATCCTATCTTTTTCTTCTTTTTATTTTCTTTGTTTCTTCTTTTCTTGCTTCAGATCTTCCTCCCGTGCTCTTCTTCTTCTTTTCTTCTTGCTTCTCTTCTTCTTCTGCTTTCTGTTTCTTCACTTGGCTGCTCCTTCTCTCTTCTTTTCTTCTTCTTCTTTGTCTTCTGATCTCTGCAGAGTCTTCACTTGGCTTCTCTGTGTTCCTCTCTTTCCTCTGCCTCGCCTTCCTTCTTCTTCTTTGCCTTCACCTGTCTTCAGGACGTCGTCTGATTTCCCAATCAGACGACTTAACCCGCAGATGCTACAGTGTCGCTTCAGTTCTTCTTCTTCTTCACCTGTGCCTGCACGCTTAAGAGTTCAGCATCAGAGGGCAAAAACCTACGCTACCCCCCTCCCCGCGCGTCTCTTTCTCTCTCAGAATTCGCTCTTAGGACAGCTCTCCCAGAGCAACCGGGTAATTGGGTACGAGTCGCGCCTGGGTCCAGGCCCACCGGCGTGCGGTGGTGGGCGAGGAGTGCCAGTCAAGTCGGGTCGGGTCGGCCGGATCCGCGTGATGAGCTCGCGGACGGGCCGGGTGAAGCGGTGTGAGAGGGACCTCACCCCGTGTGCTGAGGCGATAAGCCTACAGCACTTTTTCAACTTATATCGACGCTCCTCTTCGAAGCCTTCCGAGGTGGGACTAAATGTCCCACCCTAATGTGAGCGCCTACGCGGAGGAAGAAGCGGCAGCGAGAACTTCACGTGAGGGCTTCGGGCGAGGGCTTCGCCCGAACTGCAGCCTGACACTTCGCGAAGCTACCCCGCGAAGCCTGGGAGTCTGACCTGGGCGTGGTGTTGCCTGGAGCAGCAGGTCGAAGGAGCTTTGCTGCTCAGCAATGGTGATGGCGGGCGCAACACCTGTTCACAGAAGCACGGCCTCTCGGCCTAATCAGATATGTGGAGAACCTTCGTCGTGGCACGGTGAAGGTGGTCGGAGGGTCTGCAGTGGGCGTGGTGGAGCAAAAGGGTCGCCCTAGGTCAAACTGCGGGAGGAGAAGTGGGTGTGTTCGGTGGATCTGCAGAGGGCGTTTGGTGGGAAGTGGAGGGGTGGAAGAGGATCAGGGTGACGAGGCGGAGGTTATGCACAGGTCGGCGAGCCGTGTGGGGTGCTGGAGCGATGGGAGCGGTTCGCCGGAGTTTGGCCGGAGGTGGAGAAGGTGAGGGTGATCGGTGGGAAATCGGGGCCGACAGTAAGGGTTTTCAGTATGGAAAAGAACGAGGGGAGGAAGAAGAGAAGTTATACCCACTAAGCTGGACGAGGAGGGGTTGGCGTAGGCGACAGTCGTATCGATTGTCGCCGGAGAAGAAATTTCCCAGAGGAAGGGGCGGCGGCGAGGAAGGGACCGGAGAGGCACCAGCTGGGTGCGGCGTGACGCGGAAAGATCGAGGGAAGGTAACCCTGTTGCTGGTAGTGCGGTAGGGCGACGAGGAGGAGGAGGAGAGGCCGCCGGAGCAAGGGGGTGTCTGTCGGAGTGGGAAGGGAGGAATTGAGGGGGTGTCTCCGTCAGATCCGAGCTGGGAAGAACGGCGGAGCGACGGGGGTATTTATAGGGGCAGAATCAGAGAGGAGGGCGGAGGGAGACGACGTGTCTCCCTCGCCGGAGGACGCCGGAGGAAGGAGACCCATACCATCTGTGCGTTCGCACGGGCGGTATGAGCGGTCGCAGCACTCAGGGGGGTGTCCCTGCGGTGGCTGACGACGCAGGGTACCCCCCATTGACTTTCCAGGGCCCCTCCCTCACCCTGCGCGGCGCCATGCTCCGCGCAAGGTCGCCGGAGCATGGCGCTGCGTAGGTTTTGCAGGAGGGACCTAAATGCAAAGAACGAAGGAGACTTAGGGGCCAAAATGTGAGGGTTCAAAAGTTGAGGGCAAAAAAGTAAATATATGAGGACCAAAGTGTAAAGTTGGTCAAGAAGGTTTCTTTTTAGGCCCAAGTTTTTATACATGACTAATTAGGACCTAAGGATTCTGATGGTGAATTTTATTTCTAGATTAAACCTTGTTTGATCAGTCAATTTACGCAAAAACCCAAATTAAGTTGTTAATTGGGCATGGTTCTCAATGTAGGTCAAAATGGGTTTCTAAGGCCAAATTGAAAGTCCTAAACCCTAGAGATTATTTTCCTATGAATTTTAGAGGGTTTAGTTGATTTTTACCTTGCCTCGAACCACATGAATTGAAGTGGGTTTGTTTTTAGGGTTACAGGCTGTCATTTAATTCTTTGGAGTTGCTGTAGCCCTTATTGAGTCATCTCATCCCACTTTTCTTCTTATTAGGTTGTTTTGACCTATGTTTGGACCCTGAGTTACCCTATTTTCAGATCGGATTGGTGAAATTGCATTTTTACCGCTCAGTTTATGTTTTCTTTGCAAACTCAGAATCTCTCTGAGCCAAGCCTTTCTAAGGTTATGTAGGAGCTTTTATTCTCTGTATTAGGTCAAAATGAGCTAGTTATGGCTCATGATGAGGTTCTCATCATACCCCCATGCCTAGCTTTTGCTAGTCCCTTAGCAAAAACTTAAGGTTTCAACCTTTGTTCTAGACCATGAAGTTCTTTAATAGCTTCAGATAAGTGCTTTTTCATTTAAACTTAGATTAGGTTAGAATGCTGACCATAGGCTTAAAAGGTACTCTAGTACCAATCAAGATCCAAATCTGTCTAGCCTCAGCCTCAGTCCTTAGCAAGGGTTTTTAAGACCCACAAGAACTAACCTAAGGTTTATTGGACTTTGTAGTTAAAGCACCCGTGCTTGAAATGATTTTAGCCCTGGTTCAGTTTGCAGTGCGTTTTGTAAGAGAGAGAGGTAGAAAATTTTTCTATTTTTGGAGAGTTTTCTCTCTCTTTTTCTTTTTAATTCTATCTTAGGATTGGCTTTTCAACACGGTCTGTATCAGATTCCTTGCCCCCATCATCAATCCTCAAGGGTTCCTGGAGATCGATGCTTCGAGATAGCACCGCCCATGGCAACCCCCAGAACCCTAGCTATTGAGATTTCGAGATAATCCCATCCATGGTGTTCCGTGGCCAAGTCCAGACCCTGGAAATTGACACTTCGTGATAATGCCATCCATGGAATCTGAACCAGCAGAGTGCTTACATGCCCCCAGTAGGATATGTAAATATCCTAAGAGACAAGCACCGAGGAGATGATATTCTGTTACGCATCTTCGAGGGGATTTCCCGCCTCTCCGCGTTGGGAACTCGTCTAAATCAACTTATGTTGATCGGCCGCTCCTACTCTAGGTGTACTTTTCAGAATTTTTTCGACGCTTCTGCGTGATTTTGATTTTTACGCTTGCTGAACCAGACTGTGTGTGAGGTTAGGGTGCTTAGGTTTCTGAGTCCCGTAAACCAGAAGTTAGTTAGCGAGGTCAAATACTCCTTTTCATTTTGTTTCTTTTCCTTCTCCTCAAAATTTCCTTTCTCCTCTTATTCTTTTTATTTTGAAAAATTTTTAATTTTTATGGTGTTTTTGGCATATGTGAATTTTTTGTTTAAAACCTTTTTTTCTACAAGTTTTGCACTTATACCCCCCCATGCCTAAAACTTGCAATGTCCTCATTGTGATTTAGGGGTTTTTATTTACTTAATTTATTCCTTAAGACAGATATTTTTGTGAGTGAATGGGTCGGGATGAATTCTGCGAACGATTTCTAATCTCAGATGCAAGCATCTGAGGTGGAGTCGGCTGTCTTAAAGGGTGAACCTTAAGTGCACAATGGTCTCAGAAAAAAAAGGTTTTAGATTTTCAAGAAATGACGGGCTGCCTCCCGTTAAGCGCTGAGTTTTATGCCATCGGCCGGGCGCAGTAAGTTCAAGGGGAATGGAGGATGAGGGATGATTTAGCCGAATCAGTAGAAGTCACATCAATGAACGGTTTGAGTCTCTGACCGTTCACGATGAAAGGTTCGGAATCATGGCTGAGTTGACTGATTTCAATGGCTCCATTTCCAAAAACCTGTCGGACTAAATACGGTCCGACCCACTTAGACCTCAGTCTCCCCGGGAAAAGTTTGAGTCGGGCATCAAAGAGTAGGACCTTTTGACCAGGATGAAAGATCTTTCTGGAGATGTGCTTGTCGTGGAAGGCTTTAACCTGCTCCTTGTAGATTCGCGAGTTCTCGTACGCGTCTAGGCGCAATTCATCGATCTCGCTGATTTGGAGTTTTCTGTGGGTTCCAGCCTTGGAAAGATCTAGATTACAGTTCCGTACTACCCAATAGGCTTTATGCTCCAGTTCTACGGGAAGGTGACATGCCTTTCCGTACACCAGTCTAAAGGGAGACATGCCCAATTGGGTCTTGTGGGCGGTCCTATAGGCCCACAATGCTTCCGGAAGTCGGGACGACCAGTCCTTCCTGTCAGGCCGAACAGTGACTTGCAGGATTTTCTTGATCTCCCGATTTGATAGCTCAGCTAGACCATTTGTTTGGGGGTGGTAAGGAGTAGAGATTCGATGAGACACCCCAAATTTGGCCATCAGTGACCTAAACTGAGCATTTGTAAAATGGGTCCCCCCATCAGAGATAATAGCACGGGGAATCCCAAACCTTGAGAAAATGTTTTGATGTATGAACTTAAGAACAATCTTGTGATTGCAGGTTCGGGTCGGTATGGCTTCGATCCATTTGGACACGTAGTCCACCGCAAGCAGAATGTACTCGAAACCATCCGAAACAGGAAAGGGGCCCATAAAATCAATCCCCCATACATCGAAGATTTCGCATACGAGAATCGGCTGCAAAGGCATCATGTCACGATGGTTCATGTTGCCCAAAGTCTGGCAACGACTGCATGCCTTGCAGTGACTGTATGCGTCTTTGAAAAGTGTAGGCCAGTAGAAGCCACACTGGAGGACTTTGGATGCGGTTTTATGCCCTGAGAAATGGCCACCGCATGCCTGGTCATGGCAGAAAGATAGGATATTGCTGATTTCCTCTTCCGGGACGCATCTCCGAATAATTTGATCAGCACCTATGCGGAAAAGGTATGGGTCTTCCCAAATGTAATACTTGGAATCAGAACGCAATTTGTCTTTCTTGGCCTTCGGCCAATCAGACGGTGTCTGATGAGATGCCAAGTAGTTTACTATATCAGCAAACCATGGAAGTCTAGTACCAACAGAAAGCAGGTGCTCATCAGGAAAATGTTCCGTGATGGGTCCGGAAGGGTTGATGATCTCAGAAGGAAGACGGGACAGATGGTCGGCTACCACATTCTGCCTTCCCACCTTGTCGCGAATCTCAAGATCGAATTCTTGCAACAGCAAGATCCAGCTGATTAGTCAGGGCTTCGCGTCCTTCTTGGCAAGGAGATGCCTTACAGCCGTGTGATCCGAGTAAATGATGACATGGGAACCCAGAAGATACGATCAAAATTTTTCAAGGGCAAATACTACGGCTAGCAGCTCTTTCTCCGTAACCGTATAGTTACGCTGAGCCTCGTCAAGTGTCTTGCTAGCGTAGTAGATGACCACGGGTTTCCCGTCAGCTTTCTGCCCCAGGACCGCTCCTACAGCGAAGTCAGACGCATCGCACATGATCTCAAAGGGTTGAGACCAGTCAGGGGATTGTAGGATAGGTGCCTGGGTGACTCGGTCACGCAGGTTTTCAAAGGCTAGCGTGCATTCCTTGGAGATTTCAAAAGGTACATCCTTAGAGAGAAGAGAAGTCAAGGGGCGCGCGATTTTCGAGAAATCTGGAATGAAACGGCTGTAAAAACCGACGTGCCCTAAAAAGGAACGGATGTCCCTGATCGAGCTAGGTACGGGAAGGCGAGAAATCAGATCAACCTTAGCTCGATCCACCTGGATGCCTTTTTCCGAAATTGAGTGTCCCAGGACAATTCCCTCAGGCACCATGAAATGGCTCTTTTCCCAGGAAAGAACCAAGTTCACCTCAATGCATCGCCTGAGTATCTGGACCAAGTGTTGGAGGCAATCATCAAAAGATTCTCCAAAGACTGAAAAGTCATCCATGAAGACTTCCAGGAAATCACCTACCATATCTGAGAATATGGCAAGCATGCACCGCTGAAAAGTAGCGGGTGCATTGCAAAGACCGAAAGGCATCCTTTGGAAAGCATACGTTCCGAAGGGGCAGGTAAATGTGGTCTTTTCTTGGTCCTCAGGATGGATTACCACCTGGTTGTAACCGGAGTACCCGTCAAGAAAGCAGAAGAACCTATTTCCCGCTAGTTTCTCGAGAATTTGATCAATGAAGGGTAGTGGGAAATGGTCCTTCTTTGTGGAGGAATTGAGTCGGCGGTAATCTATACAGACTCTACACGCATTGGCTAATCGGGTAGGAATGATTTCTCCGGTTTCAGTCGTTACGGTGGTGAGTCCTGCCTTCTTAGGCACAACCTGAATTGGGCTCACCCAACGACTATCGGAGATCGGGTAGATGATCCCGGCATCTAACCACTTAATGATCTCCTTTTTCACGACCTCCTGCAGATTAGGGTTCAAACGTCTCTGCATTTCACGAGAAGGTCGTGCGCCCTCTTTTGAATAGATATGATGAGTACAATAAGAGGGGCTTATTCCAGTCAAATCATCGAGAGTCCACCCGATGGCTCTGCGATGTTGCTGGAGAACAGTAATCAGACGGGATTCCTGTTCGGAATTGAGGGTGGAATTTATAATCACAGGAAGGGTCTGATTGGAACCCAAAAAGATGTATTTCAAGTGAGCAGGAAGAGGCTTTAACTCGAGGATAGGGTTATCAGCAGCAGCGGGTGGTTCAGTGTAGATGTGAGGTTCAAGGGTAGGAGTTACTAGGTTGTGTATGTCTGGATTCGACTCCTCTGTTTGCGGGTCAAGATCCTTCTGTGATTGATGAGGCATAATCGAGTCATTCTGGAGGTGTGACTCATCAACCAAAATCCCAACGTCACAAATTTGTTCGATGACACCGCAATTAATTCTTGTTGGGACTTAAATATATCAATTTTTAAGATTTGATCTCCAAATTTAAGCTCTATTTGGCCCTCCTCATAGCTGATGTTGGCTCTAGCAGTAGCCAAGAAAGGTCTCCCTAGAATGATTGGTGTATCCCTAGGGTTTTTAGGCGCGTCCATATCTAAGACTATAAAGTCCACTGGGAAATAGAAATCCCGCACTCTTACGATAACATCCTCGAGAATCCCTTTTGGTGACTTTATAGATCGATCTGCTAATTGTAATGTCACCTCGGTTGGTTTTAGCTCAGATTCTTCTAGATGGTCAAGTAAGGATGTGGGTATCAGGTTTATGGATGCACCTAAGTCTAGCAAAGCTCTATCAAATTGGGTAGCACCTATCTTGCAGGAAATCAGGGGAGTACCAGGATCTTTTGCCTTGGGTGGGAGTTTACTGAGGATTACAGAGCTGGCTTGCTCTGACAGAACAATTGGGCTCCTACCCTTGGTTCGCGGCTTACGCTGGGGTGTACACACATTCTTTAAAAATCGTGCGTAAGCTGGTACGTGGCGGATTGCATCCATCAAGGGGATGTTTATGTGGACCTGCTCAAAGAGCTTGACCAGGTCCTCCTCAGGTGCCACGGGCTTGGTGGTCTTCTTTCCCTTGGTCAAGGCCTCGGGAAACGGGATCTTGGTTGGTTCTTCTAGGATAGGTCCTGGTTGTGGATCTGGGATAGGGGTGGAGACGTCCTGGATTACTGTCCTAGGCTTGGGATCACTACCAGGCTTGGAGTGGTTCGGATGAGGTGGGTCTTTGGTTTCCTTACCACTACGGGTCATTACGGAATTAAGTCTTGCCTGGTTTTGGGTAGGATTGGGTAAGATAGGTTGCTGCTGGTAACCTGCAAAAGAAGTGGAGGCCTCTATCCCGTCAGGTGAAGGAACAGAGGGGGCCTGATAGATCATATGGGCATGGCCCGGGTTTGGGTTCATAACGTGCCACTGGGTTGGCACGTTATTAGGATTAGGCAGAGGTTGGGAAGGAAGAGTACCTGGATGGCGAGAGTTTGCCAGCTGGGTCAATTGGTTTCAGACCTCTGTAAGTTCGTCCTTGTGTTCTTTCTGGATAGCCGCATTCGTTCTTTGAATGTCAGCCAGGGTCTGAAGGATAAGGGACATTTGATCTTGATTTGGCCCAGATGGATAAGTAGGGTTGGGCCGAGGAGGTTGTGGGCGGGGTTGGAAGGATGGTCTTTGGGTTTGGGAATTTCCCGCCCACTGAAAGTTAGGATGGTTACGCCATCCAGGATTATAGGTGTTGGAGAACGGGTCGTTCTGGATGGCGTTGAGGTCCTCGCAGGTCTGAGGAACCTCCAGAGAGTTAGAGAAAGAGGGAATGGAATTCCCCTGGCAGGTGTAGAAGGAATCGGGAGGACCTCCAAGCAAAGATTCGGATGATGGGTCCATCCTAGGAGAAGATCGATGGAGAATGTTTTGCACAGTATCCCTTGTGGAGGGAGGCAGTGCGAACGAGTTATGCGCAGAGGTGGCTCGCTGCAGATGCTGAGTCAGCTCATCCACCTTCTTTTCGATAATCGAGACCTTGTCCAATCGACTGGCCATTAATTCCAGGTCGACTGATGCGGACAGGCCCTGCGTCTCATGTGCTCCCCTAAGATTCGTCGCTGCGCGGGTATTCGTCCTGTCGAATAATCACATGGAGTCATTGTTGATGGAGTTCTCGCACATGTTTTCGAGAATCTCCCACACGGTGTCTTCATGTTGACCCATGATATTTCCTCCGCAGGTTGCATTGACGAAATGACGGATGTCCTCACGGAGTCCCTGGTAAAAAGATTGGACTTGTTCCCATTTAGGAACTCCGTGATGGGGGCACTTTCTCATGAGATCCTGAAAATGATCCCATGCCTCATGGAGAGGTTCCCCTATTTGTTGGGTGAAGTGTGTAATCTGATGGCGCAAGGCGTTGGTCCGTCCAACAGGGAAGAACTTTTTTAGGAACTCAGACTGAAGTTCTTCCCAATTGTTGATCGGCCGGGTCTGAGTTTGGTACCAATGGGCGACCTTGTCCATAAGAGAAAAGGAGGACATCTTCATGAGAAGAATATCCCAATTTTGTGCGTCTGACCCAAAAGTTTGGGCCAGATGCTTTAGTTGTTTGATGTGCTGGAAGGGATCTTCAGAATTAAGCCCATGGAATTTAGGTATAGCATGAATCATATTGGGCTTCAATTCAGAATCAGGTCCTCCAGTCGGGATTCTGACTCGAGGCTCAACGGCCACCACAGCAGGATTGTAGTGGTCCCGCATCATGGGACGCTGCGGTGGGTGCACAAAGTTTTGGAAGAGGTTGTTGAGTCGCTGGAGCTGGTGCTCCAGATTGTTTTCTTCCTCAACTGGCTGAGCGATGATGGGGGAAGAAGAAGAACTTGGTTCTGAATCAGAAGAGAGAATAATGTGAGGGGGTTGCTGCACAAACACGGGCGTCGAGGCTTGGCCTTGACGAGAGTGAATTTCTAAAGGAGGTCTTAAGGGTGGTCTTAAGGACCTCCTACCGTACATGCACTGTTGGAAGAGATGAGTTTAGAAGGTGCTGGACCCAATCAAGACACCCAAGAATGTGTTGGGTGACTATAGAGGTGCGGGGCAGATGGACCCCTTGATCAAAAAGATCGACCACCTGAGAATTACCTGGGCAGCCAGAGAGGGTGAGTCCCGTGAAGACCCCTACACGGTAGAGCGTCCCCACGGGTTACAGGGTTTCCCCCACCCGACCTCTCTTGTCACTGCGGTTCCAGGTAAACCAAAATGGGGATCTTGACCTCTTAAGTCTACCAATTTTAATTCAAGATCAAGGTGCTTAAGGTTCCACTTGAACTTTAGTCTTTTAAGTGCAAAGAGTGACCTAATTTGAAGGTTAGTTGACCCAAATGGTCAACTTTACCTGCTAGTTTTGCTTATTAGGTCTTGTCTTTTAGGGTTCAAGTGTTTAAAGAGCCAATCTTATTTTAGGGTTTCTTTGGATAGGCATTTTCAGATAATGGCTTGGGCACACTTCTTTTAAGGTTTCTCAATTCTTGTTTAAGAAGTGTGTCTCTAAATCCCTAATGTTGAATCTTATGTTGGCTCTACTTGGTCCAGTTAGTTCTTTGGTGGGTAATTAGGGCTCAAGCAAGAATGTGTTAGCCCCTAAATACCCTTAATAGTGTACAGGAATAATGGGTTGAAAACATGCAACTTCTTATGGTTTACTAAGTATAGAAGACAGGTTTGCCCTATAGTGCTTATTCTTTTCTTTTCTTCCTCTTTAGAGTTTAGGGGTTAATAGCGAGAGAAAAAATTACCTGTCCTCGGAGTGGTTGTCGTGCGGTTGCTTGTCTTCTTGATTTCCTGTAGCTGCACAAAAGAGAGGAGATTATTAGAACTAAAAAGAAACATAAATGTTTACCTCTAGAATAGCCGTTGCTCCCCGGCAACGGCGCCAACTGGCGAATGGTGGCAGCACTAGCTTTTCTTAAGTCGTTGTAGTACAGATAATTATTGCCATCATTTGCTAATATTTGTTACACGGAAAATACAGTTCTCCCGAGGTCGAACTCAGGGAGCAAGTCGTATTCTAGAGATATACATGTTCTATTACAAAAATAAAGAGAGAGAGAGAGAGATGAAAGTTTGGCTTCTTCTTCTTCTCTTCTTTCTTCCTCTTTGTCTTCTCTCCTCTTTGGCTTTTGTTCTTCGTGTTCTTCCTCTATTTCTTGGTTGGACGATCCTGTCTTTTTCTTCTTTTTATTTTCTTTGTTTCTTCTTTTCTTGCTTCAGATCTTCCTCCCGTGCTCTTCTTCTTCTTTTCTTCTTGCTTCTCTTCTTCTTCTGCTTTCTGTTTCTTCACTTGGCTGCTCCTTCTCTCTTCTTTTCTTCTTCTTCTTTGTCTTCTGATCTCTGTAGAGCCTTCACTTGGCTTCTCGGTGTTCCTCTCTTTCCTCTGCCTCGCCTTCCTTCTTCTTCTTTGCCTTCACCTGTCTTCAGGACGTCGTCTGATTTCCCAATCAGATGACTTAACCCGCAGATGCTACAGTGTCGCTTCAGTTCTTCTTCTTCTTCACCTGTGCCTGCACGCTTAAGAGTTCAGCATCAGAGGGCAAAAACCTACGCTACCCCCTCCCCCGCGCGTCTTTTTCTCTCTCAGAATTCGCTCTTAGGACAGCTCTCCCAGAGCAACCGGGTAATCGGGTACGAGTCGCGCCTGGGTCCAGGCCCACCGGCGTGTGGTGGTGGGCGAGGAGTGCCAGTCAAGTCAGGTCGGGTCGGCCGAATCCGCATGATGAGCTCGCGGACGGGCCGGGTGAAGCAGTGTGAGAGGGACCTCACCCCGTGTGCTGAGGTGATAAGCCTACAACACTTTTTCAACTTATATCGGCGCTCCTCTTCGAAGCCTTCCGAGGTGGGACTAAATGTCCCACCCCAATGTGAGCGCCTGCGCGGAGGAAGCAGCGGCAGCGAGAACTTCGCGTGAGGGCTTCGCCTGAACTGCAGCCTGACACTTCGCGAAGCTACCCCGCGAAGCCTGGGAGTCTGACCTGGGCGTGGTGTTGCCTGGAGCAGCAAGTCGAAGGAGCTTTGCTGCTCAGCAATGGCGATGGCGGGCGCGACACCTGTTCACAAAAGCACGGCCTCTCGGCCTAATCAGATATGTGGAGAACCTTCGCCGTGGCACGGCGAAGGTGGTCGGAGGGTCTGCAGTGGGCGTGGTGGAGCAAAAGGGTCGCCCTAGGTCAAACTGCGGGCGGAGAAGTGGGTGTGTTCGGTGGATCTGCAGAGGGCATTTGGTGGGAAGTGGAGGGGTGGAAGAGGATCAGGGTGACGAGGCGGAGGTTATGCACAGGTCGGCGAGCCGTGTGGGGTGCTGGAGCGATGGGAGCGGTTCGCCGGAGTTTGGCCGGAGGTGGAGAAGGTGAGGGTGATCGGTGGGAAATCGGGGCCGACAGTAAGGGTTTTCAGTATGGAAAAGAACGAGGGGAGGAAGAAGAGAAGTTATACCCACTAAGCTGGACGAGGAGGGATTGGCGCAGGCGACAGTTGTATCGATTGTCGCCGGAGAAGAAATTTCCCAGAGGAAGGGGCGGCGGCGAGGAAGGGACCGGAGAGGCACCAGCTGGGTGCGGCTGGGGGGGGGGGGCGCGTCTCCCTCGCCGGAGGACGCCGGAGGAAGGAGACCCGTACCGTCCGTGCGTTCGCACGGGCGGTATGGGCGGTCGCAGCACTCAGGGGGGTGTCCCTGCGGTGGCTGACGACGCAGGGTACCCCCCATTGACTTGCCGGGACCCCTCCCTCACCCTGCGCGGTGCCATGCTCCGCGCAAGGTCGCCGGAGCATGGCGCTGCGCAGGTTTTGCAAGAGGGACCTAAATGCAAAGAACAAAGGAGAGTTAGCGGCCAAAATGTGGGGGTTCAAAAGTTGAGGGCCAAAAAGTAAATATATGAGGACCAAAGTGTAAAGTTGGATAAGAAGGTTTCTTCTTAGGCCCAAGTTTTTATACATGACTAATTAGGACCTAAGGATTCTGATGGTGAATTTTATTTCTAGATTAAACCTTTTTTGACCGATCAATTTACGCAAAAGCCCAAATTAAGTTGTTAATTGGGCATGGTTCTCAATGTAGGTCAAAATGGGTTTCTAAGGCCAAATTGAAAGTCCTAAACCCTAGAGATTATTTTTCTATGAATTTTAGAGGGTTTAGTTGATTTTTACCTTACCTCGAATCACATGAATTGAAGTGGGTTTGTTTTTAGGGTTACAGGCTGTCATTTAATTCTTTGGAGTTGCTGTAGCCCTTATTGAGTCATCTCATCCCACTTTTCTTCTTATTAGGTTGTTTTGACCTATGTTTGGACCCTGAGTTACCCTATTTCAGATCGAATCGATGAAATTGCATTTTTACCCCTTAGTTTATGTTTTCTTTGCAAACTCAGAATCTCTCTGAACCAAGCCTTTCTAAGGTTATGTAGGAGCTTTTATTCTCTGTATTAGGTCAAAATGAGCTAGTTATGGCTCATGATGAGGTTCTCATCATTGAGGAATAGTCAACAGTTAAATGAAGAAATAAGACAGCTTAGCTACACGTTTTCCAATAATTCTGATCCCTACCCATACGACCATGATCATGAAAATAATTTTGAGGAAACCATTGACAATAGGGATCCAGTTTTATGTAGCTATCACTTAGACTCTCCCAATGAGACACGGCCACTAGAGGAGAATGATCATAGTGATTATCCACCCAATCTATATTGGGGTCAAAAGCAGAAGATGGTACCTCTTGAGGACCTTGACCCCAATGACAGTATTCTCCTTACCCCTACCAACCCGGGTCAAGGTTGTATTGTACCTATCACTTCCCCTATTGATTATTTGGTGGAATCCCATTCTACCCTTAGTGAGCCTATTCCTGACCCTCCACTTAGGGAATCAACACCTACCATTCAGTATCCTGAGGATTTAAATGCACCCAATGAAGGTGACCTTAAGGGAATGGAGGATGAATTAGATCAATTTTGGTCTCAGGGATATGAAGAGTCTATTTCAGAGGACGAGGATGCCCCAATAGAGGAACCTGGGCTAAAAATCTGGAGTGAATCACAAGGGAATTATTTATTATTTGAGGATTTACCTTCAAAGGATTTAAACAATATGGTGAATCCAGATTCCTCCCTTCTTTTGAGAGTCATCCTCCATCAAAATAAGAGTTGATATTAGAGGAGGATAAACAAAATAGTGAAAAGCTTATGGAATTCAGAGATATAGGCTTGCTCCAAAATATTAAGACTGATCCTCCTTTAGGAATAATTAAGGATACTGATCCAACTCCTATCTTCACTAATGAATCACATATACACCCCGACAAAAATTTGAGTGAACCAAACGAATCGGGGGATGAGCTTAATGATAATGATTCTAATATTTTGACCCACCATCAAAGAGTTGTAATTTGGAGTCTACCCTTGATTCAAATATGACTCCGATCATTAATGTTAGGCAGGGTAACATGAAGTTGTCTACAACTGTTAGGGAGTATACACAATCTGAATCATTGTTGGAATTGGACTTGAAATCGACTAAGCCCTCATTGGACTTAACCATTACCTTCCAACACTACCAACAACCCTTATACTCCCTAACTGATCCTTGGCTCAGATCTCTGCTCATGTACATTCTTTCTGGAGAACGTATTAGGCCAGTACATCCTCGGGTAGAATGGAGAGTGCGGATTGATGCTTGTACTTTTAGTCTTGCCATTCAAGGGTTTCAAATGTTAATGTTTATATCTTTTAAAACCCATCCTGCTCTGGAGGATCCTTGTTATCCTCCACTTATTCCATTTCGGGAGGTCCCTTTTCACATTCCTTTTGTTATTCCTAGACCTCCCCAGGTAGTCAACGAGGTTTTCTACTTTCATACATTCTGGCGAGAATTTGGGATTACGTTGCATCATCAGTTCGCCAACATCCGTGGCTACCTATTTTCTAGGCCCGCATTGTTACGCATATTTTTAGGGCCTAACCCTTTCTGTTTGGAACCAGACTTACAAGTTCCTTCTATGTCTAGCTGCTGATAGGAAATGAAGTGCTTGTTGGGAGGCAACCCAGCGATCTGAATAACACCGTTGTTAGGTGATTTCTTTCCTTTCTCCCCCTGTTTTAATTTTACAATGGGGACATTGCAGGATTTAGGCATGGGGGGTGCATTTTGCATTTTAGGAACTATTCATGCATTTAGGTTAGCATATATAAAAAAAAAATTCTTTTCTTGAGCTGAATGGGTTAGTCCCTAGCAGAATACCTTTGTCATTGGAGGTTTTTCTTCCTGAATTATTTCTTAAGTTTAGAATCCAGTACATTTACTTCACATGCACGTACGCTGGGTAATGGATCCTTGAAGAAAACCAATAAGCATTTGTAGTCTACTGAACCCTTGGATAGTTCATAGGGAGTCAGACATACTATCTTCTAGTAGATCCACCTCATATTTGAGAGAAGAAAGTAGAGAGATTACTGGTGCGCTACGTCTAGTGCAAGGACTCTTAAGTTTTGGACAATTAGATGATGATACTTCAGAGTTAGGCGTAATTTTCACTCTGTTCCTGTGTGCGTACTTGGTGTGAATTCCTGAGAGTCCCCAAATAAGGCAGGTACACAGAGATGGAGTCTTAATAAAGCTATGACTATGGTGGATGGTTGCAACCGTTCTTCATAGAGTCCTCGACTGAAAGAGGATAATAGTGTCAAAGGTCAGAAATACGTCTATCTTATCCATTCCTTCCTGGTGCCGAGAATAAGCACTTCCACCAAATAAGCCACACAATATCCCCTTGACCATCATCATCCCTAATAATGCCTCATAAATAAAAGTCTGTAACGTGTTGTGTTGATTGAAAAAGAAACAAAAACAAAAAAAAAAAAAAGGAAGAAGAAGAAGAACAAATAATAATAAAAACAAAGAAAAGAAGAGAAAAAAAAAGAAGAAAAGAGAGAGAAAAGAAAAAGAAAAAAGTCCAGGATTATCGTTGTAACATTGTTTCTGAGGCAACAAAACACTTATCGCGTTCCACTAAATATGACCCATACCTACCTTTCAGTATTTCTAATCGTCCGAATACTGGTTAAGGACTCTAACTTAGTTGTAGAGTTATTGGGACTTTAATTGAAGTGTGGATGCCATGTGAGGCCACCAAACAGTGAGTACAATTACTAAATCTGGCGAGATTTGTGATCTCAAAAAGAAAAGAAAGAAAAGAGTGAGCGCCCAGGAACACTAAGAGAGCACAGTTGTTTAGCCTCTCTCCGAGTTGACTTGTCTAATAATCTAGAGATCTAGAGTCTGTAGTACTAGATTACATGTAGCACCAGATGAGTGTGTGCCACCAAATACAAATTCATTCAACTTGATATCTCCTACCTAAGCCAAAAGCCAGGGTCAAATTACAGATTATCTTCTGCGTCATCCCCGAGGGAAGTAGTTGCCTATCCCGACACCAATATTTACCAAGGGTGAAGTACGAACTTCCAATGCGAAGTGGCTTTTCACGTGGATCTGTTACCTAGGCTATCATCACTTCACATTTGTCTGGATCTCTAAAGTTTTGAAATAAGAAAAGAAGAAATCTTCTTATTACTTCTATTATTTTTTTTGCTAGGGACTAGTAAATCTTAGGCATGGGGGTATTTGATGAGTCCATTTTAATGGACTATTATTACGCCTAAGTTAACTTTATTCTTACCTTTTAGGTTTGTTAATAACTACATTAAGTTATAGAATGTTTGCATGCATCATTATTTAAGTTTACATCTATTTTATCGCATTCTATAACTTAATATGTAATTATTTTATGTTTTGCTGTTGTAGGAATAAGGTTGGAAAAGAACAAGAGGGGGTGAAAGAAATTTCCCCCAACAACCTCAACTTCACCTCACTCAATCTCCGGTGGCCTCAACACCTCCAACAGCCGCCGACCAAAATTAGTAAAGGGATTTGAAAATCCCTTAACTCATGCAGGGAGAGGAGATAAAAAGGCTTGGCAAAGGGTTGGATCTTCGGTTCTTCTTCCTCCTCCTTAAGGGGATATCCTTCTCCACCATTGAAGGCCGCATGCACTGTGCAACCAGTGCGCACTGTGCACCAACGCCCTTGCATTGCCCACAGCCAAGCCCTTCCAAGCACTACGTGCATGTGCGCCAACGCCCTCCATTGCCTCCCTTACAGCCCTACAAGCAGCCTGTACCCAAGCCTCCCACCGTGCACAAGAGGCAGCCAGCGCCCTGCATCCAGCATTCTCGCATGCCCCCACCAGCGTTGCTGTTGAACGCTACGAATCACTACGCTAACGTGTTTAGTTTTGGAAAACCTGTCGTTGTAGTTTGAAAGCGAAGAATTCGTGTTCAACAAATAAAATTTATACCGCAATTGAAATTCCGGGTCGAACACAGGGAGGCGGACATTTGATTTAAAAACTACGTGTTTCTTTTTATTTGTCACGAAATAATTCAATTTAAAACTATCTAATTATTTACAATAAATAGAAGAGAGAGAGAGAGAGAGTAAGAGAGAAAGAGAATATTACACAGAGAAATCAAAATGAGATGTGAAATAAACAAGGAATTTATCATTAAGGAGATTATTCATTTCATTCTTACAACTACAAAGCATAAAACAATTATGCTAGAAAGCGATAAATTTACTCTAGAAAGCATTAAAAGAATAGAGGGAGAAATATCCTCCTCGACGATTGCTTGGAGGACGAGCAAAACTACACTAGAAAGTAGTAAAAAGAATAGGGAGAGAGAAATCCTCCTCGACGATTGCTTGAAGGACGAGCCGGACGGGACGACGCTTGGACGAAGGAGAACGAAGCAGGACGAAAGAGGACGAAGCAGAAGAACGAGAACGAAGCAGCACGCCGTCGTCATCGCAGGATCCACTTCCGAAGGCGAACGAAAATTTGGACTTTATCTCGTGAGAAGCATCCCAGGTGTGGGACAAGCTTCTCTTGAGCTTTGGAGGGGTAGAGAAGAGAAGGAAGGGATGAGAATTTCGTATGGAGGGGGTCTCCTTTTATAGTTGCAAGGAGTGGGGGCAAAATGGACATTACAACTTCAAAATAATAAATGAGGGGTCTTTAGTGATGGATAAAACCGTCGCTAAAGCCCCCAACGAGGGCGTAGCTTCTGCGCCCACACATGCCCACTCAATTGCTCGCACGCGCAATGCCTACGCACGTTCAACGATCCTCAGCCGTCCGATCGCAAGATCGGACGGCTTAAGATGCGTTTCCGCCCGCTCGTTGTGCGCCTGCCTAGCACCTGTGATCGCGCGTGACACCGCGCGTGCAATAGCGCGTCATCTTGATTGAGTGTGCGGGTGTGCCACCGCTCCAATTTCAGCGTGGCTAGGCTCGAACGGGCATCCCCGCTTCGCGTTAGAGCGCTCGACCAACACGCTGGGGTCGCGTTTATGTCGAGCGCCTGACTTCAGCGCGGGTGAGTCGCAGCCGTTGGATCTTGATCCAACGGCGGGGAAAGGCGGATGCGAAGACTGCCGAGATTGCATGCGACCGTTTGGGCGGTCGAGATGGAGCCACGTGGTGCCATCTTGGCCGTCCATCTTCTGGAAGTTGTAGATGGTGCCACGGATGTTGGATTGACTCGATTTTTGTGTCGTTGGGCTAAGATCGTCAATCCGAATTCATCTGTGTGGTCGGATTTGTCATCTGAAGTGTGGATTTACACCATCTTGGCCCTTGATCTCCTAAGGTTCCCCGGTCACTATCTGATGCTACAGATGCCCGATTAGGGCGATCTTGGAGTCGTTGAACTCCAATCGTCTCCCTGATCACATCCATACGATTGGATCTTTGATCCGAGGCCCCGATAAAATGTTTGGCCTGTCCAAGCACATAAAAGGAGACAATTAACCACCATTTTATTCAAACTACTCTAAATGCAAGATGATGCATATTATGCAATATTTATATCATGAAATGCAATCCTATGCTTAAGAACATGCAAAAATAGACATCTTAAGTAGTGTAAATGTGTTTACATCATACCCCCATGCCTATCTTTTGCTAGTCCCTAGCAAAAACTATATGCTATTTACAAAAGAATTAGGTTGGATTATTTGGACCTGATTTATTTTCAATCATTAAGAAATTGTCTACTTAAGAACTGAACTTTCAAAGGCACAACAGTGCCCGGGTATCAGCCAAAATGCAGACCGCCTCAAGCCCTCGCCTTATTCAAAGAAAAATTTCTTTTTCTCTTTTTCTCTTTTCTAATTTTTTTTGGATTTTCAAATTTTAGGGTTTAAGAGTGGCTTTCTACGGCCATTCAACTCACTCAAGATTTGATGAGAACCCTAAGTTTTAAGCATCTTATTGTGATTGTGATAGACTCGTTAACCGGTAATTAAAACGGACTTCGGATTTCTATGCCTCTAGGTGACCTCAAAAAGAATTCTGCCTAAAGGTGTATCTTTACAACCGGTAGCTTTTTCCCTACTTTTATTTTTTTACGGGGTCAACACAAGGGTGAATCCAGTGTATATCTCCCTGATTTATTCTACTTCTCTGCTTCTTCCTAAGTGTTTTGGGAATTTTTAGTGCATTTACTGAGCTGGGTTCTGGACAACCGGTCGATGAGCTGTTACCACCGACAACTTGCCAGCCATACTCATGCGGGAAGTGTGGTTTATTTCTTTTTTTCTTTTCTCCTTTTCTTTTTGATTTTTTATTTTTAAGTAGGTGGCTTCCCTGGTCTAAGATTTACCTAAGGATAGGAAAAAGAGAAAGGTCCAGTGACTGGGCTCTGGACAACCTACCTATGGGCTGTTACCCACGATAACTTGCCAGCCATATCACCCTAGAAGGTTCATTAGCTACCCAATTTCAGTTAGATTCACCGAACAACGAGTCAGTGCAAAGAAAGTGTGTAGATGCTTAAAACTCATAAATTCCCTCAAATCAGAGGGTGGGTTGATAAGTCGTGTACTTATCACCCAAACTTATTTATTCCTAATAATAGAATTAAGATGGCGAGGACTCAAAGACAAATCCACATTTTAGTGGATACACAGGCTAATTAAGTCCAAAGACCTGAAGGATCTTTGTGTTCAGATCTTAAGTAGTATTTCCTAAGATTGAAAATTTTCTTAAACCCAAATTCTCTGTCCTAATTCCAAAATTTTTTTTTTATAAAAGAAAATAAAACAAATCTACGAAGCTAACGAATGAATTCAGAGATGAATATCTACCTCCCATGCCTATCTAATGCAATGTCCTCATTGTATTAAAAAGACATAAAACAGAGTGGAAAAGCGTAGAAAGCACCTGAATTACGTGAATGTCAGGTCCACTCCGAGATGTAAACGAAAAGGAACTGTATATGTGCTGAGTTTAGTGCCTTCAGTTAGGCACACTATACAAAGAAAATAAATGAAGAATTCACAAGTGCAAGTCAGAATTAAAATAAACAGAAGAATCCACTGACCTGTCAACAGAGGTCCACAGATGTGGACCAGATTGTGGTGCAGACCCACACCCCATAATCAAGAATATCTTAAGTTCTGGATAAAAATTACCCAAAACCTAAAATCAGAATGCAAGCGGGGTCGGGCATGCGATTTATGAGGATGCAACCCAAGACCAAAAAATCGGGTTACAGAGAATTGAAACTCAAAAGGATAATCGTTGATTGTGTGCTTGAGTTGAACATCCTCGAAACAATTGTCGTAAGGGTTCTGATTTGATGGCTTCAGCTTAAAAGGAACCCTTCGACTTAATCTTCCATTTCCTCCAAAATTAACTTCCCAAATCAGAAATTCCCAGCTCCTATCCTCCTTATTCCGAATGTTAAATTCCGAGACCTCTTGCATGTTAATCACCCCGTCTGAAATCTCCAAGTCTAAATGATGTGGTAGAATCAGAATTGACTTGGGTCTAATTATCTCAGAAACAGAATTATCGATAAGCTCAACGAGGTGTAACTGATAATCAGGGCATTGAATTGATTCATCCAGAAAATGTAATCCTAGATCTGTAATGTGTGCCCTAAGATCAGTTTCCTTAGTTATTAGGCTATCAAATGATCTATCAGATTCCTCAGGCCCAATCGTCTCACAGAAATCGTGTTCAGAAAACTCATGTGAGACTTCGCAACTTGAATCTTCACCATCAGGATCCGTATCAATGTATGTCCCAAAATCAGTTGTCACTTTCTGTTCCAAGGAGACATACATTTTCTCGTAACCTGGCTCAGGGATCTCAGGTGAAGAAATCAGATCATCCTTAATTGGTTGCTTTAATTCAATCTGGTCAGCCTCGTAACACGTGTCCCCCCTAGCAGGTGCCTGAGCGGGTTCTGTCATTGGCTTTCCTGAAGAGGGTTCATCTTGGGAATCATTCCAAGATTGAATCAAAGCAACCACGAATCTCATCCTCAATTTCGCTAATTTCCCAAGTAGAAACTCACCCGGGTTCTTATCCTTAACGTCCTGGAGCCAATCCAACAAAGACTTATTCAAATCATCAATCATTTTAATCAGGGGCTCCAATCTCTTAATGCAAGGTATTGGCTGAACTTCTAAAGATTGTATGATATTCCTCAAGTTAGCCAGAACCTTATCTTGAACCTGGTTAACCTGAACCAAATGAGTTGGTTCAAGGTTGGGCAGGTTTGACATCAATGCAGAAAAATTAACGAATTGAGATTCGTTATACCCTTACTGATAATAGGTCATTTCAGATTGTTGAAAAGATGGTGATGACCTAAAGGCAGTGAAATCAGAGGATGGGTAAAGATCGGTGATCCTTCTTGATTGTAGATCGTATTAGGTTGTTCATGAAAGGAAGACGATCTATAATCTATGTAGCTCTGAGAAGGATAGAAATCAGAATCAAAGTGTTCAGGGTTAGACCCTAAACACAGGGGTCCGGAATTGTATCCCCAATCTGAATTATTCCAACTAACTGATGGTTGATTATAATACGAGTTGGGATAATCGTCATGTTGAGGATAATTCATAATAGGAGGGAAAGAGCGGGAATGCGTGAAATATGAAGAAGGATTCATGAGACACGGGGGGAAGAAAAGTGTCCTGCAATACAAATAATCAAACCTGTCCTTAAATGGGTTAGCCTACAGACCTACAGACTCCCAAAACCCGTCTTGAGATAAAGGAACGATTTGATCTACTTCCGTCTGTTCAATCCAACCAGTTAGAAGGAGGGACCGGGGAGAAGGTTCTTCCTTCGGCTTGCGCCTCCGGTTCCTAGTGTACCCCCCAGCCGTGATCGTTTGACTCTGCTCCCCTAGCTAGACATCAGATTGAACGGTAGAAACAGACTAATCGAAAATAATCTCGTTTTGAGTTCTGAAGAGCGAGTCCAATCCTTAAGGCCAACGTCTACTCTGTTTTATTTAGGGCTAGGTTTGAATGTGCTTTGGAATGTGATGGGCCCTTTAAATGGATTGTGCCCTTAATGATTGATTGATTCGTGTGTGCGTGCACAACCAGTATTTTCATGCAAGATTATTTTTGATGTGATGAATTTTAAGGTTCAAATCTTGCTTAGTAGCTTTTAGGATTCAACTTTAGGTGTTTTCAAACAGGTTTCATTGGCACACCAGGTTTTGAAAGCACTGGTGAAAATGTTTTTCTTTGAAGCTTAAAAAGAATGTGGAGTGCCTGGTAAATCCCTAAGAGTTGAACCTAAATGGCAGCTACTTGATGAGTTGATTTTAATTAAAGTGGTGCGGCCCAAATAACTCAAACAACTGGCCACAAATGCACCACTAAGTTAGGCACACAAAGATGATTAACCTAGAATGATTTCTACTCTGTTATGTGTTGCTTTGTGTGTACCGGTTCCACAGATCAGAACCCGGTTGAGTAGAAAACAAATCAAGTTGATCAAGTGCCTTGAATGTAGGTGTGTGTTGTGTGTTTGTTGAAAATTACCCCACAAGATTATGTTTTTATTTTTTATTTTTATGAATGAGGGTGGAATGAATGTGAATGGAAATCCAAACAACCAAACTATTCCTAGGATTTATACAAACACCCAGGTTAATTGGAATTTGGATTTAATGTGGCGAATGAAATCTATGGAGGGGGAAAGAATGGGGGATAACTTACAAAACCTTCCACAGCACTTTACTCCAATCTACCCCTTTTTCTCATCTCAAAAGAGTCCCTGCAATCACAATAAGAAAGGAGAGAAGTGAGGTAAATGATTTGTAAGTTACAAAACGCGAAGAGAAATCAAAGATCGTTGCCTCCCTGGCAACGGCACCAAAATGTTGAATGCTATGAATCGCTACGCTAACGTGTTTAGTTTTGGAAAACCTGTCGTTGTAGTTTGAAAGCGAAGAATTCGTGTTCAACAAATAAAATTTATACCGAAATTGAAATTCCGGGTCGAACACAGGAAGGCGGACGTTTGATTTAAAAACTACGCGTTTCTTTTTATTTTTCATGGAATAATTTAATTTAAAACTATCTAATTATTTACAATAAATAGAAGAGAAAGAGAGAGTAAGGGAGAAAGAGAATATTACACAAAGAAATCAAAATAAGATGTGAAATAGACAAGGAATTTATCATTAAGGAGATTGTTCATTTCATTCTTACAACTACAAAGCATAAAACAATTACTCTAGAAAGCGATAAATTTACTCTAGAAAGCATTGAAAGAATGGAGGGAGAAATATCATCTTCGGCGATTGCTTGGAGGACGAGCAAAACTACACTAGAAAGCAGTAAATCTATACTAGAAAGCAATAAAAAGAATAGGGAGAGAGAAATCCTCCTCGACGGTTGCTTGGAGGACGAGCCAGACGGGACGACGCCTGGACGAAGGAGAACGAAGCAAGATGAAGGAGGATGAAGCAGAAGAACGGGAACGAAGCAGCACGCCGTCGTCGTCACGGGATCCACTTCCGAAGGGGAATGAAAATTTGGACTTTATCTCGCGAGAAGCATCCCGGGTGTGGGACAAGCTTCTCTTGAGCTTTGGAGGGGTAGAGAAGAGAAGGAAGGGATGAGAATTTCGTATGGAGGGGGTCTCCTTTTATAGTTGCAAGGAGTGGGGGCAAAATGGACATTACAACTTCAAAATAATAAATGAGAGGTCTTTAGTGACGGATAAAACCGTCGCTAAAGCCCCCAACGTGGACGTAGCTTTCGCGCCCAAGCGCGCCCGCTCAGCTGCTCGCGCGCGCAATGCCTACGCACGTTCAATGATCCTCAGCCGTCCGATCGCAAGATCGGACAGCTTGAGATGCGTCTCCACCCGCTCGTTATGCGCCCGCCTGGCGCGTGCGGTTGCGTGTGACGCCGCGCGTGCAATAGCACGTCATCTTGATTAAGCACGCGTGGCCGTTGGATTGCGATCGTGCGGTCGATAGGAGGCGCACCACCGCTCCAATTTCAGCATGGCGAGGCTCGAACGCGCATCCCCACTTCGCGTTAGAGCGCTCGACCAACGTGCTGGGGTAGCGTTTATGTCGAGCGCCTGACTTCAGCTCGGGCGCGTCGCAGCCGTTGGATCTTGATCCAACGGCAGGGAAAGCCGGATGCGGAGATTGCCGAGATTGCATGCAGCCGTTTGGGCGGCCGAGATGGTGCCACGTGGTGCCATCTTGGCCGTCCATCTTCTGGAAGTTGTAGATGGTGCCACGGATGTCGGATTGACTCGATTTTTGCGTCGTTGGGCTGAGATGATCAATCCGAATTCATCCGTGCGATCGGATTTGTCATCTGAAGTGTGGATTTACACCATCCTGGCCCTTGATCTTCTAGGGTTCCCCGGTCACTATCTGATGCTACAAATGCCCGATTAGGGAGATCTTGGAGTCGTTGGACTCCAATCGTTGCCCTGATCACATCCATACGGTTGGATCTTTGATCCGAGGCCCCGATAAAATGTTTACCCTGTCCAAGCACATAAAAGGAGACAATTAACCTCCATTTTATTCAAACTACTCTAAATGCAAGATGATGCATGTTATGCAATATTTATATCATGAAATGCAATCCTATGCTTAAGAATATGCAAAAATAGACATCTTAAGTAGTGTAAATGTGTTTACATCAGTTGCCACCGCAGCGCGCCCTCGCCGGTACCTGCACTCTCACTGCACCAAACCTGCGCTCTCACTGCGCCTGCACCAAGTGCCACCTTCCACCGCTGCACCTACCCTCCCAAGCACCTGCAGGCACTCATTGCCCTTGAGCGCCATCACGCCACAGCGCCAAGCCTTCCACCGCTTGCACCTGAGCCCTCTGTAGGTGCAGCCCTCTCCACTGCAGGTGTAGCCCTCCAGCACTCTTGCACCTTCTACCTCAGTGCCCCTGCACAGCACCAGCGCCCGTAGGCAGTAGCAAGCCAGCGACCAACCCTGCAAGCACTCGCCCCACGCTCCCAGCGCGCAGCCATGCGGGTCGCAGCAGCGACGCCATCCTCTTCACGAGCAACCTCCTTCTCCAATAGGCCAGCGGCCATTCTCCTCCGCCCGGCCGCCGCGTCACCACCGTTGCGTAGCCCTCGTCGAGGCGCACCTCCCCATCGACTCTCGCCGCCAACCGTGCACGGCCACCCACGCGAGGAAGAGAGACGAGAAATCCTCTGTTTTCTTCTCAATTAATATTTACATTCAATGCCATTGCCAATTATATATTCATATTTTATTCAGGCCACATTGCATTATTGCACTCATACTTTCCTGAAATTATTTCACTTGTGTTATGTACATGATTTAAATTTGAATTTCAAATCAGATTTGCATGCAAGTTGAATTTATATGATATGCCATTACACATGCATCATATGCATATTTTTGGAGCTTAATTCATGACATGAATACTGCATAAATACCCCTAAACTTTTAAGGAAATTGCAAGCTCCATTTAAAATAGCATATTCCTCGCATTAAAGTTGCGAAAGTGTCTGCAAACAGTATATTCCTCGATTCGTGAATTTATTGGTCTATTCCTCCCTGTGGATATGACATCCTTTTCGTGGTTTAAATTCATATCTATGTTAATCTTTGATTGAGAGATTTCCACCACATTAAGCACAACGACACATCCTTTTATTGCTATCATAAATATGCAAAACTCTCTCCGTCAGTCATCCTTGATTTAACCATCTGAACCTATTTTGACCTAAAATAGAGTCTCAGACAGATAGTTGCCCTAATTTGGGTTTCTACATAATTTACCCAATCGAACTTGGTCAAAACCTAAATCTAACTTCACCATTAGATTCCTTGGGTCCAAATTAGGTTGTACCAAAATTTGGGCCCAATCAGAGATCATCTTGACCAAGTTTGCATTTTGATCCAGTCTAACTCTTTTCTCTCACACACATGCCCCTAACTTTTAAATTTATTGCAAATTACCACCTAACTTCACCTTCTTTGCAGAATGGTCCTTGCTGCCATTGGAGGTCAACCAACCTCTAGGCAAGCTTTGACCAGACCAAGTCCTACCCTAATAGCAATCAAATTCCACCAAGCTTAGTGGGATTGATGTTCACACCTTGACAAACCTATTGTGACAAATCCAAACTCCTAAAACCCATTGCTTCGTGCATGTGAATGCATTGAATCAATGGGTGTTTCTTGATTCCTAAAAGAGCACATCCGAGCTCTTTCCTGATCTAGAGACCTCTTTAAAGCTCTATTTAAACCCTGAAACCCCTGCCTTACCTTCTTAGCAAATTTTGGTCAGAGAAAACCTTCTCTCTTCCCTCTCCGGCCACCTCCGCAATTTGCTCCGATGACCTCTCTCCATCCTCTTCCGACCGTCTAATCATCAAATTGGACGGCTGACCATCTTCCTCTGTTCATCGCGGTCGTTACCAGCCAAAGCATGATCGCCATCTCTACCTCCGTCCTCGTCGTCGCCTCGCCATCCTCATCTCCTTCTCCAGCTCCAGTCAAGCCACGACCGGAGCTCTCCGGCTATCTCCCTCACTCTTAAGACCCTCCACCTTCTCTTCTACTCCCCAACATTACTTCCCTCTCACCTGCACTTCAAATCAACCACGCTTCCACCTGCTACGCCTTAGTCTTCTTATGTTCTGGCGAAGCTCCAGCGATGCCTATCCAACGCTCCACCACACGAAACTCACCGTACCACCCTCATAAGCTTCACTGTGCCACCCTCCAAAAAAGCCCTCAACCTATTTCATGATTCACCCACCAAAACACCTCCCCGAACTCAAGCACTTCCACTTCACCTTCTCGAGGTTGTCAAGCCTCCACCATCACTCGCACCACACACTGCACCCACCACCGCACTTGCCATTCCAAGGGAATCCTTCTGAGCCTGTTTGACGTGGCCGCAAGGCTGTTCTCGTAGTGTCAAGTTCCTCGCTGGTCTCCGCCACCACTGCCATCTTCGTCGCCCTGTTCTTCGAGCTTTAAGCAACAAGAGTTCCAAGTTTTTGCTCTAGGCACTGCGGACAAGTTCCAGGAAAGCATTCATGTCATCAATTGAGGACCTTAGCTTTGTGACTGCATCAATTGGTCAAGGTCTTCACTTGTAGCCACACACAACGAAACTCAGTGGGATTAGTCCCACATCGGATAGTGCAGAAGCCACGACCGCACATAAGCTAATTTTGTGCCTTTACCTAGTTGCCTCCAACAGCACCGGGGTGAGGTCCTGCACACATGCTCCACGCACGTGCCCTCGCCCGCACTCACGCCACACGAATCTAGGTCCTGATTGGATTGCCCGGTTACCTAGGTCTGGTTTGGTTTGCCTGATCCTAAGAGAGAAAGAAGAGAGAGAGAGAGAGGAGGGGGGTTTGCCCTCTGCTACTCTCTACACTTAGCGAAATTTGAGAGGCCTTCGCCTATGTTGGTGCTATGTTGTGCTATGCTTGTGCCTCTCTTCTGAGGCCTGAAGGAAAAAAAAGAAGCCCTTTGCCTCTGTTGCTGGTTTTGAGTCACTGTTGCATTATTGAAACACTTAAGTTAACGTGGAAATTGTGTGGTTGATACTATAGCATTATTGGAGTATATTGTTAATAGGGTAAATTGGTGATTTAAATCACCATCTTGCCCTAACCTTTTTGCTACATTAATTCTAACTCTTTCATTTATATCGTCTGTGCTTAAAATCTCTATTACATTATTATATTATGCCTAGAATTGCAATCTTGAGTACTAAATTGCCTATTGCTCCCTGCATTCAACCTCGGACTTTTCTGAGTTATAAATTTAAGTGTTTAATGCGATTTTGTCCTATACTATAACGCATTTCTTAAACATCGATGATTTCGTGTTAACAGGTTGAACCATGTATCATTTGGGAAAAAATCATCTGAGCATGGTTAAAAATGAATTTTGATGTGACATTACCCTAAATCTCCCTAAATGGACTTGAGGATCTAGAATACTCTTCATGCCGTAAGCATCCTCAAACATTTTGTCTTTGATGGTCATTTGGGACACAAGTTTCCTAATCACTTTTCCTAACATGTCAGGTTGCATTTTTGAATCAGGTAGTGGAATCAAGATTAGAATAAAACTTAGGATCAGATTGGAACTTGATTTGATTTGAAAGAAATTCCCAAGAAAATCTAATGAGGTCTCTTAGGTTGCATTGGAGTTAAAGCCAAATATCATAAGTCTAAGTCAGACTCACTTCCATGGAAACTTGAATAAGGATCCCTTCTAACACATCGAAGATCTGAGTCGAATTGCAGAGTCAGTTCGACCCAGAAATGTAGGCATTGTAATTGTTCTCATGAAGCTTTTTCCTTTCTCTCTCAAGGATAAAGCTTCCTATTGGTTCAAGACTATCAAGAGACCGATTGAAACCTGGGAGGAATTTCGTTGCGAATTCCTCCCAAAGTTCCTCCCAATTGGTCAAATAAATGCAATGAATCACGCAATCACAACTTTCTCCCAAGGCCCAGGAGAGAAATTGCATGACGCCTAGGATAGATTCCATGATCTTCTCAGGAAATGCCCAGACCATGGTGTACCCAGATGGCACCTTGCACAAGTCTTTTACCATGGGCTGGATGACACACATCGGTACTTGGCAGATGAATCTAGCAACGGGAATTTCCTCGTGAAGGACGAGAACAGTGCATTCGAACTATTCGAATCCTTAGCAGAGAACTCGATGAATGCTGCCTCTATGAACCAATTTTGACGACCTAGACAGCAATGAGTTAATGTCAACAAAGCTCATGCCAAATCTGCCTGAGCTGATATGGACATCATCACCAAGAAGCTGGACAAGGTGGATCTGCTTGATAAAAAGCTCGATGAATTTATGCGAGCAAGATCTGGGTTTCCTGGCAGTACAACTACATCACACTCCTTTATTGCATCTCGAGCCCCTCCTGCTTGTGAACATCTTTTCACTCTGGATGTTTCTTCTTCATCTCCGCGGGACCCTACTTATCAGGAAACCATAAATAATCTGGATATGGCGTCGAACAATCAGGGTTACGCACCACATGACAATTCGAGTGCATATTCTTTTGATGAATTTGCATCTGAGACAACCTCGACCTATGAAGATGTCAGTGCTATCCAAGGTTACCGACATAATAACCCATATTCTGAGACTTATAATCCTGGTTGGCGCCAGCATCCTAACTTCTCCTTGTCTAGTAACTCACAGAGACCAAATCCACACTACCAGACCAGACAATACGAGCATGCACAGAACACATACCTGAAGCAGCAGCCATTCCCATCGCAGCAGCAAACACGTTCTGTTTATCAGCCGTTGTACCAAGCTGCCAACTACCCTTCGAAGTAGGTTGACCCTTTGGAGTCACTGAAGGAGGAATTGCAGGAGTCAATCTGGAAATCAACTCATGATAATATACAAATTTTGAAAGCAATGGCTGATCAGATACAGAATATATAGAGTATGCAGAATCAGATGCTGCAAGAGCATAGATCGCAGGGAGCCTTGCCCTCCCAACCTGTCCCAAACCCAAGTTATGTGCAGAATCAGGGCACCTCGCCTAGGTTCCAGGCACCACAGGGATAGGCACATGTTGTTTTACAAGCACCTCCTACACCACTTGGTTATGGGCAAGGTTAGCCACCTTTACTATAAAACCCCACGTATTATGTTCCTTCCAATCCTCCCCACCTCATGGACAGCATGCCAATGTAAAGGCTATCACTTTGAGGAGTGGAAAGACTACATAGGACCCACTACCTAGGCAAGCGAGTCATGATTTCTTATGCTCTCTACCGCAGGATGGCTCATCACCCTCTTCCTCTCAGGAGCCACCTTCAAAAGACAAAGGAAAGAAGCTAGCTGACCCTGAGATTCCCATCCCCTTTCTCGAGGTTCTAACGGGAGATTCA